>CM076575.1:1197685759-1198910525 GCA_034641835.2 Pinus albicaulis | reverse complement strand
GAGAAGAAACTGATAAAAGTATTCAAACACCCACTACCGAAGTCTCAGATCAATCAAATAATCCAACTCCTGAATCCCTTGAAGTCGAAGCTTTAGTTCATAAACTTCAAGGATTCTCGTTATCATTAGAAGAATCAGAATTATCTAAAGGTAGTGTCACCTCGCAGTTTGTTTCTTCCAGACACTCTCACTAGGTCACAAAGTGAAAAACTTGGGATTTCCCCAAAAGAATTTCCTATACCTAGTAGAGTCAAAACAAGAAAAAACTCCATCGAGAAATAGAAAGTGACGTCGTAGTTCTTCATCGCATATTCAATCATACATTTTTCCAAGCTCCAAACTCGAGAAAAAGTGCGGTAGTCTCATCATCATGCGATTTCAAACATCAATTGTCTCTTCCGGTACTTCATTGTTACTACTCATACACGAGTTGTCACTTCTAATTCTTCTACCATCATCACAACAATGGCACAAAGACCTTGGACTAGACGGGAGGAAATTTGTAAACTATCGTTTGTGCACCTTTTCATGATCTACTGAGTCATCCTAAAAAATAGCTACCAAATTTTGAGTCCGAATCTTTGAAAGTATACTGAGCGGAAGAACACATATATAACTTTATGCTTGCTATAAATCTGAATACATTAGTGCATGAAGATGTTGTAATGAGGTTATTTCCTTATACTTTGCAAGGGACAGCAGGATCCTGGTACTTTTCCTTACATTCTGATTCGATCACAAGTTTGGATATGTTTGAAGAGAATTTTTTAACTAAATATGGAGATGATAGATCAATTGCTACCCTAATTAACGATCTCTCCAATTTAAAGACTCAACCCAAGGAACCCATTAAAGATTTTAACTCTCGATTCAATAAACTCTTGAATAAAATCCCTCAAACATCTAAACCTAGTGAACAGGTTAGAAGTGAATGGTATATTAATGCGTTACCCTCAAACATAGAAATTTTCGTAGATAGAGCTGCATAAAGCTGACTTTGGGCGAGAATATGAAAGAAGCTATTTCGGTTGAAAAATGAAATGATTGCTCTAGATAAGAAAAATGCTATTGAGGAAATAAAATCAAAAGAAAGTCGGTTTTACAAGATGATTCCAAAGAAAAAGACACCAAGAGATCCATATGACATGGAGGGTTTATAGAAAGTTCTTAAAACTATGTCTAATGAGATGGTTGAGATCAAAAAGCAAGTAGCAGAGACTTCTACAAAAATACCATTCAGAAATTTCAAGAGAAATCAAGTTGAATCAAAACCTCCCAATGCAATCTCCAATGCAGAATCAAAGGATGAAGAAGAGGAAGATACTCCTTTAGTGTCGGATGAAGAATATGAAAGGGAAGAAATAGCTGAGCTAAATGGAATGTGGGATTTCATTCTCCCTAATTCGGATAATGAAATGGAACAAGAGGCTATGCCTGTGAGTACAAGGAGAAAATCTACATCGGAACCTGTTCAAACTGTTCCAAAGAAGAAAACTACAACTCTGTGTACCAAAGACAAAACTCTCGCAAAAACAAATTCTTCCTTACCCACTCAGAATTAGCCATCATCTCCCAATCCTCCCACATCATCATCTAAGACTGCGAGTGGTATCAGATCCGATGGATTATAATATTGTTGAGGACATGAAAAATACTAGAGAGAACATCTCATTACATGAACTCAGCAAAATTAAACATCAACAAAAGCTGCTATTAAAAGAGTTAAATGCTACACCTATTGCTCCTATACCAAGCGGTGTAGTAGCTAAAGCAGCTAAAGGGATTGGAAGCCACTAGAAAAAGTAGATGCAACATACATTGTTCTTATTGGAGAAAGATCAAATTCTTAGACACCTCCATTTTTGTTGACTTATGAAATCTACAATAAGAATTTGCATAATTGTTTAATTGATGCTAGAGAATCCTATAATATAATGCCTTCTTCAGTCTGTGCTAAATTGAATATCAAACCACAGAAGTCTGCTGTTCACATTGTACAATTGGATTGCTCTAAGTTTCAAGTTGTTGGAGAAATCAATTCAGTTACCATTATACTAGCTTCCGATCCTAGGATTTTCCAAAGAATTGATATTCTAATTGTAGATATTCCTGAATTCTATGGGTTAGTCTTAAGTAAGAGTACTGAGTACTGCCCGAAACTCAATGGCTATATCTCCACCAATTTTTCACATATGTGGCTTCCTTACAAAAGGGAAACCAAATCAAATTAAAATCGAGCGAGAAAAACATATGATGCACATCTTTGTAAGCTTGAATTTGAACAAACAAATGAACTTTGTAGCTTTTCAAAAACAATATTCTTGGAGGTTATTCTGCGAGTCATTTCTTGGGAATTTCTGTGCACCACAATCGGCTTTTTTTATTGTAAATAATTTTGTTTTTTCAAATTGAAAATTTTTCGTAATACGATTCTACTAGAATTGTTAATATTTACGATTCATTTGTAGATAAACCTATAGATAGAACTCTATTTTTGTCATTATATTTTGATGGATCAAAATCTAACGATGGAGCAGGAGCAGGATGCATTTTAATAGATCCAAACGGAGAGAAAATCATGCTATCATGTAGATTAGAATTTGAGTGCACTAATAATACTGCTAAATATGAAGTCTTGATTCAAGGGCTTTATAAGGCTATAGGGTTAAATGTAAAATACTTGAAATTATATTGAGATTATGAAATTGTCATAAGACAAGTAAGGAATACCATTCATTGTCTTTCAGGACATCTCAAACATTATCAAACCCTAGTACAAGACCTTACCACTCAATTTCTAGCATTTAATATCTCTTCTATTCCTAGAAATCAAAACACATCAGAGTCGACCTATTAGCTAATGTTGCGTCCAAACTCCTCCTGTTGAAGATTGCGATCTGATAGATTTTCGGTAGAATTGATTTTCGCCCATCATGCCCGGATAATATTACTAAGCTGAGGGAGTATTCTACACCATGATCAAGATATTTTAAATTTCTTAACTTACGAGAAATCATATGATGAGAAAATTATTGATGAAGACGATCATGATGCGCAAATTAAGCTTCAAGAAATAATGAAAATACGATTCCTAAATGTTTGATTTGTTAAACTTGAGGATCTTTACGATATTAAGGACGAGATTCAAGAAAGTTACTAATGCTAAACTTCAAATTTCAACTCACGAAGTTTGAATTAGTGAATCTTGGCTCTGGGACGATTCTAAACCTTAGAATGTTAATGCTAGGACTCAATTTAACTCCGGAGAAGAAGATATGATTTTATTAAACTTCGAGTAAATATAAAAATGTCTTCCCTTGGATTTATGTGGATTTAAAGACTTATGATATTACGTAATTCAACACACAGATTCCAATGCTATCTGATGTTAAGCACGTTCAACGAGAATTTAAGAAAGATTCATCCAAATCTTGAGGATAAAATCAAAACGAGAACTCAACAAACTTTTGAAAGCCAAAATCATTTTTTTCTGTAAGGCATTCCAATTGGGTTTTCCAACATGGTGCTGTCGGGAAGAAAAAATGGCGATATTAGAATGTCTGTATTGATTTCGGGAATTTAAACAAGGCATGTCAAAAAGACAATTTCCCATAGCAAACCATGGAGCAAATTCTCCAATAGGTAGGCGGTTACGAACTCATGTCCTTCCTTCAGTTGGATTTTTTAGGAGTATAATCAAATTTTAGTACATCCGGATGATAGGGTTGAAAACCACTTTCAAAACCAAATGAGGGAACTTTATGCTTATCGAGAAAATTCCTTTTGGTTTAGTAAATGCGAGGCGCTACTTTCCGGAGAGCTATGGACATAGCATTTAAGGAGATTACGATTAATAGATCAGTTGTCATTTATCTTGATGACATAACAGTTTATTCAAAGAAGAGATCTAATCATCTGCATGATCTTAAACAAATATTTGAAAGATGTAGAAGGTTTGGTATTTCCTTAAACCCAAAGAAATCCTTCTTTGCTCTCGATGAAGGAAAAATCTTAGGGTTTGTTGTGTCAAAAGATGGTATATACATCGATCCTGATAGAGTTAAATAAATTTCTGATATTTCTTTACCTCATAATAAAAAGTCCATGCAATCATTTTTAGGTCAGATTAATTTTGTAAAAAGATTCATTCAGGATTTTTCTCAAATTGTTTTACATTTCTATGAAGAATATGATTAAGAAAAAATTCGGTATTCAAATGGGGATATAAAGAAAAAGAAGCTTTTGATGCAATCAAGAAGGCAATCATTGATGCACCATCATTGAATACTCCCAATTTTTCTAAAGATTTTATTACTGTATACTTTGGCTGCTAGAAACATCCTACGGCGATGTTTTAACACAACTCAATGATCAAAAAAATTGAAGCACCGATTTCATTCTTCAGCTCGAATATGTAAGGAGCTGAGCTGAATTATTCCGATGTAGAAAAACAGGCCTTCGCTGTATTTAAGCCAATTAAACATTTTAGGCCTTTTCTCTTAAAATCACATACAAAACTTATTGTCCCATTCTCTGTAGTGAGACAATTATTAATTCAAAGAGAAGTAGGAGAAAAAAGGGCTAATTGGGTGACAACTTTGCAAGAATATGATATTGATATTAAACCAGCAAAGCTTGTTAGAGGTCAAGGTTTTTGCAAATTATTAGCAGGAGTTCATAACATACCGGAAAATCAAGATCTAGAAAAATGTTGTTCAAGTAAGTCGGATAAGTGTTCAGATTACCGGATCTCGGTATCTTTGATATAATATTTTATTTAAAAATGGGTATGCTCCTTTTAATATCAGCTATAAGAATAAACGTGTTTTAAGATTGAAGGCTACTAAATATAAAATCATTGATGATGTGTTATTAAAAAATAATTATGATTCAATCCTATTAAGATGTCCTGAAAAGACTGAAGCAAAAAAAGGTATTGCAGGAATTACATGATGGACCAGCAGGAGGTCATTTTGGAGGTGATACCACGGCTCACAAAATCATTCATGTTGGATATTATTGGCCTACCCTTTTTAAAGATACACATGATTATGTGTGAAAGTGCAAGATTTGCCAAATTGCTAGTGGAAGACAAAGGAAGCCAGCTTTTCCTTTGCAGCCAATAAACATTGAGCAACCATTTGAGAAATGGGGGCTTGATATTATTGGTGAGATAGTACCTCATTCTTCCAAACAACAAAAATACATCCTCACAGCAACATATTACTTCACAAAATGGGTAGAAGAAATTCCTCTAAAGGTAGTCAACTCTGATGCAATTATTGATTTCATCGATCAATTCATCATTACCAGGTTTGGTGTACCTAACGCTACTGGTCTTCGACAATGCATCTTATTTCTGCTTGGTAATAGTATAGTGGAGATTTTCAATTAAAAAGAGGTTTTTAAATTGAAATATTCAGCTAATTATTATCCACAAGGTAATGGTTTAGCTGAATCCAGTAACAAAAATCTCATCAAAATAATTAAAAGGACCATTGATCAAAATCAAAAGAATTGGCACAAGTCTTTAATATTTGCATTATGGGTTGATCGTATTACTCATAAAGCTTCTATAGGAACTTAACCTTTCAATTTAGTTTATGGTAAAGAAGTTGTGATACCATCAAATCTAGCTCTTTCATCATTAGCCCTAGTGCAATTCATTGAAGAAAATCCTTCTTCATCCATGCAATTGAGATTTGATCAAATCCTTAAATTAGAAGAAGATAGAGAAAAAGCAAAAGATATTCATGAAAAACATCAACAACTTGTAAAATCTTCTTTTGATTCAAGTTCCACCGTATCAAAAAATTTGTCGAATTGGTGATCTTAGTGCTGAAATGGGATAAAGCACATGAAGAAAAAGCTAAGCACACCAAATTTGGAAAATGCTAGCTTGGACCATTTCAAAATTAACTTCAGAAAAGATAGGCTCATATACATTCATACTCCAAGATTTAACGGGAAAGAGAGAATCTCTTCACATGCGTGAAAGCTTGTCTTAAAGAAATTATTTTCATAAGGAGGTAACCCCTTCTTACTTGTACATATTCTTTTATGAAATTTTTATTTATTTTTGCAAATAAAGGTTGTTAATAGTCTTTGATTGACTTTTTACTATTAGAAAATTGTCTTGGAAAGAATTTTATAAATACTTATTTTGTGTAAATGAGAATTTTTAGGGAAATGATTACAATTTTGAATAGTTTAAAATAAAATGTTAAACTTTGAAAAATTTGTTGAAAACATTTGCATGATCTTTTGAAACTTTGAGGAAAATGTAAATCATTATAATTTTATTAAGCGAAGAAAGGTTATCTTTAAAAGTAAAAGACTTTTTCAAGTTTTAGCAAACAAAAAAAACTGACGAAAATTGTCATCCATTTATTCTTAAGGATACAACTATTTCACCCCATCCATTTTGGTTGTGATTTTTTAGAATGTAATTCTAAGAAATTATATGACAAAATTTAGGAGATAAGAGGTCTCATCACGAGCCTACTTACCATGATCATAAGAATCAATAAAACTGACATTACCAATACTGCATGCCAAAATAAGGTAATGGCTTATAAAAGTAAGGCAAGAGGTCTCATCACGAGCCAACTTGCTCATTTTAATTACAACTATTGAATGTCATTGTTACTAACTGGCCACCAAACCAGAACAATGACTCTTAAATTAAAAAAATAAATAAAAGACAAAAAAACATGAGAAAATATGTCTTATGAATTTATTTTTAAAGAGTCATAATCTTAGTTGGATGGGATAATGAATGGTTGATGGTTAAAAGGTAACCCTGTCGAGACTATGACGTTTGCTTTAGCGGTAGAGAAATGCCTATGACAATAGAGTATATTACTAATAGCTAAACTTGAAGAAATCCACTTACTTTATTATTATCAACCAATCAAAGCTTAAGATAACCCAAAACTGTTTTTATCTTTGAGGAATTAGAAAGAAATTGTAAGTGATTTTTATTTATTTTTCATAGTTAGATTTTATTTGAATTATCCTAATATAAGTTTTTATTATCTTTAGAAATTTTTACTTACTAGAAATATAGTCTTCATTTTATTTTTTCAGAGATAATTGTTTCTTCCAGTGAATCGCCAACTTTTGTATTGTACAAAAACCCTCCCCATTTCTAAATTTTTAGAATAAATTCCATTTAGAAATAGGTCCCCTTTTTTTATATTTCTTTCTAGATAGAAATAAAAGATTTAGAAACAATCTGATCATTTTATTTAGAAATAAAAGATTCATTGATAAAAGGACATATTACATATTTTTATTTACAAAGTGTGTATAAACAAATACAACCTTAGAAAAATTTCCGATTCGATGAGACACTAAGCTTTTAATCATATCAAAATATTATATAAAGTCTTTATATTTAACAATATTTGATGTGTATAGTAATCACAAATCAGAAAATCGGAGAAATATTTAAGTTCTATCTTCACTTTGTAAAACTTCGATGTGATGGAATTCAATCGCAATCGCATTTCGGATAAGCTATAAAGTGTTATGTTTGTTTTGCATACTTCTGATGCGATGTGATTTATCACAATCGCATTTTGGAGGAATAAACATTAAATTCATTTGACTGAAAGACTTCGACACGTTGGCCCCACCTCATCGCAATCGGATTATCGGAGAAACTCTTTAATGATTCATTCCATTTGAAAAATCCCCGATGCGATCTTCGCAATTGGGATTAGGCATAAATCATATTACGTTATTTGATTTACCTTTAAAAAAATCGCGATGTGAATACTTCTTATATTTCATATATTATTTATTTTTGGCATCCCAAGCATTTAAAAGGTAATATTTTTACACTTATTTCAATTATGTCGATCTTTGATTGTATGTTACCATTGATTGAAAATCAAACAAATAATAATGTTTTATTTTGTTTTGAATGCCTGTGTGTGACTCCCTAGAAGGCATTTAAGATTTAACCATGGAAATAATAAATGCAAATCAACGAATAAATCCTTTTACATATCTGTTTTCATTATTGCATTTTTACCTCGGCTAAAAGCTTTTATTTGTTGCAAAACAATAGAACGTCCAATTATTTCATTTGCAGAACGAGGGAAACATTGCCCGATACTGAAATGTCGAAAAGATCTAGAAAATCAAAAGCCGCCATCGCTGCAAAAATCCTATGTTCACTATGCCGCCTAAAGAGAAACCAGTAAGCTTAAGGCTGGTTTCGGATACCTCATGCCGAAGTTGGTAGATGACATGGGAAAATGTATATAACTTGCTTGAAAAGGAGAAGGAAGCAGCTTAAAGTTGTTGAAGTTAAGGCTACGGTTCATGATGAGAGACGACTCGAGAATGCGATTCGAGAAAATCTTCTTAGAGCATTAGCAAACTCTTTGTACTGCAGGAGTTGCAGCCGGGCAAACATTTTTTTCCATATTATGATGTTATTAGGAGGGTAATTAATAATGTGGCTATCAAAGACGGAGACCTTTGTTTCGAAGCACGGAGCAATATTCGGGTCATTCAAACCGAGAGGACATTAAGCGATGTACCACCTTCCGGATCCACGGAAATTTTATAACAAAGAGTTCATCGGGAATTTTTGTGAATCATGAAAATCAATCCAGAACCAATTAAAAAATGGATAAGGAGTTCCTAAAATGAATAGTATGAAAGCGGTGTATGTACTGCGTGGAGTCACTTTTGCCTCCATGCTTGTTATGCCGCGACTGATGATGTGTAGATTATTTGGGAATGATAACTCGGCTAGGTTTTCCATAAAAATGTGCCATTAATACACATTACTGTCTTGTTAGTTTCGAGATAATGGATTGAAAGTTGTCATTCTTTACGATAAGATAGCCAACATAATTCTTGAGTATAGGAAAGACATAAATTCGGAAATACCACTCCTTTTTATTTTTTTGTGCTTATATCCTAGATGCCCTTTGTTTCAAATGCGAATTCCCCATATTAGGATGGAAATGGACCCCTAGGAGACCCTATTCCCATTCATATATATCACTGAAAGTCTTTATGGAAAGGGCATTTCAAAAGCCATGTTTACAGAGTCTGTCACGGTTTTCTTATTCCGATTTATCAAACTATTTTTGGCCGATTCCATCCTAGGCTTTCTGACAAAGCTAAAATTGATTTGTCCTCAATTGGAGATTGGTTCGGAGAGGAAAATTTCACATATATCAGAGTTTTCGGAAGCATTGTAGAAGCACACATTCTTCCTTTGTATGTTCCAGACAAATATTTAGCACGGGAAATTTATTATTAGCTGACAGTAGAAGGTATGTTTAGAAATTTGAAGAACAGAAAGAAGCTTATGTGGCCTACTTTTCCTTTTAAATGTGGTGACTATGCTCTAAATAATTTTTTTCATGCTGAAAAAGAAGTTGGAAAACTAAACAATCTCAATCTTTCAACAATCCCAGGGAGGCAATATGATCCTAGGAAAATGGCATATGATTTTACTACTTTTGTTTCAATTTCTCGATTTGAACATGAACTAGATATGTTTGATGATTTATTTATTTCTGTAGATAAAATATCCCAGGTTTTTGATTTGGCCAAGTCCAAATTTCACGCCGAAGAAATGAATAATTTTTTTTTATTTAGAAGCCAAAGGTTACTCAAAGTTCCTCTAGATCAATTGAGAGTTCCTATACAGGAAAATGAATCACAACAAAAGGGAACATAGAATACATCTGGAAAATAAGTAACAAGAACTAATCCTATTTTACAAAAGGAAGATATTGGAAGCAAATTTAATACTGAAAAGAAAGAAACAACTGCTAAAGTTGATGTACAACAGTCTTCAGCCCAAACATGTAAAGAAAGCACAGGTACTGATGCCAATGTGCATAATGAAAAGGGAGGCACAATCAGTGAGATTATTGAACAGGCACCAAAAAGAGATATAAACAATAATCTAGATTCTCAACTTGGAACAGAGGAAGCTCCTAAAGATGTAGTTGAATCTACTAAACTTATAGTTTCTCCTCATTTGCTGAACCAATATGAACAATTTACTCAACATATAGGACAACAGAATAATCCCCAAGTTAATAATCTGAAATACCTGGATATAGAAATTATTCTACGAAAATCCCACAGGTGAAATCATGTTGAAGATAGAAGAAATCCCTCCTCTGGATATATTTTACAATCCTAAGCATAGGGGCTGTTGATGAGAAAACAAAGTAAAAGGAGGAGGGCGAGTCGAGATGTACTTTTTCAACATCACATGTGGAGTTTATGAATATTGTTTATAAAAATGTTGAGGAATTGAATCCATCGAGGGATCTCACCAAATTATCCCAATATGCAGGTGCCTATAGTGCTGCTACTATAGACAAGGCCTCTGAGGTTACACAATTAGTGAAACAAAAGGATGTGAAAATAGCCATGTTATAAAAACAGGTTATAGAGAACCAATAGAAAATCATTCAATTAGAAGAGCAGCTTGTTGTTGAAAAGGAAAATATCGACCAGCAGACTTTAGAAAAGCAACCGCAGCTAAATCAAGAAATAGCAAAATTACAGGCTCTTCTGCAAGATGAGAAGACTTCAAAGATTGAGCAAGAGAAGATGTTTCAATCCAAATTAGAAAAATTCAAGAATTATTCTAATTTGGATCAATTCAAAAATGAAGTACAGAGACAAACAAGTCATTGTCTCAACGATTAAATGAATTTTGTCCTAAAGGTTGCGGAAACGCGAGAATCCTTATGTGAAATCACATCTTCCTTAGTAGATGAAGGAGTCAGTCTTAAAATTGAGTTTGATGAAGTTGATGAAAATATTTCTGAATTTCTTTTATGGCAAGACTCGGAATCAGGAAGAAAAGAAAATCTTCCCAGGATTATGGAGGGACATAAAGAAATTATTTTTGCGGAATGGGAACAACGTTTAATCAAAGCAGAAAGAGCTACATCCAGAGCTAAAAGTATGATGAAAAATGTTACACGAAAGTCTGGTGAATGATAGCACGTATGCAATCAATTTGATTTGAGTTGTACCCCTGGCCAATTACCTAGGGTAAAATAAATGCAGATTATAGATGGAAGCAAGAGATAATCAATAAAAATCAGCAAATTGGCCAATTATAAGGAATATCATGGGATACGATGTGGACCTACCTTATCGAAGCCGCATAGTCGGTAAACAACAATAAAATTTCTTTCAAATGCCATCGATTGCATCATTCCTGAATTCTCTGATGCCACATATACAGGGCAGTTGCACTCAAAGCTTATTCATCCAGAAGAAGTGAAGGAAATGCTCAAAATATGCCACCTGGGCACATCAAATGCAACGGATAATCAATGAATCAATTCACCTCAAGATCACATTTCCGTTTCTATATATTTTTTATTTACATAGATTGTAGGAATAGTTTTAGTTATTTTGTTTTATTAAGTATCTATTTAAACCCCTTTCATGCATTTAGAAAGGGTGTAGGTTTTAACCCTGAAAAAAATTTATCTACACACGAATCTTATAACAAAAAATAAACAATAGCGAGAGCATAAAACATAAAACAGATAAACACAGAGATTTTCCCCTGGATCCCAAATTGGGATGACCATCTTGATTTTTCATTATATTCCTTTTAGTGTTACAACACATATATATACATGCTGAAGCATACATAAATTCAAATCCATTAACCCTGGATTAGAACATAACCGCAGTTCTCTTGACTGGATCTACAAAATACTAGGGGCCGAAAACCATTGTACCCCAAAACCATGTGTAAACTCATGCAAAAAACATGAGTGGGTGCACCTATGAGTGGGTCCGCACACCAAAAACAAAATCAATTTTATAGGGGTGCGAGGGGCACGTGCTCCTCCTCCTTGTGACCCCCCTGCTTGCGCCGGCTCAACGTACAACTCGTGGGGCTAGTCGTGGAAAGAATATAACACATACCCAACATTCTCCCACTTGTTGTTTCTTTCCACGGGGGCCACAGGGAAAGCTTAGTCATTAGGGCCAATTCTTCAACACCCATTATTTATCTACACCAAGAGAACTTTTGAGTGCTCACCAGAGACTTCGTCGATACATCTACAACATTCTTCAAAGTGTCCACCTTTACTAGCAACACCCTTTTAGCCTCAACCATATCTCTGACAAAGTGATATTGAACATCAATGTGCTTTTTCTTTGAATGGTAAGTAGGGTTCTTAGCCAAGAAAATTTCACTTTGGCTATCACAGTCTATCCTTATAGCATGTTGTACCAACCCCATACTTGAACACAATCTCTGCAACCAAACTTCTTCCTTGCTTGCATGAGTGGCTGCTATGTATTCTGCCTCTGTAGTTGAAAGAGTCACTAAATATTGTATTTTACTCATCCAACTTACTGCGCCTCCAAATAGGTTAAACACATACCCGCTTGTAGATCTTATTTGGTCCAGATCTCTAGCCCAATCTGCATCAACAAAACCACAAATGTCCAACATTCTTTCCAATCCTAGTCTTCCCTGGTAGCACAAGCCATAATCACTAGTGCCACGTAAATATCTGAAAACCCGCTTCACTGCGCATCCCGATGCTCCTTCCTACAGGGTTTGACATAAACACGCTCAATACTCCCCTTGCATGTGTACGATATGCGGTCTAGTACAAACCATTGCATACATCGGACTACCTTGCACTTGCATATGGAACACGAGACATGTCCTCCTCTTCTTCTTGTGTCTTGGGACAGCTGTTCGTAGACTTGACTTTACACCTACGGGGAATAGGAACATTCACTTAGGTTTATTATCCTGCATATTGAACCTGCGCGATATAGATCTCGTACATACTTTCCCTCTGGTTTAACTTGAGCTTCCTCTTTCCGATCTCTCTTAATTTCCATGCCCAAAATATAGTTTGCGACACCAAGATCCTTCATGTCGAATTTGGAGCTTGAGTTGGGTCTTCAAATCTTGGATAATTTCTTTGTCATTTTCCAATCAACAACATATCATCCACATACAAGACCAAATAAATAACACGGTCACCAATTAATTTAAAATAAACACGGTGATCCTCCTTATACAGTGAAGCCAAGTCCCAAATATATAGGTATCAAATTTCTAATACCACATCCTTGGTGGTATTTAACCCATACAGAGACTTCTTCAACCTGCATACCAGTTATTTCTTACCCTTCACCATAAAGCCTTCAGGTTGCTTCATGTATATCTCCCCTTCTAGATCCCCATGAAGAAATTTTGTCTTCACATCCATCTGTTCTATCTCAAAATCAAATGCAGTAGCAACAGATAAAAGTAATCTAATAGAAGTAACTTTGGTAACAAGAGAGAAAATATCACCAAAATAAATTCCTGGCACTTGGGAATAACCTTTTTCTACCAACCGAGATTTGTATTTTTCCACCTTGCCTTCTACATTCATCTTCTTTTTAAACACCCATTTTCTCCCGATGGGCTTCCTTCCCGGCCCGGGGAACTCCACCGAGATCCCATGCCTCATTTTTGTGCAAGGATGCCATTTCATCGACCATGGCCTCCTTCCGGAGTTTTTTCCATCCCTGCTGAATCCTACGCATCACGACGATTCACGGGATCATCATCGATTATAGTTAAGGCAAAACTTGAACAAAAATCGAGATGGACTATACCTTTACAGTTTGCCTTCTTTTTCAGAGTTGATCTTCTCATAGTTGGAGTTTGTGGCTCTTCCTCTTGAGATCTTCTTTTGTTGTAGAGTCTTATTCGATCCTCCTTTAGCTCAAACTCTATCTTCTCGGGTTCCTTTGGTAGGACTTCATGTGTAACAACATCTTTCACCTCTCTAAACACCACATCTCGGTTGTACACCGACCTTCCTTGTTTACGGGTTCCAAAGCTTGTAACCCTTTAAACCATCCTTATACCCAATAAAGATGCACCTTTTAGATTTATTATCCAACTTGTTCCTTTTCTCCTTTGGAACATGTACATATGCATCACATCCAAATACCCTTAGATGTAAAAGAGAGGGTTTCTTTCTAGTCCATACCTCATGTGGAGTCTTATCGTCCAATGTTGATGAAGGTGATGCGGTATAACTAGTAACATGCGGTCTCCTCTGCCTACTGCGCGAGAATTCTTGTCCTAACCCGGTACCATTGAGCATGCTTCTTGCCTTTTCCATCAGCATTTTGTTCATGCTTTTACGCAACTCTATTTTGTTGAGGTGTGTATGGAGTAGTCTTCTGCCATGTGTTGATGGGAAAATCTGTCCGACCAACAACAGGGGATCTCCCTGGTAAAAAGTCCCAATTATACCTTGAACCATTTGGAATAGGGATCAAAACGATGCGAGGGTGTGGGTCCGAGCTTTACCACTGATTTCTCCTTTCTTTGGGTCTTGCTTAAACTCTATAAAACAATGGATACACACTTAATAAAATGATACAAGACATATGATTGATGCATTAAATGTACCTATAACACTATGAGTAGCAAGAGGAAATAATAAAGCATGAAGACTGAAGGAAGTGTTGTTAACAATAATTCATTCGGGTCATGCTTGTAAACTATTCTGACCACGAAAGAAACAATTCCTCATGGCAAGAACACCCTTCGCTTCCTAAAAGTTTTAAATGATAACACAAATGCTAATAAACAAAGCCATCAACGTTCGTTAAGAAAGTTAAATGAACTCAACCATGATTAACATACTCAAAAAACTGTTATGCAATTGTGATATGAATTAAAGATACAGTTTCCTTAATCTAAGATGTTCAGAAACTGAAAACATAATACTCAATAGCGCTCATACATATGACAACACCAGATCCACAAAGGGATTTTTCAAAATGCTTGTATTCATGCTCAAATGTATAATCCTTGGGTAATACAATGTACTCAGCTCGAGTCCCAAACAAAATATCTTTTTACAAGTTCCCGAAGGAAGTATTTATAGAGAAAAAATTGCCCTTTGGGTTTCCTTGACCTTTGGCCTTCCTGATTGTTGGGCTGCCTTACGACCCGAGTCCATTACGCGACTTGTGACTCGTAGCTAGCGTGACATAGTGACCCGACTAGACCTTACGACTTGCGACCTTGGACCATCTACAACCTGCGACCTCGGACCATCCGCGACCTGCGACCTCGAACCATCCGCGACCCGCGACTTGAAGAAATCTGTGACCTGCGACCTCAAGCAGATCTACAAACTGCGACCTCCTTGGATTTGCAACCTCGCGACCTCCTTGGATTTGTGACCTCGCGACCTCCTTGGATTCGCGACCTCGTGACCTCGGACCATCCGTGACCTGCGACCTCCTTGGATTTGTGACCTCGCGACCTCCTTGGATTTGCGACCTTGGACCATCCGCGACCTGCGACCTCAGGTAGATACGCAACCTGCGACCTTGGGCAGATACGTGACCTGTGACCTGGGGTTTTCATCACTTCTACATTTATCTTTTGGAGATATCAAAAAATTATTTTTCTGGGGGGCAGTCGTAGCCCTCGTCACGTGGACCGGCATTTTTCACGGATAAGTGAAAAATTCTTCGGCTGGGTTATAATCTCCTCATCCTGTTCGCATGCAAAAACAACGAATTAGCCATATACAATACACTAAAATAGCCTCACACACACATATATGAATATATACGTGCATGTGAGTATATATATGTTAAGCAAGCAGAAAATCGAAGAGTCATAAAAGGAAGAATCAAAATAAAATTATGGGAGTTTAACAGCTATCTTGGAATCCTGCATATTGCTATTCTGTAGGAAATGTATGAGTGATTGGTGCATATCCATGTATAGTTAACTCCCTTGATGTTCCTCCTCAATGGGAATGATGCTGAAGCCAAGGAAGCTCCTATGTGTTACTGGATGCTGGGATGAGCCACGATGTGCGACCTCATCAAAGTGTCACGAGGCTGCGACCAAACAGGGATTTCGATGATCATTCAAAAAAAATATGGGTTGCTGCTCAAGAGGAAAATGACCAAGACAATCTGGGACAGATAAAGTGAGTATTGCAAAGTGGGAGACTTCCTCAAATTATTTCCATGCACACCACCGTGATTGAATAGGAATGTAGCTGCTAAGTGATCAATATCACCCACCTCGCTATAGGGAGGACAAAATTTCATTGTTGCATCAGGCTTGAAATTATCTTTCTATTGAGCTGGGGTTTCCATGTGCTATGTGGGGCGCCTTTCAGGTTCATTTTTATCATTTACCATATCGAAGCCAACCACCAATAAGAATATGTCCAATACTCCAAGTGGTGTATGTAGGTATCCAATTTCCCAGCGTCGTGTAAAACTGCGATGGGTGCATTCTCCCAAGCTTTAAATATAGATCACAATTTTTTTCTACAGGTGCAGTCGATGAATTGATTCTGAGTATATACATACATTCAACCTATGAATCGAGCATGTGCCCATCTCATTTCAAGAATGCAGCTCTACGTTCAGATGGGCGTGGGTATTTTCCTCTGAGGGAGGTCACACTTCTGGAGCAGAGGTCGCTGGGTCGGGGAAATTAACCAGTCGCGGTTCCTCTCGAACATGTTCTTTTGTGACCTTGCGACCTCGGCAGAGTTGCATAGTCGCATGTTCGCATTTCATGCTAGGAAGCATGTGTTGCGACTCAGCGACCTCAAGCACGTGCAGTGAGATACGAATAGTTGCAACCTCCCTTTGTTGTCTCAACATTTGAAGTGATGTGTAACATCAAACATGAAATCAATATCTTGACTTCCATAGAAAAGCTTCTTTTGCTGTCTTTGATTTGCAAAAAAAACTAAGATAAACATTTGCAATAAAAACTCTCGGGGAAGCATCACGAATTGTTATGCGTGTTTTCCTCTACGTATGATACAATAAACACCATTTTCCGAGGGGCGGTAATGAATGCCAGTTCTTCATGCAAGCATGAAGGATTGTTTTCCATTGTTAAGAAGGACTTGAATTTCATGAATATGGAGGGATCCATGCGCTCCCGCAACACCATTTTAGCCACCATGGAGCCCACACACCTGATATCGAATGAAATCATAAGTTGTCGCCTGTCATTATTGCTATCAACTGTTACACCATTTTTTGGTCATCTAACCTTTCATCATTAGATGGACCCAAGTACACCATGTAAGACCAATTTTACCCCAAGTAAAACTGCTTTCACTATGTTAATTAGGAAACCCCAAAAGGAATAATTAATTAAACCATAATTTAATTATTATCCCCAGTCATGTTTAACCCAAAAACAAAGAAATTAATGAGATAAACCCATAGTTATCTTATTATTTTCTAGGAATAATTATTTAATAAAATTCCTTGTTAAATATGACCAAATCAACCACCATTAATCAAATAAATCATTATTTATTTGATTATATCCCAACCACTTCCTTAAAAAGATAAATAAATCATTTATTTATTTATTTTTCACTAATCAAGGGATTTGACCCATGTCAAACACCCTTTCCCTCCAACAAATAATAATAAAATATTCCATAAAGGTGGATCTAGATGTGATTAACATTATTTTAATCATGCACCAAGATCTAGAAAGACCCAATATTTTGTTATAAATAGGAGGGTTTTCCCCATCATTCTTCACCCTTTGTTGCATACTAGATCACTCTGGATCTATACACTCGGTCTCATTTTCTGCCATTGTTGCTCCCATTGAGCTCTACCTTCTACATTGGGTTTTCTACATCTACAAGAGAGAGAAAGCTTAGATGTGAAGTGCTGAGGACTACAAAGAACCCATCCCATTGAGGAGATCTGGATACACCTTCTTGTTTCCTCCCAGGTGCCCTGTAATATAAAAATTCATTCAAAAAATCGTGTTCTTGTCTTGTATGTTGGATGCATGGAGCAAACTCTTTACTTTACTGCTTAATATCTTTCCATTTATAGATCTGTTTGTTGCAGCACTTTAACTACTAATTGCAGATCTGAAGATGTTTTGCGGCCATTATTGTTGTTAGGGCTATTAGTTATGCGTAGCTAAAGTGGTTCTTTTTCGTACGCTTCGACAAAGAATTCATACTAACAAATGGCGACTCCACACGGGTTTTTAAATTACGACCGCTGTCGTTTTTCCTATTCCTGCATATCCAGCTACTTCAGGCCCTAGGGCTTCTTTTTTAGCTGCTTAGTTTTTCTCTTTTCATGTCATTTTTCTCACATAAAACCCTAAAAACCTAAAATTTCTAACTTCCGTGTGTTTCCGGCCCTATTGCGCAGGTAAGCGACACCAGCCGCACCTGAGACGGCAATTTTTCAGAAAATCTGCCGCCGAAACAGCCGGAACGGGGGGGTCGCACCTTTTGGCCCAAAACCTGCAACCTGGACGCACCTTTTGGCCTGTTTCCTGCGACCTCAACTCAGATCAGGTCAGAACCTGCGACCTGCCTTTTTTCCGGCATTTTTTCTGTAATTTTTCTGGGTTCTGCTGCAGCCTCTGCCAGGGTTTTCCAGCCTCTGTCTCAGCCCGCCTTGACCAAGATCTGATCTGTTTTTACTCATCTAAGTGGGAACCCAGCCCCTTAGGGCTTTAGTACCCTCCACTTTTTGTGGAAGATTTTCAGTTGTTTCAGCCGTCGATTTCAGAGCTTCAGCCCTTTCTTTTTCCAGATCTGTGACCTCACTTCCAGATCCATCGAAATCAGCCTCTTTTCCTTTCAAATCACCTCTTGTCGTTTTGTTTGGACCTATGTTCAAGGCCTGCGCGCATAAATATGTAGGTTGTGACCTGCACCCCTTATCTGCAGCTTTATCCTCCGGATCTCTGTCCCCTTTGACCCTAGATCTGTTGAGCTTCGTTTGTGTGTGTTTCCATAGTTTTTCCCTTTCTTTTCAACATAGTTTTGAGAGACCCACTTTCTTGGGTTTGATAGATGCATATGTAGCTGTTATTTTTCTGTTATTTCAGCATTTTTATTCTGTTCTCTGTAGGTTTATTTTCAGCTACGTTGCACACTTTTTTGCTCTCAACAACGGAAAGGGTTTAAAAATTAAAATTAACGCACACCACACACTGACCCTAAGTGAAGAAGCGCTTGGTTTACACCGCCTGGCAAAGACTCTAAAATCAATTGTCACTGCACCTTATCTGCCCTTGACCTTCTTGATTCTGTCCCTTTCTGCCCTTGTCGGTTTCCTTCTCCCTGTCATCATTGCGCCCCCAAGGCGCCTTTCCCGGAGACTTCTTGGCCTTCATCCTCAGTTTCCGGTTGATCGACCTGCTCCGCACCGTCGTCGTCGAGCCAGTCCACCTTCGAGTCCGCACTCCGACTCCTCTCCTGATTCATCGGGTCCCCCTTCTCCTTCCGGTTCTCCCCCTCCGACTCCTTTTACCTTCACCATGTCCAGATCAGGGCCTAATTCTAGCGGTTCTCCCGGCCCCAATGCCGGCCCTACTTCTAGCGGAACCGTCACAACCACTACTCCGGCCACCCCTGTGCTGCCATACATTGCAGGCCTCAGCCTCCCCGACTTCCATCAGTTGATTAACGACCCCATTCACCATAATACTACCTGGCCCACTATGCCTACAAAGTTACCCTCTGATATCCCTAAGTTCGAGGGCCTTAATGGCGAAGACCCAACCAATCACGTCCGGTCTTTCCACATGTGGTGTTCCTCTAACTCCATTACCGATGACTCCATCCGTCTTCGTTTGTTCCAACGCACGCTTACCGGCGAAGCTTCTAAATGGTATGTCGAACAGGCCACTTCCTCCCATACCACGTTCGAGACTCTTGCCCAAGCCTTCTTGTCGTACTTCCAGCTCCCTCTCCGACACGACACTGGCACGGAGCTCTTGACTTCATTTAAGCAATCCTCTTCCACACGCCTTTCTGCCCATGTTCAGGAATGGCGACGAAAACGGAGCTTATGTCGAGCCCCTCCCTTTGAAGATCGGGTTTACATGGACTGGTTCCTTCGCACCCTCCCGTCTCCCATCGGCAAAGATGTCGCCTCTCCCTTTCCTCAATCTGAAGAAGCCGCCCTCCAAATAGCTTTAAAATATGACCTGATCTACGCTCAATCTGGTTATGTTTATACCGTTCTTCCTGACATCCCCAGGCCCGGTGGCGCTAACGCCCCGGGGGCATCTCATTCCGCCGACGGTAGTGTTGGATCTCTTTCCCACCCATCTGCTCACCCTCCTATGAGCTATGGTCTCCCTCAGGGAGGGGCCAGCACCTCAAGCACTCTTCCCCCTCCCGGCAACATGTATCCGGGATACGGCATGCCTCCTCCTTTTGCCCAACCTCCTGCCCCACCTCATCTTTGTGACAACCCTTACTTTTATCCGCGACTCGGAGTGCGCCAGCTCCTCCGGCATATGCGCTTCCGCCTCCCTTGCCTCCTCACAACCTGCAACAGCACATACAACCCCCTCCAGGGCAAGTATTTGCACAGCAGGGTGCGATTAATCCCCCTTCTTCTCAAAGAAGGCGGCGAGGCAACCAGAACCCATCTGCCCCCGGTAACCGAGGACCCAATTCTGGTATGGACCCTAACACTAGCAACTAGCCTCAGGGCATCTCGCCCAGGCCGGACAGGCCGCTTCGCACAAGCGGCCACATTGGGTGTTGCGGTGTTCCTGATCACTACACTCCGATTGCCCTCTCTTACCCCGGATGAGGACGGATGTGGGAGTCTCAAGCCACATTGCGCGGACAACACGCCTCCCCTCACGCTCCTCCTAATGTGGCCACTACCCAGCCAGCTGTGTTCACTGATCCTTTCCCTCAACGGGGATTCGTGGCTACCCAACCCCCTGACAGCCATGCAGCCACACCCTCGTCCATTTCTGGTTCCTCTGACTACCAGATCCTCATGATGCACTCCGATCCGTCCCCTTTCGTCGACCTTCACCTTCAAACTCGGTCTCGCCAGTACCCCAAGCCCCCTGCTCAGTCTGCTCCCGAGCCTCCATCTTCAGGTTCTACAGAGCCTCTTTCGACATCCGGTGGCCCCTTACACATCCCTCAACCCAAAGTTGAGGTTCACCCAAAGATTCCAAAGGGTCCCTTACGCCGAAATGCTGCCTCCGGTCGAGCCGCTCAATCGTACAATATAGTAGATGATTTGGCACAATCCCCTGCTGCCATTTCCACACTGGAACTCCTCCAGTCGTGCCCTTCTCAAAGGAAGGCTCTACTATCTGCCGTGGGCGCTGTTGATCCTGCTGATGACCAAATGATTGTTTTCGACGCCACTCAATCGGACCACCCTCCTCTTCCTCCTTCCGTTGCTTTCCAAATCCCGGTCAAAATCCGGAACGCCACTGTATCCCGGTGTATAATTGATGAGGGGGCATCCACCTGTGTGATGTCCGCTTCGGTTTGGAAGCAACTCGGATCCCCTGAGTTGGCTCCTTCCACGATCACCCTTCGAGCGTGGGATGGTCATGCCTCCCAGCCTATTGGCCTGTTTCGTAACTGTCCCATCACCCTCGCCGGTAAGACTGTTTGCGTTGATGTAGAAGTCATTGACGCCCCTCTAGACTACAACATCCTATTGGGGCGAAGCTACACCTATGCCATGTCTGCTGTCCCATCCGCGGTCTTCCGTAAGATGTCTTTTCCACATCACGGGAAGATAGTCACCATTGACCGGCTATCGTATCATGAGTCATCGTCTCAGTCCTCCTCCGAGACGACCATCTCTTCTGTAGCCAACAAGCAAACTGTCGATTCCTTGACCAGTGTCTCCCCCGGCGTTTATAAAGATTCCACCTTGCTTGGTACTTTTCCTCACCTTCCTCCCCCTCCCGTTACTGATCCCGGCTTGTCGAATGTTTGCATGATGCAATCATCTCAGGCTGCCCATAAACGGCCTGCCTCAGCTAGCCCGCACCCTCCTCCCCGCCCTCCGCAACCCGCTCCTAGCCGTCCATCTCAGCCAGCCAGACCTCCCCTTTCTGGCCCTCCCCCTATAGCTGGCACCCCCGCACCTCTTTATCCTCCAGGATCGGTCCCTCCTGGCCTTAACCATCTTGGAGCCGTTCCTCCTGGTCATTACCCTGCTGGACAGATCCCCTTCTTGGCTCCCCCTCCCGGATTATATTCCGTCCCCGTCATGGCCACCCTTTCTCTCCCTAACTTGACCTTGGGTATTCCGGTTTGGTACCTTGACCCCCCAGCCGCCACCCCCCCTGGTCACCCCAAACCTTACATGGCTTTGACACTGGTTCAACCGGTCCCCCTCGCTTCCTCCATAGCCAACGTGCCCCGAGCACCTCCACAGGACCCTTCTCCTGCTGAGTCGGCTCCCGGGAAGAAAGGAAAAGCCCGCAAGGGGGCAACCAAAGACCAAACCACCACAACCACCTCGGCTCCTCCCCCACCCTCGAAGCCTTGTGCCTTATGTGATGTCATCGGTCATGCCACCCATGCTTGTCCCGAGTTACCCCGTATTCGCCCCATGGTAAAAGTCGTGTTCCCCGACACTACGGTCCCTGAAACTCCCACTCCTGCTTCGACCGTCTCCAAGAACCCCAAGACTCTCCGCACCAACAAGCCTTGTGCTTTGTGCGGTGTCCATGGCCACTACTCCCATCATTGTCCTCACCTGACGCATTACCGTGCCTCCCTTGAGGTGATCAGCGAGTATGAGGTTGAACAAAATCAATCCGCCTCTCCCATTCTCGCGCAGTATGCTGCAGCCCAGCCTGAGGATTCCACCGCTCCCATCCACATCCCCCCCCCTGATGTCCAGATGACGGAGTCTACAGTCACCATTCTTTACCTATCCTCCTCTGCACGACACTTGGAACCTAGCCCGTCTGCCGCCTCCCCCATTGTGTCCCTCGATACTCGAGATCACTCCACTTGTGTCTCTGTTGACCTTCGCAGCCCGAGTCCTCGCCATGTTTCCGATAGTTCTCATACATCACCTTGTTTGAGTTTTGTTCATCCTGCCCTTTCCCCCTGCCATTATCGCTCGATGACTTCTGTCCCCTCACGCTGCCGTCATTTCCTTTCATCCCCTCATGTATTGTCTTGTCACACCACCTTGCGCATCCCCCCGTCCACATCCTTTATCGGTTACGCCGATGGTGCAAGTCGCTACTCGAGGAATCTTGCCTCGGCAGGGTGGGCCATCTTCACCCCCTTGCATGACCTCGTTCTGTCTAACGGGGTATGCATTGGTTCTGCCACCAACAATCAGGCCGAATACGATGCGGTGCGTGGCCTACTAGCTGATGCTTTGTTGCATCGCATTCGCCATCTGCACGTTCGTTTGGATTCCTTGCTTCTTGTCATGCAACTAAATGGTGTTTATCGTGTGCATAACCCTGTGCTGTTTAGACGCTATTTACGAGTAAAAGTCTTAATACGTGCGTTTGACACCATAACTTTCAACCATGTACCCAAAGACCAGAATCACTACGTAGATAGTATTGCAAACCATGTTCTAGATTGGCATTTATCACACACAATTCATACAAGACAATAACATTAAATCAACCATCAAAAGACGATGCATATCCATAATATGTGTCGCAAACCATATATTGATGAGTCCATCTACTCTGATACACATGACATGCCCATCGCATGTTCCAAAAACTGGGGGCACCATACGCCCCCCCATACATATACATACGACATGCCCATAGCATGTTACAAACAAAAAACTGGGGGCACCATACGCCCCCCCATACATATACATACGACATGCCCATAGCATGTTACAAACAAAAACTGGGGGCACCATATACCCCTCCATACATTCTTGGGGGCACCACCTGCCCCTACATACATCAGAAGGGGTACCATATGCCCCTAATCACTATCTGGAGGCTCCCGGGCCAATGGCTCTGCCCCGGCAGCATGTAGATCCCGCATAGTTTGACCGGCCATCGCCATGCGCCGCATGATACCTCGCCACTCCGAGGGGAGACCAACACATGGCTCTATGTACTGGTCATCTAAATCCTGCCACCCGCGCTCTGATACTCCGGTCAACAGCTGCTCACATCTACGGCGGATGTCCTCCAGTAGGGCGGCTGCACCATCATTTTGCGCTGCTCTCAATCCACTCGGACCCGTAGCTCCAGACGCTGCCGGTCGTCCCATATATCCGGCCGGTTTTACCGGTGCTATATCTGCATACCAAAAGTCCCTGAATCAGTATCAGTATTTACTATTCAAAAACTTTAAACATGCCCATATAAGAATAACAATTTGTCACTTACCATCGGGCCCCCAAACTCGACCAGCCGGAAGTGGCAAATCCGGATCCCCATAGTAGCTCATCCCACTATAAGGGTAGTCGTCTATGTACAACGGCATCTGATCCCAATGGGCAAAGAACTCCGGTCGAAATGTTCGCCCGACCGCCCCTCCTCCTCCTTTGCAGAGTAGTTGTCCCCAACGACGCATCCTGGGCTCTCTCGGGCCCCCATCTGGAAGATGCACACGAGGCCTCAAGGTCGGGATCTTCTCAAAGAAGAAGGCGCACAACAAAGTCCCATATGAGCAATCATGATTCACCTGCCGCTTGCATAGCGACAGCTGTCGCTTTAGCGACACCAACATCATTTGGGCCCACCCAAAGTAGGTCCCACTCAACACACTCTCCACTATCATCATCTGCCCACCGGTGATGTGATGGAACGCCTGGGTGCCTAGGATTCGCAGCACAGCTGCGGCCACTGCACGAGTTTCTAGCCTCTCTAGATCCCCGATCGATATCCGAGTCCCCTTGACTTGGAACCCCGGTCGACAATGGCGTTCCACAAACTCCATGATATGCCGCCCCCGCGGCAACACTGGCTACGTGTCTCCCACTATCCCCAATGGTGGGAGGCCGGTCAGGAAATACACATCCTGGACCGTCAGTTCGATCCTGTGCCCCTGCACTACAAAGATCTCTTGATCTGGATCCCAGTAACTGATAATCCGGGCCAGTAATGATTCCCCTGCTCTCATCAACGGGTTCTCCACAAACTTGAGAACCCCAAATCTGGCCAATACACGACGGACGCCCTGATCCGCCTGGATCTCTGCCCGAAGTGTTCCCAGATCCATCTCTCTCCATTTGACTCGTAACTCTGCCATACCTACACAAACACATTCTTTTTGTCAGGGTACAGATCGGGCAAACCATAACCACACACACAAACCCAACTCCCAGCCATCAAACAGCACCAAGCCCCCCTCCCCTCCCAGGTCGCAGTTTTCTGCCCATTTCTGGACCAGGTCGCACTTTTTGCCCTCAAACCTGCGTCCTGGGTCGCACTTTTTGCCCCAAAAAGTGCGACCCGGCCGTAGAGAGGCGGGAGGGGCTGTTTCTGGGGTGTTGGGCCCTAAACTGCAAATCTAATCCATCAAAATGCAAGAGCAAGGTTAGGCCTCTTACCTCCCACTGACAGATCTCGAATCCAACGGTCGGTTTGTCCGCTACGTTCGCCGCAAGATTTAGGGCCTTCTCTCCTCTCCACATTCACCACAACAACAATAGCAAATGAATGATTTTGGAGGGAAAACTGCCTCATTAAAAGAGAACCCATGTTTCTTCTTTCGACTGCTGCGACCACACCGTAGCCCCGTTCGACGAACCGTCAGCACCGCTGGATAGATCTCACCGAGCTCTCAAATGGGTTTTACTTAGTTTTTGATGATTTGATACTTCACCCGGACACATTTTTTCCACGAAGGGTCACTTCACCACTCCTCAAAATCGAATCTCCTCACTTACAACACTTGTACTTGGGGCACCATATCGCCCCCTTACTTGTCCACGTTCGTGTTGATTTTCGTCATGAGTGCCCACCTTGTACTCATGCTTCTATGACCCCCCATTGGGGCCTTTACTGTGTGGCAGCACTATCTAGTCGCCCTTGCTTAGAGCATCCGTGTTGAGTCATCCTTGCATTCATGGAGTCTATCCTGCATCCTTTTACACCCTACTATAGCCCTCCATTCCTTTTTGCTTGGTTCCTCTCTTGTGTCGCATCTCATGACCTTCAGCCCCACTGTCCCCTGTCCCCTTCGATATTGTGTCAGTCGCTGCCATGTCATTCATGCCCTTCATGCTCTAACAAGGGAAGTCGTCCATTCGCCACCCCATCCTTCCCATTTCCACCATCATCATTAGTGTCAGTCTGTCCGTCGCTCTATTGCTCTTCTCTCGTGCCTTAGTTGAGGATCTCTCATTGCCTCACCTACGGCGGACCTCCTTCTGTCGACATCAGCACATTTATTCCAGAAGCAAGGTCTAGAGGGCGGTGTACCTTGGTTCCGGCTTCCACTTTTGTTCGGTGCCTCGGATCAGGCAGGGGGATCTCTCACTTCCCTTTGACTTGATTGCTTCTCCAGCTCCTTTCAGCATGATCGAGATTCGTATACTGGACAGTCCAGTGACCCAGCAGCAGCTCTTGATGATTCCCGGGCGTGTGTGAGATGTCTCAGCCCTCATGAGGGGGTGGCCCTGCAGGTAGCCCCCCACATGCCCGGATGACCTCTTCATTGCAGCCTTTGATGCCGCTCCAGATTTTGATGATGTTGGCATTAGCCACTTGCAGCACATCTATGATTTGCATGTACCAGTCAGATTTTGTGAGCCCTTCCCCATTTACAGGGGGCATTTGGGTTGTGTTTATCTCATGTACTCAGATGATATTGTACTAGTCCTGGCTGTTATCCCAGGCACAGCATGTATGTGAGACTATTCATTGTATTTTATCTGGCTCTTGATTATGCCAGCTGTATTCTATGGTTCGGTCCCTTGTTCACTGGACACACTATTCTTTTGTACTTTGTCACGGCGGGCATAGGTATGCCTCCCCCGCCGCCTTCAGCACAGGTACCCTCTCATAACGGAGACTTGTTGCACCTGCGAGTCTCGTCTCCTCAGGGTCTAGTCCTTCAGCACACTATCTACCTCATATTTCTCTCTCTGACATACCCTTTTGTTGTCTAGTGATTGGCTTCTTACAACGTACTTCGGTCATACGATTTGCTCCTGACACTCGCACGTTGGGGGGCAATCTGTTACACCATTTTTTGGTCATCTAACCTTTCATCATTAGATGGACCCAAGTACACCATGTAAGACCAGTTTTACCCCAAGTAAAACTGCTTTCACTATGTTAATTAGGAAACCCCAAAAGGAATAATTAATTAAACCATAATTTAATTATTATTCCCAGTCATGTTTAACACAAAAACAAAGAAATTAATGAGATAAACCCATAGTTATCTTATTATTTTCTAGGAATAATTATTTAATAATATTCCTTGTTAAATATGACCAAATCAACCACCATTAATCAAATAAATCATTATTTATTTGATTATATCTCAACCACTTCCTTAAAAAGATAAATAAATCATTTATTTATTTATTTTTCACTAATCAAGGGATTTGACCCAAGTCAAACACCCTTTCCCTCCAACAAATAATAATAAATATTCCATAGAGGTGGATCTAGATTTGATTAACATTATTTTAATCATGCACCAAGATCTAGAATGACCCAATATTTTGTTATAAATAGGAGGGTTTTCCCCATCATTCTTCACCTTTTGTTGCCTATTAGATCACTCTGGATCTATACACTTGGTCTCATTTTTACCATTTTGCTCCCATTGAGCTCTACTTTCTGCATTGGGTTTTCTACATCTACAAGAGAGAGAAAGCTTAGATCTGAAGTGCTGAGGACTACAAAGAACCCATCCCATTGAGGAGATCCGGATACACCTTCTTGTTTCCTCCCAGGTGCCCTGTAATATAAAAATTCATTCAAAAATCGTGTTCTTGTCTTGTCTGTTGGATGCATGGAGCAAACTCTTTACTTTACTGCTTAATATCTTTCCATTTATAGATCTGTTTGTTGCGGCGCTTTAACTACTAATTGCAGATCTGAAGATGTTTTGCAGCCATTATTGTTGTTAGGGCTATTAGTTATGCGTAGCTAAAGTGGTTCTTTTTCGTACGCTTCGACGAAGAATTCATACTAACATGATCTGAAGATGTTTTGCAGCCATTATTGTTGTTAGGGCTATTAGTTATGCGTAGCTAAAGTGGTTCTTTTTCGTACGCTTCGACGAAGAATTCATACTAACATCAACTACACTATACTTTCAGCTCCTATCGTGGAAATCAGCTGCACGTCCAAGTACCCCACCTTTGTTTCTCTGTCCAGCGATGCGTTATAGTCGCAACACAATCTCTTTCACCCTTTATTGCATGCAGACATATGCATCGACCTGCTTCTTTTACTGTGCTTTGTTCTAGTGCAATGCTAGATCTACCTTAAAAAACGACACATGCATACTAATCGCGTGGAAACCTTTAAGGAAAGCTTTCCAAATAGATGCTTCATATCCGGTATTTTAATCTGGCATGTCATTGGGTTTCCTTGGAATAGTCAATACATATAGTATGTTTGAAAACAGTGGCAGAAAATATCTTGGATCCCCCAGTTGTATGCATACCACCATCCATTACAGAGGTATGGATGTTTTGGGGATATCATCATCAAAAGGCATGCGAGTTTTGCAGAGTTACTCCTCCATGCAGAATGTGCAGCTAACATGCACTTGATGAACATCTTCTACAGTGTCAGAAAGTGAACAAACGACCCTTTGAACTTTATGCGAGAGCACATCACGTCTCTGCTGGAGCTTTAACATTAGCAAAATTGCTTGCTTCATTGTGACCACGTCTACAAAAACAAACCTTATTGAAACACAACACTCCAATATGACATATCTGTTTATATAAATGGCACTATCATATAATGTTTTCTGATGCTTGGTGTTTCCTATTTCATTGGGTGATGGATGCGTTATCCTATGTTATCAGTATCGTCCAATATGGTTTTGAACCACAACTTTTCGTTGTTTAAAATAGAGGGTATGAATTAACATGACTTTACGACTCTGTCCTTAGTTGGGCTGTTATTGCCATCGTGGCCTTGTTATAACCTTCCACTCGTATTTCAAACATATGTTTGACCACTAAAAATATGCTCCAAATTTTTTATTATAAAATGCGACCACCATGTATGTCTGCTCCAAAGACTAGACTTCGGCATAGAAGCATTTGCGCCCATATGTAGTTCTGCTCCATGTTTTAATCGTAAGGTTTGACCGCTATATATATACGTCTGCTCCAAACATTTACCATAGGTAGAAAACCCGCCATCGAACCTTTGTGCCCATTTGTAACGCACAATAGTTATTATAACATGCTACTATATGTTTGTCATACACTCCGCCCCATGTTTTAAACATAATTTTTTATCACTATATCCGCCATAGAAATATTTAAGCTCATTTGTAATGTTGTTTCATATAGTCTTGATCCACCATCTCATATGGTTTTGAAACCATAAGGTCCTTTATCTTTTTCGCGCCTTGGTTTAATTATATAGCGCATTAAACCGCAACCTTGGTCCTCATATTTGTGCCAACCATGTAGCTCGAGGTTAATAGCTATTGTTTCCCAAAGGCGTGGTTGACATTTGAAATTCTGTCGTTGGCTTGCCAACACCAACATGTGTGCTTCCGCACTGCTACTCAACACGAAAACGCCTTGAATGAGATTGTCATTCTCTAGGGAAATCTTCTGAGTCCACTCGGTTCACCGGGCTATACTTCAGGCTAGACTTGTCGAAGTGGTGAAATATTTTCCTTTGTGTGCACACATCGACATTGAGCTGGTATTGTGCAAAATCTTCAAAAATTCTTTTAAGGTGAGATATCTGCCATCTCAAGAGATACTCCATCTGGTCCCTACGTAATCTTAGATCATAGCAAATGCTTCTGATTTATGTGAGATGGCATCCGGTACAGACATTTCCAAATGGAGCGTTTCTAAGTACCTGGTGTGCGCTAGTGAAGAAATCCTTATTTGCAAAAGTGACATAATAGGTTCTTTCTCTGATAGACATGTATCACACCATCCTCCTTTTAACAGTACTGGTCACTTTCTCCTCCTCCTCCCCCATTTTGCAACTTGGGCCTTGTTTCGGGGAATATCGCCCTAGAGGTTCGTTGGGTTACAACCTCCACAGAGCAGGGGCATGCTACTTAAGAAGGACTCACACAACCATGCACGTTCAGAAAAACTAAATAGAGTAGAATGAAAAAGTTACCTGTAGGTCCTACGGTTGAAGAAGATCCCGCAGGGTTCTAACCCCCAGCAACCGTCCTTCCTTCTTAACCTGAAAGACAAGAAGAAACAAGCACGAAGAACTGGTTGTACATCATATATCTACTCTAAATGTTAGTGAGATTCATATAAAACATTAAATAAATCATAATGAATGCTTAAATAACAATATTCTCATACATATAAGCATACACTAACACGTTTATTTTGGGAACAGCATGGTACTTCTGTATTATAAATAGCATGTACAAAAGTAACGAGTGGAGAGATCACCTGATCCTTCCAAGGCCTTCGCAGACCGTCATCCGGATCCGTCCAGCCCTTGCCTCGCTAAGACTCCTTCCAAACTGGTGCATACGAGATGACATATAGGGAGATGTGCATCTCAAGGAAACAAGGGTTTCCTATAATGAACTGGGAAAGGGCAGGAGGCACGGGGAATCAGACTTAGATAGGGAATACCAACAGAGTATAATATCAATAATTCTCTCTCTCCCTTAGGCCATACACATGAGGGGTTTTTATACTCCCTCCAAGTAGTTTCAACAGTTGGAAACAGTTGGCCACGTGCTGGGGTGGTTGAACTACCCGAGTAACCATCAACCCAGCCCGAAAATAGGGAATTTTTATATATTTTTTCATAATTTTAATGGCATACGCGGAAAAGTGCAGCTGGACTCGCGTATACACGCGGAAAAGTATGGGCATAGTCGCGTATGGGGATTTTTACACTGTTTTTAAGTGAATTTGTCCAAGTCTGTAGGAATGGGTGCCCAAAACCATCAAAGCAATCATGAATCATGTCAAGGTGAGAAATGATGCTATAACAGATGCTCCCTAATATATGAGGTCAGAAGGGGTACATGATGGCCGAAATGTATTATGCACATAGAAAGAACTTCGCAAGGACAAGAGAGGACTTCACCAGATTTCAGCCTGCCAAAAACCAATGAAAGAAAACAGAGATTCAACTCATGCCGAGGCGGGCATACCCATGCTCAGTCCAAAATACATCATATAGAAAGTAGTGAATAGATCCAACATGTATACAAGTATAGCTAAACTAAAAGTACACAATGAATCATCTGAGCATGGCTCGGAAATATAAGTCTGAATCAATGTCCAAGTATCACATATAGAAAGCTGATCAAAGATGGTGCAACTGGATGTCTGATCAAATAAGTAACTGAATCTCCAAGTACCGAATCATAAGAGGTGGATCAAACGGTACAATCACGCAACTCGGGAGCCAACATATAGGATGTTGTTGTACTGAACTGCAACATATAAGGGTGGACGGCATCACTGGCAGAAACTGAATGGACTGTCAAAAGTGAACCGAAGAATGCTGATGCAACCCAAGGTCTTCACCGATCACTATGGCACAATTCTACACAATGGGAATAAATGAGCTGAAGTCGACCATGTGAGAAATCGTTGGATTACCGGTCAATGATGTATACCATTAACCAATGCGAGACAACCCACCAATAATGAAAATGAGTGTCAAGGTGCCCCAGTACAATCTAACAAGTGCGAATGAATGAGTTGAAGTCGAACACTTGAGAGAATCTACCAATCAAGAGGCAATGATGAATCCCCACTGTCGATAGCGAAGAGTCTGCCACTGATGACTGCAAACCCTAAGGTACTGACAAAAAGACTCTAGACCTTATTCCCAGAGCAATGAGTCGGATTCGATGGGAAAAGATCTGCTGGAAGGAAGGCATTAAGGCATCCCACATCAGTCCAGCGCGAGTGTAACCCGCAGGCCAAGATTTGGAAGGAATCGGACGAAGTAGAGTGATGGAAGCAAAACCGAAGTACGTTTCCGACATGCACAAGATGAAGCTAGCGCACGGAAGAAACCCTCTGAACCAACCAATAATGAAAGCTGACACAGAGGCGAGAAATCCACCGATAGGGTCAAATGGAAATCAAGGTACCGCACGAATCCCAAGTGTGATAATGTGTGCTGATGTCGAACACAAGGGAAATCACTCAGTCAAAGACCCACGATGATGATCAAATGCTGAGCATGAGGTCACCTATCAATGATGGAAATAGGCCCAAGGTGCGGCTCTAGGTTTGCTCTCAGAGCAATGTGTCGTAGTCGATAAGAGACAAACCCGCCGGCAAGAAGTCAATGGGGACCTTCTCAAACCAGCACGAGCAGAAGATCAAAACATCCGATGTGATAGAACATGATACTGACAAGACCGGGAAGGCCGACTGAATAATGAGTCAAGAGACACCGCAGAATGGCCGACTCAGGCTAGACTTCCCTTGAACAAAAGCACGACTCTGTGATGACCATGGCAGTAAAAAGTGACACTGTATAAGTCTGTCTTGCAAGAGGCAAAACAAACTCTCCATATGATTGGAAGAGATAACCAACCGGGGGAGAACTGACAAGTGAAACATGGTAAAGGCTGAACCTAGGTCAAAACTAAAACCATCCCAAATGAAGGAGATATATATAAGTATATGTGCTTTGTTCAAGGGCGACAAACTGACTCTGTACTGCCATCAAAATAACGAAGATACATCCTGTTCCCGCTCTTTTTGTTATATTTGATTTTTTTGTCTTTTTCATATAATAAGCCTGAAAAAGAATAAAAGAATGCCATGGTACAATGGATAGAACGAGTATCAAGAAATCAGATGCACTAGTTCCTGGGATTGGAACAATCCTATGCACAATGCAAGGTGGCGAAAACTGGTAAGTGATACTCAGAGGAACGTTCCATCCATGGGTAAAAGGTGTCAAGTCGTGATAGCTAAGTGCATGCAATGGTTAACTTGTACAGAAAGTCAAGGTCAAAATTTGGCTTAAACATTGAGTCCAAATGAAGCCGGCTAAAGGCCAGGATAAACAAGTAGCCAATATGCAATGCAATGATACAACTTAACGACACCAGGGAGCCTCTAGGGTATAAGCCAAAAAAATGATAAGTGATGAAGAAGAAGAATGAAGCTTCAACACATAAAACATGGCGGGACTAAAGAGGACTCCTGAGCCTACATAAAAAGCAGCATGGGCAACAAGTGATAGCGAGGAACTAACTAGGAAGCCCATGTAAAGGAAGGCTCTACCATCAAGTCATGATTAAAAAATCGGCGAGTGAAATGGGTGTAATACTCATGACCCGATGGGATCGACCCTAAGGCAAGTGATCAGTATGGAGGCTAGAATGCAAGATGCAACGGAAAGTGATTCCCTAACCTATATGCCAGTGAAGATCATATACCTGCCGTGAAGAGTCGGAAATCATGGATCAAAAACCAGGAAAAATCTCAAAATCGTCAAAATGTACCTGAAAACATACCAAACTGGGCACTTCCAAGCAACCGAGTTATGCAGCTTAAGATAGATCGAAAAAATAAGCATAAGGAATTTTTGCGAAAATTTTCAATTTTTTAGCCATAAATAGACAAATTACCTCATATTTGGTTCATTATTGCATTGCTGATTTGGAAAAAAGTGCTCTGGAGCAAAAAACTTCTTTCGTCAAATCAGGAACAACCGACCGTCGAAACGCACCGAAACTTCAGGTAGGCTCCTAAATCATCCTGTTTATTCTTTTTGTCCGTTTGGAATTTAAAATTAAGTGATTTTTAGCTTTAAAACCCTTGCTAAAATATACGAACTTGTGCATACGTGGGTTCATTAAAGGAAACTCGCGTATACACGCGACTGTGCAAAGAAAAAGCCGCGTATGCGCAGGTCCGAATGCAAAAAAGCGTGGCTAATGCATATTTTGATGAAATTTGACAGGATGACCATCTCATGGAGGGAACGTGAGCATAGCGCAATAGACCAAGAGGTCATGCAAGATCGCGCAGCGCAAAATATCCTTCGGAATTGCGGATTGTTGAAATTATTCAAGATGCCAAATATGAAAAGCAATGTGCTGTTGCTAGAAATGCTTGTAAATTACTAGGAACCAGATCAGGATTGCTTCATTATTGATCAGATGCCACTACGCATTGAAGTGGAAGACATATATTTCATTACTGGACTCTCCCGGAGGGGAGAACCAGTAGACTTGCACGGGAAGCCCCTGGGAGGGTTAACCGTGGAAGACTATGTCCACGTATATTGCGTAGGAGGTTCCAAAAAGGTTGGAACTCAGATTGAAATTAAAGATGTGAGGGATTTGCACATGAAAATCCTCCTTTTCACCATCGGCAGAGTGGCAGAATCCGCCTCTCTACATCAGGCGTCCAGGACGCAAATGAGCATAGCAGTAGAATGTTTGACTCATGTGTATGATTGTTGCACAGCCCTATTACTGAACATGAAACAACAGCTGACCTCAATCCGCCAAGCAAAGACCAAACACTTTGGCTATGGTACCATTTTGACAACATTCTTCTTTGAGAAGATTCTAGCTTTGAGACCCAGAGTCATCTCTACTATCAGTAGCCCGCGGGACCCAAGAATTGCCTGTTGGGCAGACATGATGAAGAGACTGGGGGGTAGTGAGGTACCCTAGACCACATGGGACGATGAGTTCTTCCTTTGGTGGGGAGAACAAATCATCGCAGTGGACGACTATCCCTATGTCGGGATGGACTTTCGTGGAGATCCAGATCTAGTTCTTCCACCAGGCACAGCATGGGGAACAGTCGGTAAGTTTGCAAAAAAAAAATTTTGACTTATATAATTTTTTTGGATTTGTTCAAATATGTATGAAAAAATGAAAAACAAACATGTTTTTGATTGGATTCATAATGACTGACAATTTAAAATGATCATGTTTTAGATGTTGGACCAGTTCGTCCTGAGGGCCTACCGCGCCTTAAGCGCCGCAGGGGCGAAGCGGATACTGTGGATTCAGATAGGACTCTCCAGGCTGTGCAGAGAAACTTGGAGGGATTAACCCGCCAAATCCCTATGGCTGCTGTGGAGGATCTACCGGAAACCATCCAGAGACGAGTGGTAGGAGTGCCCCGAGACTGGGTTAGACTATTCCGCCGAGTTGCCACTGCAGTTACGTTCTATAGGAACACGACTTCTGGGCAGGGACCTCAGGAGTAGACAGATATTATGTATTAGATGACTGTATATTATTTTTTGAGACTGAACATGATGGGGCATAAGCCCAAGTTTTGTACGACATTATGGATCCAAATTTTGTAAAGTTTTTGAACACTCCGATGATATATATACAGTGATATTTGATGTGATGTGATAAATGTATCAAATGTATGATGTTTTTGATGATTAAAAATTTATTGTATGGAATGATTAATGTGCCAATCTAATGCTTGATTAGCTAATGAGTCAGCAAACCAATTGTCAGCTCGAGGAATATGAATGAACGTTAAAAATTGAAATGACCTTTGTAACAAACTTACCCTCAAGAAAAATCGTAATAAAAATGGATCTCGTACCCGATAAGTGTTTTTCAACTGCGACACCACCAGCTGAGAGTCCAAGAAAACTACCAACGAATCAACACCCAAAGATATTGCCTGCGAGAGTAGATGAATGACTGCAGTGTATTCTCCTATATTGTTGGAAGCAGGACCAATGCAGACCCCTCTTGATACCAATAGCTGACCGGATGGATAATGAAGCACCCAAGCCGCGGAAGCTAAGTTCCGGGTGTGTCTACTAGCACCATCGCGAAACCAAAATGACTCAGGACATCCAACACAACCTGCCAAAGCAGATCAAAAACATCACCAACTCACCAAAAATCGAAAATCAATCAGATATGTACAAAAGCAAAAACTACTATATACAAAAGCAACATGCCAAGCCAAAGCCTAAGCATAATAATTTTTCAAATAGAGCCCATTTCGGGGCTCCGGCAACTCGTTCCCTTCGAAATAAACCAAGGTATATGCTCCTTTCTTAAGGACCTTTTTAACAATATAGGGGCCATACCACATAGATTTAAACTTTCCTGCCCCCAGGGCATCCTTTTCTTGGGCATAGACCAAAACAAGGTCACCTTCCGAAAAGACCCTAGGCTTAACCGCCTTATCGTACTGAACCTTTACTCGGTTTTTATGCGCTTCATTCATCGTGGCGGCATCTCGACGCTGCTCATCGAGATGTTCCAAATGAAGAAGCCATTCTGCCATACTGGAAGTGTCAGGAAGAAGTTCAACAGCTAATTTAAGAGAAGGAATCTCGCATTCAATAGGAAATACGGATTCCACCCCGTGCACTAACTGAAATGGAGTAAAGCCAGTTGCAGTTTTCACTGACGTCCTGTATGCCCAAAGTGCAGGATATAACATAATATGCCAGTTGGATCTAGCTTTATCAATTGTCCTTTGAAGAATTGTCTTCAAGGATTTATTCACGGCTTCCACTTGCCCATTGGCTTGCGGATAATATGGAGATGAATTCTCCTGCCGGAAACCCAATTTGAGAGCCAGCTCAGCCATCATACTATTCTGAAAATGACTGCCATGGTCAGTGACAATCTCTCTAGGAATACCGAAACGAGCGATAACCTGGTTGAATAGGAAAAGAGCTGCAGTCTCACCATCATTCCCAAAAGTAGGCATAGCCTCGACCCACTTCGTAAAGTAGTCTACTGCTACAATAATATACTTGTGACCTTTTGCCGAAGGCGGGTTACAAGTAGTATAATCAATACCCCACTTTGTAAAGGGACCGACAGTAACGACTGGAAAAAGCGGAGCTGGATGAGCATGCATTTTTCGAGTATAAACCTGACACGGATGACACTTTTTGATCGATTCAATACAATCTTTGAAAATTGAGGGCCAAAAGTATCCAGCACGCAAAATCTTTTGGGCCGTAGCAAGCCCAGATAAATGACCCCCACAAGCTCCACTGTGAGAATCAGTGAGCACAGCCTCAGCTTCTTCGAAAGTTAAGCAGCGTCTTAGGATTGAATCAACCCCTCGACGGTACAACGCATCACCAATAATCAGATAATTCTTGGCTAAGTGATGCAGCTTACGACGCTCATCTTTCGAAAAAGTGGAGGGAAACTTCGCAGTCTGGAGATACACAATGATATCCCCATACCAAGGATCCTATGGAGAGATCAGAAACAAGTGTTCGTCCGGAAAGGACTCATCATAGATCATCACCTCTCCACAGGGCAACTCGGAGATCAATTCCGCAAAAACTAATGACTTCTTGGATTTGGCAGACATGAACTCAAGATAAAATTCCTGTAAAATCACAATCCAGCTATTATATTTTCCCCCAATCACTCACCTGCTGAGGACAAACTGAAATGGATTGGCAGCTGCCAAGACATAAGTTTTGCGAAGAATAATGTAATGTCGGAGTCGCTGCATAGCATGAACTGTTTCTAAGTCTAATTTTTCTATCGGAGTGTATCGAAGTTCAGGTCCTACTAGTCCTCGACTAAGGTAGTAAATAACATGCTCTGTAAGAGCATCATCTTCCTGAACTAGAACCATACCGATGGTAGATTCTGCTGTAGCCAGATACAAAAGAAAATCTCTGCTATAATCAGGTGGACTCAGTAAAGGAGCAGAGGTCAATGCCTTTTTCAAAGCATCGAACGAGAGTTGAGCGTAGTCGTCCCAAAGAAAAGGAACTCCTTTCTTCAACAGTCTCATATATCCCTTTGTAATCTCAGCATAATTGACGATAAACCTCCGAAGAAAATTAGACTTCCCTTGGAGACTTTGAAGCTGACGGATTGAAGACGGGGGAGGCAACCGAAGTATCTCCTCAACCTTGAAGGGATCTACCCTTATCCCTTCCCTAGACACGATAAATCCTAACAGCCGACCGGATGTAACCGCGAAAACGCACTTGTTCGGATTCAATCGAATTTTATAAAAACGACATCTTTCAAATATTTTCCGGAGGTGACCAGGATGATCCATCCTCTTTCGAGAATGAGCAGCTAGATCATCTAAGTATGCCTCGATAATCTTCTTGATGTCATGGAAGGCGTAAGACATGGCCCGCTGAAAGGTAGCCCCAACATTTTTAAGACCAAAAGGCATCTTCTTGTATGCAAACGTACCCCAGGGACAAATAAAGGCAGTCTTATGTTGATCTTCAGGATGGATAGTAATTTGATTATATCCGGAGAAACCGTCCATGAAGGAGAAAATCTCATTACCGGCACACTCGTCAATGATCTGATCAATAAATGGTGTGGGGTAATTTTCTTTAGGACATGCTTTATTTAGGTCTCTGAAATCGATGCACACTCGAATCGTTCCTTGCTTTTTATCTTCGGGAACGGGGTTTGAAACCCATTCAGTCAGAGGAACAGGGAAAATGAATCCCGCCTTAAGAAGCTTTTCAACTTCAGCTTTGATAGCTGCTGCCTTCCTAGGATTGACCGGACGAAGTTTTTGCCTGACCGGCTTAGCGTTTTCATACGTCTTGATCTCATGTTGGACAATAGATGGGTCTATGCCAGGAATTTCCTCATAAGAACAAGCAAATACATCCCTATACTCTTTAAAGAGCTCGGTGTAGATTTGAATCTCTTCACGGGAACATTCAGCTCCAATGAAGACATTCTCAATGATATTGGGATCCCTGGAAATGTTCACCGGGATAGTAGGAGAGATCACAGCCATGTTCCCTTCAGCATAAACCTGTGTTGGTGCCAAAGGGTTCAAGAATGGGTGAACAGGACCAGGAGACTGAAGACTTGGAAAACTAGTTTCAACTTCGTTCAAGTCAGGTAGGAAGTAAGACCGATGATGCAAATCATCCCACGGTCTATCTATACCAGTCATGGCTTCTAGGATTGCCTCTTCAGATGGAAGAGTGGTATCAAGGCAATCCTGGGCCGAAGAAGAACTAAGCGTCCAAGCCAGAGCCACATCACCATCCAACTCTTCCGATGAAAGAGGAGCTGGGATAGATTCTGCAGTGTCAACAATAGACTGATATGCAATCTCAGCTGCAGAAATCAGAAATGCCATTCCACCCACTTGACCCTCCGCCAATGTGGCAGTAGGGGAAGGTAAGGTCCAAGGGTCCGAAAAATAATGAGTTCGAAAGAACTCTCTTCGAAGGGGAGCCTTGGAGGATGAAATAGCATTAATATGCACAGTAGAAGGAGGAAGATCGAAAGTACCCATCAGGGAAGAATACATTCCAACTCCTAGATTCTCAACATGCGCCTTAGTATTATCCAACTTAGGAACAGATGAGTCAGGAGACGCATTCAGGTCTACAGGAGGATAGTCCAGTTGATCCACTGTAACGATCCTCCCTTCATGGGGAAAACATACAATTCGAAATAATGAAGATGCAATGGCATCCATCTCATATATCCAGTTCCTCCCCAACAGAAGGTTGTAGTCCAAGGCTGCATCTACTACCTCAACCTCTATGTTGACAGTTTTGCCCCCAACACAGATGGGAAAAGCCGGGACAATACCATGGGGTCTGTGAGAATGGCCATCGAATGCAGTAAGAATAGTGCTAGATGGAACAGCTTTGGGAGATCCAAGTGTCTTCCAGCATGCGAGAGACATCACACACGTGGAGGCACCCTCATCCACAACCGTTCGAAAGATATTACACTTCCGATACGACGATTTAATATGAAAAGCCATGTGATGAGGAAGTCTCTTCTTAAAATTATTCATATCAAAAGTAATCAGAAGAGAATTTTTCGGATCAATAGCCCCAATGGCAGTGAGCAAAGCACTGCGCTGAGCTGGACAAGACTGGAGTACCTCTAAAGCCGACATAGCACAAGGACTCTGCGCCAGATCTTCCACAATCGAGTAGTTCTGGGCAGCCCTAGCATTTGGATTAATCGTCGATCGCTTAGAAGATGCTTTGGGCATCTGAGGCATAGACTCAACAGTAGGCTTGGTAATGTGAAGCGGCTCAGTAGCATCAGGAATATCCTTAGCTTTCGAAGACTCTTCTCCGCCATAATCACGGGATCTCGTAGTGATATCCGCGTGAGCACTCATCATGAAAATGTTCGATGGAATTTCCCCTTCCTGGGTGCCCCCAGAGGAAGCCCCAGGATTTTGGTTCGCGCCAACAACTAATTGCTACCCTTGGGGAAAAGGGTTTGTTAACATAGCCTGGGAACTAGAAGAACCCTGCTGGGATAACAAGCACTGAGCATCCTGAATTTTAGGGCAAAGGTGTGTGAGATGGTCTCCAGCACAAAGCTTGCATGGAAACTTCACTTTCTTTTTCTCCTTTTGACCCTCACCAACACGCTCGTTGGTTTTATTTGCATTGCCCTTCCCGTTCTTTCCCTTCTTCTTGTTATTTCGTCCCTTCTTCTTCCCATCGAATTGTTGATTTCCTTTGGGATCAGAAGCTTGGACAACATTTATGGACAAAGCCTGGGAAGGTGATGACTCTGCAGGCACAGCCTGACTAGAAGGAGCAGCTTGCAAAGACAACTGCTGCAGTTGAGAAAGCAGGCTGGCTGCACCACTACTGACCGATCCGACAAGCCCATCACCATGCGGACCAGGTTTAGTTTTCGATAAATCCAATTTGGAGCGAGGAGCGTTGGGAAAATACTTATAAAGTACCCCAGACTGAGAATAGACCAGTTCTAACTGCTGGGCCCTAAAAATGGCCTGCTCCTCAGAAAATACCCCAGATAGGGATACATCTTTTGAAATATCTGACTGCAGAGATTTCAAAAACCACTCGAGAAGGAATTCACCAGGAATATGAGCTTTGATAAGCCTCTTCCTTCTCCTCCATTCCTGAATGTGATCAGAAATGTGAGTTGCCTCATCCTGCTTAAAATTAGCCAGGAGTTCGGTCCCAGCCTCATATCTGACAGGCAACTGAAAATGGTTTAGAAATGTGACAGCCATTTCTCCAAATGTGGAAAAACTGCCCCCAGTGAGCTCGATATACCATTTGGCAGCATTTCCAGTTAGGGTGCATTGAAATAATCTCAACCTAATCGAATCATCGATCAGGGAGTTCGAAGAACACCATAAGTGGAAAGTGGTGATGTGGTCCGCCGGATCCTCTCCATTCTTACCTTCAAACTTTGGAATATCTGAAGGAAGTTTGGTCGGGACCGGAGGCCACCCTAGACTATAACAAATCGGATCATTAGTCAACTTCGACAGATCTGGCAAGTTCAACGTTGCCAGAAAAGGTAAGCGAGGCGGAGCCTGAGGATTCCATCCTTGATGGGATGGATTCCCAATATTCTGAAAAGAATAGCCTGGATTTGATAAGGCACTAGGTTTCCAGAAAGGACTCATAGACAACGGAGAAGAACCTCCTCCCCACGCCGAGTTACCAAAGCCCAGACCAGTTCCCCCCGCTGAAGTATTGAATGAAGAGGAGAGCCCCTGATAGGGGTTCCAAGCATTAGAAAGAGGAGAAAAGGTCTGGTAAGTACTCGACGAAGGGAAAGAAGCATTCCCTTGATGACCTGCGTAAAACTGATTCCCTGCCCCCACTGTAGTAAAGACGGGATTCCATCCCGTAAAAGTAGTCGAACTTTGCCCCCCAGACCAAGGGTTAAAACTCTGGGTCTGGGACGTAAACGGAAACGACCCTAAAGAAGGATTGGAACTAGGAATGTGCCCAGTTCCAAAGGGGAAACCCTGAAACGAAGCTGATCCACTAGCCATGTTAGACATAGGCGTAGATCTAGCTGCAGCAGCGGAAAAGGAAAAAGAGGGATTCCCACTAGAGGGCATCCCTGAACAAAAGGGACCAGAATGAGAAGCATATGCTTGGGTGAACCCAGAGCCAAACATAGCAGCACTAGAAGCAATCGAAGATAAAGCAATAGTGCCCCCTCCTTCAACAGAAGCAGGGGTCTGAATGCCTGCAACACTCACGACAGAAGCCGCGTTCCCAGTCGTGGCCATCGAAAGATAAGAATGATACGGAAGACCTTCCAGTCTCTCAGACTCTGGTCTGATGTACTGAACAACGAACGGATAATCAGGAGGAAGAGGAGATGGACCTGTAGCAGGAGGCTCAGGTATGTCTTCGATTTGAAAATCTTCTTCCTGAGGAAACAAAGCTCGCGAGGTGAGCGGAACGCTCCTCTCGGAACCGACACCAGAATCAGCTACGAAACCTTCAGACCTTTGTGGAGGATCTCTCTCCACTGCGTCAGACGCCACAGGGTGGTAACCACCTGCTAAATCACTCCTACGCCTTCTCGAAGAAGGCTCTGAACTCTCGGGAGATAACCCCCGGATTCTCCTCGATCGACGAGTCTCTTGATCAGCCACTTTTATAAATTTTATATTAGACTCAAAAAAGTGAAAAGCTAGGCAAGCTAGGAGCAAAGAGCACTCACTAAAATAAAAATCCCTGAGATACAGTCAAGCAAATAGCCTCCAAGTATTTCCGCTCTGGGTGATGAGGACCGGACACCAAAATACAGGAAAGCGAAATATAGGACCTCCCGAAAGCAGTCTGGGATGATTAGGGCCCAGAACAACTAGCGAAGGTATCAGAAACAGTTACGCCGACCTCCTAACGACAACCTTTGCCGGCTCAAGCACCCAAGCTTCGCAAGGGCACCCCCCAGAAGTACTGCTGAAAGTGATGCGACATCTGCCTTAGGTACCACGGGTATTCCCCCCCGCAGTCACCTGTGTGGAACCTAGGAGTGGCAACTATGGGCACCAATCCGTATCAGAAGCCGGGCAGAATGGTCTTGAGGTCAGATTCAGCCAATCGGAGAGGGGGTATCCCTCTTCTTAGCCTTCACTTCCCCTTGCGCTTGACTCTCGGATGAGAGCTTTCCCGGTCCACCTAACGGTGTTGGATTTCGCTCAATTAATCAACTTCTATGTTTGTTTGAGCGGCCTTGGAGAGTTAACTCTCCACTCACCTATTCCAAGGCCCTACAACCTAGCTAGTTGGTGATCGACACTTAGAAAACTTGCTAGTTGATTTTAGATTAAATCGCTTATTTTAATGGCTGTTATGTTAAGTCACAAGGATATGGAGATGAAACGTATGGTGTTTTTGACGCAAAAGAAATTAATAAAAACTTAACTACATGCAAATGCAGTTATTTGTCTTTCGATGAAGAGCAATCTCTATACAGGTTCTACGAGACTAAAAATTGTATTTTTCCTTTTCAAATAGCAAACTCACACTCACAAAAACTATGAAATTGACTAAATGATTAAATGCACCTAATGCAAATCACTACAAGCATGTAAATCCTAAGATGCAAATCTCTTAAAGCAGAGTGAAATTCCCAAAAAGTCCTTCAGTTTTAACTCTTCTTTTGTTGCCCAGAAAGCTAGTTCTCAAAATCAAGAACTCTTAAAATGAGGACACCAAGAACACTTAAAAACAAGAAGAAGAAATCAATGATAACTCCTCCTCAAAATCAAGCCAAAAACTGAAAGTAAGAAACCTCACAAAAGCTTCAAAAGTTAAGGCAAACGAAAATGAAAATGCAAAAACAAAAGCAAATAACAAGTGAAAATGTTTTTTAAGCCTTTGAAATGCAAAAACAAAAAGCAAAGCAAATGTTTTTTGAGCTTTTTAGTTTTATAGAGAAAGAGCTCGAAAAGACCAAGCACAACTATCAAAATCCAAACCAAACAAGACCGAATTCCAAGCACAAACTTCAAGAATGCTCCCAAACCTTATAAGGCTAACTCGTAGCAAGATCAATAAGAGCAAAAGAAGACCAGAAAACTCAGCCACTCAGCCTAGACAAATAGTGCAAACTCGTCGCAAACAAAAACTCCAAAGAAGCAAGAAAAGCTCTTCAAAAGTTGCAACAAAACCTAGCCTATGGAACTCAAGAAAACCAATAAAAAACGAAGCAAAAATCGCAATGCGAAGCACAACACAAAGATAGGAGCAAGTAAGTGAGCAGAAGCTCTCTGTTCTGATGAAGCAGAACAACCAAGAATGCTCAGAAAGCGATCTCGGAAATCAATCCAGAAGTGCCAGCACCAGAAACAACACTTTGCCAAAAAGACTAGTTTTCAATCAAACGAAAGAGAGAAAAGACATGAAACCACTTCCTTCACAATCCATAGAGCACAGAGACACTGTAGGAACAAGTCTCCACAGCCAGAAAGGACCAAAAAATCAAGAAACCCAAAAATTCAAAATCTGCCTAGGTATACGCTACTTCACAGTTATGCAACCAGCATGCATACGCGTCTGTGCTAAGGGAAACTAGCGTATACGAGGGTTCCTTTAGACAAAATTTCATGTATACGTGACTGTGTGCAGAAAAAAGCGTGTATACAGAGGTAAATAATGAAAAACAAAAAGGACAAGCCTGGAAAAGAAACCAGGACTTCAGACTGACTGTAAAAAAGTAAACTGGACTGCAAATGAAAGTTAAAACTGCTGGAATCCTACCAAACAGCTGAAACAACCCAACAGGAGAATCACAAGAATGTGATCCCCAGCAGATTCGCCAGTTCTGTTTCGGGGAATATCACCCTAGAGGTTCGTTGGGTTACAACCTCCACAGAGCAGGGGCATGCTACTTAAGAAGGACTCACACAACCATGCACGTTCAGAAAAACTAAATAGAGTAGAATGAGAAAGTTACTCGTAGGTCCTACGGTTGAAGAAGATCCCGCAGGGTTCTAACCCCCAGCAACCGTCCTTCCTTCTTAACCTGAAAGACAAGAAGAAACAAGCACGAAGAACTGGTTGTACAGCATATATCTACTCTAAATGTTAGTGAGATTCATATAAAACATTAAATAAATCATAATGAATGCTTAAATAACAAGATTCTCATACATATAAGCATACACTAACACGTTTATTTCGGGAACAGCACGGTACTTCTATATTATAAATAGCATGTACAAAAGTAACGAGTGGAGAGATCACCTGATCCTTCCACGACCTTCGAGCAGACCGTCGTCCGGATCCGTCCAGCCCTTGCCTCGCTAAGACTCCTTCCAAACTGGTGCATACGAGATGAAATATAGGGAGATGTGCATCTCAAGGAAACAAGGGTTTCCTATAATGAACTGGGAAAGTGCAGGAGGCACGGGGAATCAGACTTGGATAGGGAATACCAACAGAGTATAGTATCAATAATTCTCTCTCTCCCTTAGGCCATACACATGAGGGGTTTTTATACTCCCTCCAAGTAGTTTCAACAGTTGGAAACAGTTGGCCACGTGCTGGGGTGGTTTAACTACCTAAGTAACCATCAACCCAGCCTGAAAATAGGGAATTTTTATATATTTTTTAATCATTTTAATGGCATATGCAGAAAAGTCTAGCTGGACTCGCGTATACACGCGGAAAAGTACGAGCATAGTCGCGTATGGGGATTTTTACACTGTTTTTAAGTGAATTTGTCCAATTCTGTAGGAATGGGTGCCCAAAACCATCAAAGCAATCATGAATCATATGAAGGTGAGAAATGATGCTATAATAGGCCTTGTTGTTGAGCTCAATTTTATTTCGCTTGATGTCGTAACAAGATTGAGGAGTTTGTCACCCGTGGGGTTGACCTGTGTGGAACATTACAACATCACAATTACTCTTTGATAATGGTGTCCCTAGATAAAACATATGAGACTAACAAGATTAAGAGAAATATTCAGACAACAAGCTTAATGACCCATGGCGAGAGAGCTGCTAATGTACATCCTCGATGCACATAAAAGTTCTTATTTGAGCGTATGCTGGATGATCCCTCCCACACATGGCGTGATTGCAGCAACAACATCTGATCATGATGGTGAGAAAACTCATGAGGGGTTGGGGATAGGTCGCTAGGATGTCACCGACTGCATGTCCGGTGAAAGACCTTACGACTAAGTGAGCATAAGGGGACCCGAAATTTCGAATATACAAAAAAATTTGGGTGGTGTTGTAGCGGCTACAACAAATGGCGAACCACTAGTAGAATCTATCATCTCTATCGATATCACAACAAAAGTCTGAGCCAAGATAGTGATGCAAGGGAATATTGAACAAGTTCTGTGGGGACCCTTTGAATTACTTTGGTCTTTATAGGTATGCCTAGTCCTTGTGCCTCGACTAGGTCTCGCTAATCAGAACACATCGAAGAGAGAGCTCAGAGACGCCAGTAGCTTGTTGATGATGTGAAGAGAAAGGCATCGGGTTTATTACTCTCAGGATTTTTTAAAGTAAGTTTCTGGTGGTGCTTTGCTGCCAGCAGGCCTGGACAGTACCTCGGTGGAGTCACTTCAAGAAATCACAAACGTTGCTCCGCTGCCAGCGAGCCTGGTCAGTACCCCGACAGACTCGTTGCATTACCTCTCTGCACAGGAAGCCTTTCTCGATCCTTTACCCTTATTTGTTTCATGTGCTTGTAGCACTTATTTTCATGTGCTCGTGGCACTTATTTTTCATGGGCAGATGAGGGATCCCGACTTATTTTACGAGCAAGAGAGTTTGTTTCTTGTTTTATAGAAACTGAAAGATATCCTGATTTGGGTTTGCCCTTGTGACAAACCTTCACATCCCATTCACCACAATAGGCGAAGCATGCAAAAAAGATCATTAAGATGTCCAAGACTATGCTAGGTACAAGGCTTAGGCTTACGGGTATTGACCAATCAAACTCATTAGGTATCCCACAAGCAACTGGCTCATGTCTCCCCTGGCTAAATAAGTTTGGAATCATAGGCATCTTGTTGAGGATGCAACTTCGATGACCTATCCTAAGAGAAAGCTGCCTCTTGAGGTAGCCACCGCCTCACACAAACAATGGGGTTACTGCTTCAGCAGTTGGGGGTAGAACAAATCCGCAAGGCAGTAGGGTTTCAAGGAGGGCTCATGCAGCGATGGGTGATATGTGGAAAATCTTCAACGCTATATCAACAACCTATGGAAATGATGTGGGGAAGAAAGTGTACGACGGAATGTAGTAAACGAGGCTCAAGATGCAATGCAACGACATGTGCGGGAACGATCCACTAGTTGGAGGTGGAGAGACAAGGCAAAGCACATGCAGTGATTATCCGAACATTATGCAGCAATATGGAAACTGAAAAAGCATGCATGCAAAAATAAATGGAACTTTTTAATGCATAAAAATACAAATGCAAGAAAATACAGCAAGCATAATTCTAAACCATGAAGTACAACCTTAGCAAGTAAACCTAATTAATAACTTGACAAACAAAACTTTATTAACAGGTCCTAGCTAGCCTACACCTAAAAACCTAGCCTAACCAATGATGCGGTCGGGTTATGTGAAATCAACTTTCCAGTGCAGCCACCGCATTAGTTCCCGACCTGCAAGAACGATAATGTTCGCAATCAGAGCCAACATACAAAATCGTGCACCAACAACAAGACTTACCTGAAGAGCAGGTGCAATGGCAAGAAGATCATGGATACATACCAAAGAACATGCCAGAATAGATTGTGCAAAATGAATTCCACTCTCATCCTGATACATAGCAATATGTTCTTGAAACTCAACATTTATAAATAACACACATCCATTCATGCACAATCCTAGGTCTGATGGGTGCTGGGTAAGCCATTGCCTATTTGCAGGCACATCCACTGGATAGGATCCATCGAACCAAATGGAAACCTCATCATGGTGTTGAGGATGGTCAGTTTTATGGAATGGAAACAATAAGCATGTGCCAGGCGAATTATAGGTGCTTGCGCATCCAAGTGCAGAAACCCTAGTTTGGGATTGCTCCTCGGTTTGGTCAAGGGTATGGGGATTCGAATCCGCATTTAGTGGAGCCTGAAATTCCTCACCGCCTTGAACAAACTCCAGACCTTCGAGCGGGGGGCTTCCCAACTTTGATTTCTTGGCGAGATTAACAGGCGAATGGATGTGATCATGGATTGTGGTGGGTTGCAAAATGTCAGTGGGCTTTGTATCGATTTGGTCAAATGTTCGTGTGCTGATAGATTGATAGATCAATGTATCAGATTCTTTAGATTTTCTAGGATGGGGTGGATTTACCGTAAGGTTTTCGGGCAAGTGAGGGGTTTGCCAGAAACCACATGTTAGTGCCTGATTGCAACTGGTACTGGCTGGGAAACAACTTGAAAGATTAGAGATAGTGGCCGGTGTTTTCTTACCAGCGAATAAATTGGGGTATATCAGTTGTTTCATACCAACTGTTGGGGGACAGGAATATGTGCTCAAGGAAACCTCATTAGAATGAAAAATCCACCTAGACGAAATGATATCCGACGTGGTTATGTTGGGATGAGCATGGTACTTGGGAGTCATTATTTCAGAAACCCTAAGCTGAGAAACCCTAGTTGGAGTTGTTTGAGGGGTCTTTTCAAGATCAAAAGGACTAAGGGTAACAATTGACAGAAACAGAAGTGCTTTGATTCCCTGGTGGGTACTCGAATCTTCATAGAGTGAATTATCAAACTCTGGTGTCTCCATGTGGTTGGCAACGAGATACGAGTGACAGTCCTTTGCGGTATTAGTGAATATGTTTTCAGATAAGTAGTGATCGTTGTAACCATTGATTTGATCAAGTTGGGTCCCTAGCATGTTGGGCTCCCCGGGAGTTACTGACTGGGATGGATCAATAAAGAGGACATCTTGAGGTTGCCCTGAAAAGAAATCGCTCCTATGGTTGTCTAAATATTTCGAGTGAGAAAGATCAGATCTAAAAGATTCATCGATTTTGGACTGTGATTGTGAAACAGCATCTGCGTACTTATGATTGTTGCCAATACCAATATAAGGAAATTTTGAATGAATCGAAGAAATTACTGGTGTGGCGGACTTGTGAAATAAATCATAGAATAATGAACGAAAATATTGAGCCGCAGGGGTCTTAACCATACAAGGTTTTTCAATATGCACATCTGTGTCATTAAGAGAAAACAATGATCTGGGAGGCTCTGTAGGGGGATCAACCTCATCTGGGATAGGATTCAATTCATAATCAGCATGCGAATCAGATTTAAGACTGTGCCCAAGGAGACAGCGAGTGGGCTCGAGGTAGGTTTCATGAACCGGGAGAGATAATGTGCCGCTATAGTTTTCAAGCTCTGATTCGACAGGGTGCATGAAAGATTCAAAGGTAGTATAATAGGCTTTATCCTCTTGCACCAATCTATCATTGCTCAGAACTTTCGAGGTCACAACTCCACTACCCGACAACTCAGGAGGAGGAGCAAGAATATCACAAAAAGAAATACTCTCCTGGGAGGCCGGAATGTTGTCTGGACTCGGGGAGATGGACAAGGAAACATTGGGGACGTAGTCTGAATAGCTAGCAACTTGCGGGTCATCATAAGGAGCACTAGGATCAGGCTGGGTTGCTACTTGAAATTGTTCAAGGGAAATGAGGATCACATACGTGAACTGTTCTCTTAACAACTTCCAATCGACATCCCTTTCAGGGAACTCAAAACAATAATGAAAAAATCTGATGGAAAATTTATCTAGAGGTTCCTGAGGTTCCATTCTGATGTCATTAAGCTTTATCAAAACACTTCGAAAATCGTAACTATGAAAAGCTTGTTGTAATTCACTGGCGAGTTGTTCAAACAAATGGATGGAAGCTTCCGGCAATGTGCGGCACAATTTCTTAGCGCGACCTTGTAGAGTGAGGAAGAAAAGCAAACAAATCAAACCTTCATTGTCAATTTCTTAGTACTCACCAAAGTCATAGAAATCTGAAAGGTGTTGGGTTATGGATACTCCATTTTCACCATCGAATTTTAACTGGGACAAGTGATACATAAGTTCATCGGGGATGAGACATCGAGGCTCATAAAACTCCGACAAACATCTTGGGAGAATGATTTGGGAACGATCCATTACAGATATGAGATTAACTACAGGCTCTAAGGGCTCAGCTTTTCATTCAAGCCCTCCTTCTAGTGCCAATTCTGTTGACGGGAAAATTTGTCTGGCCAACAGCAGGGGATCTCCCCAGTAAAAAGTCCCAATTAGACCTTGAACTGTTTGGAATAGGGATCCCGTCCGGGGTGTGGGTTCGGCTACTGTTGATTTCTCCTTTCTTTGGGTCTCACTTAGAATCTATAAAACAGTGGATACACACTTAATCAAATGATACAAGACATATGATTGATGCATTAAATGTACCTATAACACTATGAGTAGCAAGAGGAAATAATAAAGCATGAAGACTGAAGGAAGTGTTGTTAACAATACTTCATTTGGGTCATGCTTGTAAACTGTTCTGACCACGAAAGAAACAATTCCTCATGGCAAGAACACCCTTCACTTCCTAAAAGTTTTAAATGATAACACAAATGCTAATAAACAAAGCCATCAGCGTTCATTAAGAAAGTGAAATGAACTCAAACACGATTAACATACTCAGCAAACTATTATGCAATTGTGATATGAATTAAAGAAACAGTTTCCTTAATCTAAGATGTTCAGAAACTAAAGAAATAATACTCAATAGCGCTTATACATATAACAACACCAGATCCATAAAGGGATTTTTCAAAATGCTTGTATTCATGCTCAAATGTATAATCCTCTGGTAATACAATGTACTTATCTTGAGTCCCAAACAAAAGATCTTTTTACAAGTTCCCAAAGGAAATATTTATAGAGAAAAACTTGCCCTTTGGATTTCCTTGACCTTTGGCCTTCCTGACTGTTGGGCTGCCTTACGACCTAGTCCATTCTGAGACTTGCGACCTGAGCCACTGGTGTGACCTGCGACCCGACTGGACCTTGCGACTTGCGACCTTGGACCATCTACGACCTGTGACCTCGGACCATCCGCGACCTGCGACCTCGGACCTTCTGCGACTCGCGACTTGAAGAAATCTACAACCTACGACCTCAAGCAGATCTGCGACCTGTGACCTCCTTGGATTTGTGACCTCATGACCTCCTTGGATTTGCGACCTTGCGACCTCCTTGGATTTGCGACCTTGCGACCTCGGACCATCCGCGACCTGCGACCTCCTTGGATTTGCGACCTCGCGACCTCCTTGGATTTGCAACCTTGGACCATCCACGACCTGCGACCTCGGGAAGATACACGACCTGCTACCTCGAGCAAATACGTGACCTGTGACCTGGGGTTTTCATCTCTTCTACATTTATCTTTTGGAGATATCAACAACTTATTTTTCTGGGGGGCAGCTGTAGCCCTCGTCACGTGGACCGGCATTTTCTGGATAAGTGAAAACTTCTTCGACTGGGTTGTAATATCCTCATCCTTTTCGCATGCAAACACAATGAATTAGCCATATACAACACACTAAACTAGCCTCACACACACATATATGAAAATATATGTGCATGTGAATATATATATGTTGAGCAAGCAGAAAATCGAAGACTCATAAAAGGAAGAATCGAAATAAAATTATGGGAGTTTAACAGCTATCTTGGAATTGTACATATTCCTGTTTTGTAGGAAATGTATGAGTGATTGATGCATATCCACTATGAGTTTTTTTGCTGGTGCGCAAGAAAACTTTGAAATGCCAAGCAATGTTCATCATTTAATAAGCATGTATAGTTAACTCCCTTGATGTTCCTCCTCAACGGGAATGATGCTAAAGCCAAGGAAGCTCCTATGTGTTACTAGATGCTGGGATGAGACACGATGTGCGACCTCATCAAAGTGTCACGAGGCTGCGACCAAACGGGGATTTCGATGATCATTCAAAAAAAATATGGGTTGTTGCTCAAGAGGAAAATGACCAAGACAATCTGGGACAGATAAAGTGAGTATTGAAAAGTGGGAGAATTCCTCATATTACTTCCATGCACACCACCATGAGTGAATAGGAATGCAGCTTCCAAGTGATCAATATCACCCGCCTCGCTATAGGGAGGACGAAATTTCATTGTTGCATCAGGCTTGAAATTATCTGTCTACTGAGTTGGGGTTTCCATGTGCTATGTGGGGTGCCTTTCAGGTTCATTTTTATCATTTACCATATCGAAGCCAGCCACCAATAAGAAGATGTCCAATACTCCAAGTGGTGTATGTGGGTATCCACTTTCCCAGTGTCGTGCAAAATTGCGATGGGTGCATTCTCCTGAGCTTTAAATAGAGATCACAATTTTGTTCTATAGGTGCATTCGATGAATTGATTCTGAGTATCGGCATACATTCAGCCTATGAATCGAGCACGTGCCCATCTCGTTTAAAGAATGCAGCTCTACGTTCATATGGACGTGGGTATTTGCCTCCGAGGGAGGTCACACTTCTGGAGCAGAGGTCGCTGGGTCGGGAAAATTAACCGGTCGTGGTTCTTCTCGAACATGTTCTTTTGCGACCTTATGACCTCGGCAGAGTCACATAGTCGCATGGTCGCATTTCATGTGAGGAAGAATGTGTTGCGACTCGGCATCCTCGAGCACGTGCAGTGAGAAATGGATGGTTGCGACCTCCCTTTGTTGTCTCAACATTTGAAGTGATGTGTAACATGAACTGTGAAATCAATATCAGCTTCCATAGAAAAGCTTCTTTTGCTGTCTTCGATTTGCATAAAAAACTAAGATAAACATTTGCAATAAGAAATCTCAGGGAAGCATCATGAATTTTTATGCCTGTTTGCCTCTCTGTATGATACAATAAACACCATTTTCCAGGTAGTAATGCATGCCAGTTATTCATGCAAGCATGAAGGATTGTTTTCCATTGTTAAGAAGGACTTGAACTTCATGAATATGGAGGGATCCATGTGCTCCGGCAACACCATTTTAGCCACCATGGAGCCCACGCACCTAATATCAAATGCAATCGTAAGTTGTCACCTGTCAGTATTGCTATCAACTGCACTATACTTTGAGATCCTATCATGGAAATCAGCTACACGTCCAGGTACCCCACATTTGTTTCTCTGTCCAACGATGCTTTGTTCTGGTGCAACGCTCGATCTACCTTAAAATATGGCACATGCATACTAATCGCGTGGAAACCTTTAAGGAAAGCTTGCCAAATAGATGCTTCATATCTGGTATTTTAATTCGGCATGTCGTTGGGTTTCCTTGGAACAGTCGATACGAATAGTATGTTTGAAAATAGCGGCAGAAAATATCTTGGATCCCCCAATTGTATGCATACCACCATCCATTACAGAGGTATGGCTGTTTTAGGGATATCATCGTCAAAAGGCGTGGGAGTTTTGCAGAGTTACTCCTCCATGCAGACCGCGCAGCTAACATGCACTCGATGAACATCTTCTGCAGTGTCAGAAAGTGAACAAACGACCCTTTGAACTTTATGCAAGAGCACATCACGTCTCTGTTGGAGATTTAACGTTAACAAAATCGCTTGCTTCATTATGACCACGTCTACAAAAACAAACCTTATTGAAACGTGGCGCTCCAATATGACATCTTTGTTTATATTAACGACGCTATCATATAATGTTTTCTGATGCCTGTTGTTTCTTGTTTCATTGGATGATGGATGCATTATCCTGTGTTATCAGTCTTGTCCAATATGGTTTTGAACCACAACTTTTCACCGTTTAAAACAGAGGGTATGGATTAACATGACTTTACAACTCTGTCCTTGGTTGGGCTGTTATTGCCATTGTGGCCTTGTTATAACCTTCTGCTCGTATTTCAAACATACGTTTGACCACTAAAAAAATGCTCCAAATTTTTTATTATAAAATGTGACCACCATGTATGTCTGCTCCAAAGACTAGACTTCGGCATAGAAGCATTTGCGCCCATATGTAGTTCTGCTCCATGTTTTAATCATAGGGTTTGACCGCTATATATATACGTCTGCTCCAAACATTTACCATAGGTAGAAAACCCACCATCGAACCTTTGCGCCCATTTGTAACGCACCATAGTTATTATAACATGCTACTATAGGTTTGTCATACAATCCACCCCATGTTTTAAACATAAGTTTTGGTCACTATATCTGCCATAGAAATATTTAAGCTCATTTGTAATGTTTTTTCATATAGTCTTGATCCACCATCTCATATGGTTTTGAAACCATAAGGTCCTTTATCTTTTTCGCGCCTTGGTTTAATTATATAGCGTTTTAAACCGCAACCTTGGTCCTCATATTTGCGCCCACCATGTAACTCGAGGTTAATAGCTATTGTTTCCCAAAGGTGTGGTTGACATTTGAAATTCTGCCATTGGCTTGCCAACACCAACATGTGTGCTTTCGCACTGCTGCTCGGCACGAAAACGCTTTGAATGATATTTTCATTCTCTAGGTAAATATTCCGAGTCCACTCGGTTCACCGGGATATACTTCAAGCTAGACTTGTCGAAGTGGTGAAATATGTTCCTTTGTGTACACACATCGACATTGAGCTGGTATTTTGCAGAATCTTCAAAAATTCTTTTAAGGTGAGATATCCGCCATCTCAGGAGATACTCCATCCGGTCCCTACGTAAGCTTAGATCATAGAAAATGCTTCTGATTTATGTGAGATGGCATCCAGTACGGACATTTCCAAATGGAGCGTTTCTAAGTACCTGGTGTGTGCTAGTGAAGAAAGCCTTTTTTGCATCAGTGACATAATAGGTTCTTCATTTGATAGACATGTATCACACCATCCTCCTTTTAACAGTACTGGTCACTTTCTCCTCCTCCTCCCCTGTTTCGCAACTTGGGCCTTGTTGTTGAGCTCAATTTTATTTCTCTCGATGTTGTAACAAGATTGAGGAGTTTGTCACCCGTGGGGTTGAAATACGTGGAACATTACAACATCACAATTACTCTTTGATAATGGTGTCCCTAGATAAAACATATGAGACTAACGAGCTTAAGAGAAGTATTCAAACAACAAGCTTAATGACCCATGGCAAGAGGGCTTCTAATGTACATCCTCGATGCACAGAAAAGTTCTTATTCGAGCGTATGCTGGATGATCCCTCCTACACGTGGCGTGATTGTAGCAAAAGCATCTAATCATGATGGTGAGAAAACTCATGAGGGGTTGGGGATATGTCGCTGGGATGTCACCGACTACAGGTCCGGTGAAAGACCTTACGACTAAGGGAGCAGAGGGGGACTCAAAATTTCGAATATACCCAAATTTTGGGTGGTGTTGTAGCGGCTACAACACCGTGCTATACCACACTTCTTACGGAACTCTTCAAATTCCTTCTTGCAGAACTCCCCACCATTCTCTATCCTCAACGCCTTTATCGTCTTCTCTGTCTCATTTTCCACCAGAGCCTTAAATTCTTTAAATTTGTCAAAGACTTCAGATTTCTTCCTCAAGAAATATATCCATGTATTCCTTGAGAATTCATATATGAATGAAGCATAGTACATAGAATTTCCCAGTGATGGAACTGACACAGGTCCAAACACATCACTATGCACAAGTTTTAATATCTTGTTCGCCCTCTTAGCACTAGAAGGAAAACTCACCCGATTCTGCTTCCCATGTACACAATGTTCACAGAAATCGAAATCCAAAGAGAAATTAGACATACCTTCTACCATAACATTTCTATGTAGTATCCGAAGGCCCTTCTCTCCAATATGTCCAAGTCTTTGATGCCATAGCATGGTCTTTTCTCTAGAGACAGCTAGGCTTTCCGCTCCACTTTGAGGAACCACAGAACTGTTACACCCATCAATAACAATGCTACCTTGTAGCTTGTACACAGTTCCAATCTGAACTCCTCGCATTAATACCAGTGCTCCCCAAACCATCTTACAGGCATCTTTCTCGAACACTATTTTTACACCTGCATCATCCATCTTGCTTACAGAAATTAGATTTATGGCCAATGCAGGAATATGAAGAACATCAGGAAGTGTTCTAATCCTTCCACCTTGCAGCTTCAGCTTGAACTTTCCACTTCCAACGATTCTGGCCTTCCTATCATCCCCTAGGAAGACATCACCACCATCATATTTCTCATACTCACAGAACCACTCCCTATGGGGAGTGAAGTGAAAGGATTCACCCGAGTCAATCAACCATGACTCATGATCTGCATGTGTATTTGACGAAGAAGCCAAATACACATCCCCACCTTCATCCAAGGTGGTTTTTTCCTCTACAGAAGGAGCATCATCAGATCCCTTTCCTTTCTTAGGAGCTTTAGATCTGCACTCCTTTTTGTAGTGCCCTTCCTTTTTGCATTTCCAGCATACCTTTACAAACTTTCCAAGAGATTTAGATCTCCCTCTAGATTTGGATCTCCCACTCGAAACATTATTCTTGTTTCTATTTTGGGACCTTCCTCGTACTGTTAAGGCATCTCCATTCTGGCCCTCAATATTTCTCCGTCTCATTTCCTCCGACAAAAAGTCTGAGACAATGTCATCAAAATTCAAGGTAGTTGTATTGCTACTTATTGCAATAACCAGACTATCCCACGAGTCTGGTAGAGAAAACAACAAATTGATGCACTTATCTTCATCTGAGATTTTAATATCAATAGATGACAGCTAACTTACCACAGTATTGAAGGCGTTCAGATGCTCTGTCACCAAGTCTCCATTTTTCATCCTCAGGTTATACAACTTTTTCTGCAGGAACAACGTATTCACCAGAGACTTAGATTGGTACAAAGTCCCAAGTTTTTCCCACAAATTCTTTGTTGTAGCTTCCCCAGATACATTCAGCAATACTGAATCTGAGACACACAATCGTATTGTGCTCTTAGCCTTCCGATCCAGTTTCTTCCAGTATTCATCTGACATTGCCGTTGGTTTAGTACCTGGATCTACAACGATCCACTAATATTTATCCACCAGCAGATCCTCCATCTTGAGCTTCCAAAACTCAAAACTCTGACCATTAAATTTCTTGATCTATATCTTTCCGTCGCTCGCCATCTTCTTTCACCACAAGAATCGATCCCGCAGATCTCCCATTGAACAGGGTCTACCTCAGGCCCAAGCAAAAAACCCTCAGCAGCAAAGGCATCCCCTTGAAGCCGAAACAGCTATGATACCAAATGTAGGTTTTAACCCTGAACAAATATTATCTACACACGAATCTTATAATAGTAAATAAACAATAGCGAGAGCATAAAACATAAAACAGATAAACACAGAGATTTTCCCCTGGATCCCAAACTGGGACGACCAGCTTGATTTTTCATTATATTCCTTTTAGTGTTACAACACATATATATACATGCTGAATCATACATAAACTCAATCCATTAATCCTGGATTAGAACATAACCGTAGTTCCCTTGACCGGATCTACAAAATACCAGGGGACGAAAACCATCGTACCCCAAAACCATGTGCAAACTCATGCACAAAACATGAGTGGGTGCACCTATGAGTGGGTCCGCACACCAAAACAATTTTTTCTAGGGCGCTGCCCCAGACCCCAACAGTGGGGGCTTCCTCCTCCCTTGTGACCCCCCTGCTACGCCCGACGCAATGTACAATGTGTGGGGCTAGTCATGGAAAGAATATAACACATACCCAACAAAGGGGTCCTGAATTTGTAATGTTTTGACTTGGAGATTACATTTCTGTACTCCATTTACTCTTATATTTTTATAAAGGATCACATCTGGGGATTCTGTGTGAAATTGTCTTTAATAATTGCATTTTTGTATCTTGGAGTCGATTTTACATTTGTAGTTGCTGGATTTGGATATTGGATTGCATTAGAAAGTATCAAGATGGATATGGTATTTCTATCTATCCATTGTTAGTTTTCTTATGTTATGTGATATTCTCTTTTAAATTGCTATCGTTTATGTCTACTCGTTTTACAATATTTCTTTATACATATCATTTCTGAGTGTGTAGAAATATTTATCTTTTACAGTATATGCAAACGATATATAATGATGAATGCAAAATGTTATTATAACTCTGTTTAATTTCTTAAACAGAGTTATATTTATTTGTTACTGCACATTTCAATTAATTTGTAATACATTTTCATGGTTATTGGTTATTTGAAACAATTTAAAGTTGTATTCACATTTGATGCCCGGGTTAGTTTTAGAATTGTTTTTTTAGCTTTAAATTAGATTAGATAGTTTTATTTCAGTCATTTAGTCCCATTTTCCCTCCATCCAATCGTTCCATTACCAACCCATTTAAATTACTAGGAAAATGGTCCTATCAATCTAGTCGGAGCCACCACACCAAACAGAAAAGGAGTTGTCCTAAGGTCTCGACCGGGTGGTTATCCCCCAATGTTTGAAGCAGCGATTGTCGAGGCTTCAACATTTTTGGCGCTAGAAGGAGGGCCAAAGCTATGAATGGCAGATAAATCCAAATCCTAAAGCCATTCTAAGAGCACATCACCCTCATCTCAAATCACAAGAGAAGAAATTGATAAAAGTATTCAAACACGCACTACCAAAGTCTCAGATCAATCAGATAATCCAACTCCTAAATCCCATGAAGTCGAAGCTTTAGTTCATAAACTTCAAGGATTCTCGTTATCATTAGAAGAATCAGAATTATCTAAAGGTAGTGTCACCTCACAATTTGTTTCTTCCAGACCTCTCACTAGGTCATAGAGTGAAAAACTTGGGATTTTCCCAAAAGAATTTCCTATACCTAGTAGAGTCAAAACAAGAAAAAATCCATCGGAAACAGAAAGTGGTACTATTTCTTCATCGCATATTCAATCATCTGTTTCCCAAGCTCCAAATTAGAAAAGTGCAGTAGTCTCATCATCATCTATTCAAACTACATCTGTTTAAACATCAATTGTCTCTTCCAGTACTTAAACTGTTACTACTCATACACCAGTTTTCACTTCTAGTTCTTCTACCATCATCACAACAATGGCACAATGACCATGGAATAGACCGGGAGCTATAAATATGGCTGCACCTTTGCATGATCTACCTGATAATCCTGAAAAATGGCTGCCAAAGTTTAGTCTAGATACTGGTATACAAGCGGAAGAACACATCAATAACTTTATGCTTGTTGTAAATTTGAATACAGTAGTGCATGAAGATGTTATAGTGATGTTATTTCCTTATACTTTGCACGGGACAGCAGGATCCTTTCCGATCACAAGTTGGGATATGTTTGAAGAGAAACTTTTAACTAAATATGGAGATGATAGATCAATTTATACCCTAATTAACGATCTCTCCAATTTAAAGACTCAACCCAAGGAACCCATTAAAGGTTTTAAATCTCAATTCAATAAACTCTTGAATAAAATCCCTCAAACATCTAAACCTAGTGAACATGTTAGAAGTGAATGGTATATTAATGCGTTACCCTCAAACATAGCAATTTTCATAGATCGAGCTGCAAAACCGACTTTAGCTGAGAATATGAAAGAATCTATTTCAGTTGAAAAATGAAATGTTGCTCTAGATAAGAAAAATTCTATTGAGGAAAGAAAATCAAAGAAAGTCACTTTTAAAGATGATTCCAAGAAAAAGACACCAAGAGATCCATATGACATGGAGGGTTTACAGAAAGTTCTTAAAAATATGTCTAATGAGATGGTTGAGATCAAAAAGCAAGTAGCAGAGACTTCTACAAAAACACCATTCAAAAATTTCAAGAGAAATCAAGCTGAATCAAAACCTCCCAATGCAATCTCCAATGCAGAATCAGAAGATGAAGAAGAGGAAGATACTCCTTTAGTGTCGGATGAAGAAGATGAAAGGGAAGATATAGCTTAGCTAAATGGAATGTGGGATTTCATTCTCCCTAATTCAGATAATGAAATGGAACAAGAAGTTATGCCTATGAGTACAAGGAGAAAATCTACATCGGAGCCTGTTCAAACTATTCCGAAGAATAAAACTACAACTCTGAGTACCAAAGACAAAACTCCCGTAAAAAGATATTCTTCCTTACCCACTCAGAATCAGCCATCATCTCCCAATCCTCCCACATCATCATCTAAGACTCTGGTGGTATCAGATCCGATGGATTATAATATTGTTGAGGACATGAAAAAGACTAGAGCGAACATCTCATTACATGAAATCAGCAAACGTAAACACCAACAAAAGCTGCTATTAAAAGTGTTAAATGCTACACCTATTGCTCTTCTACCAAGTGGTGTAGTAGCTAAAGTAGCTAAAGGGACTAGTAAGCCACCAGACAAAGTAGATGCAACAGACACTGTTCTTATTGGAGAAATATCAAATTCTCAGACACCTCCATTTTTGTTGACTTATGAAATCTACAATAAGAATTTGCATAATTGTTTAATTGATTCTGGAGCATCCTCTAATATAATGACTTTTTCAGTCTGTGCTAAATTGAATATCGAACCACAAAATTCTATTGTTCACATTGTACAATTGGATCACTCTAAAGTTCAAGTTGTTGGAGAAATCAATTCAGTTACCATTAGACTAGCTTCCGATCCTAGGATTGTCCAAAGAATTGATATTCTAATTGCAGATATTCCTGAATTCTATAGGTTGGTCTTAAGTAGAGACTGGTCTATGAAACTCAATGGCTATATCTCAACCGATTTTTCACATATGTGGCTTCCCTACAAAGGGAAACCAAATCAAATCAAAATCGAGCGAGAAAAACATATGACTCATACTGTAACTGAATTTGAACAACCAAACGAACCTGTAGCTTTCAACAACAATATTCTTGGAGGCTATTCTGCTGAGTCATTTCTTGGGAATTTTACTACACCACAATCACCTTTTTCTGTAAATACTTTTGTTTCTCAAATTGAAAATTTTTCACAATCTGATTCTTCTAGAATTGTTAATATTTTTGATTCATTTGTAGATAAACTTATAGATAGAACTTTATTTTGATCATTATATTTTGATGGATCAAAATCTAACGATTGAGCAGGAGCAGGATGCATTTTAATAGATCCAGATGGAGAGAAAATCATGCTATCATGTAGATTAGAATTTGAGTGCACTAATAATACCGCTGAATATGAAGTCTTGATTCAAGGGCTTTATAAGGCTATAGGGTTAAATGTAAAATACTTGAAATTATATGGAGATTCTGAAATTGTCATAAGACAAGTAAGGAATACCATTCATTGTCTTTCAGGACATCTCAAACATTATCAAACCCTAGTACAGGACCTTACCACTCAATTTATAGCATTTAATATCTCTTCTATCCTAGAAATCAAAACACATCAGTTGACCTGTTAGCTAATGTTGCATCCAAACTCCTCCCTGCTGAAGATTGCAGTCCTGATAGATTTTCAATAGAATTGATTTTTCGCCCATCTGTCCCAGATAATATTACTAACTGGAGAGTATTCTACCATGATCAAGATATTTTAAATTTCTTAACTTCTGAGAAATCATATGATGAACAAATTATTGATGAAGACGATCATGATCTGCAAATTACTTCAAGAAATAATGAAAATCTAATTCCTAAATCTGTTGTTAAACTTGAGGATCTTTACGATATTAAGGACAGATTCAAGAAAGCTACTAATGCTAAACTTCAAAGTTCAACTCTAAAGTTTGAATTAGTGAATCTTGGCTCTGATTCTAAACCTCAGAATGTTAATCTAGGACTCAATTTAACTCTAGAAGGAAGATCTACTTTTATTAAACTTCTGAGTAAATATAAAAATGTCTTTGCTTGGAGTTATGAGGATTTAAAGACTTATGATACTTCTGTAATTCAACACACAATTCCAATGCTATCTGATGTTAAGCCTGTTCAACAGAAGTTAAGAAAGATTCATCCAAATCTTGAGGATCAAATCAAAACAGAACTCAACAAACTTCTGAAAGCCAAAATCATTTTTCCTATAAGGCATTCCAATTGGGTTTCCAACATGGTATCTGTCAGGAAGAAAAATGGCAATATTAGAATCTGTATTGATTTCAGGAATTTAAACAAGGCATTACAAAGAGACAATTTCCCATTGCCAACCATGGAGAAAATTCTCCAAAAGGTAGCTGGTTCTGAACTCATGTCCTTCCTTGATGGATTTTCAGGGTATAATCAAATTTTAGTACATCCAGATGATAGGTTGAAAACCATTTTCAGAACCAAATGGGGAACTTATGCTTATTAGAAAATGCCTTTTGGTTTAGTAAATGCAGGAGCTACTTTCCAGAGAGCTATGGACATAGCATTTAAGGGTCTGATTAATAGATCATTTGTCATTTATCTTGATGGCATAACAATTTATTCAAAGAAGAGATCCAATCTTCTACATGATCCTAAACAATTATTTGAAAGATGTAGAAGGTTTGGTATTTCCTTAAACCCAAAGAAATCCTTCTTTTCTCTCGATGAAGGAAAACTCTTAGGGTTTGTTGTGTCAAAATATGGTATATATATCGATCCTGACAGAATTAAATAAATTGTTGATATTTCTTTACCTCATAATAAAAAGTCCATGCAATCATTTTTAGGTCAGATTAATTTTGTAAAAAGATTCATTCCAAATTTTTCTCAAATTGTTTTACCTATGGAGAATATGATTAAGAACAATTCAGTATTCAAATGGGGATATAAAGAAAAAGAAGCCTTTGATGCAATCAAGAAGGCAATCATTGATGCACCTGCATTGAATACTCCCAATTTTTCTAAATATTTTATTCTGTATACTTTGGCAATTGAAACATCCTATGCTGTTGTTTTAACACAGCTCAATGATCAACAAATTGAAGCACCGATTTCATTCTTCAGTTTGAATATGCAAGGAGCTGAGCTGAATTATTCTGATGTAGAAAAATAGGCCTTCGTTTTATTTAAGTCAATTAAACCTTTTAGGCCTTTTCTCTTAAAAACACATAAAAAAGTTATTGTCCCATTCTCTGCAGTGAGACAATTATTAATTCAAAGAGAAGTAGGAGAAAAAAGGGCTAATTGGGTGACAGCTTTGCAAGAATATGATATTGATATTAAACTAGCAAAGATTGTTAGAGGTCAAGGTTTTTGCAGATTATTAGCAGGAGCTCATAACATACCAGAAAATCAAGATCCAGAAAATGTTGTTCAAGTAAGTCAAATAAGTGTTACAGATTCTGAATCTCAGTATGTTGATCTGCTATTTTATTTGAAAAATGGGTATGCTCCTTCTAATCTCAGCTATAAGAATAAACGTGCTTTAATATTGAAGGCTACTAAATATGAAATCATTGATGATGTGTTATTCAGAAATAATTATGATTCAATCCTATTAAGATGTCTTGAAAAGACTGAAGCAAAAAAGGTATTGCAGGAATTACATGATGGACCAGCAGGAGGTCATTTTGGAGGTGATACCACGGCTCACAAAATCATCTATGCTGGATATTATTGGCCTACCCTTTTTAAATATACACATGATTATGTGCGGAAGTGCAAGATTTTCCAAACTGCTAGTGGAAGACAAAGGAAGCCAGCTTTTCCTTTGCAGCCAGTAAACATTGAGCAACCATTTGAGCAATGGGGGCTTGATATTATTGGTGAGATAGTACCTCATTCTTCCAAATAGCACAAATACATCCTCACAGCAACATATTACTTCACAAAATGGGTAGAATAAATTCCTCTAAAGGTAGCCAACTCTGATGCAATTATTGATTTCATCGATCAATTCATCATTACCAGGTTTGGTGTACCTAACACTCTCGTCTTTGACAATGCATCTTATTTCTCTGGTAATAGTATAGTGGAATTTGCAATTAAAAGAGGTTTTAAATTGAAATATTCAGCTAATTATTATCCACAAGGTAATGCTTTAGCTGAATCCACTAACAAAAATCTCATCAAAATCATTAAAAGGACCATTGATCAAAATCAAAAGAATTGGCACAAGTCTTTAATCTTTGCATTATGGGCTGATCGTATTACTCTTAAAGCTTCTATAGGAACTTCACCTTTCAATTTAGTTTATGGTAAAGAAGCTGTGATACCATCACTTCTGGCTCTTCCATCATTAGCCCTAGTGAAATTCATTGAAGAAAATCCTTCTTCATCCATGCAGTTGAGATTTGATCAAATCCTTAAATTAGAAGAAGATAGAGAAAAAGAAAAAGATATTCATGAAAAACATCAACATCTTGTAAAATCTTCTTTTGATTCAAGTTCCACCGGCTCAAAAATTTGTCAATTGGTGATCTTGTTATGAAATGGGATAAAGCACATGAAGAAAAAGGTAAGCACACCAAATTTCAGAAAATGTGGCTTGGACCATTTCAGATTGCTAAAAATATAGGCTCATATACATTCATACTCCAAGATTTAACAAGAAAGAAAGAATCTCTTCCTATAAACGGGCTTGTCTTAAAGAAATTCTTTTCATAAGGAGGTAACCCCTTCTTACTTGTACATATTCATTTCTGCAATTTTTATTTATTTTTGCAAATAAAGGTTGTTAATAGTCTTTGATTGAATTTTTAATATTAGAAATTTTTCTTGGAAAGAATGTTATAAATACTTACACTAGTACATTTGGGGGAAATTCTGACGCTTGGTTCCGACGCTTTTGACCAAATGTCGGAAATTTCCCCAAATTTTTTCAATCCCGTCTGAAACCGTCACTATATCGACTTTTAGAGAAAAGTGTTGCAATACTGACACTTAGACAAAGTGTCACAATTGCGACGTTTGGAGGAAGACGTCACAATTGCGACACTATGCCCCAGAGTGTCGCTCTTGCGATGACTGCCTCCAAACGTCGCAAGTGCGACACAATGTCTAAGTGTCGCAATTGCGACGTTTGGAGGCGTCTGTCACAAGAGCGACGCTTTGTCCGCCGTCAATATAACGACACTTATATGTGCGCTACATAAAAATACAAAACTTATATCCACGCTACATAAAAATGATTTTATTAAAAACTACATGCATTAACGTCTTCGTTCCAACTCTTCCACAAGAAGACACTCTCTTCCAACAGACCAAAATGATGAATGATTAAACATCATGGTGATAACATCATGGTATTGTAGGATAGGGAGTTAAATTTGCATTTGTTTTTAATTAGATACATCGTAGTTATATTCATCTAGCTTCTCACAAGAAGACATTCTTCCAACAACATCATAACAATGAATGATGAATAGCTATAGTACTGTAGGAATTAGTTGTAGTTTTTGCTATTCACTATCACAGTTACACTTCTTCTAATCACTCTTCCACAAGAAGAAATTCTTCCAATACATCCTTAAGAAGTTCAAGACATGACCGTGATAATGAAAGATTTACTTGTTTGTTTGTACTAAGTATCATCTCTTATCTTGCTCTTAAACGCTTGCCCAAGACATCATAATGACGAGTAGGGTATGGGTGTGATAACTTAGTTTTTTTCATTTGCTTTCAATTGCATACAAGTCCACAGTCAGAATTGTTCTACCTCTTCCACAAGAAGGAACTCTTCCAAAATATCACTAATGATGAACAAACAGATTGTGTAACTTCATAGAATAATGCATGTTAGTTAGAATGCTCCGGAGTTTCATTTTTCATTTAATTCATGTTCAGCTACTTTGTTTCAAGTTTGATGATGACTTATCGTTCAACATTGTTCTAGTTTAGAAGCATCTTAGATCCATTCTTAAGTTAACTCATTGCACTTACATCTCCTAGTCACACTGTCATCCTTTGCACAATAGATTATTTTAGTTGTTAGGATTCACAAGACAGCCTTCATTATTCACAAATATCTTTTTGTTCTGAAAACTACAAGTGATCCATAAACATAGGAACAGAAGATAACATCACTATAAGGTCTGAAATCTCTCTACAATCTCCTCATCATTTTATGAACAGAGCTCTTCCTCAAAAGAACTACTTTGAACAAGAAACCAATAACTCTTTGAGTATAGGTTCTGAGACATCCAATTAAATTGCAAAATAGAACTAGGAATTAGTCATGGAATAGATGAGCTTAGAACAGAATGTTGTACCATGATAAAATTAGTGTTTAACTGTCTAGTTAGAGAACTTGCATATTTAGTGATCATTTCTCAAGTTTAGTTTGTGTCATTTGCCTAAGAAGTCATTATCAAGCTTTTGTTTCTATTTAGTCATAGTTCAGATTTTGCTTCAGCATTTCTAATTGCATTTTCCATTCCATACATTAGATTTAACTCTGTTTTGACCACCAACATCTTTCCATTAGTTTTCTAGGCAGTTTCATTGTGAACATAAAACACCAAAAGACCAAAAACATCACAAATCATCACAAAAGACCAAAAAACATCACAAAACCACATACAACGCATTAGGAAACAAGCACCTAGGTACATATGGTACACTTCACTTCAGCAGTTTACAAATCCTGGTTGACAATTAAATGAAGCTCAGTTTAGGAGACTAGATTGAGACCCAACATTTTGGCGCCGCTGCTGGGGAAGTGAAAACTAGGTAACCTTTGTTTCTTAGCATCCAAAAACAATTTTATGCGTAGGGAGAGAGATTCAAGGGGAAGATTTATAAGCAGCAGAGGCAGAAGTTTGATATCTAGAACACCACTTGTTTCATCTAGATCCAGAGCTATTACACCTTCAACTCAAACCCATCTTCCATCCTTTACTGATCCTGGACTTCTAGAAGATCTAAGGTCACCTATTCCATTAGAGAAACCTTCCACTTCATCCACTGAACCTACCATAGAAGAAGATCCCAAAACTCTTGTTGAGGATACAAACCTTTCTACTTCCACAGGAGAGTCAACCATGGCAGAAGAAGGAGGAGGAGGAGTTGTTAATGGAGAACACACATTATTTGGAGGAGGTAGAGGTAGAGGTAGAGGTAGAGGAGAAGGAGGTAGAGGTGCAGATGGAGGAAGAGGTAGAATAGAAAGCTCTTTTGGGTTCCCTATACTTGATGAAGAAACCAATACAACAATGAAAAACATTTCACCTTCTGTCCTTCTGAACTTCTATGGACTTAAAACTGAGGATCCTGAAACTTTCTTATTCGAATTTGAAGTGCTGTGTAGGACTTATGACTATCTTCAAGATGCTCAAAAATTGAAATTGTTTCCTTCAACTCTAAAAGGAGCAACATTGAAGTGGTTTATGAGTTTAAACAGTAGTTCCATTAGAACATGGGAAGACATGAAACAAGCATTTCTAGAGAGATACTTGGATTATTGTATGCCGGTTAATCATAAGGAAGAAGTGTTCAAGATGTTACAAAAAGAAGATGAAAACTTAGAAGATTTGTTGGAAAGATTTAAATACAACATAAAAGGGCACAAATGGAAAACCTAGATCAAGACACTTTAAAAGCTCTTTTGTTGAAAACCATTAGGGATGAATGGTTGGATATCCTTAACATGATGGGAAAAGGGGATATATCACAACTCACATTACCTGAAATATCTGAGTTATGTATCAACCTTTCCAGAGGGAAATCTAAAACTGCCAAAGGTCCAAGAGATCCTGCTCTTGCAAGAGCAAGTAAATCTGCTTCTGGGACAGTAAGTAGATCAGAAATAGGACACATGCTTGATGATTTTAAATCTGACATCTTAGGGAGTCTTAGTGAACAAATAGACACCCTTAAGATACAAAACAAGCAAAAGGTTGAATCTGATGCCTTGGCAATCTTTTGTCCCAAATGTAGAAAGAAACATGCCTTGAGAGAGTGTCCTTTGGATGTAAAAGTTGTAGAAACCTGTGTTATTTGTTCTGAAAAACATGAAACCAAGAATTGTCCTTCTCTTCCCGGTCTCAAACCTGTCTTTTAGGAGGAAACTCTTACAGATTCCACAGAGTCTCTCAATTTTGTATCTAGAAGACCTTGGCAAGGACCTCAAACACAAGGATTCCATGATCAAATGTATAATCAACCTCCACCTTGGAATTCTTGGCAGCAACCTTGGCCCCAATTTCAAAATCAATCTCAAGCTTGGGTACAAGGATCACAAGGTCCCTATGGAAGATACTCTCCATATTATCAGTATCCACCATCCTATCCACCATATCCACATTTTTATCCTCAAAATCCTCAACAAAATTTTCCTCAAAATCTTCAACAAAATTTTCAAAAAAATTCTCAACAACATCATCTGAACCAACCTCATCAAAATCAACCACTTCCATTACCATTCCCTCAAAAATCCAATCAATTACCAGCTCAGCCCATACCAAACCCCAATAATAAGAATCCTCAGAATACATACATGATAGAAGGACAACAATTTCCAACTTATTTAATTACTCCTCTAGACCTTAGTGATGTTCAACTTAGGTCTCGAAGGATACTTGAGAAGAGGAAACCTTCTGTGATCATACAAGAACAAGATAATTCTGAGGAAGACTCCCTACGGGTTAATAAAAGTCTTGAGGAACATACATCCTTTCAAGATCAAAACATTGAAAAACTGAAACAAAAAGATCCAATAAATCAAACTCCAGTATTAGAGCAACCATCCACATCTACTTCTATACCTCCCTTTCCGGAAAGACTACAAATTGATAAAGGTGTAGAAAAACAAATAATGGTGCCTAATTATGATTTCTTGGATGAATTGAGAAATTTTTGCATTAAAATTCCATTATTTCAAGCCATCAAGGAAATCCCAATATTAGCCAAAACAATAAAGGAGTTGAGTATGAAGACAACAAGAAAAAGAATAAGAGAAACCAAGAAAATTCAACTGGTAGGACAAATAGCAGATATTATGATGGGTAAGATTACTATTCCAAAGTACCTTGACCCAGGAAATTCAGTTGTCAAAATTCACATCAATGGAATTGAAATTCAAAACACACTCATTGACTTAGGGGCAGCAATAAATATCATGAGTAGACAGATCATGGACAAACTGAAACTTCCTAATCTTCTCTTTACACCCACACTATTACAATTAGAAGATAGATCTGTGATCAGACCAGATGGGGTAATAGAAGACATTCCAGTGTCCCTAGACTCTTGGGAGTACGCTATGGATTTTATGATCCTAACACCCAAGAATAATCTAGGAGGCCATCCTGTTATACTAGGAAGACCTTGGTTGGCTACAGCTGATGCTTTTATTAGTTGTAGGTCCGGGGATATGTATATTTCTGATGGAAGTTCAACAAAGAAATTCACTTTATATCCTCCAGCTAGGACAATTACATATCTAGATGACACTCAATGGATAGAGGATGAAGAATATTTACAACCACTCTTCACAATTTCAGAAATTAGTGAAGATAATCAAATTCTGAATACTCTAGAAAAATTTGAATCCTCTCCAGAACACAAACAAGAATCATTTCAAGAGGGATCCAATATTGAGTTCTTGTCATCTAGACAGATGTCTCTTCATTCTATGGACAAATTTGGCAGCTCTACAGGTGAAATTTTTCCAGGCAAAACCTTGAACATAAACAAAAACCTAGAGAAATCTCAACAAGAAGAGTTAGTCAAAGTATTACAGAGACATTCTTCCGCATATGCATGGGAATACACTGACATGAAAGGGATAAGTCCCAAGACTTGTACTCATCACATCTATATAGAGGCAAATTGCAAACCAATCAGACAGCCTCAAAGACGGATGAATCCAAATCTTAGGGAAATTGTCAAGGAAGAATTACAAAAATTGTTAAATGTTAACCTCATCTATCCTATTTCAGATAGTCAGTGGGTTTCCCCTTTAGTAATTGTACCTAAGAAAAATGGAAAATGGAGGGTGTGTGTTGACTACCGAGAACTGAATAAAGCTACTCTTAAAGACCATTTTCCCCTACCTTTCATAGATCAAGTATTAGATACATTAGCAGGTAAAAAGTACTTTTCATTCCTAGATGGGTTTAGTGGTTACAATCAAATCCAAGTAGCACTTGAAGACCAAGATAAAACCACATTTACTTGTCCTTGGGGTACCTATGCCTACCGAGTATTGCCATTTGGGTTATGCAATGCACCTGCAACATTCCAAAGGGCAATATTAGGAATTTTTTCTGATCTGATACATGACTGTGTAGAGGTGTACATGGATGATTTTACAGTTTATGGGGATACATTTGAAGAGGCTTTAGAAAACTTGGAAAAAGTCTTAAAAAGATGTCAAGAAGCAAACCTTTCTCTTAGTCATGAAAAATGTTTTATGATGTTCACTCAAGGTATTGTTTTAGGGCACCACATTTCAGGGGATGGGATTAGAGTTGATGAGGCGAAAGTTGAAGTTATTTCTAACCTATCCATTCCAAGTTGTCAAAGATATGTTAGAAGTTTTCTAGGATTTACAGGGTATTATCGGAGATTTATAGAAAACTTCACCAAAATAGCATCTCCTCTCTTCAAATTACTTACCAAAGATTGTGAATTTAAGTGGACTTCTGATTGCCAGTTAGCTTTTGAAACCCTGAAAACCAAAATTTCTGAAGCACCTATATTAAGGGGACCTAACTGAAGTTACCTTTTCATATCTCAACAGATGCTTCCGATACAGCTTTAGGAGCAGTATTGGGACAGAAAGATTTAATTCCCTATGCCATCTATTATATCAGTAAAAATTTGACTCCTGCAGAGTTAAACTATAATGTAACTGAAAAAGAGTTTTTAGCTGTTGTTCATGCCATTAACAAGTTTAGACACTATATAACAGGCTATGAAACTTTTGTTCACACTGATCATTCTGCAATTAGATATTTAATGAATAAATCAATCACTAATGGAAGAGTTATAAGATGGTTGTTATTATTGCAAGAATTCAAAATTACTATTCTAGATAGGCCTGGAAAACAAAACACTGTGGCTGATTTCCTGTCTAGAATTCAAAATATCAAAGATGACACTCCGGTTGAAGATCAATTTCCTGATGAATATCTTTTCGCAATCTCTACTCAAACTCCATGGTTTGTTGATATTGCCAACTATTTAGTTTCAGGAAAATTTCCTTCAATTATGAATGCAAGGGATAAAAGAAAAATCATTAATGATAGTGCAAGATATTCATGGGTCGCTAATGAGTTGTACAAGACAGGTCCAGATTTGATCATTAGAAGGTGTGTACGTGAAGATGAGATGCCTGAAATTCTCAAGGCATGTCATGATGAACCTTGTGGCGGACACTTTGCAGATAAGAGGACAGCCTATAAGATCCTTAACTTAGGATATTATTGGCCATCTTTGTTTAAAGATGCAAGAGAGTATGTCAAAAGGTGTGACAGTTGCCAAAGGGTAGGGAAACCTTCTCCTTCAGGTGAGATGCCATTACAACCTCAGGTACACATTGAACCTTTTGAAAAATGGGCTTTGGATTTTGCAGGACCTATTAGTCCTCCATCAAGACAAAAGAAATACATATTAGTTTGCACTGATTATGTTACTAAGTGGGTAGAAGCTAAACCATTACTTGTTGCTAATGAATCATCTGTAGTTACTTTTCTTTTTGAGGATATTTTTACTCGTTTTTGTGTCCCAAGGGAAATTGTTACAGATCAAGGAGCTCAATTTACATCAAGGCTAGTGGAGAAAATGATGGAGAAGTACAAAATCAGACATAGAACATCTACTCCTTATCATCCACAAGCAAATGGTCAAGTGGAATCCACTAATAAAGTCATTGAAGGAATCCTAACAAAGACTGTTCATCTACATAGAAGAGAGTGGGTAGATAGGCTTCCTGAAGCCTTGTGGGCCTATAGAACTACATGGAGAAACACAACAGGCCATACTCCTTATGAGCTTGTTTATGGAAAGCAAGTTTGGTTTCCTATAGAGTTCCAAATCCAAACATTCAAGATGGCAGTTCAGCTAGGACTTGATCTAACGGAGGCACAAAAGCATAGAATGGAGCAAATTAATGAATTGGATGAGGTCAGACAAGATGCAGTTCAGAAAACAAGTCTAGTCCAACAGAAAAGGGCTAGATGGCATGACAAGTACATCAAGGAGAAGAAATTTAAAGAGGGTGACTGGGCTCTCTTGTTTGACTCAAAATTCAAGGATTTTCAAGGGAAATTTCAGACACATTGGCTTGGGCCATATGAAATTGTTCAAATTTTTGATAATGGGGCAGTAAAAATCAGAACTATAGATGAAGAAGAGATCACTTTTCTTGTGAATGGTCATAGACTGAAGCTATACCACAAGCCACTCTCAAGAGAAGAGTTTGTCAAGAAGTTCCAAGAAGACAATGATGTGAAGTTAATGAAGAAGAGTCTCTCTTCTTCATCAACTTGATTAAATTTTCTGAAGCATTTCTCTTTTGAAAAAAATAAAAATTATAAAAATAATAAAAAATAAAAAAAAATAAAAAAAAAATAAAAAAAAATAAAGGTATAAGCATGAAAACCAATCATTGATTGGCATGTTTATACAGAAAATATAGGGTGAAAATCAGAGTCTCTCTGACACTCTAACTTTTCCCATTTTTGTTTTAAGCAGCTGTTATAAAAATCATAAGTTCAGTTCCATAGTGCTTATGATTCATTTCATCTCACTCCATTCACTTATCCATTCATACTCCATTCCATCCATCATTCATTTCATTTGACTCCATTCCACATTTCATTCATTTCATTCCATCTTCCATCCATTTCATTTTCATGTCAAAACACAAAATTTGATATCATGCTGTAAGTGAATAAAATATGTCATGAATTGCAGTACAACCCTTATGTTCCTTCATTCCATTTAATGGATTGAATCCATTCCATTCCACTTATCCACTTCATACATATCATAATCCATCATCCATTTTCATGCATACCACATAACATTTCACCCATACTCCAAAAACATTCCATTTTCATGATTAAGGTGTTCTACAGGAACATTCTGTAGCTCAGTGGACATTCTGCAGCTGATCAGCCTTTCTGCAGCCCGACAGTCTTTTCGCAGCTATAAACCCTGAAGGCATCAACCAGCAGACATCAGAATTACAACAAAGTGATCCAGTGAATTCATGAATCAAAAACATCAAGAAAATTGTGAAAGATTCCTCCAAAGATGAGCAGAGAAGACAAAGGCTACAAAAACATCAAATAAAGGGCAGAGGTAAGAAATTTAAATTACGATGGCATTTCATAAAAGTGTAGCATAGTTTAGTTGTGGATTATTCGAAAGGTTGTTTTAATTGTTTTATTGATCAAACACCAACAAACCCTCTACAGACTTTGTATTAAAATCTTCCATTTCAAAATTCATATCCGATAGCATTTAAGCGGTGAAATGGCCAAAGCATTTGAATTTTCCACGTCTCTTAACCAAAGCATTTAATGATGATGATTCCTTCTGCCGTCGTAAAATCCTCCGGTGTCTCCTCAATCATTAATACAAGCCCTCCACCTCACTCCACTACTCTATTCCGTGACCATTTGCCATAACTTCATTCCGTAGCCGGTATTCCATTCTGAAGACAGAGATATTATTATCACCAGGAGCAGAGCTAAAGGATATCAGTTTGAACAGCATTGAGCATTGTAAACGCAGAGCAGAGCAGAAGAGGTAAATTTGGAAGTATAACAGTGTGAGAACTCAAAGCCACTTGATCCCGTGGACAGATAACATATCACCGTGGACGAAGTTTGGAGCATTTTCACTGTCAACACAGAATTGTGGCCATGTAGAGTTTAAAGTCTGTTGTTACCAAAAGACAGAGGTGCTAAAATTGAAGTCTTTTGCTACCAAAAACAGAGGTGTGGTAGTGATTGAGTTTGAAAACCATTTGTTACCAGAGACAAAGGTTGAGTTTGAAGTCTGTTGTTACCAGAGACAGAGATGTTGTAGTGTTGAATTTGAAGCATACCATTTGCTACTAGAGACAGAGGTGTTTTTCAGTGATTGAGTTTGAAGTCTTTCTGTTACCAAAGACAGAGGTATTGCAGTATTAAAACTGAAACCGTTTGCTACTAAGAGCCAGAGGTATTGCACAAAAAGAAATCTGAAGCCATCTCTCACTGCCTATCAGATACATATCAGTTCGAAAATTGAGATTGCTTTCATGATCAAACAGAAGCATATCAGCCAAAGGTTTTGAAGCTGTTGCCACTATAAAACAGAGGTATGTCATTCTAAGAATTGAAGCCATTTTCATTTAGAGCTTGAAGCCATTTTAATCCGAAAGTGAAAGTCATTGTTTTGTGGGTAGAAGAGTGTTAATTTGATATTGAAAATCATGGGTTTCATCGTAAGGAATGAGCCTATGGGATCAAAATATTTAGAAGGTTACCCACAATGCAAGGAAATGTTACAACAAATAGGATGGCTTCAATTTTTGGAAAAGTTTAATGTCTTCCATAAGGAAGTCACTAAAACATTTGCCAGATCATTCCAAGGAACCGAAGTTGAAATAGGGGATGTCAAGTTTACTGTCACTGAAGTTTTTATTGCAGAGGCTACAGGATTGTCCAGAACTGGAGAAAGATGGTTTAAAAATAGAGAATTCCATAATGACTCCTGGAAACAAATTTTAAAAATCACCAAATATGGATGTTAGTGTGTTCAAGAAAGGAATTCCCAGTACTGCATTGAAAAGCAAATGGAGAAACATACTACTTCTTTTACAAAAATTTGTTACATGTGAGGGTAGATATGGGACATTTTATGTCTACCACATCAGACTAATGATGCATTTTCTGGGAGAAGATTTAAATCTACCATATTTCTTGCATCAAAGTCTGAAGAAAATGGCTTCCCGTGTTCAGAGAAGAGTTCAGTTTTTAGAGACAACCCTGTATCATCATGGGTTGGTCAAAATTTTGATTGAGCATCATCTATCTAAAACAAATGATACATGGGATGATTTATTAATAAGAAATCATTTTGAAGAAGCAAAAGAACTATCACCTGAACCACAACCCACAAAGAGAAGTAGGAAATGGAGGACTTCAAAAGGTAAAATTGACAAACCAGTTCAAGAAAGCAGTGAGGAAGTCATTTTGGAGAAGTTGACTCAAATCAAGAGGCAACTTAAGGAAGAAAAGATAATCAAGGAATCTGTCACAGAGAAAGGAGAGGGATCCTCTCAGCTTAGGAGAAGCCACAGATTAAAAGGAAAACTGAAGAAAACACCAATCAAACAAACAGGGGTAATCAATGTTGAAGATGAAGAAACACCCATTGAAGAGGATGATGAAGAAGATTTTTATGAAGGCACCCCTGAAATTGATCCTGCTCAACAGGAAATTTATGATTATGTGGAAACTTTAGAGAGGACAGCTTCAGAAAGCAGAGAGATAACCCCCAGTCCTCCACTGTCTGAAATTGATATATTAAGGAGGGATAGGTATGAGTTGGAATTGTTGAATAGACACATAAAAAATGAGAATGAAATTCTCAAAGATCAAATCAAGCTCAAAACTGATATGAACTCAACTTTATCCCTGCATATAGACAAAGTGGAGAGGACCAATGAGAAGATGAAGACAAGGAACAAAAAGTTAATCAGGGCACTCAAAAACCTCAGGTTCAAACTTGTGATCAGGAAACCCAGAAGGCCTCTAGCTTTCAGACAAAGGAGAAGAAGGGGATTAGATGTCCTTGCAGAAGCCTCTGAATTCATAGGATAATTTGCATGAGGACATGCAAAGAGACAGAAGTGGGGGTATGTTGAGCCTCAAATTTGTGCTTTCCTTCACCTCATTTTACCTCATTCTCCCTTGTCCATTTCTATTTTAAACCCAATTGATCAATAAAAATAGTTAAAATTACTTATAGAATGGTTTACATGACTGACTTGTTGAATTTTGTGATTGTTGCCATTGTTAAGCATTTTGACCGGAACTAGCTGCAGAATGCAGACATTCCGTAGCTAACCGGCGATTCTGCAGCTACCTTCATGTTTGAGTATGTTCCAGGTGGCCTCTTGAGGAAAAACGCATATGGGCATGATCCACATCGTGCCTACATGGTTTGTTGCTCATCATGGAAGAGGAAATGAATTCTGGGTATGGTTATGCACGTGGGAACACATTTGTGAAGGAAGACTCCTACTAGGACTGTCTCAGTCCAGATGTCTTTTCTTCTTCACGTAGCCACCTCAAAGACTCCTAAGATGATTCGGATAAGGAAAGACATTATTCCTAAATTGTTGTAATTATTGTTACTGGTATTTACTTTATAAACTCTTGAGTAGACCGAGAGCTTAGTTAGAGATTTTGTGTTAGATTTGCTGCTAGATTTTGTGTAAACTCTGTGTTACGTCCTTGAAGACACAGAGTGTTATGTTCGAACTATTGCATTGTTAATGGAGCAGACAAACTTATTCTGAAGGCGTGATTTGATTTGAAGTTGAATGCCGTCAAGTGGTAGAGGGCCCCTGCCTCTTGTACGGATTTATTTTGCGTAAACTAGATAAGTTTTTCCTAGCTGCCTTTACGTTTTGCATTTGAATTGGTAATTGTTTTGTTTTATCTACTGTAGTCGTATTCGTTCCAGTTCTTCCACAAGAAGACACTCTTCCAACAGACCAAAATGATGAATGTTTAATGACTATGGTATTGTAGGATAGGAGTTAAATTTGTATTCGTTTTAACTAGCTACTGTAGTCATAATTCGTTCCAGCTCTTCCACAAGAAGACACTCTTCCAACAGACCAAAATGATGAATGATTAATGACTATGGTATTGTAGGATAGGAGTTGAATTTGTATTTGTTTTTTAACTATATACTGTAGTTATATTCATTCCAGTTCTTCCACAAGAAGACATTCTTCCAACAGATCATAACAATGAATGATGAATAGCTATAGTACTGTAGGAATTAGTTGTAGTTTTTGCTATTCACTATCACAGTTACACTTGTTCAAATCACTCTTCCACAAGAAGAAATTCTTCCAATACATCCTTAAGAAGTTCAAGACATGACCGTGATAATGAAAGATTTAGTTGTTTGTTTGTACTAAGTATCATCTCTGATCTTGCTCTTAAACGCTTGCCCAAGACATCATAATGACGAGTAGGGTATGGGTGTGATAACTTATTTTTTCATTTGCTTTCAGTTCATTTGCTTTCAATTGCATACAAGTCCACAGTCAGAATTGTTCTACCTCTTCCACAAGAAGGAACTTTTCCAAAATATCACTAATGATGAACAAACAGATTGTGTAACTTCATAGAATAATGCATGTTAGTTAGAATGCTCCGGAGTTTCATTTGCATTTAATTCATGTTCAGTTACTTTGCTTCAAGTTTGATGATGACTTATCGTTCAACATTGTTCTAGTTTAGAAGCATCTTAGATCCATTCTTAAGTTAACTCATTGCACTTACATCTCATAGTCACACTGTCATCCTTTGCACAATAGATTATTTTAGTTGTTAGGATTCACAAGACATCCTTCATTATTCACAAATATCTTTTTGTTCTGAAAACTACAAGTAATCCATAAACATAGGAACAGAAGATAACATCACTATAAGGTCTGAAATCTCTCTGCAATCTCCTCATCATTTTATGAACAGAGCTCTTTCTCAAAAGAACTACTTTGAACAAGAAACCAATAACTCTTTGAGTATAGGTTATGAGACATCCAATTAAATTGCAGAATAGAACTAGGAATTAGTCATGGAATAGATGAGCTTAGAACAGAATGTTGCACCATGATAAAATTAGTGTTTAACTATCTAGTTAGAGAACTTGCATATTTAGTGATCATTTCTCAAGTTTAGTTTGTGTCATTTGCCTAAGAAGTCATTATCAAGCTTTTGTTTCTATTTAGTCATAGTTCAGATTTTGCTTCAGTATTTCTAATTGCATTTGCCATTCCATACATTAGATTTAACTCTGTTTTGACCACCAACTTCTTTCCATTAGTTTTCTAGGCAGCTTCATTGTGAACATAAAACACCAAAAGACCAAAAACATCACAAATCATCACAAAAGACCAAAAACATCACAAAACCACATACAACGCATTAGGAAACAAGCACCTAGGTACATATGGTACACTTCACTTCAGCAGTTTACAAATCCTGGTTGACAATTAAATGAAGCTCAGTTTAGGAGACTAGATTGAGACCCAACAATTAGTTCAATTCAGTTAAAAATTCCTGGACTTCCAAATTATATTTTGAATGATGTTCTTTACATTCCACAGCTCCAAAGAAAATTTGTTATCTCTTATACAAATAAGAGAGCAGGGACATTCCATTCACATATTTGATGGTAAAGTAGAAATTAGAAGAGAAGCTGACAATAAAACTGTAATGTCTGGTGTGGAAGAAGATAAATGATTGAAGTTTCATGGTATGTCGTCTGTTGCATTGAACACAACCTATTTGGTTCAAAAAAATGATAATTTGTCAACTTGTTTATTATGGCATGCATGCTTCGGTCATGTTAATTATGAAAGTATTTGAATTATGAAACAACAGGGGATTAAGGGACTTCCAACAGTTCCCAAAAAATTTACCCCATGTAATTCTTGTATATTGCGAAAGCATCACAAACAGTCTTTTCAGAATTCTAAGTCTAGAGCAACAAGAAAATTAAGTCTCATACACTCTGACTTATGTGGTCCAATGAATGTACCAAATGCAAATGGAAATAAATACATACTCACTTCTATTGATGATTATACGAGAATGTGCTGGGTTTATCTGGTTAAAGAAAAATCACAAGTTTTTGATGTGTTTAAGAAATTTCATCTCTTGATAACAAATGAAGCACAACTTACTATTGGTACTATAGGGACTGATAATGGAGGAGAATATAATTCACATGCTTTTGAAACATATTTGCAAGAGAATGGCATTAAACACCAAACCACAATACCATATAATCCACAACAAAAAAGTGTTGCTGAAAGAATGAACTGAACATTGCTTAATATGGTAAGGTCAGTGATATTTTTTAAGAATGTAAAATTAATTTTTTTGGGGAGAAGCCGTGCTCTGTGCGGCATACATTAGAAATCAGTGCCCTTCCTCTGTCATTAACAACAGAACTCCATATGAAATGTGGTATAGTCGTCTTCCTGCTATTAAAAATTTTCAAATTTTCGGTTCTCAATGTTATGCTTTGATTCCTAAACATTAGAGGAATAAGTTGAGTGAACGAAGCAAAAAATGCATATTTTTAGGGTATTCCATGACTTCTAAGGCATACCGATTATATGACGAAGTGAACAAAAAGTTTATTTTGTCAAGGGATGTAATTTTTCTTGAAACTGATAAAGGTTCTGTCATTGTTGATAAACAACTTAATAAGATAGAAAAGTTTGTGCCTCAAAATTTTTATTATGAATCCAATAATATACTCACCATCCTAAAGGTGGGATTCCTATATTAGATCATTTTGTGGAGTTTCCTTCTCTCAATGATGAGAAATCGGTTGATGATGATAATTCCATTGTTGCTGATGAGGAATTAGTTGATGCAAGTGTTTCTATTTGATCAAGAGATCAAGTCCTTAATGGAAAAATGCTCAAAAAATTAGCTGTTCAGAATTGCTCCAAACCATAAAAACAGGAAAGAGCTCGGAAAAACGATCCTGTAGACGTGAATGACACTGAAAACCGACGCTGTATGAGAAATTTATTCAGCTTTGAAGTTTGCCAATTTTAGTAAAAAAAATGGCCAATTTGACTTTACAAAAATATTTTATTAAAAAGAAAATATTTTGCAAAATATTCTGGGAATATTACATAGAATATTTCGATGGGGGCCAATCAGGGGTGCCACACGGCCCCAAGATCCAAAAAAAATGGCGTGACAAAAATTTTATTGTTCACGGCAGGGTTCGACCTCGGGTCGGGGCGGAGCCAACCGAGCAGCCCGACCGTTGGGTCACGACAGTAGTTCTTAACATATAACGAAACAAACTTATATTTGAAGTTTCAAATTAGTTTGGGCGGAACCCGAAAGGGGGCCAGCCCCCTCCTCTCCATATGATCTCCACTCGGAACCGTCGCACAAGCCCTTAGCGCGCAGGTGGCGGGGACATGGTCCCATGGGTCCGCGGGTATGGTGCTATGCACCATAAATATTTTGTTATATATTAAAGTTCCCTGGATTAAACTCAAGGTTCGTTTGTGAACTCCGTTCGGTGCAGTCACGAGGTACTTATCCGTCAGCCCTCAAATTCGGCAGAACTTTCGGCGGCGTGCCATCTTTGGCGCTTGTCCCCAAATTTGTCGGGGCTATCTGGAGTTCCACCAGATTTGGTGGAGCTTTTCTAGCCCTAACTGGGCAAAATTTGTTTCAGTCATAACTTTTGCTAGGGAAGTCCTTTGGGAACGATTTTTTGTTTTTGTTTTGGGGGTATTGAAGCATTCTGAAGCTGTTGGAACAGGTTGCAGAGCCATCAGGGCACTCTGTCAAAGGTTTTATCATTGGATTTGCTTATGGAGCCACTAGGGCTAAGGGAATGACCAGCTGTATTGGACTATGTTCATCTGTTTGAGGTGAATGAATAGTCAATTTTTACTGTTTCCAGCACTTTGATTCTGAATTTGCAACTATTTTAGCCTTTTGAGGCTTTCTTCATGGTGTAATACTTAATTTGAGCATTAATAAAAGAGGGAAAAGCCTATTTGGAGGCTTTTGGACCCAGCAGAGGTAGCCCAAGAAAGGGGTGAATTGCTTAAATAAATGCTTACTGTTATGCTGTGCATTCTTGCTGCTTATTTCCAGAGTTTACAACATTAAACAATAATTTTTAATAAGTCCACTTTTCGCAATGAGACTTATACAGTGATCAAAACTCATTTGTTCCATTTCAAACCACATTACTTCCATTGCAGAATACCTTAACTTGCTTATTGACACATAAAAAATTGGTTAATGAATACTTTGCAAACAGAAAAAAATACTTTCATTGCCAGATCGTTTTAGTGTTTACTTCATATTTCTTTAGGCAGAGCCAGTAAGAGGGCCAAAAGCTTCTGGTTTCATCCTTTCTAGTAAAGGTGAAATAAACAGTAAAAGCCCCTACTGTCTATCTCTGTATAAGAAATATTTTGTTCACACATTTCAGATCACTATTGAAACAATGACAGAAAGGGAAAGAACTGAGCCAGATGAAGAAGATGAGAAACTTCCTGAACAACTTCCTACACAACCTTTGCGAAGGTCAACTTGTATTCGAACATTTCCAAAGAAATATGATGAGTTTAAGGCTGGAAGTTCCTCAGGTAACTATTCTCATTGTGAATTTAATTTTTCTGTGGATTTTGAACCTACTTTCTTTGAAGAAGCTGTTAGTTATGAACAGTGGAAAGATGAAATGCAAAAGGAATATGATGCTCTCATAAAAAATGGCACATGGAGGCTGTTGAATCCTCTTGCTAGCATCAAACCTATTGGTTGCAAATTGATTTATAAAACTAAGTTTAAAGCTGATGGTTCGCTAGACAAGTACAAAGAAATACTTGTAGCGAAGGGATATGCACAGAAAGAGGGTATCGACTATACAAAGACTTTTTCTCCTACAGATAAATAGGGTACTATTAGATCTTTGTTTGCTATTGCAGCTCAGAAATAATGGAAAATTCATGATATGAATGTCAAAATTTCCTTTTTAAATGGATATTTGAAAGAAGATGTTTACATGTTTCAACCAGAAGGTTTTTCCGTTAAAGGGAAAGAACAAAAGGTTTGAAAACTAATGAAGTCTTTGTACAGCTTGAAACAAGCACCATGAGCATGGTATGAGAAGCTAACTGAACGTCTTCTTAATTTAAACTATAATCATTTTGACCTAGATGATGCAACTCTTTTCTTTAAGAAATTTGGAAGATCAATTGTATATCTAGTTGTATATGTTGGTGATTTGATGATCACATGAAACATTGATTAATACATATCATCTATGAAGAAGGAATTGAAAAATATTTTTGATATGAGAGATTTAGGTTTACTTCATTATTATCTTGGAATTGAAGTAGATAAAAAACCACAACATATTTTCATCTCTCAGAAGAAATATGTTGATAAATTATTGAATAGATATAGTATGACGGAATGTAATTCTGCTTCTACTCCAATGGAGCAAAATTTGAAACTCACTTCTGAAGAAGGAAAGTCGTTTGAAAATCCAACAAAGTAAAAGCAACTTGTTGGAAGCTTGATTTATTTATCTATTACTCGTCCTGATATAATCTTTGTTGTCGGAATAATTTCTAGGTTTATGCATCATCCTTGTGAGGGGAATTGGGTAGCAGCAAAAAGAGTTTTGAAGTATTTAAAAGGAACTCAAACTTACGACATCAAATATTCCAAAGTTTTAGACTTCCATCTTGCTGGTTATTCAGATTTAGATTTTGATGGAGATAAAGAAAATGGAGTCTCAACTTCTGGATATTCGATGAATCTTGGATCAAAAATCATCGGTTGGAGATCCCGCAAGCAATCTGTTCCTGCTGATTCTACAATTGAAGCCGAATATGTTGCAGCAGCTCAAGCCACTAAGGAAATCATTTGGCTTCAAAAAATACTAGAATATTTGTAGGAATAACAAAGAGCTTCAAATCCTCTATTTGTCGACAACTCTTCTGCAATTCAGTTGGCCAAGAATCCAAAGTTTCATGATCGAACCAAACATATCAACACCAAATATCATTTGATTCGACATCTTGTAGAGGCCAAAACAATTCATCTGACACATTGTCCAACTTCTGAACAAATCACATATATTTTTACCAAAGCATTAGGGCGTGAAAATTTCAAAAAATTTAGATCTTTACTTGGTATGTTAGATGTCCCTTCGAACTAAGGGGGGAAATGTTGTAATTCTACGGGAATCCTAAGGGTCCTGTTCAGTTAGGTAGTTAGGAAGTTAGTAGTTAGTGATAACTAATTTCTGAAGTATAAATAATCCAATTCAATGAATGAGAGACAAAATCACATGTTTATTATTTAACACTAAATATAACAACGTGTTGCAATTTTTATATAGTAAAAATATGGATAATCGTAGAACTCCATCTTTTCTATTCATGGTCTTTGCACGTTGGTAATTTCCTTTTCCTTATTCACCTAAGTCCATTGAGGTCAGTTTGTCAAGACCATGTACCAAATGTTTTTTTTGGATTAATTTGAAGATGATTATGTTTCGGGGTGGTCATCTTGAAGTTGTTGCTTTAAAAATCCCTATAAGAAAACACATGATTCCATCAATTACATAGGTGCTCCATCCATGTTTTTCATGAACAATTATGTTAGGTATTATTGATTACATGTGTGAGAGGCTAAGGTGAAAATTATGAGAATACTATGGATTTTTTAACCCTGCTAAATTTATATTATATTATCACAAACCTGGCTATGGATATGGGAAAAGGTAATTGTATTAAGATTTTATATACTAGATTTGAGGCTATAGTAATATAAGTTTTTCTCCTTTATTCTCACACTTGGGCCAAAATAATCGTTCGTAATGATTGAGCCAATATTTTTTCTTATTTGCACAAATAAAAAAAAAGTTAAAATTGATAACAATTTTAATAATTTTTAATTACATATCTTAATCAAAGTGATCTCAAATGTTATCCTAAATATAATCAAACCCATTAGGATAAAAATCCATATCTGACCTATTGAATGGATTATACAAAGCATTGATATTTGGGATATTTACCACATCATAATTGACATTATGGAGAACCTCGTTCTCTTCACCTAATTCTTGGATCCCCCCATTAACACTTCTTCAGGTGCCTAACTCTTTTTCCAAAATTTTATCCATGCTCCTCATATTCTTCCTGCTTGATTACACCTTTTTCCACATATTGTTCATACTCCCCATCACAGTCCTACTCTAGAACATCTTCACGTACATGTTTTATAAGCCTTCCTCTTGGATTGTATCTAACAACAAATGACTAATGTGGTCTAATTGAAACTAGTATATAAAACATCTACTCACGTTGACTTAAAAGGACATGTGTGTGTGTGGATGATTCATGCATAGTAGTATTACCACATGACCTTAAGGCGATCAAATTTTGAGGACCTGAAGTATAATTCTATCATATCTTTGACATAGCCATAACATATAAAATATCATTTATGATAGAATGTTTTTCACCCTTGTAGAGTATATTGATCACTTAGAAAGTTGAAACCATTCCACAATCTAAGGTTTTTTTCTTATCATCCAAAAATTTAATGTGATATTTATAGCCATTGCACCACATATATTTATGATGCTTAACCTACATCACACATGTTAAGAATGCAAGATTAACTCATCATCATAAGTCAAATAAATGTGAAATAAAAAAATCCATTAAAAGGATAACATGAGATGGTCTAACTTTTGCACAAATTGCTAATTCAATTCATTTACACATAAGATTGGGGTCCATGCCAGTTAAATCTCACTGAATCGATTGAGACACCCCATTCCATGACAAGTTACCATTAACTTCTTCACATTTTTATATCGATACCTTCATAATCAATAATATTTGCAGCATAGAGATGTATTGCATCCCATTATTCACCAACTGAAAGAGAATTTAATTAAATTAAGGACTAGTCATTACTATAACACATTTAAGTACAAATAATTAAGCTCCCACCTTTAACTTTTTTCTCAATCCCTTTGTAACACCCTCCTCCCTATCTACCCAAGTAACCGTCCAACTGGGGTAAACATGTGATGAGGGACTACTATGATCTGACTCAACCTTGCAAGTCACCTTAAGGAAGTGGAACCACCACCACACAACTACACAGATCTTATAAACCTCCTATGAGACACCCAAGAGACATGAAAAACTTCCAGAAGGCTAGCTCCTACATCAAATTAACATTTTCAAGCATAAACCCCTAGTTTCACGCTTGACATGGGAAAGAGGGAAATTAAAAACCTCCAATCACATGCACAACATGGCATGAAGGATACTGGGGAATTTTCCTAGTAGTTCTGAGCATGTGACCTCGATTTTGGTGGCACTTTTTCAGGCCTAGAAGCCACGTCACTGCCCAAAATTCCATGACACTTCAGAAATGAAATATAACAATGAAATAACGATGTAAATGCAAATACTTGAACAAGGACTTGACTAGACCGCTATTATCCGTGATAGAAATTACGTTAAAAATGTTGCAACTTTGTAATCTATAGGTCTAAATAACATATATGAGCATAGGGGTTTCATACTTATTTGAGAATCACTAAGAAGAATTGTCCCCTTACATCATTAGCTGCATTATCATCTATTAGGTCATAGATACATTGTTCATTCATTTACAAATCAAAACATGATGAGATCCATACATCGCCACTGTCATAATACATGCTTAGAATGAGCATAATAACAATAGAAATATCAAGGATACATCAGCCATAGAATCCACATATAAACCAATAGATTTACACATAAGATACCAAGGAAAGAACTTCTCATTAATGAATGAAAAAATCAACCTGATATGGGACTACCACGTTCTACTCTACCATGGATTGGCTAAGACAAATCCCTTTTTAGCCAATCACCCCCATGCCATATTCCAAGCATGAATGTGGGACTCAAACCGAAAGAACCAACCAGGGATTCCCAAGGCTAAACTACATCTCCCTCATTAATAGATACTAGGCTTTACCGTAATCCACACCGAATCACTATGCCAAAAAAATAAACATGTAATAAGATGCTTTACCAGGATCCCCGCTAGATCACTAAGCCAAAACAAGCATGGATGCCACTATATTTATCCACCTACACTATGAGGAATTTTCCTGTCTCCTATTCTCTAGTATTTACCACAAACTACAGTCAAATCCAAGGATCACTAGGCCATAACCGAGATTCCACTCTCCAGGCTTTACCGTATATCCCATATTGGGATTTCTATGCATAATGGAGAGCACCCACCTCTAGGATTTACCATATATCCCATCATTCACCAATCGAGGATTCCTAGGCCCACCGAGACAACACACTATCTGGCTTCACCGCAAAACATAGTCCGATTCATGGGTTATTAGGCCATGTTTTATTTCATTCATAGATCCACCTCACTCAGCTTCGAATCCATCAAGAAATCCAACTCAACCAAAAACATGAAATTTGTTTATTTTTGAGTAGCTTTGGAGGTACTCTAAGCCCTCAGGTTTGGGGATTGGAGGACAAAGTGCCACATGAGTCACTTGTGGGATGGAACCCAAGGTAGGGGATTTTCACCCATATACTTTTGGGACAAAAACATTTACACATTTTGACATGTGAGGGATGAGGATGATAGCTCCTATCGAGGCAAATTTAGCACAATGAGAATCATCCGGTTATGAGTTGTAGAATTGGAGATATGAATTTTTGAAGTTTATAATTGAGGTTTTCACAAGTTGATTAGGGTTGGCTTGGTGTTAAGAATACATGTGATAGCTTTTCAAGCCCATGATAGATGTCATAGGAGCCCTTCTATAGGTGTATAAATAGAAGGTGAGGACAATCCATTTAGACATCCATTTTGTGCAACACAACACAAGAGAGAAGCTCGTTGGAGGAGAGAATATTTATGTTCTAGGGCTAAAGAAAGAAGGTAGAAAAACAAGGGAGAAAGAGGGTTGTTTGAGGCCTATTTCAGGGTGACTGAGTGTTGGAAGGAGGGCCTAGTTGTCTTGCTGGAGGGCCACAACCTTGAGGACTGTTTTGAGGGCCATTTAAGGGTGTGAATACCTTTGTATGGTTGTCACAATCATGGAGGAGGATAGTTGTAGCATGCCTCATGGATTTGAGGGTAGGTTGAGAGTTAGATAAGGGCTTAGACAACCCAGAACTAGAGAAGCACTACTTGAACCCTTAAGGAAGGGAAATCGCATATCTTGGGAGCAGTTTTTGGAACAAAAGAAGGTTGGATAAGGGATTGTGGTGTGCCCTAACCGAGCCTAAGTTGTTGCAGCCAATCAAACCTCAAAAAAATGAGCTATATTATGTTGTTAAGTACATTCTTGTCAGTTTTGGATCCAAGTTTTGGATCAAATTTGGAGCAGTTTCATTTGCAGCTCGTGGGAGCCAATTTGGAGGCTTGATTGGGTGATCGAGAGCCTTTATAGGAGCAGATTATTGTAGTTATTTTATTGGGTCCCATTGGTCTAGTGGAGGGAAGAATCTTGGCTACCCAAAGTAGCACTTGACAAGATATCTTGAAGTGAATAGGAAGAGATGAAGGTTGGGTGAATATTGGTGCTGAAAGTGAAACATTTTGATGGAAAAAAGTGACTACTAGCTTGGAATATTGGAACTCGGTAATTTTCCAGCCTAGAGGGAAGATTTGATCGCTCGTGTACATGCAAAAAAAGTGACTTTCATCAGTGTTAGGTGGTAGCCCTCCTAGAGTCTCAATGTGTTGTCCTTTGAAGGACTAAGGGGCGACTAGAGAGTAGTAAGAAAGTGGACCGACAAGACGAGATACAACAACAAGTCTGTGCAACAACGTTTTTCATTGTATCTTGCATACCATAAAATATTGCATTATTTAGATTGGTTTAATATAAAAAAGTTTTGGTTGTACATTATTGTAAAATATTTGTTAAAAAAAATTTCTACACTTGTGCACGTGTGATTTATTTCTTTATATTTTCTGTTGTGCAAAGTAGTTCTTGTTGAGATTCTTGGTTTGGTAGCTTTAGTGATTCTGATATTCTAACCTAGACCCAAGATTGTGGAAATTCAACATGTTATTAGAGCGTGTCTGAGCTACTTTGGAAGTCAATGAATCAGAATTGTGTACAACGAAGTACAACTTAACAGGGAGTTGGTCACATTGTAGGTGGAAATGTCGAAGTTGTAGTAAGGTATCCGGTATGAGGACAAGTTGGAGGTTTTTTCCAACTATAGTCCATGGAAGAAAAGGGTTAAGTTGGTATTGTAGGTCAACATGATTTGGGAATTTGACGAGATATCCATCAAGAAGCCAACTGACCCAGAGGATCTGGAAGTGTATGAAGATTTTGATACGAGGGAGAGATTGATCATCCTAGATGGTGTAAAGGATCCCCTAATAGCTCATTTTTCTAAGAATAACACTACACATGGGATGTGGATGGCTCTTTAGAATTTTTTCCAGACTCAAAAATTAGAACTAGGTATTGGTATGGGAGGATAAGTTGAAGTCCACCAATATGATAAATGGTGAAGGTGTGACTTTGTATCTAAAGAGATTGTCTCAGGTCAGAGATGAGCTTGTTTTCATTAGTGTGAATATTTTAGATAATGATATGTTGAGGATTGCCTTAAAAGGGTTCACCAAGGAATGAGAGCCCTTCATCAAAGGGATACTTGCAAGAGAGGAATTTTAAGATTGGAATAGGTAGTGAGACGACTTAATTCAGGAAGAGTTGCGAGATGAGGATTTTCATCCAATGGAGAGGGAAGATGAGGACGTGGCACTTGCAACATGAATGAAGGGTAAGCATAAGAAGGAATTGATTAAAGTTAAGTGTTTCAACTGTGGTGAGATGGGTTATTTTTCATCGAGATGTCTGATGAATAAGAATGGAGATGAAAAGACAAGGAAAGGGAAGTGGGTCATTAGTATTTCCACTTCACCAGAGATAGATGTTCTCACCAAGATATTGGAAAGTGATACAAGAGAATAAAAAGAAGAAAGATGCTTCTAACGAAAGAGACACTTCCGAGAAAGGCGTAGTTCATGCTTTAGGGATTATTGCAGTGGTGAGTGCTAAGATTTGAGCGAGTGTTGTGATTAGTGATGATGATGATGAGCTACTTCCTAGTCTTGGAAGTACCTCCCTCACTAAGAGGGAGTGCTGATTATTGAGTATCTTGGGAGTTACTCCAAGCCCTAGGGTTTTGGGATTGGAGGGAAAATCGCCACAAGAGTCACTTGTGGAATAGAACACAAGGTAGGGGTTTTTCACCCATTGGAAATTGGGCCAAAACCATGTGCACAATTCGACATGTGATGGATGAGGATGATAGCTCTCATCGAGGAAAATATAACGCAACTAGAATCATCCAGTTCTGAGTTGTAGAAATGGAGATATGAATTTTCGAAGTTTATAATTGGTTTTTTCACAAGTTGATTAGAGTCGGCTTGGTGTTAAGAAGACATATGATGGCTTGTAAAGCACATGATAGGCGTTGGAGGAGCACTTCTATAGGTGTCTAAATAGAAGATGAGGACAAGCCATTTAGACATCCATTTTGTGCAACACAACACAAGAGAGAAGCTTGTTGGAGGATAGAACATTTCTGTTTTAAGGTCGCAGCAAGAAGGAAGACCAATGTGGGAGAAAGAGGGTCATTTGAGATGTATTTCAGGGTCACCGAGTGTTGGAAGGAGGGCTGATTTGTATTAATAGAGGGAGGGAATCTTGAGGACTATTTTGGGGGCCATTTAAGGGGGGCACACCCTTGTAAGGTTGCCACAAGCCTGGAGGAGGCCAATTGTATCATGCCACATGGATTTGAGGGCAATTTGAGGGTTATTTTAGGGCTTGAGAACCCATAATTGGAGTAGCACTCCTCGACCCCTCAAGGAATGGAAATCACATATCTTCGGAGAAAAATAAAGTTGGTTAAGGGGTTGTCTTGTGCCCTAACCAGACCTCTATTTTCTGCAACCAATCAGTCCTCAAAATAGTGAGTTGGAGTATGTTTTTAATGACATTCTTGTAGGTGTTGGATCCAAATTTTGGATCAGTTTCTTTTGCAGCTTGTGGGAGCCAATTTGGAGAATTGACTGGGTGATTGAGAGCCTTCATAGGAGTAGATTTTGTAGTGATTTTATTGGGTGCCATTGGTTTGGTCAAGGGCAGCTTGTTGGCTATAGAAAGTATCCCTTGACAAGATATCTTGAAGTGACGAAGAAGAGATGAAGGCTGGGTGAATATTGGCGTCGAAAGTGCAAAACTTCGATGGAAAAAAGTGATTGCTAGGCTGGAATATTGGAGCCTAGGAATTGGCTCGTATACATGTAGTTGGGCTATGATATCAGTTACAAATAAATTTCAGCTTAGGTTCTGATCAAAAGTGGTTGTTGTCACACACCTAGGTGATCTCGTGTCCCTGAGAGGTTTTAGTAAGTTCTCGGTTAGTAGACCCCACTTCCATAACTGTAAATTTGATGTTGGGTCATGTCATAGTAACTCTTAGCTCATGTTTACCCTGGAGAGCTTGTAAAAGAGGGTACATGTGGGATGAGGTGGTTATATTATACTTCGAAATCGTTGGGGAAATGCACAGAAAAACAAAGAAAGAGTAGACATCTTTGATACCACTGATCCAAATTTATGCAAGAATGGAGTGAAATGAATATTTAAATAGAAATATAGAGCTACAAAAAAAAAAAACTTCAATTCATTAATCAGCCCATGTATATGTAGTAGAAGGGACTTGCAACAGTGTTAGGCAGAGTCTCAATGTCTTGTCCTTTGAATTACTAAGGGGAAAATAGAGAGCACTACGAAAGAGAAGGACCATTAGGACGCGTTATGACATCAAGTTTGCACATCAAAGTTTGTCATTGTATCTTGTATACCATATATTGTTTTATTATTTAGATTGGTTTAATATAATGAAGATTGGGTTGTACATTATTGTACAATATTTATTAACGATTGTCTACACTTGTGCATGTGTGATTTACCGCTTTATATTTTTCGTTGTGCAAAATATTTATTGTTGAGATGTTTGGTTTGGTAGCATTAGTGATTCTAAGATTCTAACCTAGACCCAAGATCATGGAAATTAAACAAGAATCCCATCACACCATGGCTATATGGAAATGGAAAGGCTAGCCTGAAGAACACTGCCACACCTGGAAAAACCCATGCCAATGATAGAAAGAAAACCAAGAACACCCATGCACAACCATACATGCCAAATCTAGCAAGGAAATCACACATGCAAATCAATACATGAAAAGAATCCTGTTGTAGATGATTGATCCTTCTCTTCCTTACTTGATCTTTTCTTCCTCTTTACCTTCTTGATCCAATGTTGAAACACTCTAAGAAAATTCTAAGTGTCCAAGTGTGTGCGTGAGAGAGAGAATAGAAACAGAGCTCCAAAATTGAACTGACTAAAGTTTACACTAACAAATGGTACCAATTGATCCTCAGAAGCCTTTTTATCAATTAGGCCTTTATTTTCTTCATTTTCCATTATTTTCCTTCATTTTCCTCCTCACATGCAACCTCTGACCTTTCTACTTCCTTTTCTCCCATTTTCCTTTATTTTCATAAATAAATGCCAATAAATTCCATTTTTCATTTCCAAATGCCTTAGCCATTTATTTTTCCGATTTACTTAGCCATAATAACTGAAATGAACACCCACACTAGGATTTTGTTCCCAACATGCAACTTGGAATAAGTGTCCTATAACCGTGGTTATTATTGTTCCTTTATTAACTTTTATTACATGGAATTTTCACGAAGATTGTTACAGAACCCTCCCCCTTGGGGGACACCATCCTTGGTGTTCAACCACACCTATACTTCAGCAAAACCGCTAAAAATAAAACATACTGCCCATGGAGATTTATATCATAGCTCGATGCAATATTTGCAATGATTACCCTGTTGAAAAGAAAAGAAACATGATAATCATAACGACATGGAAACTATATTGACATGACACGCATACCACTTATTGGAGATTTATAACATAGCTCATGGTGGTATTTACGTCAATATACATATGTACATATACCAAAACATTTCACCAAAACATATGCCAAACATATACCAAGACATCGTACCAAAATTTCTCTGCCTCAACTGACAAACAATGAAGGATACATAGCCCACATCTAATCTTCCATCTCCCATGTAGCTTCATCGGGCTCAAAGTGATTCCATTGCACTTTATCCTACTTTATTTCTCGGTTGCAGAGCATGAGTACCTTTTTATGCAAAATATATTGAGGTTCTGGCAATAATTCTCCATCTAGCTCCACCTGCGATACATAGCAGTCAATCACATAATCATCATATTTAACATACTTCCTAATCAATGACACATCAAAAACATGATAGAATTTCGTTGTCGGATGCATTGAAATTCGATAGGCTACTGGCCCAATCCTCTCAAGAATCTTTAAGTGTCCACAAAATCAGGGTTCCAACTTGGCACATGATCCAATACGCAAGGATCTCTTCTTTGGTTTGATGCACAAGTACACATTTTCCCCAACCTAAAAATCCTTAAACAACCTGTTATGATTTTCATAACTCTTCTGCCTATCCCGTGTTGCTTTCAAATTCTTCTTGATTACCTACAATTCCCGTTCCATATCTCCCAACATGTATGGTCCAATCAGTACCCTTTTCACCAGATCACTCCAAGTGATGGGAGTATTACAACTTCACCCATACAATGCCTCAAACAAACCGAGTCTTCAGAGATTCCTAATACCCATTATTGTAATAAAAATCAACCAATGAAAGGTACTTCTCCCATATCTTCTTTTGATGCATCACATACATCCTCAACATGTCCTCCAATATCATGTTGAACCTCTCTGTCTATCCATCTATCCGTGAATGATAAGATGTGCTGAAGGAAAAATTTGTGCCCAAACCTAAAAAAAATTCCTTCCAAAACTTGGAAGTGAACTTTGCATCCCTGTCTGGCACAATACTCTTTGGAAGACCATGCAATCTAACCTGATCTATGATGAACGCCTGTGAAAAATCACTTTTTGAATACATATCCTTCACTGGAATGAAGTGTGAAACCTTTATCAACCTCTCCACAACAACCATGATGGAATCATGTTGTCTATATGTCCTAGGAAAATATGTGATAAAATCCATGGAAATGACCTCCCATTTCCATTATGGAATCATAATTGGCTGTAGAAATCCACCTGGATGCCTACACTCTGCCTTTACGTGCTAAGAATTTAAACATTTGTTGGAAATACTGAGAGGGGGGTGAATCAATATTTCTTTTCAATTGTTAATTTTACCAGTTAGATCACTTATATGTAGAACACAAAATGAACAATAATGGAATACTTTTATTAATTTCTTCTTTACAATAAGTAAAGTACAACAATGATATAGGGCTCCAACCCTAGATGAAGACTCCAATATTCCAGGCTCCAACCTGTATTGTGACAAGCATCGACTTGGTATTTCCAAGGCTCCAACCTTGTCAATTTGAGGCACCAACCTCTAGGGCTCCAACCCTATCTCTGGTACAGGCTCTGACCTAGTTTCTTGAGGACTCTAATCCTCTAGGGCTACAACACTATCTTCCAACATACCAAACTTGTCACTAAGAGGCTTCAACCTCTTGGGCTCCAACCCTTAGCTTCAATTCATCAAAATATGTTCAGTTATTCTTCATGACTCCCAATGTCTTCTTCAACGAGCTCTGACAATATTCATCTATCCCCTCACTTAGTCTCCATGTCACTTCATCAATGACAACCTTGATCGCTTCAAAAGGTGTCACAACTGCTCTTCATATTACTCAAGCTAGATCTCTAAGATCACTCCATGAGGGCTTCAATACATCATCATGTCTCCAAGGGTGCCTTCAAAATGTCAGCTCTAAGGTATGTCTTCACAAAGTTTTAACTGTTTCAAATGCTCTTCCAAAATTCCTTCAAGGATGCTTCAAGGTTTTCAATAAGGCACCCCAATACTTCTTCAAAGTCTCTTCAATAAACTACACCAAGCTTGCTCCACAAAATTCTTCAAGGATATCCATGATCTTCAAGGCTTCAAAATCGTCCTTTAAGATTTTTCTTCAATACACAAGATCTATCCACTTCAAGTCTAGTATGTTGCTTCAAAATTTTCACACATTGCTCCAAGATCTGCTTCAACAAATGCTACAAAGTCTGCTCTAAAGATGTCAGTGGGCTACTGCAAAAAATGTCATTAGAATGCTCTAAAATATGATTATAGGACTGCTTCAAAATATGTCACAGGGCTGCTCCAAAATTTCTTATTTAACAGGCCTGCAAAATAATAAGCAACTCCTCTATATTTGTTTGTCTTTACTAAAATTTCTGCTCCAATGTTGTACTCAAAACTGCTCTGAATTTTAGTATGATCCAAATTTTTTTTAATAATTCATCAAAGACTGTTCCAAAAGTCTGCTAATAGTTGTCCCCAAGGATTGCTTTATAATCACTTCAAGAGCTTCTCAAGAAGTATTCTCACAAGAATAAGCTTAGTTCTCACTTCACACAAGTCTAGATTTGTCACTGTTCAAGGTTTACATGTCACAGATCCTTTGCCACAGGTCCAAGCACTATAGATGGCACAGGTCCAAAAATTTAGGTGTAGGTCTGAAATTTTAGGTGTAGGCCTAAACCACATGTATGAGATGAGTTGACTGGTTTTTTTACCCTAGTTTGATTGCTTCCACATATATGCGAGTTTTTCCTTCTTTACTTGATCCATAACAGAAATAAAACACTCTTCAAATTGTGTGTATCCTCTTCCTCAGACCGTAAATGTTCTCTGTTTTTTTTCTCACTGAAATTTTTGGTTTGAAATGAGGTGCTAGACGTCATATTTATATAGGATTTGATTTACGAAAAATAGAGATGTCCTTTTGCAGTGAGGCCGAATTAGTGTAGCTCAGTATAGGTCGGCTCAGGAGAAATAATTTAATATGCTATCTTAAAAACTTATTTTCTCCTAAACTACGGGGAGTTTGAGGGAAAGTGAGGACTCATTAGAAATGGAAAAGAGTCCTTTATAAGCTAGTGAAGGAATTATTGCAATATGATGTCTCCAAGATGTCGAAAACTAATTTTCCTTATGACTGTTTAGAATTTTATGACAGCCCTTAGGAATTTTAGTATTCCTCGTGTATAAGGATATTGGGACAGAATGAGGGTTAGGAAAATTTAATTAGAACTTTAAAAATGGTATCCAACCATCATTCCTATCATCAAGTGTGTCATTATTCATGTCATCATATTATTAATTGTTTAGGACAGATTTTTAAGGCTTCTTTATCAAGAGTAAGGATATCATAATATGAGGTTATGGCATCTTCATATTCCAACAACAAGGTTAGTTCAAGGACTTTCATCACTAGAATGTTATGAGAATCCAGAGCAACATTACGCATCACAAAAATTTTCCATCACAAACAATCTCATATTGACATCAATGAGAACCTTGAATAACAACATCTAGCCATAAACACTGCCATATCCTTCTTCAGATTCAACCAATAATAAAACTTCTTCACTGTTGTCAATTTATTCTGGTAGCTTTGGTTACCTGAATATGGTTTAGCATGAAACTCCTTCCAGATCACCTTCTTGAGCTCACTATTGTCTTGCACATATATCTTGTCTCTAAATTTGACCAATCCATCTGTTGTAAGACAATAGTCCACATCCCATGCACCTATACCTGCACCTATACTTGTACATGTATCACTACCTGTACCTATACCAATACCTATACATGTACCCGATCTCTTATGTAACCTGTTTCTAAGCTCCATGTACTTGAAATCTTGTTGAACCACCTGCAAACTCCTATCATGTAAGTCTATCCCATAGGATCCCATAGATGCTATATGATTCACATGTATCTTCTTGCTAAGAGCATATGAAACCATGTTCTCTTTACCTTTGATGTATTTGATATCAAAATTAAACTTACTGATCGTGGCCAACCATATAGCTTGCCTAGTTTAGATTCAGCTGGTCAAACAATTATCTCAACCCACTGTGATCACTGATCAATAAAAACCTCCTTCCAAGAAGATAATGCATCTCCATATGCAAAGCATGTATAATCACTTCCAACTCAATATTGCGTGTCAGGTAGTTTTTCTCATGTTCTTTTAGTTTATGTGGCTCATAACACAGTACCTTTCCTTCCTGCATAGGACTCCACCAAGTCCTCTTTTACAAGCATCTGTACATACGACAAACTCTTTATCCAGATCGAATATCTTTAAAATTGGAGCATGTTTCAACAACTATTTCAACTACTCAAAACTAGCTGAGCACTCCTCTGTCCATTCAAACTTATTACCTTTCCTTTGTAATGATGTAATAGGATAAGAAATATATGAGAAGTTCTTGATGAACCTCCTATAATCTCTTATAATAACCTTCCATCCTCATGAAGGATCTCACCTCATCCACATTTCTAGGAGATCCCCACTCCATGATAGCTCTTATATTTTTTGGATCCACAGTTATGCCTTCCTTGGAAACAAAATGTCCTAAGTAATGTACCTTTGTTTGAAAGAAACTGAACTTGATGAGATTAGTTTACAACTGATACTCTCTCAAAAATCTCAATATTGTTGCTAAGTGTTTGACACACTCATCTTCATTTTTAGAGTATACCAATATGTCATCAATGAACACAATAACAAACTTGTCCAGATAAGGATGAAACACACTATTCATCAAGCACATAAAGGTAGTTGGAGCATTAGTCAAACCAAATGGAAATACAACAAACTCATAATGCCCATACTTGTTCCAAAAAGCTATCTTGTAAATATACTCTTCCTTAATGCATACCTGATGATATCCAAATCTTAAATAAATATTTGAGAACACTTCTGCTCCCTTTAGCTAATCAAATAAGTCATCAATCCTCGACAATGGATACCTATTATTGATGTTCACTTTGTTCAACTTCCTGTAGTCAATGCACAATATGAGAGTACCATCCTTCTTCTTTACAAACAATATTGGTGCACCCCAAGGTGATACATTTGACCTAATGTATCCCTTGTCAAGGATTTCCTTCAACTACAGTTTAAACTCTACCAGCTCTGGTGTGCTCATCCTGTAAGGTGCATTAGATGATAGCGTTTCCAATGGTACCAATGCAATAGAAAAGTATACTTCCATGCGAGGTGGAAACTCTGAAATATCTGCGGGGAATACATCCTGAAACTTCTATAGAATTGGGTACCTGCTCAAAACATATGCATCCTCAACTTTCTTACCTTTGTCACTAGAAATATGCACTGAAAACAACACACACCATTTCCTTCTTACCGATGTTGCTTTCTTCTTACCCTGTAAGAATCTTTGTTCCCCATTTTTATCCAAACACTCAATGGATTTTCCAGAGTAATCCACTTTAATCATGTGAAGGTATAACCAATCCATAGCCAAAATCATACTATACAATCTCAATGGCAATACATTCAAATGCGCTAATGTAGGAATACCATTTAGTTCAAATGCACAAGATCTTAGCCAATGATGAACTCACTTCTTGGTAATTGTAGCCAACTTCACTAACCAAGATTCTGCATGCACTTCTTTATTCAAACCACACCTATCCACCAAGTTAGGACTAGTATAAATATAATTGGATCCATTCAAAATATAAACAACTTGATAAAAAATCTTACCTTCCCTTTCAATGATAGATGCCTGATGGTATGCCTGCCTATTATCCAGTGTTGCATAGATACGAGGAATGCTCTGACCAACATCCCCAATAGTGTGCACCTCCTATTCACTATATATATGAGGCCTACCACCCAGATTCTGTGGAAAATATCTCTTGATATTCTCCTTATCACATGTCCAACACTCCAAACTCCTAGTACCATCACCTCTATGCTTCTGTTGTGACCCATGTCCTTGTCTAGATGCACTGAAATTATTTTGTGGTGCCACATTTTGTTTCTCTTATGCATTCTAAGGCCTTTCTCTTTTCGGCTGCTATTTACCTTTACCTTTATCTTTCCCTTTCAATCCTTCTTAAGATTCATTCTTATGCTTCGACTGCTCATAAAAATGATTCAATTTCCCAATAACTTCCTCAAGTGACTGAGGCTCATCATACTCAATACTATCTCTAAATGCTAATGGTAAACCATTGAAAAACCTATGAAATTTTTCCTTTTCATATTTTACATATGGTACATGCCTCAATAGCTCTAGGAACTTAGTCGAGTACTCTTAATCTGTCATTGATACCATCTTTAGCTCATATAATTCTTTGGAATAACTATCGTAATATCTTTCTGACAAGCACTTCTTCCTAAAAATCATCTTGAACTCATGCCAAATCAAGTCCTTTGTCATGATGTCTTTGACACGCTTCACATCTTCCCACCAGATATCTACCTTATCTTTCAAGCTGAAGATAGCTAGTCTAGCCTTCATATTATTTGTGTAGTTATGAAACTCAAAGAAATTATTCATCCCAAGTATCCAAGCCTCCCCATATCTTGGCTTCTTCAAATATCCATCAAAATTAGGTAGCTTTTCATTCTTAAACTCATCTGGAAAGTATCCTCTATCACTCCTCTTGTAAGGATGATAGATATGACGATCATAATTCCTATCAGAACGAGAACTAGAGTAGTACCTGTGTCCATCACCTCTCCTATCCGGTGTATCCAACAACCTGCCATATCTCATCGTGTCATCTCGATATGACCTGTGACCACCATGAGACCTAATTCCATATGCCCAATTATTTTTGTCATCCTCCCTATGGATAATCCTAAGTGGCCCCTGTCACTACAATTCTGATAAGCTCTGAAGGTGTACTGCATTAACCTATGCTTGTTTCTCTTGTGCCTGTATGATTCTATCATTGTCTGCCATACAACTCCTTATTTCTTCCTTCAAAATTCTCAGTGTTTCTTCTAAGTTCGAAGAGTTCCCAACACCACGCTACTCATTTGATTCATAGGGAGAATATTTGTAGTCTATCATCTTGCTAGTCATCTTTGATTTCTTCATGCAAGGCATATTATGTCAGCTAAAACAATTCACAATAAACCAACATACCTTAGAATAATTTAGGGAGGATATCTCATCTGCAAGATCAACCAAATCATCCTAATACATGTATATATGTAATAGAAAAAACATTTATACATATAAAAAATGAGTGTGTCAACACATAAACATCATTCTGGCTACAGTCTAGTCATCAATGCATGACCATATCAACTACACATACCATGACCTCATGCATGACAAAAACAAATATATAAATGTATACTAACAACATGCGAGCATAAAAAACATGTAACCAATCATACACTCATGAAAACAGTCCATGATGACATCGTCACTTTCACATGTCAACATCACTACAACCATGAATAAAACCATACATATGCAACAAGCATATAGACCACAAGGATGAATAATACATGTGAAACTGACATGAATGCATGAAAAACACACACCACCCATCTAGTCCATGTAGAAATTATACAAACAATATGTATACTAGTGGATTCAATCCGATCATGCGATGTGTTAAAGAAAGATACTGAATCCTTCTAAAAATTAACTGTGGAAAATAAACACAATCGCACAATCACACCAAGTAAAAGAAAGAAGAAAATCAATCCACAACACATATATTTTTCCTGGGGAAAGCTTGCTGCTCAAAACCCCTCTATCTCTATTGTATAATGAACCAAGGAATCATGAAACAATTACAATGAATTCTTGCTCACAAGAATTTGCTGCACTCTACCAACTGTCTCACACTAATCTAGACAAAATTGGTCCAACACTTAGCCAATTCTCAGCTTGTCTTCAGTCTGCCTTGGTCATGCAATCCGTAGGCAATTAATTACTATTAAATATGATAATCATCCTTCCTTGACTGCACAATACATCATGGGCATCTTATGGTGTATATAATCACGCCCTGGCAATTTTCTATACATACAACTAATAGATAACTTCCCTTTAACCTCTGTCTCAACTAGGTCTTCATCATAACTGACATGAATGCAACTATTAATAGTAAATCATCAGTCACCTGAAAAATCATTGCATGTGAATTAAATCTGATTTAATTCAGTTGACCTCTCACTAGTGCAACAATAAGTTACAACTAGTTAGACTGACTTTAACTCACTTAATTGATTTAACTGATTTCTCATGCATTAAAATAATACACTAATTTCAACCTGGACTCTAAAACAAATATAATCACTCTACATGCCTCACCAACCACCCTCAACTCGAATTTCATGAGCTAACTGAGTCTATCACACTCATTTAACTATTACAAATGAGTATGAGATAAGAGTACAATTTATTGTCCAATTTATTTAAGGGATAAATGAATTTGACACACTATTTTTCTAAGTAATTAAGAAATAATTAAATCAAAATCCTCTATGGTAGCCATTTTTTGGATGTTTTTTATGGATTGCCAATTTCACTATTTCTTGTTGCAAATTTCAATGCTCCCTCTCAACAAGAAAGGAATCAATTTGTCTCGATCCAGTACATTTGGAATGTTATTGCACGCAACACTTCTGAAACTGAATAGCCTCCAAACAATTGAATCAATATATTTCATATGTCATCAGAGTCTTCTGACTGCTACATCCTACTACACATATATACTCGACTCTTTGCACTGCTGACATATGCATCCATACAGTCTGCACTACTGCCAACTCTGATTTGCGCTCCAATATCTGACACTTGTCACTCTAATTTTTTTACTGCATCAATCTAACAGATCCTTCCTACTATTTCTGTACTGTGGGCTCCTCGTAGGTAGGTTCGATCCATGAGACACACCATCTTAATGAATCCTACCCAAATTTATTCTTGGGATTAATTTTTCACATCACCCCACCTCTCACCTAGAGATATAGTTGCATGTACTCCCTCTGCTCTTTTAGCTTGAAATTTCCCCCTCTTGGAGGTCTATGCTTGAGTGGACTCTTCCCCTTGGTCTCCTCTCTGCTTCTCCAATTGTGGCTACTCCACAAAATTTCGAGACTACTTCTGAGGCTGCATGTTGAGAGATAATTGCTCCCTCTCAACCACCAAGTCATTATCCATGACTTTGCTCCTCAAAGCCTTGCATGCATCCTCAACCTCAAGACCATATAGGTTCTTGACTCTTACACCGATCTGATTCACTTGTCCTGTGGTTATGTGTTTAAGGAAAACTTTTCCTTTTCTAAACATCACTTCATAATCATGGTCTTCCATTACCGCTACGGAGACAAGATTCTTCTTTAGGCCTAGAACATACAAAACATATGCTAGTATGAGATGAGAGCCATTCTCCCTCTGAAAGGTAATTGTGCCTATGCCGGTAGCACTATACCTCTTGTCAACTCCAAACTCTATGCTCTATTGGAGGTCCTTCTCCTCCAACTCGTTGAAGAGATCTCTATTCCCCATCGTATGGAACGAGGCACCACTGTCTGAATACCACATGCATCCAATTACACTGTTGACCATGCATGCAATGAGAGTAAAATCAAGCTCGAAATGTGAAGCTAATGCTTCACTCGCTACAACTGCAAGATCCTTCTTGCTTGCATTGTGGACAATTTGAAGCATAGTACCCATGCTCGTGACAATGAAACATATGATATTTGACATGTATCTCTTGCCCTCATTGCCTTAGGACTTCTTTCCCTTGGCTTTCTTTCCTTTTCTAACTTGCGCACATTGAAATTGTCCCACTGTCGCAAAATTTTCTAAAAAAAAGAGCTGATTTTAAATCGACGATATTGCCCTCATCCAAGCTCTGATTCGGCCAATTTTTTTTCAATTTGAGTATTTTTTCGCAAGGATTCCAAATATTCTCTTTGTTTTTGCAAAATTTGCATCAAAATTTTTATATATTCTCTGCAAAATCACGCACCCAAATAATTCCTGCTTTGATACCATGTAGAAATTATACAAACAATATGTATACCAATGGATTCAATCCGATCATGCGATATGCTAAAGCAAGATACTTAATCCTTCTATAAATTAATTGTAGAAAAATAAACATGATCGCACAATCACACCAAGTAAAAGAAAGAATCAAATCAATCCACAACACATATATTTTCCCCGGGGAAAGCTTGCTGCACAAAAAACCTCTATCTCTATTGTATAATGAACCAAGGAATCATGAAACAATTACAATGTATTCTTGCTCACAAGAATCTACTGCACTCTACCAACTGTCTCACACTGATCTAGACAAAATTGGTCCAACACTTAGCCAATTCTTAGCCTGTCTTCAGCCTGCCTTGCTCACACAATCCCTAGGCAATTAATTCCTATTAAATAGGATAATTAACTTTCCTTGACTACCCAATACATCATGGGAATCCTATGGTGTATATAATTGTGCCCAAACAATTTTCTATAAATAAAACTGATAGATAACTTCCCTTTAACCTTTGTCTCAACTAGATATTCATCAGAACTGACATGCATGCAACTATTAATAGTAAATCATCAGTCACTTGACATATCACTGCACGTGAATTAAATCTGATTTAATTCACTTGACCTCTCACTAGTGCAACAATCAGTTACAACTAGTTAGACTGACTTTAACTCACTTAATTGAGTTAGTTGATTTCTCATGCATTAAAATAATACACTAACTGCAACTTGGACTCTAAGACAAATAGAATCACTCTACATGCCTCACCAACCACCCTCAACTTGAATGTCATGAGCTAACTAAGTCTATCACACTTGGTTAACTATTACAAGTGTTGGGAAAAATACTGAGAGGGGGGGGGGGGGGGTGAATCAGTATTTAGGGCAAACTAAATATTTTTACTTTTTCATGCTCTAATACCGATACGCTACTTTGCTGAAGCCAACTAGCGTATACACGCGGATATCCTTCATAAAACTCGCGTATACACAGAGATCTAATTATGCCATTAATACTTCACTTATATCATTCCATCATCCATTCATTAGATGTTCTATAAACAGTAAACATGTGCAGTAAGAACAGAATAAACCATCACACATAAGCATCACACATGAACACCAGGATTTTAGGTGGAAACCCAAGTCGGGAGAAAACCACCGCTGCAGTTGCTCAGCCTTCAATATTTTATTATAGAGAAAACATCTTACAACATATGTGCTGGTGCAGACTCCTACCATCACGCAGGCACCCACCTGCGCTTGTTTACCAGCCTCTCCTGGAAGGGAGCTCCAACCCCACGACTCGTTTACCAGCCTCTCCTGGAAGGGAGCTACGACCCCCATCTGGTTTCGGCCCTCTCTGGAAGAGCCTAAAGCCCCCTACTCGTTTACCAGCCTCACCTGGAAGGGAGCTACAACCCCCTGACTGAAGGCTACAACCCTCAGCACCTCTATGGACCACGTTTCATCAATTTTCACACTAGATCCAAAAATTCCTTTAGGAAACCACTTGCAGGCCACGTTTCATCATATTTTCAGACTGGACCCACTCCATACTTTTAAACTCAAACATACATCACCAAAAGATTCAGACAACACAGATCAGATAGAAGTAATACAACAGAACAAATCAGATATTTCATACCCCATGCTTCAAAAAACCCTAGTTTGCATACGCGCTTTCCTTTCACTGATGTCGCGTATATATGCGCTTCCGTTCACATAAACCAACGTATACCTCTGTACATATTTCATTGCGCATACGCGCTTTCTCTTCAGCGAAGCCGCGTATATACACGCTTCCTCTGCGGCTAACTAGCGTATAGATCTTCAATTATTATAGAGCGGCATACTTCTTCAGATCAGATATTCAGTTCAGATTTACCCTTTTACTTCAGACAGATGTTCGCCTCATCTCAGATCTAAGCCTTCCATAAACAGATCTAGCAGATACAAATACATTCCAGATCTAGATATTCCTCTTCATCATTTCTTCATAGGTGCATCATAGATTCAGATCTATTATCAAACCTTTACCCTTTCCATACAGATGTACTTCATAGAGAAGTATTCATTCAAGCTCAGACATCTTGCTCCCACACTCATAATTTGCATAATGAATTTATTCTCTTTATATAGGCTTACCCTTTTTCAATACCATGAGCCAAAACAATACCATGAGCCCAAAACTACATTACTTCCGATGGTATTCCTGGACGGGATCATTTAGGCGAATCATTACCCAATACAATGGGTCAATACCATGGTGGTTACCCCTGGTTTTGAACTTTTTGAGCGTTTTTACCCATACGCGGCTTGGCACGTTCTTTTCCGCGTGCATACGCGACTTCCCCTAGACAGATCCACGTATTCCTTGAAACATACTCTTTTCATCATATATTTAGCACATGTTGAATTCCTTTCTTCATTTCCTTCTGTACTCACTGTAGATACATCAGTTTTAGTTCATCAAGACATATTCTATCAAGCACAACTTCATTCAGTAAGTTGCCATTATCTTCATCAAGAGGGTTGCCTTTCAAGGACAACACTCAGCATCATAATGCTAAAAAACATCATTTCATATTAGATTTACATCATTTACCAAGCTCATCAGGTAAAGAATAACTTCATCAGGTGGATTTCCATCAAGGAAAACACATGTCAACAGTCTCATGTCTTCATCTTCATTCAGTGGGTTGCCTTCAAGGACAACACTCTGCATCATATTGCCAACAATCTCCCCCTTTGGAATTGATGGCAACCACGATGGTGTTTGGTTACCACAACAGATAGGTACATTAAGAATACAATGCCACCATGTCACATTCTCCATTTTTGACACCATTCTTTCTCTTCATTCAAACACCATGTCACTCTCCCCCTTTGACATCAAGGGCAAAGGGCGGATCAAAACCAACATAATCTCCCCCTTTTCTCCTCATGTGGAAGAAGCGTTTTGCAGATCTGATATATACTGAAAGTGACCAAGCTCCCCCTGAGTTCATGCTGAATCTTCAAACATATTTCCCAATGAAGTACATGACTCTATGAATTTCCTATCACCAATGACTCATACTTACATCAAATATCCAACCAAGTGGATTTACATAAAAGACTCAAGTACCCAACCAAGTGGGTTTACACATTTCAACTCAGCTACCCAACCAAGTGGGTTTACAAAATTTGACTCAGCTACCCAACCAAGTGGGTTTACAAATTTGACAAGTCATTACCTGACTAAATATTACAATTTTACATCATGGGTCTCAACAAGACCTTTTCATCCAACTACAAATATAACTTTAAGACCAACACCAGAAAGTCCTCAAGAAAGAGAACATATTTCAGAACCATCATAATGCCAACAATGCATTATACTCAGCAAAGCTAATGCTCCCCCTGAATCTGTGCATCCAAGCAACCTTTCCATATGACTAAGGCTCCCCCTTAGTTTGTGCATCCTGAACACTTTCACCAAAAAATGATCAAGGCATCTTTATCAAAACATTAGAAATAGAAATATGAGAACTAGAACACCACCAGAGATACCAAATAGTATCAGAGATACCAAACAGCATTGCAGCTGTGCTGGAGAGAGCTGACTCTAAGCAGAAATTTGTCAGCAATCAGACATACGCGATTTTCTGTGCATGAACTCGCGTATATACGCGACTGTGTTTCAGGAAACCCGCGTATCCAATATCATCTTCTATATTTTAACCAGATCTGATCTTCTATGAGAAAAAGACATTGTTCAGCTTCTTTTTGAGATATTTGAATGCTTCCCTGGACTGCAGATAGATAGAACAGTGCAGTTGTGTCTTCAAGCGTCATCCAACGGTTGTAGCATAAGCACATTAGTAACCAAGCCTTCAGATTCTTTGCGGCATCAATACAATCTTTCCAAGAGAGATTATCATACCAGAACAACATCTTCAAATATGTGTCAAGCAATCATCCATGTGGTCCAATATCATCAAGATCTTCAAGATTTAACATGAAGTAACATATGTAGGCAAAAGATCTCAACCATAGTAACAAACTCTTCATGATTTATTTCTGAATCAAACGACTTCCAACTCATCCATGTGTACGCACAAAAGATACTTTTCAGTAAACAGGGATCAAAATCTCATCATAATAAACCATATACCAAGTCATCATCATTTAAGCATGAGTATCACAATAACCAAGAATAAGCAGTCATATTGCCAACAATGCAATCATTAGTATTCAATCTGCTGCTCCCCCTGAGCCAGTGCTCCTTCTTAACTTGTGCAGCAACATATGTTCATCAACAAGTTATCAGCAACAATCTCTGCATGAACTATCCTTATCTCCGAATGATAAGACTTTAATCTCAGCAACAAAAACTCTTCATCAAGAAGCAAACCGGACTCATCCATAATCTTCAACATAAGAAACCATGTATCCTATCATCATTATTTAGAACTGAGAAACTAAGCTGATACAGAGTCAATAATACAGTTATTAAAAATCAGACTGATGCTCCCCCTGAACCTCTACTCCAGATCTTCAGCTAGCATATAAATTCTCTTATCATCAATGCATACGTGACTGTGTCTGATGAAACTCGCGTATATACGCGGCTTTTGTTCAACAAACCCGCGTATGGAAAGTGAAGCATAGAAAATTTCACAATCCTTCTTCTCACCCTGAACTTGTACTTCCTGTACTTGTATTCTTCATATCATATGCTTTGTCAGAAATACATATAACCAGAATAATCAAATCAACCATGAGAGACATCATACATTTCTCCCCCTGTGACGATACATTACTAAATCTCATAATGTATCCCACATCATTCCTGCAGTCAATCAGAGAAGTAAGCTTCAGAAGCGGATGACTGCAGTAGGGTCAATATTCCCTACGTTTCTGATCGGTCCTCCATCTTTTTCCAGATTTGTTTGATATTTCTATTTGTGTGCTGGAAGTTATCCAATTTCTCATATCTGTTCAACCTGCATTCCTTTTCTTCATGTCCATAATTGTTACAAGAATAACATCTCATATGTCCAGAGAAATAAGCATAAGAATCATAATGAGTATTTCTAATCTTCCTCTTTTTACAATCCGCTGCTTTATGTCCATACTTGTTACATGAAAAACAATATCCATTGAAGCTACTAGAGTATCTTTCTGAGTAGAATCTTTTTTTTTGTGGCTGAATTGTTCTGCTTCTGCAATTTGCTGCAACATGCCCATAATTATGACATTTAAAACATTCAACGTTCTTGAGTGAATTCCTTTGAGAATTCATGATTGTTGGTTGATCTTTTGTCTCTTTCAACACTTCAGGTTTTGCATTGACATCCTCTGAATTTTTTGCACTTCCTTGTGAGCTAGATTCTCCTTTAACAGTTTCATGGAAACCAAGACCAAGTTTGATAGCAGGAGACCTTTGATTACTCAGAATATTGTCCAAAATGTTAGTACTATCTTGAAACCTCAAAAGTTTAACCTTTTCTTCTAATTTACCTTTGAGAATGTTTACCTCAGCCTCCAAGGCTTGACACTGCTTTGTCATGCTTTCTTCTTTCCTTCTTCCATCTTCTACTTGATCCTTCAGATTTAGAATCTCTTCTTTCAACCAATTTTTGTTTTCTTCACATGTTTGTTGCAGCTCTTCATTCTTCTTATTTGATTTTTCCAGATCTTCTTTGAGAGAGATGATTTCTGCTTCAAGGCCTTCCTTTTCAAATGGTTGTAGAGGTTCCTCATTCTTCTTACTTGATGCTTCAAGATCTGCTTCTAGTTCTTTAATTCGATTGGATGCATACGTATGAAACCTTTGATACTTGTCCACCTGTCCATTCAACATTTCTATTTGATCTTTCATTTGAGAGATCATCTCTTTGTAGATAGAATCTTTCTTATCAAATTCCTTTTGTTGTTCTTCAACTTTGATCTTGATAGCTTCTTCTAGATCCACAACTTTACTTTCAGATTCATCTTCTTCAATTTTTGCTATACAGGTTTTCTGAGACATCTCCTTGCTTTGAGTAGCCTTCTCCTTTTTTCTTTTTTCCATGAGCACTTGTAGAGCTTGGTCAGAATCTTCTAGATCCATACTGTCACTTTCACTAACATAGCCTTTGCATATACAGTTAAGTAAAATACAAGAACAACGATCAATACCTGTTTCATCTCCTTCAATTTCTGCTATACATGATTTCTGAGAGATCTCCTTTCTTCGAGTAGCCTTCTTCTTTTGCTTCTTAGCCATGAGCACTTTTAGATCTTGGTCAGAATCTTCTTCATCTTTACTGGACACTTCAAGAAAGTCATTGTCCTCTAGGGCATCCACAAAAGTATCGTTTTCTTCTCTTAGTTCAAATGCCATGAGAAGTCTAAGATTTTCTTCACATTCTTCCTCACTATCAGATGACCCATCACTGTCTTCATTAGTATAGTAACTTTTCTTAGAGCTAGATCGGTTCTTATTCCTTCTTGCTACTTCGTTTCCTTTAGCAGATGTTTCTTTATAAGGACATTTAGTAGCATAGTGACCAAATTTTCCACACTCAAAACATTTGAAGGGAAGCTTACCTTTGAATCTTCCAGTACCTAGTTGGAGCTTTCTCACGAAATTCGCTTCTTCTTCATCAGATATATAGCTGGATGCTTTGAAAACTTCCTTTTCTTTTCCTCTTGTAGATACCTTAAAAGCAGCTTCTCTGATTTGAGAAGGACCTCCTTGTCTCATTTCAAAAGCAATCAGGATGCCATGTAATTGAACAACATTAAGAGTTTGCAGATCTTGCCTTTCTTCAATAGCTGAAACTTTAGAGTCAAATTTTGAAGTCAAAGATCTTAAGACTTTTTCCACCAGAGTAGTATCGGTTATGGTTTCACCCAAATTCCTCATTCAATTTACAATATCATCTAGACGAAGAAAGAAACTGGCAATACTCTCATCACTATGCATCCTTAAATTTTCATATTCAATTCTGAGAGTTTGGAGTTTTGCACTTTTTACCTTTGTATCTCCTTCATAGCTCAGAATGATCTTGTCCCATATTTATTTTGCTAAATTTAGCTGCATCACTTTAGAAAATTCTGATTCACACATGCTTCCTAATAAGACATTCACTGCTTTGGCATTGATTTCATACTTCTTCCTTTCAGCTGCATCAGTAGGAATACTTGTCGAATATTGATAGCCTTCTTCCACGATTGCCCATACATCTGCACCAAGACTTTGCAGATATGCTTTTGTTCGTACCTTCCAGAATATCAGATTGCTTCCATTGAATAAAGGTGGCTTTATAGACATTACTCCTTCTTGACTTCCCATTGCGACGGATCTCCTTCAAGCGATCAAGCTTCTGCAGAAGGACCTGCTCTGATACCAATTGTTGGGAAAAATACTGAGAGGGGGGGTGAATCAGTATTTAGGGAAAACTAAAACTTTTTACTTTTTCATGCTCTAAAACCCATACGCTACTTTGTTGAAGCCAACTAGCGTATACACGCGGATATCCTTCATAAAACTCGCGTATACACAGAGATCTAATTATGCCATTAGTTCTTCACTTATATCATTCCATCATCCATTCATTAGATGTTCTATAAACAGTAAACATGTGCAGTAAGAACAGAATAAACCATCACACAAAGCATCACACATGAACACCAGGATTTTTAGGTGGAAACCCAAGTCGGGAGAAAACCACCGCCGCAGTTGCTCAGCCTTCAATATTTTATTATAGAGAAAACATCTTACAACATATGTGCTGGCGCAGACTTGACCAGCACGCAGGCACCCACCTGCGCTCGTTTACCAGCCTCTCCTGGAAGGGAGCTCCAACCGCCTGACTCGTTTACCAGCCTCTCCTGGAAGGGAGCTACGACCCCCTGCTCTCGTTTACCAGCCTCTCCTGGAAGGGAGCTACGACCCCCTGCTCTCGTTTACCAGCCTCACCTGGAAGGGAGCTACAACCCCCTGACTGAAGGCTACAACCCTCAGCAACTCTATGGACCACGTTTCATCAATTTTCACACTGGATCCAAAGCTTCCTTTAGGACACCACTTGCAGGCCACGTTTCATCATATTTTCAGACTGGACCCACTCCATACTTTTAAGCTCAAACATACATCACCAACAGATACTTATCAATTCAGACAACACAGATCAGATAGCAGAAACATAGCAGAACAGATCAGACATTTCATACCCCTTGCTTCAGCAAACCCTAGTTTGCATACGCGCTTTCCTTTCACTGATGTCGCGTATATACGCGCTTCCGTTCACATAAACCAGCGTATACCTCTGTACATATTTCATTGCGCATACGTGCTTTCTCTTCAGCGAAGCCGCGTATATACGCGCTTCCTCTGCGGTGAACTAGCGTATAGATCTTCAATTATTATAGAGCAGCATACTTCTTCAGATCAGATATTCAGTTCAGATTTACCCTTTTACTTCAGACAGATGTTCACCTCATCTCATATCTAAGCCTTCCATAAACAGATCTAGCAGATACAAATACATTCCAGATCTAGATATTCCGCTTCATCATTTCTTCATAGGTGCATCATAGATTCAGATCTATTATCAAACCTTTACCCTTTCCATACAGATGTACTTCATAGAGAAGTATTCATTCAAGCTCAGACATCTTGCTCCCACACTCATAATTTGCACAATGAATTTCTTCTCTTTATATAGGCTTACCCTTTTTCAATACCATGAGCCCCTTTTTCAATACCATGAGCCCAAAACTACATTACTTCCGATGGTATTCCTGGACGGGATCATTTAGGCAAATCATTACCCAATACAATGGGTCAATACCATGGTGGTTACCCCTGGTTTTGCACTTTTTGAGCGCTTTTACCCATACGCGACTTGGCACGTTCTTTTCCGCGTGCATACGCGACTTCCCCTAGACAGATCCACGTATTCCTTGAAACATACTCTTTTCATCATATATTTAGCACATGTTGAATTCCTTTCTTCATTGCCTTCTGTACTCACTGTAGATACATCAATTTTAGTTCATCAAGACATATTCTATCAAGCACAATTTCATCCAGTAAGTTGCCATTATCTTCATCAAGAGGGTTGCCTTTCAAGGACAACACTCAGCATCATATTGCTAACAAACATCATTTCATATTAGATTTACATCATTTACCAAGCTCATCAGGTCAAGAATAACTTCATCAGGTGGATTTCCATCAAGGACAACACATGTCAACAGTCTCATGTCTTCATCTTCATTCAGTGGGTTGTCATCAAGGACAACACTCTGCATCATATTGCCAACAACAAGTGATTATGAGATAAGATTGAAAATATTTATTGTCCAATTTATTTAAGGGATAAATAAATTTGACACACATTTGTTTTAATTAATTAAGAAATAATTAAATCAAAAGCCTCTATGATAGCCATTTCTGGATGCCATTTTCTGGATGTCATTTCTGGATGCCAATTTCACTGTTTCTCGTTGAAAATTTCAATAGTCCAAGGGGTGAACCATGCTTTGATACCAATTTGTGCCACCACCCTCCCATATTTACCCAAGTAACTGACCAACCAGGGTAAACATGTGATGAGAGGCTACTATGATATGATTCAACCTCCCAGGTCCGCTTAAGGAGGTCAACCTGTCACCACACAACTACAAAAATCTTATACACCTACTACATGACACCCAAGAGCCATGAAAACCTTATAGAAGGCTAGCCCCTACATCAAACTAAAATTTTCAAGCATGAACCCCCCAGTCGCATGCATTACATGGGCAAGAGGGTGACTGGGTAAACCCACGAAGGTGGGTTACACTTTTGTGAGAATCGGGGGCAAAAAACTCGTTTTCCAAATAGTTCAGCCAAACTTTTATAGAGTTCGGTTGAACTTTTGAAGTTAGTTTGGCCGAACTAATTCTTCCGTTTACATTAATGACGTACTGATGGCATGGGAAAACATATTTTTGGCTGGAGATGGGAAACCCGGCAACATAAGTTCGATTGAACTATTAGTTAGGCCGAAATTTTAAAATAATCTAGCCGAACTTTAGTTTATAAATACACCAGTTCGAAAACGTGAATGGGTTTCAGGTTTATTAGCATCTGCTGCGTTTTTGTTTCAGGCTTATTAGTGTCTACTGTGTTTGTGTTTCAGGCTAATTAGTGTTTGCTGCATTTGTGTTTGCTTTATGAGGTTGTTGTGTTTGCAGAGTCTTGGTGTTGTGTAGGGGTGAGGAGGTAATTTTCTGTTGTTTTTTTTCTTTGTGAATTAATTTTATTGTTGTTCTTCTATTTTAATTTTATTGCTGTGTTTTTGTTTGCAGATAATTGTCCTCCACAATTTCCTCGTTGATTGCGGCCTTGTTGATCTCTGAATTGCGGCCTCGTCTCCGAATTGCACCTTGTCTTCTCATTGCGGCTTCGTCTCCGAATTTATAGGTTGGTACAAAACCCTGCTATAAAGTTTGAATAACATGTAGAGAACTATAATTTGTCAATAATCTAATTTTTTATCACATGTAATTAACTTCCATCCTATATTTCTTCTCGTAAAATTTGAAATTTACAAATAGATTTTCATTTTCAACTAATTATCGCTTTACCATTTGCAAAGATGTGGATTCTATATTTCAACTGCTTACTTATGAAACCTTTTGGCTTCATTTTAATTTAATGGGAAATAATAAATCTAGAGAAATGTATCCATTTATGTCTCTGTTTTTATTTCTAATGGGTTATAGCCTAGAGTGTCTATGAAGTCATTTATATCTTGTATTGCACCTACTTAGCTTATGGTATCCATTAAATCCTTTCCCGTTCCATGTGCTTGGTAATTTTAATATTAATTATATGTGTTTTGAATAGATTATGACTATGATGATAGAACTTGATTCTTCATATCAATTCCCTCTTCCATTTATTTCAAGTATGATTGTTAGATTTTCTTTAGAATTGCAGAATATTGAGTCACTATTATTTTGAAATTGCTGTCTTTTTATTTGAACTGGTATTAAGTCGGAGGTAAATCCTGAAAGGAAGACATGGAAAGAATCAAATTTTAAATTTTAGATTTTATTTTTAACCTCTTGTCATGGTATAAAATCTAACTAAAATGCCCCACATTTAGATGGTTTTTTCTACGAGACTTTTTTTCCATCATTTATTTATTATTTATTATTATTATTATTTTTTTATGTTGGAATTAAACCCTACAATTTAAGCACTAAAATATTTCAATTTATTCCATTCCAAGGTATGACTATGAGAATTTTTGGGCTAGTAAGTTAACCAGGAATATCAAAATTGCAATATCTCAAATTGCATGTTTTTACTGGAAAGATTCTGAGGATGGAATCCAATCCCCCTTTTGTCGGGGTGAAAATGGAGCATTCATTAAAAGGAAGAAATCAAATAATTTGAATTGACTTTGGCTTTCCTTCCATATTTCCTAATGACCTTCCATTCTCTGTCTTTTTACTTGTCTCCGTTTGTTGGTTATCAAAATGGAAAAGATACTAGGTTTAGATGCCAATGGGGAAGCCACTATGGGATATAGATAAATCTGCGTTTATGATAGCTCTCAAAATGAAATAGATCCCAGGTGAGCTACTACTTACCCTGCTACTTGCTTTGATGTTCCTGGCTTTTTTTTTTTTTTTTTTCTGAGTTTTATTTGGTGAGTGGTATCTATGAAGAGGCATCAACATCATTATCAGATGTGCTTCATAAATTTCTTAAAACAATGCACGATGAAGTTGGTGTTGTACATGATGAACCCACATAGGATAATGAAATCAATGAGTTGGATAACATCATGGAGGCTGTAGGCATAATGTTTATCCAAGCTAACAAACATATAAAATCTACCATGTGATATATTCCATGACCTAAAGACACTCTTTGGTTTCGTTTCCTTCATGCCATGTTATGTTATTTTCACATGGTATGTGTGGAGCTATATAAAGGAGAGTATCAAATTTCTCGAGAAGCCTTTGAAGGGTTCTTTAAAGGATGGGTTCTTTTCCAAGAAGTGTCTTGGTATATTCCTTCATAAGCAGATTGACAAAAGGCCCTTTGGAGCATACCTCAAAATTACCATTTATCTATGAAAAAAATACCTGTAGATAATTGGAACTCTATGTTGTCAATATTGGACAGATTTTGGCAAGGATAAGGCGTTTTATCTAGCATGTAGATGACACCCCTTTAGAGACTAGTTTCATGTTTCCAATATTTTGGACCCTTGGGTACCTATTTCTTGTGGTTTCCAATGATAGAGTTCAGATAAAGGGATAGATTTTAATGATCAAAAAATTCATATACAACCAATAAATACTTCATAATCTACGATAAGAAGATGTTTATATGCTTTTCTAGCTCAAAATTAAATAAAATTAGGATAATCTCAGCTTAGAAGTTTAATCCACACTTTATAGGAAATATTTCGTATAGGCTTAAATTGACAGACAACTAATTCAAATTTTCCACAGGGGAATCCATGTAATTGAATAAACAAACCTTGACTGCACAACCTCCAATCAAACCCAGCTTGTGTGATTAACAAAAAAATTATAAACACTTATAGGCAAGATGAGCAGGACTCAATAGCTATAAGTGAGTACATAACTCAATGGCCTAATGTTGGATGTGTCCCACGACCATACTAAGTCTCACTAACAAAATTCCTTACTATTTTCATTTTCGACCTTCCTCGCTTAAGTTTTCTCTATTTCAAAATGACATGATTTAATTCAAATAAAACAACCTTCAAAATTGATTCAAAATGTATAGCCCTTCGAGAATACCAAGTAAAACCAACAAATAACTCCACATCTTGAAAACCATGCCATTCAGAAATTCCATTCTTTCAGTACAATGAAATATACAAGGAAAGGAAGATAATAGCATATCAGGTAGGGAAGATAAAGATGTCATAACAGAGCTCTGATATATAAGCATATTCTTCAATTCCATTGTTTTGTAGGTAAAGTACTATCTTCACATTAAAGCATTGTATAAGGTTACTCTATTGAACATCATCTACTTTTTACTAAAGCATATCTTTTTAAAGACAAATAACAAGCAAAGGCTAATATTTGAATCACATAGGAAATTTAAAGAACCTAAAAAATAGAGATTGAAACACTTATTTATTCCTTGAAAACTAGGTACATTTCATAAAAAAATTATATAATCTGTTGATTTTTTTTCCTCTATAGTGTTTTTCTAGGTTGATTTTCTTTCCTCTATAGTGTTTTTCCAGGTTATCCAGTTTGTTAGAAATCACAAGTGGGTTGCAGAAGTAGATAAAAAATCCAAACAAAGAGAGTTGGAGTTTAGAAACACCCTTGTACTTGTCATTTCTCCCACAAAATCATAAAGGTGTGAATTTTGACATAAATTCATCAACCACTACCACTAGTTGTTTTAGTAAGTGCATAAAATAGTTTTTCAAACCATGTACATGTCATTTCTCCCACAAAATCATCAAGGTGTGAATTTTAACATAACTTCATCAACAAGTACCGCTAGTTGTTTTAGTAAGTGTATAAAATAATTTTGCAAACCATGTACATGTCATTTCTCCCACAAACTCATCAAGGTGTGAATTTTGACATAACTTAACCAACCACTAACAAATTTTGACATAACTTCATCAATAACTACCACTATTTGTTTTAGTAAGTGCATAAAATAATTTTGCAAACCATGTACATGTTATTTCTCCCACAAACTCATCAAGGTGTGACTTTTGACATAACTTAATCAACCACTACCACTAGTTGTTTAAATAAGTGAAAACTACTGTGACTTTAAGGCAAACCGTGTACATGTGTCATTTATCCCATAAAGGTTTAGGAAAAATTTAAGGCATGTGTCATTTTTATGTCATTTCTCTATCATTTCTATGTCATCTCTCTCATAAACTATAAGGAAATGTCATTTCTCCCATATATACTATAAGGAAAACTTTAAGGCAAACCATGTACATGTTGTTTCTCTCCTAAAATCTAGGCAAGACAAACTTTAAGGTGCATGTCATTTCTAGATGGGATTTCTCCCATAAAATTTAAGGAAAAATTTAAGGCAAACCATGTACATGCCATTTCTCCCACAAACTAAAGGCTTTCTCCCATTTATTAAAGGCAAAATTTAAGGCCTAAAAACTGAACCTAAAGTGGCTGAAATTCCATAGGATTTTAGTCTGTCTATTGAGTGTTAACTTCTACAAGTTCTAAAGGCATAGTCTGTAAAGGTCCAGGTAGCCTCTGGATCTTATCTTTTATGAAAGGTGGCATATCTAGTAAATTCTCCTACAGTCAATCTTTGGAACAGATCTAAATAGAAGTTCTTCATTTTAATATCCATAAACCATAATCACTTTAAGGCAAATCATGTACATGTGTCATTTCTCTCATACATGTGTAATTTCTCCCATAAAATCTTAAGGCAAACTTTAAAGCATGTGTCATTGGATTTTTCCCATTAACTTTAAAGCATGTGTCATTGGATTTTTCCCATTAACTTTAAAGCATGTGTCATTGGCTTTTTCCCATTAACTTTAAAGCATGTGTCATTTCTCAAGGCTTTCTCCCATTAATTAAAGGCAAACTTTAAGGCTTAAAAACTGAAAGTAGCTGAACTTCCATAGGATAGGATCACCCAACTCAAGTGGAGTAAAATGTAAAATGTTAAAAGTGGAGTGTTTTATGATGTAATGGATCTTAATAATCTAGATTGACATGGTTGTATTTTATTAATGTACCTAAATTTACACCTTCCACGTTGCTTTATTCTTGTAAAATGTTAAAAGTGGAGTGCTTTATGATGTAATGGATATAAATAATCTAGATTGTGTTTTATGATGTCATGGATCTTAATAATCTAGATTGACATGGCTGTATTTTATTAATGTACCTAAATTTACACCTTCCATGTTGCTTTATTCTTGTAAAATGTTAAAAGTGTAGTGTTTTATGATGTAATGGATATAAATAATCTAGATTGACATGGCTACAGTGATATGATGATAGTGTAGGTTGATGGTGAAGTTGTAAAATTCTTGTACATATAAATGATGAATGATAGTACAAGCCAAAAATGACATTATTATAAATTATTAAACAATTTGATAAGTTCTAAATCATACTTCTTATTAAGGACATAACTAATTTGTAAGTTGAAATTTTTTTCTTAATATTCTTAGCCTATTTATAGATGTCAAAATAAAGGTTTCTAGATGTGATTTCTCCCATAAATTTCATGACAAACTAAATTGTAAGGCAAACCCTGTACATGTCATTTCTCCCACAAACTCATAAAGGTGTGACTTTTGACATATGTCATTACTATGTCATTTCTCTGTCATTTCTCTGTCATTTCTCCCAAAAACTATAAGACAATGTCATTTCTCCCATATACTATAATGAAAACTTCAAGGAAAATTATGTACATGTCATTTCTATCTTAAACTCTAGTCAAGGAATAATTTAAGGCATGTCATTTATAGATCTGATTTCTCCCATAAAATTAATGAAAACCATGGACATGCCATTTTTCTCACAAACTAAAGGCTTTTCCCTATAAATTCATGGAAAAATTTAAGGCCTAAAAACTTAAAGTGGCTAAAATTCCATATGATTTTAGTCTGTCTGTTGAGTGTTAACTTCTACAAGTTCTAAAGGTAGATTCTGTAAAGGGCCAGGTAGCCTATGGATCTCATCTTTTCTGAAAGGTGAAAAATCCAGTAAATGCCCCTACAGTCAATCTATGGACATATCTAAATAGAAGTTCTTCATTTTAATATCCATAAACCACGAACTCTTTAAGGAAAACTGTGTAAATGTGTCATTTATCCCATAAATCCTTAGGAAATTTTTTTAAAGCATGTGTCATTGGCTTTCTCCCAATAACTTTAAAGCATGTTTCATTTCTCAAGGCTTTCTCCCATTAATTCAAGGAAAATTTTAAGGCCTAAAAATTGAACCTAAAGTAGCCGAACTTCCATAGGATAGGATCCCTCAAACTCAAGGCTTCCTCCCTTTAATTCAAGTAAAATTTTAAGGCCTAAAAACTGAACCTAAAGTAGCTGAACTTCCATAGGATAGGATCCCCCAAACTTAAGGCTTTCCCCCATTAATTCAAGGCAAAATTTAAGGCCTAAAAAATGAACCTAAAGTGGCTGAACTTCCATAGGATTTTATTTTGTTTGTTGAGTCTTAACTTCTATAAGTTATAAAGGAGTCTGTAAAGGGCCAAGTAGCCTCTAGATCTCATCCTTTCTTAAGGCATGTAAAGGGCCAGGTAGCCTGTGGATCTAATTCTTTCTTAAGGTATGTAATTTCATGTAAAGGGTTAGGTAGCCTCTAGATCTCATCATTTCTTAAGGCATGTCATTTCTAGATGTGATTTCTGCCATAAATTTAAGGAAAAATTTAAGTCAAACCATGCATGAACCATGTATATGTGTCATAAATATCCCTTAAACTCGAGGTAATGCAATATTTAATGCATCTCATTTATCGCACATGTGTCATTTCTCCCATGCATTTGCAATAAATGTTAATTTAATATATTTTATTGAATTTGTTTTTTTCAGGGATAAAAAAATCCCACTAAATATGGTTGAAAAATGGACATTATGCATAGATGTTTCTTGCTATCCCAATCGAAGGAAAACAATGATTACATATGTGCTTTCCAATATTGCGACTAGCAAGGCCGTCCAAAGGAAAATGAATATACTGGGAAGAACAACAAACAACGAGGCATATTATATTGCTTGATAGAAGGCTTGGGAACAACTAGAGAGTATCGATCAAATGGAATTGTAGTTTTCACGAATTCTGAACTTGTGTGCAACTAGATGAAAGGTGTGTACCAAGTTAAGAAGGAGAAGCTAAAACAACTCCATGGAAAAGCAAACAATATTGTTAGCCAATTTCAATTTTTTAGTATAAGACATTATACAAATCTTAATAAGATGTCTGTTGATCTATTGCGTGGGGCAATGCTAATTCATGATTCATCTATCAAAGATGAATTAATAGATGAATTAGAATTATACGAGGCAATGCCAATGAAATATTCATCTCTCAAAGATTAATTAGTTTTGAGGTGCTCTTCTTCAAAAATTCAACATTCATCTCTCAAAGATGAATTAGTGTTGAGACACTCTCCTTCAAAATTGATTGATGGACATTGTAACGTGTCTTGGATATGTGTGTGTTTTGTACTTATAAATGCATCTTTTTTAATGACCATGTGTTTTTTTCAATTATATACCAAGTGTGCTCCCACCACACCATGAAAAGCGCAACTTGGTGAACTTCACATTTGCAACAAGTGGTGAACTTCACATTTTTATAAAATTAAAATGTGAGGACTTCAACAAATTTTTGTTTAAATGGACTTTCACGCTTCTTTTTTAACGACCATGTGTTTTGTTCAATTTTATACCAAGTATGCTCCCACCATGTTTTCAATTATATACCAAGGGTGCTCCCACCATGTAAAGTGAAATTTGGTGAAGTTAACATTTTTATAAATTTTTTTCTTAAATTGAGTTTCACACATCAATTAGTGCTTTGAAACTTATGTTTTACATAATTTGTGTACACTAAATTACAGTAATTTTTTGAAATTTATTTTGAATTTACTTTAAATAGTAATTAAAAAAAATAATTTTAAATGTCCACTGTAGATATATATATCATGGAGGATGAACAACGAAGATCAACACAATCCCATATCTCTATGAGAGAGGGGGATCAGGGATCAAGGGATGTTCATGGTATTTAAATATAATCTTAAATTTCCATACATATACATACATGTGTGTACATATGGAATTGATTTTTTTATCAATTTTTTGAGTTAAATTAATTGTTAATAAGTTTTATTTTTTATTTTTTAAAAGGTAGGACAAGGGTGTCTACTCCATCAATGGAGCATTCCCATGGTTCACACAATCATGGTATGGTTCATGAAATTTAATCAATGAATATGTACATGTATTTATGTGTATGCATGTATTTTTGAATTGATTATAAATTCATATTTTTTATGAAGCTTCCCTCCCGTCTTGTGAGGTTGGTGGTGGTACACATTCCCTTAGAGGGCCATCAATAAGTGCTGGTGAATTGCGTAAAGGTGGTGATATGTATTCCCCAGAGGTAATAAACGGATAGTCATGTTGGTTCTCAACCAATCGGTGTTCGTTCTGGTTCCCAATAGTCTCAGGGTTGGCAAGATGCTAGCCAACCACATCGAGGTGGCCATCAATTTGAATTAATTTTTCATTCAATTTGTACAAATTTGTTTACATGTGTTTTTTTAATATAAAAAAATTTATATATTGACGCAGAGGCTAAAAATGATTCTCCAAATGTTGCTAAAAAAATATGTAGGGGAAAACACGTCATTCAATAAGAAGGTTGTACACCAACCACGACTTATCCATCTGACATTTCCGATATACCTTGGGAAACAAACATGCAACAATGCACCTTACAAAGGTGTCAACAAATTCATGCAAAATTGAAGAGAGATATCGTGGCTTTGACTCTCCTTGTTGAGAGTTGACAAAGCTTGGAAATACTTACACACTCTTTAAGTGAACTAGTAGATGTGTACCCAAAGCTTGGGCCAACCACTGATAATTTTGTAGAAGTGATGAGAAAAAGAAAGGAAACAATGATGGGTCCCGATACATGGGAGGTTGTTAAAAAAAGAGTTACAACAGAAATGGCCAATTCTATGTTTAATTTCAAAGAAGGGAAGAAAAGAAAGATGCTGAAGGTGAAATATTTCAAGCACCCTCATATAGCTCATTATTTGTATGGTAGACTCCTTACGACCTATGGAAGACTCCCATGGAATGACGAGGTTCTGCTTTATTTTGAATTTTTTTTTTTTTTGCAGAATTCCTTTTTCAAATGAAACCCAATTACAATGATATTCCTTCTGAATTTTTGGGTCCTGGGAAAGGTCGATTATGTGACTGTAGGGGCGCTAGGCGTGATGTTGAGTTGCCTCGCCCTAAGCCACCATTGGTTAGTCGACCTCTTCGTGTCGAAACTTTTTGGTCAGAGATGGATGCCACTTCTCAAATTAGTCGAGAAGCAGGGGATGCCATTATTAAAAATGTTCATAGTGGATTGGGTGGAGTCAATGTTTGTCTAAATCGAAGAAGAGCACGTGAAAATGCACGCGCTAATTTTGTGTATTATACATATGAAGAGAATGACAACATGAGTGTTGAAGATCTCAAAACATATGCAAAGAATTGTCACAATGGTTGGAAAGACCTAATTGTTCATAAGAAAGAGGGCATGGAAACAATATGTGTTAATGGTTAGGGTGATATTATTAACACATGTAAAATTTGTAATAAATACATACATACATACATTTATTTGTATACATTAATATAACAAAATTGTATCATTATATATTAACACCATTTGTAGTTGTCACGCTTGATGAATGGAGAAAATGTTAATATCATGGTCAGAGCCTCTGATTCAAACTATCAAGATGGGTCCCACCATAAATCATACAATCAAGATGGTTCTCACCATCAAGATTATATGTTGGAAAATGTTAGTTTTTTTTAAGTGAACACATGATGATGTACAATTATTTTTTATCTATTATTATATATATTGAAACATGATGAGATATTTTTAAAATAAATAATTGTGCACACATGTACATGTATATATATAATAAAATGTTTTAACAGATTCCGATTCCGTTTGATGTTTTTGGGATGGTGGTACCTTCTTCTTCCTTGGGAGATATGCCAAATCCACCATCACAAGTATGAACAATTTTTCGATTTTAAAGATTTTTTTAAGTTATATATTCCACCTCAAAAAGTTCCATTAAAAATGAGATATATCTAGATCTTGAGGTATTTTAAGTTTTTTGAATTTTATGTTTTTGGAGATTTTCTTTCTGAGCCACTCTTATGAGATGTGCCAAATCCACCAACACAAGTATTTAAATTTTTACTTAAATATATATGTTTTTAAGTTATAAGTTATAAATTTAAGTTTAAAAGTTTTATTATAACTTGAGATCTAGAGATCTTGAGTTATTTTAAATTTTTTGAATTGTAGGTTTTTGGAGATTTTCTTTTGGAGCCTCTCTTAGGAGATGTGCCAAATCCATTAACACAAGTATTCAATTTTTCACTCAAATATATGTTTTTAATTTATAAGTTATAAATTGAAGTTCAAAAGTTTTATTATAAATTGAGATCTAGATCTTGAGTTATTTTATACTTTTATTTTTTTTGAATTTTAGGTTCCTATAGAGGATTTCTTTTTTCCACGGACTCTAGCGATGGAGTGTATGATGGAGATAGGAACATCCACAACATTTCAACCATTTGAACAAGTTGTCTAACATTTTTTTTAATATTATTGAAAAGAAGTTTATATATGCATTTTCATTTGAATTTTTTTAATATATATATATATATATATATATATATATATATATATATATATATATATATATATATATATATATATATATATATATATACTTGTACATGTATATTGTACAATTTACTGTTGAAGATGTTCGAGTGGGTGAAGTTTTAGTCGGCGAGCAACAAATGGAGAGGGAACCTCATGAGGTATTGCATGATTTTTTGTTTTAATTTTTTTTTTTTTATATGAAGTTCTATATATTCTCATTCAATTTTAAAACATTAAATTTTAATGTTTGTACAAATTGTGTACAGGTTCCCCATGCTTCTGCTTCACACGATAGATCGAGGATCATGACCTTCCTAGGAGAGACACTACATCCATCTTTATTTGACGGATGATGCACATGCACATGAAACATTATATTTTCAATAGATAAATAGTCTTAAATTTACTTTTTTATATATAGTGTTATCTAGATGCAGTCACATATACCTTGATACTCGATACTTGTGCGATACAAATTTTGGACACATTTTATGTGAACTACATTTGGTACATGTGAGTGTGATATAATGTTTTGTTTTTATTGGATAGTTGAAATACATTTGGCACGTGAAGTAATGTTGTGATCTATAATGTTTTTTTTTTAAAACTCAAGTTTTGGATGGTTGAACTACATTTGGCATGTGAAGTAATGTTGTGTTATAATTTGTTTTGTTTTTAAAACTTAAGTTTTGCATGGTTGAACTACATTTGGCATGTGAAGTAATGTTGTGTTATAATTTTTTTTGTTTTTAAAAGGCAAGTTTTGGATGGTTGAACTACATTTGGCATGTGAAGTAATGTTGTGTTATAATTTGTTTTGTTTTTAAAAGTCAAGTTTTGGATGGTTGAACTACATTTGGAATGTGATTGCACGCTATAATGTTTTGTTTTTATTGGATAGTTGAACTACATTTGGCATGATATAATGTTTTTGTTTTGTTTTTAAAAGTCAAGTTTTGGATGGTTGAACTACATCTAATGTGATTTAGATATATTTAATGTTTTGTTTTTGTGGATGGATTTAGAAATACATTTGGCATGTTTAGTAATGTTTGTAATATAATGTTTTGTTTTTAAAACTCAAGTTTTGGATTGTTGAACTACATTTGGCATGTGAAGTAATGTTGTGATATAATGTTTTGTTTTTAAAACTCAAGGTTTGGATGATTGAACTACATTTGGCATGTGATTGCACGATATAATTTTTTTTTTATTGAATAGTTGAACTACAATTGGAATGTGAAGTAATGTTGTGATATAATGTTTTGTTTTTAAAACTCAAGTTTTGGATGTTTGAACTACATTTGGCATGTGAAGTAATGTTGTGTTATAATTTTTTTTGTTTTTAAAACTCAAGTTTTGGATGGTTGACCTACATTTGGAATGTGATTGCACGATATAATGTTTTGTTTTTATTGGATAGTTGAACTACATTTGGCATGATATAAGGTTTTATTTTTATTGGATAGTTGAACTACATTTGGCATGTGAAGTAATGTTGTGATATAATTTGTTTTGTTTTTAAAACTCAAGTTTTGGATGGTTGAACTACATTTGGCATGTGATTGTGATATTTAATGTTTTGTTTTTATTGGATGGTTGAACTACATTTGACATGTTTAGTAATTTTGTGATATAATTTTTTGTTTTTAAAACCCAAGTTTTGGATGGTTGAACTACATTTGGCATGCGAAGTAATGTTGTGATATAATGTTTTGTTTTTAAAACTCAAGTTTGGATGGTTGAACTACATTTGGCATGTGATTACACGATATAATGTTTTGTTTTTATTGAATAGTTGAACTACGATTTGCATGTAAAGTAATGTTATGATATAATGTTTTGTTTTTAAAACTCAAGTTATGGATGGTTGAAATACATTTGGCATGTGATTATGATATAATGTTTTTTTTTTAAAATTCAAGTTGTCGTTTTCCAAACAAAAAAAAGTTCACCTGAATATATATGTACATGTAGAAATGATTTAAGTACATGTTTCAATATATATGTTAAAAATATTGAAGTACAATACATATTGACATCTATATATATATGTATATATATATAAACAATCATAAGATTCTAGGTCTTGTTAGATGTGTCAAACAATCATAAAATTTTAAAATTGAATTCTATAATGTATATATATCTAGTACGTGAAACATTTTTCATCAATGCATGTATAGAAAAGCTACTTTCAGTTAATTTCATTCTAGAACATATATATTCAGTACGTGCAACATTTTTCATCAATGCACATAGAAAAGCTACTTTCAGTTAATTGCGTTCTAGAACATATATGTCCAGTACGTGCAACATTTTTCATCAATGCACATAGTACAACTAATTTCAGTTAATTGCATTCTAGAAAATATATATATATATATATATATATATATATATATATATATATATATATATATATATACGTGCAACATTTTTCATCAATGCACATAAAAAAACTAATTTCAGTTAATTTCATTCTAGAAAATATATATATCCAATACGTGCAACATTTTTCATCAATGCACATAGAAAAGCTACTTTAGTTAATTGCATTCTAGAACATGTATATATCTAGTACGTGTAACATTTTTCATCAATGCATATATAGAAAAACTACTTTCAGTTAATTTCATTCTAGAACATATGCATCTAGTACGTGCAACATTTTTCATCAATGCACATAGAAAAGCTATTTCAGTTGATACTAGTGCCCATGTACCAAAAAAATGTGAATGTGAAAACACTTGCACAGATAACATAACAAGGTAGTTCAATTTTTAGTTGAGTTCTGGAAGTTCTAAAACATGAATCCAAAGAGAAGAAATTTTTGGGTAGTTCAATCAAAAAAATTCTAATGGAATTCCATCTTCAATGATCCGTTCATGATCAGATTTTGACATTTTCCATTTCTTAATTTTTTTTTTTTCTTTGATTGAGCCTCTATCAACTTTATGCATGCTGCACACACCAAGTGACTATATTGACAACTTATGACACCAGGTTCATAATCTTCAAAGTAAAAAAAATCCCCACTTTGACTAGTTTTTCTAAAAAAATAACCTTTCAGTATAATAGACCCTTTGTCGTATTGAAACCCGTGATCATTATAGTTTTCTAATAATTTCATATTTTGTTCAGTGTAATGCATCAAATAATACTTCAAATTTTCATCATTGATAGTAGGTGTAATTACATCAAAAACATCTCTTGCATAATAAAACAAAATTATCTGTATTTAAATTTAGATCATAATTAACATGAAAAATTAACTTTAAAATAATTTTAGTATCTATTTCTATATCTCTATCATTTGAAAGCAATTCAAATGTTAACTTCTCTAACAGGATAAAAAACTCGATCACCATCATATGATATTGTAGTATCCTCTGATTACATTTCTTCAAACATTGCAATAGACATTTCCCCCTTTGTATATAGCTCTGTATGTTTCCAATCTTTTACATACATTTTGTTTTCACAAAAATTATTGGATTCTATGTTGTCTATGCAAACATGACAAAAACAAGAGTAATTTCTTTTATCCAATGTAAACACATTTGTGTACAACTTTGTTTTAATTGAATGCAATTTTCAAGTCCCTTTTATTGTTTCAACATCATTTCCAATCGATCTATCTACATCTTCGACCCCAATATGCCAAAAAAAACCTATATGGAAAATTCAAGAAGAATGTAAATATGATATCAAAATACCATCAAATATAATCATTGTGATAAATGTACACTATTTAAAATTGGATATCCAATAAAAATTAAATTGAATATACCTTCATACTTCCCTTGATCGGTTAGTCTCATGGCTTAGTGCAATGATGCACCATTGAACAACTTCTTTAGCATCCACAAGTCGGTTTGCAGAGGGGTCCATTTGATATCTTCGAAGTGCTCATTTTATGCATGCCCCTGCACTGTCATGTTCTCCTTTTCCATGACTAGTCTCAAAGAAATTCTAACAATGTTTAATGCAGATTTTCATATGAAGACAACACAACCAAAAGAATGATCATGAAGATTTTAATTGACCTGCACATCCATATGACCATATCCAATGTTCATTGAATTTTATTCCTCGACTTTTCAAGGAGTCATAAATATTTCCAAAACAGTGTTGTACAAAATATGTATCATGTGTTCGATCATCACTGATATAAAAGTGATATTCTTTGGTAACATGCCGATTTTCACTGATGCTTTCTATATGATCAAAATTTTGTTTAGCATGTCTATATAGAATATGGACGAACATGGAGACTTGGTAAGAATGATAGTATTCACTTTGAATTTATTTTTATGGAACAAATGTGTAGTTTTCTGCAAAATAAATTACTGAAAAAATGGTCCCTGGTGGAAAAAATTCACAGGATTTTTTGAATTGCAAGTCCTACCATCGAGCTCTATGGGAATTCTTGGTGTATTTATAAATTTCTGCTTCAAACTTTCTTAAAAAATCTATCAAAAAAATTTCTTCTACTTGTAATTCAATTCTTTTAGCACTACTTGAACCTTGAATCAATGTATAAATATATTCATATCTCTTCCATTTCAATTTCATTTTGGATAATGATTAATAATTTATATCAATATGATATTTGTTTCGAAATTTAGTCAAATTTCCACAATCATCGCATTTTTTACCACCAACACATTTCTTTTTGTAAAATAATTCATCACTTTCTCTTCCACATTGAATTAGAGATATGAAATCACGTATAGTGGAAGGAGGAGGTGAATATTTCCAAAATGTTCTACCAAAAATAAGGAATGTGTCATAATATAATTGAAATTCCACATGATAACGACAACAACAAGTGTCGCGTACGATGATAGGTTTTACATACCATGGTTTTCGTTGCACAAAAGCACTGATTGAGACATCAATTCACAATTATCTTCTTTGAACTTGTTGAAAAACTCTATCTGAGTGGTGTCCAAGAAAATTTTTTGATGTCTTTCGTACTGATTTCATGCTATTATTCTTTGTATCACATCCCTTACATTTGGCGAAACACATGAATTTTTCTTCCAATATGCATATATTATTTTTTTAACATTTTTTCCAAGTTTATCTTTGTATGGTTTCCTACAAATAGCTCTCCAACAAGCGAGTTCATCATTTACATCTATTTGCAACCTAAATTACCGATGTTTGTGCAAAGTTTTTCGTGAGGTTCCTAATGCTCGTGCCATAGATTTTACCAAGTGATTCTCTTTAGTACTTTATGAAACCACTTCCATATGTATTTCTCTACGTGCAACTGAAACATTTTTCTGTCTAGATCTTCTAACTGAATTTATAGAAATATTTATATTTTGTATCACATTTTCCTTCATTTTTTTTTAATCTTTTGTTCATTTTTGAATACCCAATAAAGTCATAGCTTATTTTAACTTCCTTAATGATAGGAGAGCTTTCAACATTTAGGCTTGAACTGCCACATTTTCCTTTATGAAGTACGTATCAAAAATGTGATTAACACGATATCGTATAACATGGTAAGCTATTTTATCTCCATATGTGTAAGTGTCAACATTTTCTAACATCTCATCATCGACATTGATTTCATCTGTACATATTCGAATTAATAGTACATAATAAGTTTACATATTCAATAAATAACTAACTAAATAAATATGTATAATTTCAATAATACGTGCATGTGTTCAACATATATATATATATACCTTGTGATTCAATTTCTTCATTTTAATTTCTTTCAACATTTTCACATCTTCAATCATTGGTTCAATATCTCTTTCAATTTCTCTTTCAAAATTTTGTATCTCATCATCAATGTTTTGAGGAATATCTCTCTCTGTTTGCAAAATAATTTTCAAATTAGTTCATAAAATAAAAATTAAGCTTCACATTTTAACTAGGAAAATTTAAATATCAAATTCATAATATTTACATTTACATACCTGCTTCAACTTCTAGTTGAGGTTGATTTTCCCTTTCAATGTTTGAGAGTGCTTCTCTTTTTATTTTGCGATATTGTCTCGTCTCTTCTCTATGTTCCTCAGGGTCTCTTGTTCGATCATATTTTCTCGTGCAATTCCTTCGATTTACCATGATAATAGAGTATGCAGTTCAAAAAATTTCCTTCAAAAATGTTGAAATTCAACAAGATGATGATCCTAGTGAAAATATAGCACCTACACTAGGTGGGGCCCATAGGCTATTTTTAGGTGTATGTCTATTTTTAGAATGTTGATCAAAGTCTATTTTTAGCAGTAATCCATTTATAGATGGTTGAGAAAATTATATGGATCGATGGGCATCTATTTTTGGAATGCATGTGCGAAGTTGTTTCGTGGAATGCATGTCTAAAAATAGAATTCATGTCGATTATTATTAGCCCTTAATAATAATTAGACAATAAATAATAATCTATTCTCTTGAAGCACTTGATTTCAGTTAACTGAAGTGGCAAACCAGTTAACTGAAGGAATTTTGAGTTCAAAGGTTGGTTGGTGGGACATGCTAGTGTACTTCGTTGTAACTGAGTGATACAAAGTTGTAATAGAGTTGGATGTGTAGTTATGTGAGTTGTAAAGTAGTTTAATTCAGTTAAGTGAGTTAAACTCAGTTGTGCTAGTTATAACTAGTTGTAACTAAAGATACACTAGTGAGAGATCAATGAATTAAATATTAAATTAATTCACATGGAGTGATCTCACATGCAATTGAAGATTTACTATTATTAACTACATGCATGCAAGATCCAAGGAGACCTGCTGAGAGATAAGTGAAAGGGACAATTTGATCATATGTTGTGACTATAGTGGGTGCAAACTTGCAACCAAACACACATTGGAGATGCCAATGCGATCAGGCAACAAGGCAAGGAAATATTGAATTCATTCAGTGGATTGTGGTCAATGTGTAGCCTATCGTGAGGTAGTAAATCGCGCATGTATTTCTAATTCTTGTATGACAAGCAGAGACGATTGTATATTGTACTGAGAGCTCTTGGATTAGAGTTTTGTATGAGATTGTTTCATGAATCATTATATATACATAATATATGGTAGTGGGGTTTTTATCTTTATGCGTTCTCGGTAAAAACATCTGTAAATTAGTATAAATTCTTTCGGTAATAATCACATGCACTTGAACGTGGTCGATGCGTTTCGAACCAACCAGTGTGGTTCATCATCAGGACTATGTGAGAGATCAGATCCAGACATTAAGCATAAATAGATGTAGAAATGGCTCAACTAGCCGTTAGGAAAACGATTAGTTTGACTTTGAACAAGTAAATATTCCAATATTTATTTAATTTAATTAATTTTTATTTATTTATTTATAAATTCTTTAATATATTTATACAACTAATTAACCAATTAATTAATTAATTTAACAAATCGCGGTGTATATATGTATATTTTCCTTACTAATTTATTTGATTAAATTATATAATAATCAATTATTATTATTAATTAAAAAATATATAATTAATTATTATTCATATAATTTAATTATAACAAACTACCTATCAAATAATCAAACACTACGTTTAAAAAAATAAAATAAATAAATAAATAAATAAATAAATAAAAATATATATATATATATATATATACATATATATATATATATTAAGCATAATAATAATTTCAAAAAATATATAAAAATAAAAATTTTAAAAATAAAAATAAAAATAAAAAAATAAATTAGAACGAAAATAAAAATATAATCCATAAAAATAAATAAAAGCTATATATATATATATATATAGATATATATATAAAAATATATATAAAAAATAAAAATAAAATACAAAAAAATAAATAATAATAATAATAATAATAATAAAAAATAAATAAATAAATAAAAATATAATAATAAATAAATAAATAATAATAATAATAAATAAATAAATCAAGAATATAAGGCAGGAATCTAGCACCTGCTGATATTCCAACCGTCATCTCTATTGAGATTAACAAGCCTTTTCTCAATTTCAATGGCCTCTCTCAACTTACGATGATGGAAATGGTGGATTCTAGCAACGACCTTAGCATCTTCTATGCAAACATGATGGTTAGTCTTTTATGCATGTTCAACTAAAGTGGATGAGCGAGATCTTCTGTGCTAGATATCAGTAGCATGCTCACAGAGCCTTTGATTAATGGATCGACCAGTCTCACCAATGTAAGGAGTCCCACAAGTACAAGGAATGATGTAGACACCTTTTCCATCTCTGGGGTCAATCGGATCTTTAACCGATTTTAGAGAACCACGAATTGTATTAAGGGGCTTGAAATAAGAGGATACCTTATGCTTTTTAAGGATCTTAGCAATCTTATCAGTGGTACCCTGGATGAATGGAAGGCTGACACTGCCACACCATTCACTAGGCTCTTTTTTATTTTTATTTTTAATAGAAGGACCTTTTTCCGCTTTAAGGAAAGCTTTGAGGCCCTGCGACATACTATAACCGTTATTACAAAAGACATTCAACAGATGGGTATTTTCCCCCTCAAGGTGAGACTCATAAGAGATTCTCAGCGCCCTAGTGGCTAAGGTGCTAAGGACGCCTAATTTTTGAGCAGGGAAATGGTGGGAGCTAGCATGAAGATATTGCTCAGTATGAGTTTTATTACGAAAAAATTGATGGGAGAAAGAACCATCGTCATTTCTAGAGATAAGAACATCAAGGAAAGGAAGGCTACCATCCACCTCATGTTCCATGGTGAATTTTATGGAACGCGATTGGCTATTAAGATGAATGAAAAATTGATCTAATTTTTCTTTGCCATGAGGCCAGACAACACAAGTATCATCAACAAACCTTTTCCATAACTTAGGCTGGAAAAGGTTTGAGGAAAGAGCCCTAGATTCAAAGTCCTCCATAAACAGATTCACAACTATCGGTGGTTGACCACGTTCAAGTGCATGTGATTATTACCGAAATAATTTATACTAATTTAAATGATGGATCACAGAAGTTTAGATTTCGAAAATATAGAAACTCTGCTCGATAGGGCCTTGGCAAAAAATATTCATCAATTGGAATGGGCACGTTTACTGGTATCTAAGTTGAGATTAGATCTTACCTTTCTAAAAATATGTAGAGATGCTTCTATCATTCCTTCCACGTTCAAGTGCATGTGATTATTACCGAAAGAATTTATACTAATTTATATGATGGATCACAGAAGTTTAGATTCCGAAATACAGAAACCCTGCTCGGTAGGGCCTTGGCAACAAATATTCATCAATTCGAATGGGCACGTTTACGGGTATCTAAGTTGAGATCAGATCTTACCTTTCTAGAAAGATGTAGAGATGCTTCTATCATTCCTTCTTTTGCTAAGATTAAACATCCTTTCAATTTATCTTTGAACCATAATATATTTTTAAAAGCTAGCCTTGCTCTCATTCATTATGAGATCTCCAGGGTTAGAAGAAGTCTGGATCTTTTATCGAGAAGGCTGTTATCTTGGCATTTAAAATTTTCCAATTCTGTTCCGTCAAGCTTATGGAATTTAATCGATGCCAGGTCGGCTCTCAAATCTAGTCGATGGGAAGCTCTTTGGAAGGAGAAACATATAGTAAAATTCCAAAACCTACTGATGAGGTCTTCTCATTCAAATGAACCATCAGTTTCGTCATCGAGTAGAGTTAGTGCCAACCAAGTATCAGCGCTCCGATCGTGGATTGTCGATTCTTCTTTGCCTTCAGGTTCTGAAATAAGTGTACCTCTATCTCCTTCCAGATCCGAAACTTCGTCTGCTAATGTGTTCAATGTTGATCGACTGTCTTCAACAAAAAAGAGTGATTACGATCCCCGAAGCTCTATGCATCATTCTGTAGTGGACGTTGATGTCAATATATCCAAAGACATTGCGCTCAATGTTGATCTGATGTCTTCGACCAAACTGATTGAATGCGATCCCCAAAACTCATTGCTTCATTCTGCAGCAACAGTCGATGTCAAGATCTCCAGAGATAAAGCAGGGGAAGGGCATCGTACATCTCTGTCATCAGAATCTGTAAGCAGTTGCAATAATATGGATGAGCGTGTTGAGCGAATCGGATTTCCCCATTCAGAACTGTAGCAATTTTCTAATGCTGTCAGGTTAGACGACATCCATGTTATCTGCGATGATTCTGCTCATGTTGCCGTCGGGCCTTCTTCTCCGCAAGAAAATCTGGTAAGTGTCAGTGACTTGGGTGGACAATTAGTTCCGAGTGTGACCGATGAAACCAATTCCCTCAAATCAAAGCTTTCTAATTTAGGTATCGTTCTTCCTAATGTTTTCGATTATGGTTTAAGCTTGAATTCGTTTGGGAATCTTCGTAGCCCTAACTTTTCGTTTGTTAATAGAACGAATTGTAAATCGATTAGTAATGACTTAGGAAGTACGTTTTTAGTTAATAAGACTAACATTAATAACTGTAACCTTAATAATATTAATAAAAGATGTGTGATTAATGACAAGATAAGAGATGAAAAATGTAATAAGAAGATAGGTAGCGATCATTTCAATAACATTATTAAGAATGATAATAGTGAGAATAATAAAGATAGTAACATTAATGAACATAATTACATCAATAAAAAGAATTTTTATATTTCTATTAAGAATAATGTTAGTAATAATTGTAAATATACAAATAAATTTAATAATAAAAATAATAATAATAATATGAATATTAATAGTAGCTCTAATAATAACAATATGAATATTAATAATAGCTCTAATAATAAAGTTGTCAATCTATCCAGTTTCTGTTTAGACCCCTCTGTTTATAATCTTTTAGAGAAAGGCTTCAATTTTGCCTTAGCCCCTAGGAAAATCCCTATTCATGATATTATTTGTGACATAGAATTTGGTATTAGAGATTTGCCGGATTCCTCCAAGGACATTATTAGACAGGACTGTGCGATTATCTTGAGAAAGCCAAACCCCCCAAGAGCAACCTAAGTAAGCTCGAATTTGAGGCTTTAAAATCTTTAAATAATAATAAGGATATTGTTGTTCTTAAAGCTGACAAATGTGGTGCAGCTGTCATCCTTAATAAGGATGATTATAGGAAGAAAATGTTAGATCATTTGGAGAATAGTGGGAGCTACAAGAAACTTGCCAAAAATCCCTTAAAAAAGGTCTCAAAGGCGGTTGCTGATGCTATTAAATCAAACAACATGGTGAGCTCCTTAAGTAATAAGTTGATTGAAAGCAACCCCCTTACTCCAAGAATATATGGTCTTCCAAAAATCCAGAAGGATGGTGTTCCCCTCCGACCTATTGTTAATACAATTGGGGGTTCGACTTACCTTCTCGCCAAGTTTTTAGCCCTTAAGCTTAAGCCCCTTGTAGGTCATACTGAATCCTTTATAAAGGATTCCTACTCTTTCGTTAAGGATTTGAAGGACGTTAAGTTAGATATTGATGATAGATTTTTTAGTTTTGATGTTGTTTTGCTTTACACCAATATCCCCATCAATGAGGCTATTGATGTTATTAATCGCATTACTGATCTAGACATGGCCCATTTAGTAGAACTTTGCTTAACCTCCACTTTCTTCAGTTTTGAAGGTGAATTCTATGAGCAAACTTGTGGCGTTGCCATGGGTTCTCCCCTTTCACCGATAGTTGCGAATCTGTTTATGGAGGACTTTGAATCTAGGGCTCTTTCCTCAACCCTTTTCCAGCCTAAGTTATGGAAAAGGTTTGTTGATGATACTTGTGTTCTCTGGCCTCATTGCAAAGAAAAATTAGATCAATTTTTCATTCATCTTAATAGCCAATCGCGTTCCATAAAATTCACCATGGAACATGAGGTGGATGGTAGCCTTCCTTTCCTTGATTTTCTTATCTCTAGAAATGATGATGGTTCTTTCTCCCATCAAGTTTTTCGTAAGAAAACTCATACTGAGCAATATCTTCATGCTAGCTCCCACCATTTCCCTGCTCAAAAATTAGGCGTCCTTAGCACCTTAGCCACTAGGGCGCTGAGAATCTTTGATGAGTCTCACCTTGAGGGGGAAAAGACCCATCTGTTGAATGTCTTTTGTAATAATGGTTATAGTATGTCGCAGGGCCTCAAAGCTTTCCTTAAAGCGGAAAAAGGTCCTTCTGTTAAAAAAAAAAAAAAAGAGAGCCTAGTGAATGGTGTGGCAGTGTCAGCCTTCCATTCATCCAAGGTACCACTGATAAGATTGCTAAGATCCTTAAAAAGCATAAGGTATCCTCTTATTTCAAGCCCCTTAATACAATTCGTGGTTCTCTAAAATCGGTTAAAGATCCGATTGACCCCAGAGATGGAAAAGGTGTCTACATCATTCCTTGTTCTTGTGGGACTCCTTACATTGATGAGACTGGTTGATCCATTAATCAATTGCCTTGTGAGCATGCTGCTAATATCAAGCACATAAGATCTCGCTCGTCCGCTTTAGCTGAACATGCAGAAAAGACTAACCATCATGTTTGCATAGAAGATGCTAAGGTCGTTGCTAGAATCGACCATTTCCATCATCGTAAGTTGAGAGAGGCCATTGAAATTGAGAAAAGGCCCATTGATCTCAATAGAGATGAAGGTTGGAATAACAGCAGGTGCTGGATTCCTGCCTTATATTCTTGATTTATTTATTTATTATTATTATTATTTATTTAATTATTATTATATTATTATTTATTTATTTATTATTATTATTATTATTATTTTTTGGTATATATATATATATAAAATTAAATTAAATTAAAATTAAAAATAAAATTAAAAATTAAATAAATTAGTTTTTTTAGCTTTTATTTATTTTTATGGATTATATTTTTATTTTCGTTCTAATTTATTTATTTATTTTTATATATATATTTTTAAATTAAATTGTATATATATATATATATATATATATATATATATATATATATATATATAGTTTTTATAGCTTTTATTTATTTTTATGGATTATATTTTTATATATTTTTTGAAATTATTATTATGCTTAAGATATATATATATATATATATATAGATATATATAAATTATTTATTTATTTATTTTTATTTTTATTTTAACTTAGTGTTTGATTATTTGATAGGTAGTTTGTTATAATTAAATTATATGAATAATAATTAATTATAATTTTTAATTAATAATAATAATTGATTATTGTATAATTTAATCAAATAAATTAGTAAGGAAAATATACATATATACACCGTGATTTGTTAAATTAATTAATTAATTGGTTAATTAGTTGTATAAATATATTAAAGAATTTATAAATAAATAAAATAATAATAAATAAATAAATAAAAATTAATTAAATTAAATAAATATTGGAATATTTACTTGTTCAAAGTCAAACTAACCATTTTCCTAACGGCTAGTTGAGCCATTTCTACATCTATTTATGCTTAATGTCTGGATCTGATCTCTCACATAGTCCTGATGATGAACCACACTGGTTGGTTCGAAAGGCGTCGACCACGTTCAAGTGCATGTGATTATTACCGAAAGAATTTATACTAATTTATATGATGGATCACAGAAGTTTGGATTCCGAAAAAAACATCTGTGTTATGTGTGATTGATCTTTCTTCATGTGTTTGCAATTGGCGATTAAATTTTCAGAAAGGTTTTAGTAGAAGGACTATGTATTTAACAGTGGCATATAATTGTTAGATCAGGAGAATCCAGGCAATACATAATTTTATTAAAATTTCTACATGTTATCAAAGCGAAGAAGATTTAAATATTGAAGCAGTAGTTGAGTTTGTTGGTGGAAACAATTCAAATTTGCTGCAAGAATTTCTTGGTGTGACAGTTGAGTAAACATCGAAATGGATTTCAATGGTTTGCAGTTAGAGTATGCACTCGAGGGCATATCGAAATACATTGCATGGAAGGATAGGATGGAGGCGGTGCTTGAAGATAATGGCTTGAAGGAATTCATCGACAACGTTGTTCCTAAGCCCACTTCGACGGATGTTGCATTACTTGATGCCTGGAAAAAGAAAGTAGTGAAGACAAGAAGGATTCTGTTGGAAGGTGTGAGAGACCATATTATCTCAAGCCTTCATGGCAAAGCCACTCCATTTGCAATGTGGAAGGATTTGACGGATCTTTTCCAAAGCAAAAATGACCATAGGAAATTGGCGCTAAAGGATAAACTCAGAAATATCAAAATGGAAAAGGGCAACAATATTCCTAAGTATATCGCAAATTTTGTCGAATGTCGGGATGAACTGGGGAGTATGGGAATCACAGTTGCTACTGATGATTTAGTGAGTTTGTCTCTCTTGGGACTTCGTAAGAGTTGGTACAATTATCAAGACTTTGTCAATGGATAGGAAAAACTTTCGGATTAGGAACGACAGTGGTCGGATCTAGTGCAGGAGGAGTTCATGTTGAACACCAGAGATGGCTCTTCATCAAAGCATGATGATGAAGAGGATTGTGCTTTGGCTGCCAAGGCAAGGAAAAGGAAAGGGAAGAAATCCCATTCAAAATCTGAGGCTAAAGGCAAGAAGCTGGATTTGTCCAAGGTGAAGTGTTTTCACTATCATGAACATGGGCATCTCACCACTAACTACCCATAGAAAAAGAAGAACAAGAAGGATGCTGGAGTTGCAGCTGGTGAGGCCCTTGCTTCATAATTTGAAATTGATTTCTCCTTGATCGCATGCTTGGTTTCAAGTACAATGGGATTGGTGTGGTATCTTGATAATGGTGCTTCCTTCCACATGACGGGAGATAAGGAGCTTTTCAGTGACTTGGAGGAGAAAGAGCTCCAAATGCATATAGATATGGGTGACGATGGACGATACAATGCAACCAACATTGGTACCATTACCTTTGAGAGGGAGTCAGGCAAACCATTTCTGTTGAAAGATGTTATGCATGTTCCAGGTCTGAAGAATAACTTGGTCTCAGTCGCGATGTTGGAGGACAGAGGTTATGACGTTGTTTTTGGCGATGGAAAATATTTTCTGTGACATAAAAAAACATGTTAAACCAAGAGGACAGGGATTTGAGTCAAAAGTCTCTACAAGCTGGAGGTAGATGGCTGTGCTGCAATGGTGGGCAAAGAAGAAGAAGTGGTGAGCCAGGATGAGGGCGAATTATAGCACAAGCGAATGGGCCATCTTCACCATCGCGCCTTGAAGATTTTGTAGTAGATTTCTACTGGACTTCCTAAGGGTACACTTGCACAGTTAGATCAGTGCAAGGGATGTATTATGGGTAAGTTTGTGAAGACCACCTTTCATGAAAAGGAGAACCGTGCTTCGGTGATTCTGGAGAGAGTTCACACAGACGTGTGTGGGCCATTCTCAGTTGCTTCAACAACAAAACACATGTAGTACATTATTTTTTTTGATGACTATTCTTGCAGATGCCGGATCTTCTTCATGCAGAATAAGGATCAAACATTCTCAAGGTTCTATGAGTTTAAAGAATTGGCGGAGAAAGATTCGGGGAAGCAAGTGAAGGCTCTGCAGAGCGATAATGGTGGTGAATATATCTCAAATGAATTCAAAGACTTCTGTAGCAAAGAAAGAATTCGAAGAGAACTCATAGCACTTCATAACCCACAACAGAATGGGGTCATAGAGGAGGAATATAGTGACCGTGGGTGCTGCACGAGATATGCTGCATGATTAGGACCTACCAATGCATTTGTGGGTGGAAGCATGCAACACTGCGGTTTATGTGCAAAATTTTTGTCCTCATAGAGTACTTGGCATGAGTACACATGAAGAAGCTTTTACTGGTAAGAAACCGGATGTTTCTCACTTTAAGATTTTTGTCTCATTTGTTTATGTGCATGTGACCAAGAACGCCAAGAAGAAGCTCGAGTCGACTACTGAAGTTGGGATATTTGTGGGGTACACAAAAACACCTCATAATTATCATGTGTATTTTCCAAACTGTCGAATGATTGTGGTGCGACGGGATATAAAATTGAATGAGGAGAAAGCCTCGAAGTTGTCGCTTGAGAGGGAGCTAGAATTTCATGCAGAGGAGGAATTGCTTGTTCCCAAAGATGAGACTCTAGATGTGGATCAGCCACAAGAAGAGGTTCATGAAGTGGAGGAGTCCACTCACGCAGAGCCAAACATCGGAAATGGAAAAATGCATACCACAAAAGCTGAGAGGTTGAAGCTTGATGCGGCACAAAATGTAGGAGTCCCTACTTCACAGCGCAAAAAGAGATATTCTCTCGCCCGATTCACTAGATACATGGCTCTCATGAGAAAATGTATTGTGACTAAGCCATCTTCCTTTCAGGAATTAGTGTAGAATCCGACATGGGTAGATGCAATGGTGGAGGAGTATGACTCCATTTTTAGAAACAGTGCTTGGGAAATTGTTCCAAGGCCGGTTGATAAATCAGTGGTAGGTTCAAGATGGATCTACAAGGTAAAGAAAGCTACTGATGGGAGTGTTGAGAAATACAAGGCCATATTTGTGGCTTGGGGCTTCTCACAGATTGAGGGGATTGATTATGAAGAAACCTTTGCACCTGTTGCATGATATTCTTCCATAAGGACCATCCTTGCTCTCTCAGTGCAGATGGGTTGGCACATTCATCAGATGGATGTGAAGATTGCGTTCCTTAATGGGATCATTGAGGAAGAAGTGTACATTGAGCAGCCTAAATTATTTGAGATCTTCAGTAGTGAGTCGCATGTGTGCAGACTCAAAAGAGCGTTGTATGGGCTGAAGAAAACACCCCGTGCTTGGTACACGGATTGACAACTATTTCAATGGACTTGGCTTCACCAGGAGTGAGGTGGATGAAAACCTATACCAGATTGTGGTGGAGAGTAAAATTTTAATCATTGTTCTTTATGTTGATGATTTAATACTGACTGGTGATGAGCTGCTAATATACTCATGCAAGGAGGACCTTGCAAAGGAGTTTGAGATGAAGGATATGGGCCTCCTTTACTATTTCCTTGGATTGGAAATATGGCAGGGAGAAGGTGAAATTTTTGTGTCTCAAGACAAGTATGAAAGGGAGATACTCGGTAAGTTTCACATGGAGGGCTGCAAACCCATGGATACTTCTCTTCCAAGAAACTGGAGGAAAGAGGATACTACATCTGGAGAGGTAGTGGATGCTAATTTCTATAGATAATTGGTGGGTTTGCTCATGTATTTAGTTAATAAAAAAACTGGACATATGCTATGCGGTGAACCAGCTTAGTCAAGCGATGGCTAAGATTACCAAGCTCTTTTGGAAGGCGGGCAAGCATGTCCTAAGATATCTCAGGGGCACATCTAAGTATGTCTTATGGTACAGATAGATGGATGAGGTGAAGTTGCATGGCTTCACGGATATAGATTGGGTAGGCAGTAAAACAAAAAAAAAGAGCACATCAGGAGGGGCTTTTAGTATCAGATCTACAGTTGTTTCTTGGTACAGTAGGAAACATAGATTTGTGGCACTCAGTTTAGCGAAAGCGGAATACATGGCAGCAATCCAAGCTGCATGTGAGGCTATCTGGATGAGGAAGATCCTAGTCAGTTTGTTTGGTTCTCATTTAGATCCTACAATGATTCATTCTGATAATCAAAGTTGCATTAAAATCTCGATTAATCCCATGTTTCATGATAGATCTAAGCATATACATATATGGTATCATCATATCAGAGATTGTGTGCAGTGGAAGATCATGTTGCTTCAGTACATTCCTACGGAAGATTAGGATGCAGATATTCTGACGAAGGTGCTCACCAAGAGAAAATTAGAATACCATAAAGACATGATCAGGGTGAAGGATAATCCATTTCTTATTGAGAGGGAGTGTTGAGATTCAACAAGATGATGATCCTAGTGAAAATTCAGAACCTACACTAGGTGGGGCTCGCAGGCTATTTTTAGGTGTATGTCTATTTTTAGAATGTTGAGCAAAGTCTATTTATAGCAGAAATCTATTTATTGATGGTTTAGAAAATTCTATGGATGGATGGGTGTCTATTTTTGGAATGCATGTGCGAAGACGGTTCGTTGATCGCTTGTCTAAAAATAGAATGCATGTCGATTATTGTTATCTCTTAACAATAATTAGACAATAAATTATAATCTATTCTCTTAAAGCACTTGATTTAAGTTAACTAATGTGGAAAACCAGTTAACTGAAGAAATTTCAAGTTCAAAGGTTGGTTGTTGGGACATGCTAGTGGAATTCATTGTAACTGAGTGATACAAAGGTGTAACCGAGTTGGATGTGTAGTTATGTGAGTTGTAAAGTAGTTTAACTCAGTTAAGTGTGTTAAAATCAATTGTGCTAGTTGTAACTAGTTGTAACTAAAGATACACTAGTGAGAGATCAGAGAATTAAATATTAAATTAATTCACATGGAGTGATCTCACATGCAACTAAAGATTTACTATTGTTAACTACATGGATGTCAGATCCAGTGGAGACCCAGTTGAGAGATAGGTGAAAGGGATAGTTTGACTATCTGTTGTGACTATAGTGAGTGCACACTTGCAACCAAACACAAATTGGAGATCCCAATGAGTATTGAATAGTCAAGGTAAGGCAAGATCAAATTCATTCAGGGATTGTGATCAGCAGGGATTGCGAAGTGGAGGTAGGCTATCAAGAGGCAGTAAATTGGCGCATATATTTGCCAATTTTTGTATGACAGTGTGAGACGATTCTATATTGTACTGAGAGATATTAGATTAGAGTTTTGTATGATATTTTTTCATGATTCATGATCTATACATAATATATGATAGTGGGGTTTTTAGCTTTATGCTTTCTCGGTAAAAACATCTGTGTTATGTGTGATTGATCTTTCTTCATGTGTTTGCAATTGGCGATTAAATTTCTGCAAATATTTTAGTAGAAGGATTATGTATTTAACAGTGGCATATAATTGTTAGATCAGGAGAATCCAGACAATACATAATTGTATTAAAATTTCTACAAATTTTTTTGAAAAAAAACTCAATTAAAAAAAATATCATAAAATATTTAATTTAAAAAAAGCTCATTTTAAAATTTTTGAAAAAAATACATACTCCAATCCAAAGCACTTACTTTAAAAAATTTGAGAAAAAAATGTCAAGTATAAAAACGAAATGAAGCTCAAAATATTTCCTTCTAAGTCCTGCAAAAAAATTTCATTTAAAAAGTTAGATAAAAACTCATTTTAAAAAATCATTATAAAAGATTTACTTCAACCCAAAACACGTCATCTAAAAAAATGTCACTTCAAAAAATACCTCAAAAAAATGTTCATTGAAAATTAAGCCCAACTTCTTAAAAATGCCACTTTAAAAAATACCTTCAAAAAGCCTCTAAAAAAATATCACTTTAAAAAATACCTCCAAAAAATGTCCTTTGCATATTATGCCTAAAAGGAGTCTTTTAGAAATAAAGTCCAATTTTTTTTTGGAAATTAAGCCAAAAAACCTCTAAAAAAAATGAAAATTAAGCCCAAAACTTCTAAAAACAAAATACCTCAAAAAAAAAAACAATGAAAATTAAGCCCAAAACTTAAAAAAAAAATGCCTTAAAAAAAAAAAATGAAAATTAAGCCCAAAACCTCTAAAAAAAAATGAAAAAAAAAAATGAAGCCCAAAAGATGTATCTCATACCTCGAAGAAATGTCCTTCTCCAAGAAATGTCCTTTGAATGTTATGCCAAAAAGAGTCCTTAAACCCAAAAAAATCCTTTACAAAATCAGACCTTTGCAAAATCAGACCAAATGAAGAAATGTGCTAATTATGCAAAAATAATGAATTCGTTTATGTCAATTTATATTGCTGCGAAATGTTTTTTGGGAGGGGCTTCGTTGAATTTTTCGGTCGATGAAAAATCAACTAAAATTTCGACCGAACTTTTGTAAGAAATTTGGTCGAAATTTTGTGTCATTAGACTTGACGAGGAAAAATCAATTCGGTCGAACTTTTTTTAAAAGTTTGACTGAACTAACATGTCTGCAATTATGCAGATCCAAGCTATGAACACATTTCTTCAACTTTGCATTGATTAAACTCCATGAAACTTTCTGAATTAACTTTCAGAACCAAGAGAATTAAATTTTATGGAATTTCATAAATATTTACTAATTTTAATTAATTTTGTAATAAAATGGGTGCAAACAATTTCTGAAGGTCATTTTGATTTAGTGAAATCAATATTTTGTATCTTCCAAAATACACTGTAAAAAAATTGAAAAAATTATGGTGCATTACATTGGTCCATCATCTGTAATGGGTAGTTTTTATATTTTTAGTTTATAACTTATATGTTGAGAAATTTTGTGCGTTCCGAAACATATTCAAAATATGCAGTTTTTTCACATTGGATCAGTTCAAAAAATTCTAGTGATTATTATATGCATTAGTTGGTTTCATAAATATAACGAAACCAAAGTAGACTTTGTCTAGATTGTTGTAACACATTTTGTTTCTAAAAAACACAAAGTTTTCAAAGAATACACCAGCGTGTATTAACATGACTTTTTATGAATCCTTTGATTGTTAAAAAAAACACTCTCAAAGAAACTCTAAGTTGACACATCAAATATGTATAAAAAAATTCCAAAAAATAAGTAATAGAAAGCTAATAAAATTTCTGACAACTTTTATTTTTATCATAAAATGAAATTCGAAACAAAAAAATTGTTTTGGCTTGCAGAAAGTTGAAAAACATAAAAAAATGAATTTTTTTCTCAAAAAAGGGCAAAAAGTGTAACCTAACTTCACATTTTCACCAGACTGGAAACCTCTAGTCGCACACACAATATGGCATGCATGTGACTAGGGACGTTTCCTAGTAGTTCTGAGCCTACGACCCCAATTTATGTGCCAATTTTTTAGGCCTAGAGCCTAGCTCACCGCCCATAATTCCATGACACTTTAAAAAATGAAATATAACAACAAAATAATGATTGAAATGAAAAAAATTGAATAAGGACTTGATTGGACTCCTACTATCCATGAAATTAATTTCGTCAAACATGTCACAAATATGTAATCTACAAGTCTAAATAACATATATGAGCATGGGAGTCTCATACTTATCTGAGAATCGCTAAGAAGAAGTGTTCCCTTACATCATTAGTGACATTATCATATATTACGTCATAGATACATTGTCCATTCATTAATAAATCAAAACATGATGAGAGCCATACATCATCATTGCCATAATACATGCTTACAACCAGCTAATAACAAAAAAAATTACCAAGGATACATCTTCCATAAAATCCACATATAAACCAGTACATTTACACATGAGATACCAAGGAAGGAAATTATCATTAATGAATGAAAAAAACAACTCGGTATGGGACTACCACATTCCATGCGACCATATATTGGCTAAGCCAAATATATCTTCAGCCAATCACCACCGTGCTATATTCCAAGCATGAATGTGGGAATAAAACTGAAAAAACCAACTAGGGCTTCCCGAGGCTAAATTGTCTCACCCCCATCAATAGAAACTAAGTTTTACCGTAATCCAAAATGAATCACTATGCCCAAAAAATAAACTTGTAATAACTGGTTTTACCATGATATCCACCAGATCACTAGGGGAAAACAAGCATGTATGGCACTATATTTATCCACCTACACTATGAGGAATTTTCCTATCTCCTAGTCTCTAGGCTTTACTGCAATCCATAGTTCGATCCAAGGATCACTAGGCCATAACCAAGACTGATACTCCACTCTCTAGGCTTTACTATATATCCCATCCTGAGATTCCTAGGCTTGATGGAGAGCACCCACCTCTAGGATTTACCATATATCTCACCATTCATCAGTCGAGGATTCCTAGGCCCTCATAGGCAACACAATATTCAGATTTACCGCAACCCACAATCTCGTTTAGGTTTTTTTAGAAATGTGTTCTTTCATTCATATATCCACCTCCCTTAGCTTCGAATCCATCCAACATTCCAGCTCAACAAAAAAAATGAGAACCCCATCACACCATGGCTATACGGAAATGAAAAGGCTAGGCTGAAGAACACTCTCACACCTAGGAAAATCCATGCTAATGATAGAAAGAGAACCAATAACACACATGCATAACGATGCATGCAAAATCTAACAAGGAAATCACACATGAAAATCAATACCTGCAAAGAATCTCATTGTATCTTCTTGATTTTGCTCTTCCTTGCTTGATATTTGCTTTCTCTTTTCCTTATTGATCCAATGTTGAAATGTTCCAAGAAAAATATGTGTCCAAGAGCGTGAGAGAATAGAGAGAGAGCTCCAAAATTGAAGTGACAAAAGGTACCAACTGATCCTCATAAGCCGTTTTATCTATTAAGCCTATATTTTCTTCATTTTCCATTATCTTCCTTCATTTTCCTCTTCACATGCATTTTTTATTTTCTTTTAAGGATGTAAGCAAATGCAAGCTAAACTAACCTTTAAATGAAAATATGAATGCAACAAAATCAATCAAATTCGAAGATAATAGAGAAATGTTGTGGAAAAACCACAACCAACCCCACCCCCCCCCCTCTTCCCCCCCCCCCCTCCATTTTTTTTTTATTATCTTCTTAATAATAATGGGGACCCTCTATGTAAATTTCGGTCATATCGTCTATTAATATTTTCTTTTGGTTATGTGTGTGAATTTTTATGAGATTTTTTTTTTCCTTGAATTTTCGTTTTGATTGCTTGATTGCGTTCAATTTCTCTCTAGCTTTCCATTGGTTCTTGTTTCATCTCATTTGGACTTATGGTTTGCAAAAAGTGCATATTCAAAGTTTGGTGAAGTTTTACTGTCAGACTATAGAATGTACAAAATGTCTATATTACTATATTTTTGTAAATTAATTGATTTTATGCGAACATTAATTTTTAATTAATTTAATTCATTATTATTTTAATATTAACTATCCTACAAAATAACCAAATTCAATAAATTGTATAATTATTAACAAAACTATATAATATAACTCATATTATTGTATAATTAGAATATATTTAAAATAAAAATAAAAAATTACAAAACTTTCCTAGATTCCTGTTCCCGAAACAAAAATTAAATTAAAATTTTAAGATTTATGGGGATCCAGGGTGCTCCTTCCTTTTTCCTCATAACATATTCATTTATTTTATATATATATATATATATATATATATATATATATATATATATATATATATATATATATATATATATGCTCCATCATGTGCCTCCTCCATCTAATACCTTCCTGACCTCCTTTTAGAAAGGCTCCAAAGATTTCCCATAAACTCCCCTTATAATCCCTTATGTGTCATATTATTAATTCCACCATGGGACATTTAATGGAGCCAAAAGACACTTGTCTTAAACAAATATTTTAATATATTATTTTAAATTATTATTATTATTATTTTAATATAATTCGTAAATTATAATTTATTAAATATAATGTTGTTGTGAACTTCAATAATGGTTGAAGAGCCCTTCAATATCGACGTTTCGGGTGAACACTTCATCTATCTTCAGGAAAAAGAAGCTTTGCGTAAGATAGGAAGTGTGAGATACCTGAATATATAGAAATAAGGAGAAACCTAGCCGTTGGAGGCAGTCCACGAGAAATATAATGTTAGTTAAATAAAAAATAAAAATAAATTCATTAAGTTATTAGAAGTTAGAGAAATAAGGGAATAATTTGATTAGGTCCAAATGATAAATGAATTTAAAAATTGATTTATTTTAAAATAATTAAATAAAGGAATAATTTAAAAATAAAATAATTAAATAATTAAATAGGGACTAATTTGACTGGGTCCAAAAGATAAATGAATTTAAGAATTGATTTATTTTAAATAACTAAATAAATAAATGATTTTAAAAAATAATTAAATAAATGGTCTAAACAGTTAGGGCAATGGAAGGGATCCTTTTGGATTTAACTTTAAAAGCACTTGGAAATAAATAAATTAAGATAAATAATTTATTTAAAAGAATTGTGATAGGTGATTCACATCATGAAAGAAATATAATAGGATTGAAGTTTAATTTTAATTTTAATGGATGAATTATAAAATGCACTAATACGATTAAACTTGAAGGAAGGGAAGAAGATATAGAGTGATGAATTTTTTTAATTTTATAGGATGAATTAGAAATTTTTTGAATAAGGAGTTAAATAGATTAGGAATATTAATGAGAAAAAAGGGTGAAATTTAAAACAAAAGAAGTGTGGGAGAAGAAACAAAAAGGGGATTTAAAAGAGAGGGAGAGGGAGAGGGAGAGGGAGAGGGGGATGGGGAGGGAGTGACAGGTTAGGGGAGGTTGGATTTGGGAATGGAGGGAAGACACTTATATGATAGGAAGTGGATGGTGGGCTTCCAGGAATGACTTAATTGATAACCATCATCACGATTAAAGTTATTAGGATGCTTTTAAATTTCAAGGGCTTCCTGAATTACCTAGTTGGAATGAAAGGGGGAAGACACTAAGATTTTGGATTTATTGAAACATATAAGGTGTTTAGTGGAATGCGAATGTTCATAAATGGATGATTTTGCAATGTGGTTGTGGTTAGTGTCAGTCATATGTTCTTTCAACCGAGTTTTAAAGGATCTCCCAGTTTGACCTATGTAAGACTTACCATAGGAACACAAGATCTCATAGACTTCAGTACCTAACATAGGGTCATTTTTATCCTTGGATGACCTAAATAGTCGGCTGAGGGTTCACTAGGGTTTGAAGAAGGTTTTAATTTTCTCTTTAGAAAGGATTCGAGAGAGATGACCAATGTCTCTTTGAATGTAAGGAAGGGTTACCTTGGCTAAGGGAGGGGGGTTGGGAATGTTATTAGGGCGGCGGTGGATACAAGAGTGGAAGGCCTTATTAATATGGGAAGAGGAGTAATTAATGTATAATTTGTTTAATTAATGTAATTTAGTTAATTAATTTAATATGTATATAATAATAATTTAATAATTTAATTAAATTTTTAAATTTAATTTAAAATTAGGAACATAATTTAGAATTAGATTTTTAATAGAAACATTAGATTTTTGGCCCAGGCATGCATTTTTCAAAATTATGGTAGCTTTGACACCTTGACTTTGATGGCTAATATCTTAAGTTTTACTTGGATAAATGAGCTTTGAGATGGCTTGTTGGAAATCTAGAGCCATGGAGAACAATATGAAAACATTAAACCAAGCGGATATCAACATTTAATAGAAAAAAATTTAGCATAATTATAAGTAACAAGTTTGCAACAATAATTAGTTTTGTTGAATTTGAGTAGGGAGAATGTCATTGGCTTATATTTTGTTGTTGTTGTTGCTAATTCGTTTTATAGATTATTCAAGTAATAATTATATCTCTACAGGAAGCAATCACATAATGGAATATTTTTATTATTATTTATCCAATTTTTGGCAATTTGTTGTGAGTTTGTTTTCCCAAATTTGTTATTTTATTTTTATGAGTAGGTCAATTTATGTTATTATGAATTTTGATAGGTTTTGGCAGGAGATCTGTTGGAGAGGATGAGTTTCTCATATTTTGGAGCAATGTTATTTCACTAGCAAAAGAAAATAAGAGGGTTTGCTACTTAGAAATTGATGGATCTAAAACCACTTCAAACAAATCTCCATTTTTGGAGATTTTTTGTAAATTAGAAATATCAGATTAAAAAATGAGGAAATGGTTGCTCTTTTTTGCAACTAGGTTTCTCTGAGAACTTTTCTAAAGAGTTTTTAGTTGTAGGAGGAAGGGGATACCCATATCTCAATAGTTTGGGGACTTTTCTCTCGGGATTCAAGTATTGTTATAGAGAAGAGTTTGCACTATTACAACTATGTCCTCTGATTATCAGAGGTTTTGGGAAAATTGTTGGAGATCAAATTGAGAAACAAAGAAAAGAGACCAGGTTTAACAATTTGCATTTGAGTACTATTATTTGTAATGAAAATTTATTCTTTTTGATAGCAAATATGTGAAAATTACTTCATGTTGTGGACTATTGTTAACATGAATGTTTGTATTTTGGATTAGCTATATAATTCATTAGTTTGATGGATTTTTTATTGATTTTATTATTTTATAAAGTGCTTAAATCATATTTCCGAGTAACTATTTACTCATAAATCTGCAATTTAAAAATGCTTTAATTTCCATTAGAATTAAGTGAACTATTTCCTAGTTTTGGTGGTTAATCATTCAGTGTTTTAATATTCAAATAAAGCATGCATGGAACTCATAATATAAGTTATTAGAACTTCTTAAACACCTAGAAATTCATTATTAAAAGCATGTTAAATCCCGCAGATATCTCCTAGATATCGAGTTAGGTTAGTTTCCTTTTTTTTTGCACTGAATTTAGATTATATTTAGAGTTAGATTAATTAGTTTCATTCTAGAAGTTCTTGTACCCTGGGGAAAACTTTAGTGTGACTTGGTTGAACCCTCAAGTCATCTTAAGGGTTTCTTTCTCACAAGATAACAACAAGAGGGTAAATCCGATATCTTTTTTCTTGGTTGGTGAGTATTAGATATATCAAAAATCAACACGGAGAGAGAGGGGGTAATTGGACCCAATTGAACCAACCAGGACCACTAAATCAAACAGATAAGGGCTTAGTTGAGGCTCTGACTCGGAGGTATCCCTTACATGTTGATGGGGTCATTTTTAGCCATCAACATTTTTGGTGCTAAAAGGAGGGCCATAATTTATTATTCCTTAAAAATTTCCATTATAAAATTTTATTTTAAGCGTTAAGATCTTTACAATGGCTCCTTTAAAAAGATCTCTTTGGAATTTCTTTACTTGACTTCCACCTACCTCCACTCCAATAAAGGTGGTTCAACACTTGTCAAGGGTATTATTTAATAGTAAGAAAAATGTTTCTGTTGATGATCATGTTCTTCAATTTGTAATTTTTAATTGTAATAATTTTGATATTGAAGAAGGTGTTATGTGCAAGATGTTTACTCTCACTTTGATAGGAGAGAATAAATATTGGTGTAAATCATTACTATTTTCCTCCATTCATACTTGGGACGAGTTCATAAAAATTTTCCTACATACTTTTTGAGGATTATGAATACGAAAAGTTATGCGATCAACTTAAAGAACTTCATTGATTCAAAGGTGAATCTTTAATTGATTTTATAATTAGATTTTTTTTTTTTTCAATTTCAATCTAAATATTTTCTTTCATAATTTCAGTTAATAGGATGGTTTAGAAATCTAGTTTCTCTTCCTTGCATTCCAAATCCATATTAGACAATTTCAAGCTTTGATGAGTCTTCTTCGACTTCTATTAACATGGCTGAAAATTCACATTTGGAGGAAACACATGCTAATCATGATCAAATTGAATTAGTTAGGTATGATAAATTCCTTGAATTGGTGCACACTTCTTATATTGTTAATGAAAACTATGATTCTCTCTCACATATTAATGAACCATAATCACAAAGCTGGGAAAAAATTGATAATCATTTATAGGAAGATATCAACAACACACTTGAAAAATCAACTGCCGCTAAATATAAAAATCAGCATGTAATAAAATTAGAAACTCAACAAGCTAATCAACAAGTACAAACACAATCTAATACTTCAACAATGAACAATTTTCCACAAGAATTTTTCAAATTTCCTCATGTTGATTAGCTACAAATCTTGAGGCAGCCGAACATCGGTCTTCAAGAAAGCTTGATCAATGATATAAATTATTTTGAATCCGAAATTCACATTGGAGGAAATGCAAAAAAATATGCATTCGAAGAAACTTTCATGTTCATTTCTTCAAATTATCATTTCTCACTTTATCCTAATCTTTTTTCTTATAACAATTCATCTCTTTATTGCAAAAATGTTATTCCAGAAAAGAGAGGAATTGACATAAATGAATTGCCAATTAGTTTTGATCAGAGAAAAGAGACATACAATGATAATTATTTCAATATTGTTGAAAATATGCTCAATCATACTTCTTGTTCTGATACTTCTTACGGAAAGGAAGGGAATTTGAATGAGTATAATAAAGTCATTTATGATGATGATTTAGAATTGAAATACAATGAGTCAATTCAAACATTATTAAATTCTTCCCCTCTGGATAATTCTAGTACTTTTCAAGACGAAGGCTCTCTTTTTACCTATATTTATATTGAAGAGCTTCATCTTGAAATTATATCAAATCATAATGAATTTTCCATTCCTATTTATTATTATGATAATTTTCAGGTTTCCAATCCTACTTATAGTCTTGAGGCTCTCTCATACTGACAAGTTGATGTCGGTAATTGTTTCAATTGCATTATTATGACTAATCCTTGTGAAGAGGAAATTATTTTGAATGAATCCCATTTGTGTTGTAGAATTAGCTATAACACTAGTGTAAATAATGATGTGACTTTTTTAATTTTTGCTTCATTTAGTATGTTTATTTTTGGATTTATTTTCTTCTTTCATTTTTTGATTCTTAGATAACTTATGCTGGCATATCAAATAATTAAGTGCCCAATACTTACAAAGTGAATTCCTAGAATGTGAGGATGAATTGAAAAATTTAGATCACGAGCATAAAAAATTTCTAATCTTGCAATTTCATTTGATGTTCATATCTTATCAACTTATTATTTATCATAGTATGCATCTTCCACATGAATTAATACTTGTGAATACATCAATACAATATTACCAACTATCTAACTCAATTGTAGATACTATGACATATTCACTAAGCTTCCATCCACACTTCATTGATCCACTTGAAATCTGTTTGGAAGCTTCATTTTCATAGAACATTTCTAATTGTTTGTCATATGTACATAAAATTGACAATTTTATGCAAACTATTGCATATAAAGGTGAATTTTACAATATGGCATGGTATCCCCTCCTTTGGACCTTTTCCTATCTCTATCAAATATTCATCCATATTTTTGTGATCCCATGGATATATGGTTGGAGGAAAATATTCAAGAGAGGTTGATTGTAAATATGTTTCTTTTTGTGCATACATTAGCAATATATGTTCATATTGCATTCAAATTTGTTTTTATTAGTTTAATCATATTCTTACTTTTGTTATTAATATTTGAAGTATTTGTTTTTGCAGAAAATAAGGTACTTGAATGGCTACATTGGAAATATGATCTCACCTATTTTAGTTCTCTCTTTAGATTAGGATTAGAAATATATTAGTTTAAATATAGTTTTCTTTTCTACTTTTATTTATTTCAATATTGTAGATATTTAATTGTTGAGAAATATATAGGGCAATGATTAAAGTGATTTCTCTTTCTTTGATAATTGCTTGTAATGTATTCTTACTTATCTTACTTATTATATTCTCTTATTATTATTATGTTTGTGTATTATCAAATAGCTACCAAAGCAAGAAGAACAAGAACACAGAACATAGGCTACAAGCCAGGGACAAAATCTCTCCACTTGAGAGGAAAACACAAAAATCTCTTCTCTTCCTTATAAATTATTCAATTGATGAATTCTAAGACCTTTAGACCAAGACCAATATCCTCCGAGAACAAGTCTAAACTTTATGAATGATGTGATTTCCTTGTCCAATTCAAACGTAGTAAAATCTCTTCCAGTAGCACAACTTTGACCTCCAACTGCAGAATTCCGGCCTCCATTGCAGACCTGAAAGTTTTGGCCCTCTTGTAGTTGCTTCTTCCACACATGTGAGTTTCTTTTAGCCTCCAATGACTTCCTTAGACCTTCACTTGGATTTATCTGACTTTTGGAGCTTGAGTGTAGCTTCTTGTGACCTTCGCTTAAACTTCTTGCCTTCTCTTCTTCAAGATTGAACTTGTAGAAAAAACCCTAGATCTGTTGCATAAACCCAAGCCTTCCTTTGCATATGTGAGAGAGAAATATCCAAAAAACAAGTCTTCTTCATCCTCTTACTTCTTTGCTGCCCTCTTCCTCTTCTTCCTTCACTTGGATGAGTGAGATATTAATGTGCTTCAAGAAACTCAAGTTCCATCCTTTATATAGGCTCCTTAAAGGTGGACGTGGCTCCTCAAATTAGGCCGACTTGATCTTGGAGGGTATTTTGACACTTTTAAGGAAAAAAATAAATTTAATTACAAGTTACAATGTGCCTGATGGGGTCTTCAACTTATGACAATGAATATTTTGAATTATTGACCTAGGACAAACCCTAGAAGTACTATGGGTGCTTGACCTAAAATAAAATAACTTGAGCATGAAACCTGTTAGCCCCTTATGAATTCCTTGACAAGCAAGCAAGGGCTAGATTGTTTTATGAGCCTTCAAGGAATGCATTTCCCTTGAAAACACATAATCCTTGAAGCCTTTTTATGTTCCCTGCCTTTTGACTGTTCCCCTCTGCTGTTATGGTGTCAATGAGCCTTCCTGATGAAAAATTATGCTCCAAAAGGCCTTTACTTACCCCTTGTACCTTTGCAAAATGTCCCATTTTACCCCTTTTTCCCCCTTTGACAAAGCCCTCCTTTTTCCCTCTAAGTCCCCCTTTACCCTCAAAATCATACCCAAAATCCCCTTTGAATCCTGCCCTTGCCCTTTGTTTGGCTAAATTTCCCTTTTTCCCCTTATCGTTACCCTATGTGGGCCTTAAAATTCATTTGAAAATGGGCCAAAACCCACTTTTCGACCTTATAATAGGGCTTAGCCACTTTTCCCGCCAGCCCCAACCACTTCCCCACGTAACCACTACCCAAGACCAAGCGCTTAAGCCTTAAGCGCTAATCGCATCGGAGAAATAGAGTGGAACATTTAAAATCCTTTGTAAACACCGAAAAACTCCGATGCGATTGTTATGTTCCATAAGGACCGCGACGTGTTCTCCACCGTCGATCTGTCGTTCCGATCGGACGGTTGGGCGCTGATCGCAATACCGCTCTAATCGCAATCACAAGGATTATGTTAATTCCCCCGATCACTCATCGCAAATATTTGTGATGTGATTGATCACGTCGCGGTTCTCCTCCGACAGTCTCGATCCCCCGATCGCATTTCCCCTCCGATCATCGCAATCACAATTCCCTTCCGATCACAATCATTTGCGATGCGATTGATCGAATTTCCCTTCCGATCGCAAGCCCTTCCCTTTGATTTATCACAAGCCCTTCCCTCCGATTGATTGCAAGCTCTTCCCTCCAATTGATTGCAAGTCTTTCCCTCCGATTCCCGATCGCATCCCGTCTTCTGATCGCCCAATCATACCATCTCCCGATCTCATCCCAGCCATCCATCCACCCGACAATCCAACGGCCATCGCGTCCTCCACCCAATCGCAATCAGAATTTGCTAAAGTGTCACCCCTGTCTCCCCCCCGATTGCGATTACCCCGACCTGATCTTGACCGTCCGTTTGAATCCACGATCCGACGGTCATCGCTCTTCCCGCCCCATCGCAATCGGAACATTTGTAATGTGTTGCACTTGTTTCCCTCCGATTGCGATTGCTTCGAGCATATCTCCGCCATTCATTCCTCTGCCAGATCCAACGGTCATCACTTTCCTTTCTTAATCGCAATCGAAACCTATAAATGTGTCACCCTGCCCCTTCCCGATTGCGATCCTCCGACTTAATATTGACTGTCTGTTGGATCTGAAGATCTAACGGCTCAGATCTAATCGCCCTTCACCATGCCGGTCCCACCACATACGATCGCTTCCACTGCATTTCATCGCATTTCTTTGTATTTCCGTTCATATCCAAAGTTTCTAATTTTACACTAAGGTCTTATGTTTCATAGTTATTCCACCCTATGTTCATAGACCATTCCACGGATTGATCCCCGCCATCGATCTACGCCTCCAGAACATGATCAAATGGTCCTCAAGAATTCCTCCACCAAACCCTATTATACGTTGTTTTCACCATTTCACTGCATTATTCACCATTTTTCATTCAAAACCACCACTGCCACGCTATCATTTCTTCCATCCTCCCCCCATTGCATTAGATTTCATAACTAAGTTTCGTGTTTTGCAGGGTACAATCAGCGGAAAGCCTCCGTGATCTTCAATCTCTATTGCAGTTACAGAGAGCACATGAAAGGTCCAGTTGCAGAAAAATAAATCATGGGTAAGGCCTAGGAAGGTATGCCAACAGGGGTTTCATTCAAGAGCGGAGTTGGAAACTCTGTAAAGTATTCCTAGGGCCATTTAAGACGTAGGTTTCGCAGACAAAGATATAAATGAAGCGGCAGAGAGTTCAAGGCACGAAAATGAAGATCTTTAAGCCTTGAATCTGTGTTTTACAAGAAAAGTACCTATTTGAGGACATCATAGATCCCACAGAGGATACGGAACGCAGAAATTAATGAATAGTAGATTTTATACATCAGCAAAATTTTTTTCTCCATGGAAGGACGGGGTGCCCATACTGTTTTTAGTCTATGCCGTGTTCCTGAAGAAAGTTCCGCCCTGAGTACAGTCCCAAGCTATCAGAGCATTTGTTTCACAAGTATGATGGACTTTTCAGTCATTTATTTCCCTTTTGTTTATTCACCAAACGTACTACGGAGTACTCCAAACCAGAGCGCAACAGAACCATACTGGAGTAAATGGAAGCCTGAAAGAAGATCGTTCATTCACTCAAAGAATGCCAGAGATCAATGCACAGGAGTTAAAACAGAATGGGCTTCAGGCCCTCTTTCTTTTCTAAGTTTTAATTCTTCATTTAGTTCTTCACCTTCCTCCTCTGCTCATCTTTCTGCTATAAAACTCATGAGAAAATATTGTAAAGGGTTTTTGATGAGATATCTGTGAATTGCAAGCTTTCTCTTGAGGCATGCTCATTGTGTAAAGTTGTAAGATAAGCTGAGGAGTATGTTTTCAAACTGAATTTCAAGCTATTGGCCAATGCTGTACCTGATTGGTGTTGCTCTTAATATGACAAGCACATTTCTTTGGATCCTGATCTAAAGCTGCGGTGATGTTTTCCTGTCTCTGTGTTTTATTTCATTCCATTTCAGTTCTTTTGGCTTGCATCAGAAATCTAGCATAGGATTTTCCCTTGTTAGGCACCCTATACTTCTACTCTCCTTTCCTTAATGTTTTTTGCTAAATGTGTTATCTAAGAATTAGTTTCAATTGATTTAACCAGTGTAGTGGATGTTATTTCCTGCTAGCTGATGTATGAGTTAATGAATCTGCTTCTTAGATGTTCTTGTTAGAGTTTAATTGAATGAATTGGGAACACTGGGAGTTTAGAACTTTGTCTTTGTCTCACTAGGATCCTTTTCAGTTAGTTAAACCTATCTAAGTTCCCTCAAGTTGTTTCTTGCCTTTGTTTCAGAGTTGCCTAAGAGTATGTCCAAGCAGGTCTAGAGTTAAATGACCTCTGACCTGATCTATAGACAAAAATTGGTTTACCCTCATTCTTTCACTTTCTTCCCTGATTGTTTCACTCCACCTATCTTTTTAGGATCCAATGCTTTAGATGACTAGCCCAACTAAAAGCCTGCATATTGAACAGCAAGTAAACCCTTTCCCGACTCCATTTTACCAATGGTCTTGAATACTATCTGAATTTATCTCTCTTTGCCTAAAATCTTCTTTGCCTTGCCTTGCCTTATGTTGAACCCTTCATTCCTGATTCCCAACAACCAAATCAAAACAAATCAAAAAAACAAACCGAGCCTTATAACTAGCCTAACACATTAAATTTGAGCCTCAAAGACATATATACTTTGACTATTATAGAGAGATCCCTCTCTAGACCTAGGAGGGCGAGATCCTAGGGTCTAAAAGTGGTTTGATGTTGTCTCATCTTTTGGTATTGCCAACTTTTCCAAAACATGGGAACCCCAACATAATGGCAACTCCGTCGGGGAAATCTGAGAGCGTATCACTGCTAAACATTAATCTGTCTCCCAGTATCGTCACCAACATAATGGCGACTCCGCTGGGGAACTTTCTGAGTTTTCCTCACCTTACGATATCATAAGCCTCAGAAAACCTACAATATCTGGTTAGGTTGGTAGTTAAATGTTCCTATTCACAGTTCAACCTCTATACCATTTTTTGTGTTCTCCCATACACTTAGACAGACTCTGGAAAGGGCCAGGTAGCCTCTAGATCTCACACTCTTTAGAGGTGAAATATCTGGTAAATGCCCTCCCAGTCAATCTCTGGTTAGAGTTTGCTATGTTTGGAAGATATCCTTGATAAGGGACATCTCATAAGCACTGTGGTGGATAGTGTTCCCTCTAGAAACATCTTAAACCTTCCACCTGGTGACTCCATAATTCCTAAACGATTAAAGACTCCACTGGTGATAAGTAGGCCTGCTGATTATTTTGGTTTCACATAAGACTCCACTGGGAGACTAGAGCCCAATACAACATCGGCCACAGTAGAAGTAACAAGTAGGGTTAAGCTTCTTGGTTAGAAAACAACATTCTGGCTTCAAGAACCATTCATACAAGAGCTTACCCTAACCCAGACCCACCTGAAATAGTTGACAACCCTGAGAGTATCCTCAAGAGGTCTCCTACACCTAAACAATCAACTATTTCCAGCCACATCCATAGAGCTAACTCTACACTAGAAAACTTTACAGCTCTATCAGATTCATTTTTTGACCTAGGCACTCAAAATAGTTTGCCAAGAACTAGGTCATTCAGTGTTCTAGACCAGCCAGACCTTGAGTTTCCTAATCCACCACCTCGAAGTGGTAAACACATTAGGGACAGAGAAGCCCCCCCATCTACACCTCCTGAGATTCACTTCATTCAAAACTTGGGCCTCTCCCACCGTAAATCTGCTCAACAACCTCCGCTGGTCATAATATCCCTGTCATCCATATAACAGCTGCCTAAGTCAACCCTTTACCTCATAAAAAAATCATCATGGTAGCCTGGTATGCACCTTTGGTTTTACCTCAGCCTCTAATACCCTTACCCAATGATTATCAATCAAAGATCCCACACTTCACTGCAAAAGAATATACCACAGCCCAACACCATGTAGATAGGATGGAAGATTATTTTGAATACATGGAGATAGATGATGATACAGTCAAAATGAGAATATTTTCCCAGAGCTTAGGGGGTGATGTGAAGAAATGGTTTAAGGGCCTACCTCCGGGTAGCATCAATGACCTCCTAGCTCTATATCAGACCTTCATAAACAAATGGGAAGCTAAGGCCAACCCTCGCCAACTCCTAGCAGAATATAAAAGAAACGCGAGGGAGAGTGTCCATGATTACACAACGAGGTTTAATAGCATTTATAATGCTCTTACTCCACATATGAAACCTCCCTAGGGCATGGATCTGACCAAATACCCTAAGGGCTTTGATGCTAACATGGCCTACCAGCTTATGGAGAGAGATTACAACACATTGGAAGACATGCAAAAAGGAGCAGTGAGTGTAGAGGCTAATCTGATTGAGAAAAGAGCAAGATTGAGAGATGAGAAGAGGGTAACATATAGAGATGACACTGTAGCTTCCACATCTGATCCCAAATATGACCGTTTATCCAAAAACGTGGAAAGACTACAGAAAATGATGGAAAAAATGGTTGTCACAGCTAGCAATCAGAACAAAAACCAGAACCAAAAATTTAGAAGAAACAATACCACTCCCAACAGACAAAGAGAATCAGATTAGCAAGTCATTCCCCCATTTCAAGAGAAATTTCTCGATGAAGATGAGGGAATCATAGACGAGTCTGAGGGGAATACAATAAACATGTTTGAAACAGAGGATTCAATCCATAACTGTTACACAGAAGAAGATCACTCCCCGCCATCTTATTGGGATGAGGAATGGTTAGAAACCGATGATTATAGGTTAGGATTTGAAAATGCCATGATGCAGGTCAGAGAACAATATGAACTTAGAAGCAAAAAGAGCCAAGAAACTCCTAAACCAAAAGCTTCTGAGGTCACCATCAAGAAAAGGCCTGAGAAGACTTCTAAAGTGACCGATGAAGGTAGTAAGCCATCAGCTGAGAGTTCTGGAAATAACAAAGAAAGGGACAACCAAAACACTGACACACAAGGAAAACTAGCCAGTAGCACTAGCACTACAGCTAGTGCTCCTGATAAAACTGTCACAAACACCGTACATAACGAGAATCAGCACACTGATTCCGCCACTAAGGCAGTGGCTAACATAACAGAGTTGAACATTCCAAAGAGTCAGTCCACTTTCAATTTGGAGAGTGAGATTGCAAAAATTAAAATCATATCCCACTCTCTGAGCTGGCCACTCAGGATGTATATAAAGGCCAAATTTTAAAAGAATTAAATTTAGGTGAGAAAAGTGACACTGTAAATCTGAGTGATGATCAACCTGCCCTTCTGTTTGGTCCAAAGATAGAAGGAAAGTTTCAGGAAGGGGTAGTGCCCCCTTTTTATATCAGTCTTAATATTCATGACAAGATTCTTCATAATGCAATGCATGATTCTGCAGCATCACATAACCTGATGCCTAAGGTAGTCATGGAAAGGCTAGGCCTGGAGATAACTAGACCTTACAAAGACCTATATTCATTCGAATCTAGCAGGGTAAAATGCCTTGGCCTGATCAAAGATTTATGTGTGAGCCTTGCCCAGATTCCAGCAAAATGTATGGTCATGGATGTTGTGGTGGCAAATGTGCTTCCAAAGTATGGCATGTTATTGTCAAGATCATGGGGAGCCAAGCTGCAAGGAACAATGTAGATGGATGGGGCTTATGCCACAATCCCAATATTTGGCCAACTGAGAAGACTGTACAGGGAAGCACAAATGAAATTCTTGGTTAGTAGCCCTGAAAAGCCTGAAAATTCTCCACTATACTCTGTGCATACAAACCTGGACTCCTTTATCTTCTACAACGGTGAATCTTTGGGGGGACCATAATCTGAAAACGTAGATACAAGCAAAGGTACACATGATGAAACAAAACCAATGGATTTTAAAATAATGGCTACCCTAGACTTAGAGGATGAAGACGTAGAAAACTTTGACCAGTGCACTGAAACAACAACGCAAAATGAACCAGAAATAGAACGCAATCAGCCAACTAGTCACCTCTCTGACTTCCACACCCATAACGAAAAACTAAATAGCCCACAGCCTAGTGCAGACCCTATAATGCAACATAATGGCGAACCCAGCTGTAGGGAAAGAAACAACGACAAAACCAAGAGTGAACCTCTGTGGGAGATGAGTTTCGATGGGTCATGCACAAGAAGAACTGCCGGAGCTGGGGTATGGCTACGTAATACAACGAGCGACTATGCGGAGAGACATGCCTGCAATATGCATTTCAAACGTACCAATAATATTGCAGAGTATGAGGCCCTTATCCTGGGTTTAAATCCGTTGAAGGTAATAGGATCCCGTAGAATAGCCGTGCAGGGAGACTTTGAATTGGTTATCAAATAGGTGAACGGTGAATACACAGCCAAACACCCTAGGTTGAGAGCATATAGGAACGATGTTGTGGACATATTGAAAACATTTGTTGAATACGAATTAGTGTTTGTTCCTAGAAATCAGAACGCCATTGCAAATGGATTAGCTTGCCTAGCTAGTTCATACCCTAAGACTCCAAGCGACCAACATATCATCATTCAGACCAAATTCAAACCCGCAGTGCCGGATAACGAAAAATACTAGCAGGTCTTTGAGGGGGATAAACAAATTGAAGATTTTTTGATGGGCAGGAACGAGTTTGAGTTTTCCGATTTGGACTCTACGTCTAGTGATAGCTTCCTAAGTGAGGAACCTTTGGACAAGGAAGAAACTACACCCCACAATGTAGAAATAATCGCTTTAAATGAAGAAACTGGAAATTCAACCATAGAGTGTGAAAATTCAGACAGTGAAGAAGTAGAGGTGCTGCAGGTCAAAGATAAGAACATACCTCGAGGTCTGGTGCCGTTAGAAGACCTTTTTGACTTCGATGATGTGGAAAAAAGGCCCACCATTGAGCACGTGGACTCTGACGTAGAAGAATTTAATATAGGCACAGAAGATAAGCCCAAAATGATTAAATTGGCTAATTCTCTTCCTGCAAATATGAAAAAGAAATACATTGACTTATTCAAGGAATTCATGGATGTGTTTGCGTGGAGTTATGAAGAATCAAAGGCTTATGAAATGAACATTATACATCACAAAATACCTTTAAAAGAAAATCAGAAACCCTTCAGGCAGAAACTTTGTAGGATAAACCCAAAACAATTTCCTGTAGTTGAAAAAGAGATTAAAAAGATGTATGAGGCAGGCATAATAGTTCCCGTAAGGTTCTCTAATTTGGTTTCGAATTTAATGGCTGTAAGAAAGAAAACAGGGGAGATCAGGCTATGCATTGATTTCAGGAATCTTAATAGAGCCTCACTCAAAGACAATTACCCATTTCCAAAAATGGAACACATCCTTCAGAGGGTAGTAGGCTCAAAAAGTATCTCCCTGCTAGATGGGTTTTCAGGTTACAACCAAGACTTAGTAATCCCAGAAGACCAACTCAAGACAGCCTTTACCATTCCATGGGGCACCTTTATGTATGTAAAAATTCCCTTTGGACTGATGAACACTGGTGCAACCTTCCAAAGAGAAATGGATATAGATTTTTCAGATGAAATAGGACACTTCATTGTTATTTACTTGGATGACATAACAGTCTATTCCAAGACTGAAGAAGAACATCTAAAAAATCTAAGGAAAGTGTTTGAAAATGTAGAAGGTTTGGTCTGTCATTAAATCCCAAAAAGACTGTATTTGGGCTGCAAGAAGGAAAGCTTCTTGGCCACATTATATCTGAAAGGGGAATTAGGATAGACCCACAAAGAGTTGAGGGAATACTACATATCACACACCCAAGAAACATCAAAGAATTACAGTCCTTTATTGGGAAGATTAAATTCCTTAGGAGGTTTATTCCCAACCTAGCTGAACACCTTAGGAATATGACTAACATGTTGAAGAAAGGTGTAGGAGTTAAGTGGATTGTCAGAGCTAAACAATCTTTTGAATCAGTAAAACTTGCACTCACCCAAGCTCCTGTTCTGATCAGCCCTGATTTCTCTAAAGATTTCCTGATTTTTTCATTTGCCTCTGAGCATACAGTGGCTGCAGTATTACTGCAGAAAAATCCAGAGGGAATGGAACAGCCAATTGCCTTTTTCAGCAAAGCAATAAGGGATGCACCCTTGAAATACAACATAATGGAAAAACAGGCTTATGCTCTTGTTAAGGCTTTAAAGGACTTTAGGGTGTACATATTGTATTCCCACACCATAGCTTATGTGCCTAACATAGTAGTCAAAGATATACTGTCCCAAGACCCAGATGGGAAGAGGGGCAAATGGATTGCTATGATTTTAGAATATGATCTTGAGATAAAACCCACCAAACTAATCAAAGGTCAGGGCTTAGCTAAGTTAATGGTTGAATCGAATCTGCAAGCCCTTGAAATTAACATGGTAAATGCCTTGGATGAGCAAGGAGGAATATCTGTTCCCACTGTTGAGGATAAGTTTCAGAACTCTCCTTAGTACTCTGATATCCTTTATGTGCTAACCAACCTCAATGCTCCACCTAAACTGTCAAAGACTAAGGACAGATTCCTGAAACCAAAAGCCAGAAGCTATTGCATTTTGAATGAAAACTTATATTGGAAAAATCCAAATGGCCTATTGCTTAAATGTTTGCCAGAAATTGAAGCTGAGAGGATTAAGCAAGAATTCCATGTAGGAGAGTGTGGAGGCCACCTGAGCTGGAAGGCCACTGCAAAAAAAATACTCAGGGCTAGTTACTACTGGCCCACACTCTTCAATGGCATCCATAAGATGATAATTGCCTGCCACAAATGCCAAATTTTTGAAGGTAAGAGAAAAATCCTTCCCCTCCCTTTACAACCCATCACTGTTGAAGGTCCTTTTACGCAATGGGGCCTAGATTTTATTGGAGAAATCCACCCTACTTCTTCTGCACAACACAAATGGATCTTAACAGCCACAGACTACTTTACTAAGTGGATAGAGGCCATACCTACTAGGAATGCCACAAAGTCAGTCATCATTAGGTTCCTAGAAGACCACATCCTCTCTCGGTTTGGCTGTCCAAGAAAAATAATCACTGATAACACTGCTGCTTTTGGATCCAAGAAAATGGTTGATTTTTTTTCACAGGTATCAAATAACACTGGGTCATTCAACTACCTATTATCCTCAAGGTAGTGGCTTAGCTGAATCATCAAACAAAAGCCTGGTGACCATCATCAAGAAGCTGTTGGAAGAGAACAAAAAGTCATGGCATAACAAGTTAGTGCATGCCTTGTGGGCTGACAGGCTTACAACAAAGAAATCCATTGGCATGTCACCATTTCAGCTTGTCTATGGGGTAGAAGCAGTTTTTCCTACCAACCTTGGGGTACCAGTGATTAAGCTGGTCCAAGAGATTCAAACAGAAGAAGACAGTATGGTGAGAAGGATAAACCAAACAATTCATCTCCAGCAAACAAGGAAAGAGGTCTATAACAGAGCTATCAAAGTTTAGGAAAACATAAAGAGGTTGTTTGACAAGAGAACCAAAGCTGCTGATTTCAAAATTGGGGATAAAGTTCTGAAGTGGGACTCAAGGAGAGAGGATAAAGGAAGGCACGACAAGTTTTACAGTTTGTGGCAAGGTCCATACATCATCCAGGCTACTGTGGGTCCAAATTCTTTCTTCCTATAGGAATTAGATGGTACAGAGATGTTTGGGGGTCCTGTCAATGGCAAGATGCTCAAACACTACTTCTATTGATTTTCAATTTCCAGTTTTAATTTCCATTGTACATACCATTGCAGTATTTTGTTTTCAAGAAAAGAGAAAAATGTTTCAAAAAATAGAGAAAAAGGAGAGGTTAAGACAAGCTCAAAACATGAACCTCTGCAGTGAAAAAGATTGGCTCTAATATGCTAAAAACCTGAGCCAAAGAAAGCAAGGAAATTGGTCCTAACATGCTCAAAATCTGGACCAACAAAGAAGAAAGAAGAATCAACTCTAACAAGCCCAAAACCTGAGCTGAAATGAAGGAAATAACGTGACTTTAACAAACTCAAAACTTGAGTCACAAAAATAAATGAGGATGCTTCAAGATTTTATATTCCAAGCCTCCACAGTTTTTTTTTCAGTTTTCAACAATTTTCTGTCCATGTGCAATTGTCTTTATGCCTTGGATCTACAACAAACTAGACTGTCTAATCCTAGTTTGACTGTTTTTAAATTTCTGATGTAGAATATAGAGAAGAAATCTGTTGGACAGTTTAATCCTAGCAGATATTAGATTAGGTAGAGAAACATATGAGACAAACAGTGTAATCTGGTCTCATGGAGCAATAAGGGTAGATTTAGAGTAGGTTTATTTTCTGTTATAAAAATAAATGATGTAAAGGGTCTGCTAGTTCAAATTCACCCTAGAAGAAAAAATGCTAGGATTGTAGGATGGGTAGGTAGATTGTTGAGAATGTTTTGCTGATCTATCATATTTGTGGAAACTGAAAATCAAAGAAGAAAGGTGGCTTCAGCAGCAGGAATCTGGCCTACACCAAATATCATTTTCTGAATTCTTGACTCCTTCAAGAACAAGCCATCCCCATGTGGAGCCACTGTTAGCCCCTTATGAATTCGTTGACAAGCAAGCAAGGGGCTATATTGTTTTATGAGCCTTCAAGGAATGCATTTCCCTTGAAAACACATCATCCTTGAAGCCTTTTTATGTTCCCTGCCTTTTGACTATTCCCCTCTGCTGTTATGGTGTCAATGAGCCTTCCCGATGAAAAATTATGCTCCAAAAGGCCTTTACTTACCCCCTGTACCTCTGCAAAATGTCCCATTTTACCCCTTATTCCCCCTTTGACAAAGTCCTCCTTTTTCCCTCTAAGTCCCCCTTTACCCTCAAAATCATACCCAAAATCCCCTTTGAATCCCGCCCTTGCCCTTTGTTTGGCTAAATTTCCCCTTTTCCCCTTATCGTTACCCTATGTGGGCCTTAAAATTCATTTGAAAATGGGCCAAAACCCACTTTTTGACCTTATAATAGGGCTTAGCCCCTTTTCCTGCATCCCCAACCACTTCCCCACGTAACCACTACCCAAGACCAAGCGCTTAAGCCTTAAGTGCTAATCACATCGGAGAAATAGAGCGGAACGTTTAAAATCCTTTGTAAACACCGAAAAACTTCGATGCGATTGTTCTGTTCCATAAGGACCGCGACGTGTTCTCCATCGTCGATCTGTCGTTCCGATCGGACGGTTGGGCGTTGATCGCAATACCGCTCTGATCGCAATCACAAGGATCATGTTAAGTTCCCCGATCACTCATCACAAATATTTGCAATGCGATTGATCGCGTCGCGGTTATCCTCCGACCGTCCCGATCCCCCGATCGCATTTCCCCTCCGATCATCGCAATCACAATTCCCTTCCGATCGCAATCATTTGCGATGCGATTGATCGCATTTCCCTTCCGATTGCAAGCCCTTCCCTTTGATTGATCGCAAGCCCTTCCCTCCGATTGATTGCAAGTCTTTCCCTCCGATTCCTGATCGCATCCCGTATTTCGATCGCCCAATCATACCATCTCCCGATCTCATCCCAGTCTTCCATCCACCCGCCGATCCAACGGCCATCACGTCCTCTACCCAATCACAATCGAAATTTGATAAAGTGTCACCCCTGTCCCCCCCGATTGCGATTACCCCGACCTGATCTTGACCGTCCATTTGAATCCACGATCCGACGGTCATCGCTCTTCCTGCCCTATCGCAATCGGAACATTTGTAATGTGTTGCACTTGTTTCCCTCCGATTGAGATTTCTCCAAGTAGATCTCCACCGTTCATTCCTCCGCCAGATCCAACGGTCATCGCTTTCCTTTCTTAATCGCAATCAAAACTTATAAATGTGTCACCCTGCCCCTTCCCGATTGCGATCCTCCGACTTAATCTTGACCATCCGTTGGATCTGAAGATCTAACAGCTCAGATCTAATCGCCCTTCACCACGCTGGTCCCACCACATACGATCGCTTCCACTGCATTTCATCGCATTTATTTGTATTTTCGTTCATATCCAATGTTTTGGATTTTACACTAAGGTCTTATGTTTCATAGTTATTCCACCCTATGTTCATAGACCATTCCACGGATTGATCCCCGTCGTTGATATACGCCTCCAGATCATGATTGAACGGTCCTTAAGCATTCCTCCACAAAACCCTATTATACGTTGTTTTCACCATTTCACTGCATTATTCACCATTTTTTATTCAAAACCACCACCGCCGCGCTATCATTTCTTCTGTCCTCCGTATCCATCCTCCCTCCATTGCATTGGATTTCATAACTAAGTTTCATGTTTTGCAGGGTACAATTAGTAGAAAGCCTCCGTGATCTTCAATCTCTGTTGCAGTTACAGAGAGCACACGAAAGGACCAGTTGCAAAAAAACAAATCATGGGGAAGGCATAAGAAGGTATGTTGATAGGGCTTGCATTCAAGAGCGGAGTTGGAAACTCTGTAAAGTATTCCCAGGGCCATTTAAGACGCAGGTTTCACAGACAGAGATATAAATGAAGCGTCAGAGAGTTCAAGGCATGAAAATGAAGATCTTTGATCCTTAACTCTGTGTTTTACAAGAAAAGTACCTATTTGTGGACATCATAGATCTCGTAGAGGATACGGAATGCAGAAATTAATGAATAGCAGATTTTCTACATCAACAGAATGTTTTTCTCCATGGAAGGAAGGGGTGCCCATACTGTTTTTAGTCTATGTCGTGTTCCTGAAGAAAGTTCCACCCTGAGTACAGTCCCAAGCTATCAGAGCATTTGTTTCACAAGTATGATGGAATTTTCAGTCATTTATTTACCTTTTGTTTATTCACCAAATGTACTACGGAGTACTGCAAACCAGAGCGCAACAGAACCATACTGGAGTAAATGGAAGCCTGAAAGAAGATCGTTCGTTCACTCAAAGAATGCAAGAGATCAATGCACAAGAGTTAAAACATAATGGGCTTCAGGCCCTCTTTATTTTCTAAGTTTTAATTCTTCATTTAGTTCTTCACCTACCTCCTCTGCTCATCTTTCTGCTATAAAACTCATGAGAAAATATTGTAAAGGGATGTTGATGAGATATCTGTGAATTGCAAGCTTTCTCTTGAGGCATGCTCACTGTGTAAAGTTGTAAGATAGGCTGAGGAGTATGTTTTCAAACTGAATTTCAAGCTATTGGCCAATGTTGTACCTGATTGGTGTTGCTCTTAATATGACAAGCACATTTCTTTGGATCCTGATCTAAAGATGCGGTGATGTTTTCATGTCTCTGTGTTTTATTTCATTCCTTTTCAGTTCTTCTGGCTTGCATCAGAAATATGGCATAGGATTTTCCCTTGTTAGTCACCCTATGCTTCTGCTCTCCTTGCCTTAATGTTTTCTGCTAAATGTGTTATCTAAGAATTAGTTTCAGTTGATTTAACCAGTGTAGTGGATGTTATTGCCTGCTAGCTGATGTATGAGTTAATGAATCTGCTTCTTAGATGTTCTTTTTAGAGTTTAATTGAATGAATTAGGAACACTGGGAGTTTGGAACTCTATCTCTGTCTCACTAGGATCCTTTTCAGTGAGTTAAACCTATATAAGTTCCCTCAATTTGTTTCTTGCCTTTCTTTGACAGTTGCCTAAGAGTATGTCCAAGCAGGTCTGGATTTAAATGACCTCTGACTTGATCTATAGACAGAAATTGGTTTACCCTCATTCTTTCACTTTCTTCCCTGATTGTTTCACTCCACCTATCTTTTTAGGATCCAATGCTTTAGATGACTAGCCCAACTGGAAGCCTACATATTGAACAACAAGTAAACCCTTTCCTGACTCCATTTGCCCAATGGTCTTGAATACTATATGAATTTATCTCTCTTTACCTAAAATCTTCTTTGCCTTGCCTTGCCTTATGTTGAACCCTTCATTCCTGATTCCCAACAACCAAAACAAAACAAATCAAACAAACAAACCGAGCCTTATAACTAGCCTAACATATTAAATTTGAGCCTCAAAGACATATATACTTTGACTATTATAGAGAGATCCCTCTCTGGACCTAGGAGGGCTAGATACTAGAGTCTAAAAGTGGTTTGATGTTGTCTCATATTTTGGTATTGCCAACTTTTCCAAAAAATGGGAACCCCAACAAAACCCATGCTCCAATAATAATAATAATATTTTACTTTTATTTTACAATTTACAAGAATAAAAAAGTACAATTCATATTTATGAAGACCGAACCTAGTTACACATTTTTCAACACTCCCTATTAATTAGGGGGGTATTCATAAATGACACGTGGACATTCTCAATCTGAAGAGATATCATAAGAAGAGTGGGATTGGTAACCCATCGTTTTATCATCATAACAACCAACATTGTCATATAGCAAGGCCTTGAATAACAACTCTATCTCTCCACAATATCAGAGCACAATGTTGGTGAGGCCAATGATTTATAGACACCATCATCATTGTCTCTCAAGGTACATTCCCTGCTTGGGTGTTCACAGAGTATGAAATTCCTTGGACTATTCTTATCTTGGATAGCTAGTCCTCAAAGAATATCAATCCATGACTACTCTTATCTTGGATGCCCTAATTCAGCCTAAAAGAATATCATATTCCAGATGCTTATCAAATCCTCCATTTTGTCTTCCCAAGTGGAGACAAGAATGATGTGCCTATCTCTCCCTCTCAACTATGGAGGATATATTAATCAAACCAAGATTTTCTCTCAAATACACAAGCTTCTTATTAGCAAGATATTTTTTCAATATGTCAAATACCTGATCATCGATGGAGATAAATTGTAGCTATAGTACACAATATTGTACTAGCTTATGAATATAGTGATACTTGTTGTTGATATGATTTTTCTTTCCATGAAACACTAGGTCTTCAAAAAATCATATACAACTAGTGTTATCACAATGTATCATTATAGGGTCTATAGGTCCTTCGAACAGGCTGCAATATACTCAAACGTGACACTAATAAAAGAAAATTTATCTTACTTTCAGCTCATCCATGAGATCATGGAGGATTTCAAACTGAAACATCCTCCCATAGTGCTTCTTCAATCTTACTGACTACCTCCCCAATAGAAATATGTATATCTAATCAAGTGAAGATCATTCCTCCTATCATATTTTAGGAAGTAGTGGATGGTACCTTGCATATATCTTAGTATATGTTTTGTTTATATTCCATGATAATGCTTCGGATCCACCTGAAACTGACTGAGAAAATTCACTGCAAAACATATGTCTGGTTGAGTATTCACCAAATACATTAGTGAGCTAAATAATTGTCTATACTTGGAAGGATATATAGGGCTCGATTTGGAGCTCCTTAGTCTTTTCGAAGTTTTGATCATCGGGGTTGTCATAGGTTTGAAATCCATCATGTCAAACTTTTTTAAAATCTTGATTAAATACTTTCCCTGACTTAGATAAATCTCATCAAGTCCTTGCTAGCCTTCTAGTTCCAAATAGTAGTGCATCGACCCTATATCCTTCATGTCAAATTCTGCTTCTAGTTTCTTCTTGCATTCTTCAATTCTACCTTCTACACCCATTAAGAGAATATCATCTACATACAAAAAAATTATTACTTGATCCCCCTTAACAACCTTAATTTAAAGGTTCAAATCATCATAAATCTTTGTGAAGCCTAATCTATGTAGGTATGAATCCATCCTATCATACCGTGCCCTTGGATATTGGAAGAGGCCATATAATTCCTTCTTCAATATGAAAACATATTCCTTTCTATCCTTAATTTCAAACCCCAAATATTTCTATATATATAATTCCTTGTTAAAGGTTTCATTTAGGAATGCAGTCTTGACATCCATTTGGTGGATGTTCCATCCCATTGATGCTTCCAAAGAGACCAACGAACGAATAGTAGTATACCTTGTTATTGGACAAAAAGTCTCTTCATAGTTAACACCTTCTTGTTGACTCAAAGCCCCTAGCCACAAATACTTCCATCTGTTGCATGTTTGATCTTGTAGAGCCACTTGGAAGTTACCATAGATTTAGCTTCAGGCCTAGGCATGATCTCCCAAACTCCATTATTCATTATAGATTGATATTTTTCATTCATGACATCATTCCATTCTTAGTGATTGAAAATTTTCTCAAAAGTGGATGGTTGTGCTTCTATTAGTTTTGTGATGTAGGCTTCATATCCAAAATATTGTTTGGGCTTCTTGCTCTCCTTTAATGTACCTTGAGTTTCCCCATGACCTTCTGCATCTAGTAGTGTATACTTTAACTAGTTAGGTAGTTGTCTAGTTTTCGAGATTTCCATATTTTGTATAGGTTCACAGGGAACTTCATTTTCATGGTTTGATTCTTATTCTTCCTTAGCAATGTTTTCTTTGAATACCGAATGTTATTCAACATCATAATCCATAGGGAGGTCTTTTGATTTCTTGAATGCAGTAATTTTTTCAAATATCACATATAGATTGACTTCTATCTAATGTCCTTCCTTTATGTAGATCCTATAAGCCTTAGACAAGTTAATGTAGCCAAAAAATGTTCCCTTTATGCCTGATGGATATAATTTCTCTCTCTTTTCCTTTGGTATATGGATATAGACAGAACAACCAAAAATTCGGAGATATTGATCTTCACTTGGTTTCTTCCTTGTCAATAATTCTTCGGGAGTTTTTTATCTAGTGACCTATGGGGACTTTGATTTTGTATGTATACATCTATATTTTTAGATTCACCCCACAAAATTTCGGTAAATATTGATCATGTATTATTGCTTTTACACATTCTTCAATGGATCGATTATTTAGTTTCACAACTCCATTTTTTTTCGGGATTATATGGAACTATCAACTCCATCTAAATCCTAGAATCCTTTTAGAAAGTGATGATTTCCTTAGATGTGTATTCTCCTGCATTATCATATCTTAATATCTTGATTTTTTTTTTCTATAAGTTTATCTACTTTAGCTTTGAATTCTTGAAATTTGGTAAATACTTCATCCTTGAATTTCATTAAGTAAAATCAAGTTTTCCGTGAATGATCATCTATATATGTGACATAATATAGATGAACTCCAAGTGATTTAGTAGTCATAGGACCAAAAACATCGGAATGAATAAGATCCAATATTTGTTTTGACCATGAAGCATTTCTTCCAAATGGTCTCTTGGTGTTCTTACCCAATGCATAACCCTTGCATACTCCTTTGTGATATTATTATAGTTCAAGGATTCCATCTACTATTGAGATTATGGTTGGAAGGATTTTGAAATGGATATGACTGAATCTTCTATGCCAAAGTTCACATGGGTTGATTTCAATGTGAACTAAAGCTTGATCAAGAGGAGACAGAAACCTGTAAAGTATCCCTTAATGAATCCAAATTACTCTAGCATTTTCTATGCTTGTGTTTTTACCCGATACAATAAATTTTCCATCAATTAAAACCACTCTATAACATTTATCTTCTAACTTAAAATTGAAATTAGGTTCTTATGAAAACCTAGAAAAAATAATATGTTGTTGAGATGAATATTGCCTCCATTCTCTAGCTCTATTGATGTTGATCCAATTCCTCTCATAAGATAACTCTTATTATATCCAAGTTCTACGGAGTAAGAAGAATTTTCTTTCGATAGTGTCTTTAGTTACTTGTGATGACCAGTCATATGCCTTGATTCTCCATTATCAATCACCCAAATGATCTCATCTTGAAATGTGATTGTGAGTGCTAAGAAGAGTCCTTCGTATTTTGTCTCAGTCACATTATTTTTTGGAGTAAATAGGAGATTCCGTACTTCTATGATGCATTTCTTGATATATATTGCTACCTTTTAACAATTCTTTAGAAACTTATTCAATATGGTATAGATCGTCATGATGCCCTTATCCAACCTTAGCTCTGATACCATGTTGAGAAATCTATAGGGTAATGGTTAGAGTGATTTATCATTCTTTGATAACTGCTTGTGATGTCTTTCTACTTATCTTACTTATTAGTTTGTCTTATTATTATTATTATTATGTTTTTGTATCATAAAAAAAATACAAAAACACGATAAATAAGAACACAAAATATATGCTTCAAGTGAGGGCCAAAACCTCTCCACTTGAGAGGAAAACCTGCAAATCTATTCTATTCCTTATAGATTCTTCAATTGACGAATTCCAAGGCCTTTAGACCAAGACCAATTCCCTTCAAGACCAATTTAAACCTTTCTGGATGATGTTCTTTCCTTGTCCATGTCCAACCCAGTTAAATCTCTTCCAGTAGCCTAATTTCGACCTCCGACAACAAAATTTCAGCCTCCAATATAGACCTGAAATTTTTGGTCCTCCTGCTGTTGCTGCTGCCACACGTGTGAGCTTACTTTATCCTACCAAGAATTCCTTACACCTCTTCTTTGATTTATCTGATTTATGAAGCTCGAGGATAGCTTCTTGTGACCTTCAGTTGACCTTCTTGCCTTCTCTTATTCAAGATCAAAATTGTAGAGGAAATCCCTAGATATGTTGTAGAAACACTATCCTTCCTTCACATGTGTGAGAGATAAATAGCCCAAAAATAGTCTTGTTCATCCTCTTAATTATTCGATGCCCTCTTCCTTTCCTTCCTTCGCTTGGATGAGTGAGATGAATTTTCTTCAAGGAGGTCGAGTTCCCTCCTTTATATAGGCTTCTCAAAGGTGGATGTGGCTCCTAAAATTAGGCTGAATTGATCTTTTGACACTTTTAAGGACACAAATAAATTTCTTTACAAGTTACAATGTGCCCGATGGGTTTTTCAACTTATGACAATGACTTTAAGTTTTACTTCTTGATCTAGGACAAACCCTAGAAGCACTCAATGGGTTCTTGAATTGAAATAAAATACCTTAAGCATGAAACCCATGCTCCAAAAATAATAATAAAATTTTTCTTTCATTTTAAATTTTACAAGAATCAAAAGTGCATTTCATATTTATGAAGACTGAACCTAGTTACACATTTTTCAACATTAATAAGTAAGTAATGAGCCCAAGTATTTCCTTTGATGTTCACTTCATTTTCTAGAAAAGAGTGGATTAAAGCTTATCAACATTAAAATCACACACTTGTGATGCACTTGATTATCTTTCTTTTAAAAGCTTCATCCCATTGTTCAAAATATCTTTGTAAGAAAAAAAAATCATAGATGGGGAAGTTTCAAAGAATTGTTACAACTTGACGCTTTTGAAAATTTCAAGTTTTCAGTTCACAAGAATTTCTAAATAATTCTTTTTACCACTCTTTTCTCTCAATATAAATACAAAGTGTATTACAAACTAATAGCTCATTAATTAGCATCTAATTTAGATTAAATAAGCAGACGATTTTGGAACATATGCAAATTTTGGGAAATGCATGGGAGAAGGTGAAGATATACGAGGTAAAATTATTATCAAATTATTCTAGGTATGCATATACATGTTCATCTTCATTTGTTTTTAGTTTTTACTCCAACGCTTGTTTGATATTTCAGTCATTTTATTTCACTTTTTGCAGGTCTTCATTAGCTTGATTTTGAGACTTGATTATGTAAATAAAAGTAGCTTTAAGATAATGTGAGAAGGCGCCCTTTTCCAATTCACAAAATGTTCAGGGAAGTATTTATTTTCTCATCATACTTTTTAATTTATGTGCTATGTAAAAATTATTTTCTTTACAAAATTTGAAGAGAATCCATCATCTTTTCTCGATGTAGCTATAATGAAACTCTTGGCTTATTCTTGTTTAAATTTGTCACAGGTCTGTAAGTTCCTACATTTTAAATGGATAATTTAAGAAGGCCCACAAGGCAAAGGAAAAAAAGAAAAAACAACCATGCAGCAATTATAAAAGTAATTTTTATAACCCATTTTTTCACATCTAGTCAATAGGCCTCCTAATGGGATCAATCAACATCCTATTCCCCCTTGTCAACATCATTGCGCAAAGATCTAATCATGCCTCTTTCATACTCCAAAGTTTCTGCCTAAAAATACATAATCTTATATAGTTTTAGGACCAAAACTCCATGGAATATTGTTGGAGAACATTTGCCTATAGGTTTCTCTATTGTGGCCTGCTTTGATCACCCATAGGTTGCTCCCCTTTGTACCCTTGTTGGTTCTAGTAATTCGGGAAAAAGAGAGAGAATCCCAAACCCTCCATTTCTAGAAGCTTATATGATATGTTGTAACCATTTACCTCAGATAAAACATCTAGATACTATCCTAGTACCCTACATTGGAGTTTCCATCCCTTATACTTTGATATCATCATCCCATAAGAGTTGGATCTAAAGCCCTAGATTGGTAACAAGATAATAACTCCCAACTTACCCCACTCCTCTATATATTTACAACCTTCCATATGTAAGAGGTTGGATTTTGGATAGTGATTATACCCTTATTCTATTGTTGTGAGAGACACAATTTCATGCATTTAGGGTGATTGGAGGTGCACATTGTAATAAGGAAAGGAAAAGTCATCCTGGAGGAGATCTTCTACAATATAAACACCTATTTATGGTTGTAACTCCTTCCATTTATATTAGTGCAAATAAATATTTGTTTTCTATATGTGATGTCCTTATTTCATGTATTTCAATACCATGTTCATATATTGAATAGAGTACTTAAATGATACTGCATATATCTCGTAGTCTCTTGGCTTGTAATGCATGATTGTGAAAGTTCTAATTTTGGACATCAGAGTTGGAATTGGAGCATTGAAGTTGAAGAAGGAGAAAAACATATGACAAATTATAGGTAGGCTTAATGTCGCCATCTATTTAATTTAAGGAAAGTATTGGGTTCATTGTCTCTCTGCTTTTATAGGTTAGCCACCATACATATGGGAGATACTTTTGTCCACAATCGTAAATCCTGCATAAAAAATTGGTGACTCTATTGGGAAACAATATATTCCCTTGGTGGTTTATTTTTCCATTGTGTTTGATTACCTGTTTGATAGACCTTTGCTGCTTTAATAAGCCAAGAACAGACCTAGGTAGTGATTTAATTAAATATCATCTGCAAGTTTTGTGTTGGAATACTCTATCCTTGGACCAACGCTCCCCCAGTGCCTCTAATAGAGTGTTGCACCTCTCCTAGGCCCACTATATAACAACATTTCAAAGAAATGGTGCCTCTATTACACCAGCACTGACCCGTATTTTTTCACAAAAATTTCTCTTGTTTTTTATTGTCTCTTTGATCAACATGCTTCCAACTGATATTCCATAAGTCTTGAGTGTCTTGTGGTCTCTCTAAAGCCTCCATTTGGTTTCCATTTGTGTTTGATTCACTTTGGTAAGAATTTGTTTTTATTTTTCTTTTTTATTATCATTTGGTCGCTTCCAAAGTAATTTCATTTGGTAATTGATAACGTGGATGAATTATTGTTCTAGTCCTCATTCTGAAAAGTGCATTTGAATCAATGATTAAAATTTTTCATCTTACTTTTCCTCATTTATAAAATTAATTGTGTTGAAAAGATTTTTTTTGCATTGACATTTAGGTTTTGTATGTGCATTGATATAGGAGCAGTTACATTGAAAGGGACATTGCATATTGCATCTTGTTTGTTGCATGTTTCATGTTGCATGTTTCATACTGATTGTTTCTTCCCTTCCTTAGCTATATTTTCATTGAAAGAGAAATATTTCCATTTTCTCATGGTAGATTTGCATTTTAGAATATTCAGCCGGTGAAATTTGTGGTGAGCCCAAAACTAAAGCTTAATCAAAGATAAAAAGTAAAATTTATTGAATCAACCTAAGGAGAATTTGTAACATTAACACAAACATTTAGAGGTCTAGGCTAGAGACGTGTTTCAACGTTGTTAAATGTAGGAGTTGTGGTTGTTTTCTAGCATTGCATCCCGAGGGTGATAAACTATTCCAAGTAAGTGTCTAGGATCATTCTCCAAGTACCTTTAGGTATATCAGATGGTGCTCCATGCATGATAATTATAAAGGAACACTCTCATCGAATGGTTACGCAGTAGACGTCACTACTACAAACTAGTCTCCCACATATCGTCAAGTATATTTTGAGAGTCCCCTATAGGTTGCTATCGATCCATAGGTAATGGAGTTTTTCGCCTTGTATACCATAATACACTGAACACAACATTCAGGGAGATTGGTTACTGTACGTTAAGTCCTTGGTTCACTAGGGTGTATATTTCAGTTTATGGTTGCTTGGTAATCCTTTATTCCTAGATTACCCTCTTTTTTATTTATTTCCTTTTTGTGTTAATAAAATTTACTACCCAACGTGGAAGAACAAAATTACCCCACCCCTTCGTTCATGTAGAATGAAAAATAAGCATCCTCTTCCACTAGAGGCTACTCCTGACTATCATTAGAGGCATAAGAAGACACAAACTACCAAATTAGGAACTTCGAGAAATAATTATGGCCCTCCTCTTGATATTGATCCACAAAAATAATTTATCCCTTTTAGTTCTGAGCCTGAGATTACATCTACTCTTGACAGTGACATCGACACAATCGAAACATAAATCCCTGAAACTTTGTTTCCTGAGGTTGTTGAACATGAGGAGCCTCAACCATATTCCCCTATTACTTCAAGACCTTCCTCTTATCTTCCTTGGTCTCAGACATAACCTATATATATTGGACCTGACGGTTAACCTTTTCCATACAAAATTGTGAGTATTGAAGAGATATCGCAAGAATATCCTTGTACCTCTACTCCTATTCATTGGGAGGGAATACATTTTTATCATACTTATTCTCTTCCTCCTCTTCAGACTTCGACATAAAATCCTTTTCTAGATTCTTTGGATTTACTCATAGGTCTCTTGTAACAATTTGCATTGGGATTGTTAACCATGACTGGAAATGATCCAACATCTCAGCCCATGTCTACCACTATGATTGATACATCAAATATTGCTTCCTCATCTATGTTTGTGACATCAATAGAAACACATCTGTATGGTGGCTTGTTTGTCCCACTTGGTTATCAGTCTTTATCTAGTACCTTTTCTAGTGTGCCTTTTAGTCCTTGGACCTCTCCCATTTCATCTAATTAAGGAATAAAATTTGGTACATGTTTTATGAATTCCACACATTTTTCTCCTCTTCCTCCACCTACACCTTATATTAAGCACGAGGCTAGCCTTTATGTTAGTGGGAAAGGTTACCTTCAACAATCTAACTCTCCTTATGTTGGGTACCCTCCATATGGATCGTAGTTGCCTCTGTCATCCCCTCCTCCTTTGGCAGGGGAAACCTATTGTTGGTATAACTTAAATTGGTAATCAACCTCATTATAGTCCTCCTTATCCTGGAATGGATGATAGTGTTTGGAAACCTATTTTTCTCGTTCAATTTGGTTCATTTTGGGACTGATTGTTGAATCCTCAACCTGCACCACCTTCGTCTTAAATTCCTATCAATCTGTCAGCACCCAAAAAATCTCAAATACATGTGATCCAACCCTTACACGCTATCGTTGCATCACAATATTTTTCCATCGGTGTCTAGTACTTTCCATGTCCCACTCACCCAACCTACCTTACATTCTCAACCACTAATAGGGTACTCCTCAAGTTTCAATAGGAAAAAATGTTCATAGTATGGCGCAACCCCAATCTAACCCACCTTATCATGGGACAATGCAAACTCCCATCAAGCAAAAATATACACCGTATCAAGGTATCCCTCAAGTGCCTTTCCAACAACTTTATGGTCATCCTAGGGCTGGAAAATAAGGTCACTTGTATAATGGTTATTAGAATCCTCCTTATGTTGGTACCCAGGTTCCTTATTATCAAAACCATCCTTATATGAGAATGAAAGTGCCTATTTCCCAAGCTATTCCTTCAAATCTAGGCTATCCTCCTTTAGAATTTAACCGAAAGTTTTCTTTTGTGGATACTCTCGAGTTTGCAGACTTAACTCGGCTCACTAATGACCCCATTTCTCATTCGCCATGGTGGTCGATTATTCCTACCAAAATGCATTATGACATCCCAAAATTCAATGGGAATCCCAGAGAAGACCCGTCGACGCACGTTATGACACATCATCTATGATGTTCTTCAAACTCCCTTAATGATAATTCCATTTGAATCCATCTTTTCCAATGAACGCTTACAGGTACCAAAACTAAATGGTATCTTGAGTTACCTAGATATTTGTTTCATGTTTTCATCTCTTTATACACCACCTTCCTCACACATTTCCAATGGCACATCAGATATGAAACTGACACAGAACTGTTGACCAACTTAAAATAATCAGATTCCACTCACATCTTAGGGAGTCATTTCCAGTTTGTCAAGACTTATGTTGCCAATAAATTTTTAGTGGAATGGTTCACCAAATCTCTATTATCACCTATAACAGAAGATGTGCCTAAAAGTGGATACGTGACCAAAGAGAAAGTTATTTCTCGTGCACAATATTTGGACCTTGTTTATACCCAATCATACCTCCTCTATGATAATATAAAGAATGCTTTGAGACCTTCGAATATTGTTCCTCCTACACCTGGTAAAGAATATCATTTTGTTGATGGCATGATTGGTTCTTCCAGTTCACAGTTAGCGAGTAAACCATTTGATGTTCCTCTTATCACATCTGCTCAAAACCCTCAATCCCACTCTCCTCCAGCTTTTTCTTCCAAGATAAATTTTGTTTCATCTAATAAAGGAAATTCTCAACAACAACCAAGAAGCAAGAAGAAAGGAAAAGGTAAGAATAAGGAAGACCCCTCACCGCAGTATAAACACACAAATCAGTCCTTCGATGAGAAACGAAAGCGTTGATACCCATGTTTGATTTGCAACGAGGACACTTTACACATGATTGTTTGCACTGCACTGAAGTGAAATAACTTAATAAATGTTCCACTTCTCTCACTATGTTTAATGACCCGTTTCCAATCAGGAGACTCACATGGTTGGCCTGAGACCCTTCTTCCTCTAACACAATTTTGATGATTTCCTCCTTAAAGCTGTATCCGATGTTATGGTGGCCAATCGAAACAAGGAATATGGTAGTGTGAATACATCGAATGGTCTACCTACTGATCAACTTGCCACTTCGACATCACCTTCATCTGATCCTACTCCACCTCTGAGTCCTACAGAATTGACTATCAAGCCTCCGAAGGGCATTATTTATAAGTCTGCTTTCAACCCTCGCTCAAGAGTTGATACTAAAAAATATAATGTAGTTGAAGACTTGGCTCAATCTCCATGGGCTATGTTGACTCTTGAGGTGTTGCAAAATTTCCCCACCAAAAATAAGGCCTTTCTTTCAACTATCAGATGTGTGGATCCATCGGATTCCAACCTAGTGGTTTTATCTCATGAAAAATACACCCCTCAAATTCTGACTCAATTAACGTTTATAATCCAGGTCAGATTCCACGGTAATAAAATTCATTGCTCTATTGTGGATGAGGGAGCCTCAACTTGCATTATGTCCATGTCTTGTTGGAAGGTGATTGGATTGTCTCAAATGAGTCTATCAACCACCACATTGAAAGATTTTGATGGAAGAACGTACAAAACTTGTGGGATCCTAAATTCCCTTCAAGTAGAATTAGGGGGAAAATCTATCTCCATAAAAGTTGAATATATTGACGGACCTCTTGATTATAATCTTCTACTAAGACATATATGGGTTTATGCCATGGCTACTGTCATTTCTACTTACTTTTGTATGATATCCTTTCCTCATAAGGGAGGGATTGTAGCCATAGACCAACTCACCTTTTTCGCCTTTGATTATCATGTTATTGGAAGTTTACCTCTTGTAGGGGAAATTCTACACTCCTATGAACATGTCAGAGTTATATTGTTGAAGGATTCTTTGCTTTTGGGAAAATTTTTGCTCCCTCCTCCTCTCCTTCCTGAAAAGTCATCTTTGATTGCTTATATCAACATAATATCATCCTCTACTATCTTAGATGATCCATGGATTGTAGGTGATTAAACTAACATCCAAAGTTTTGGAGACCGAATGCTGCTTAGCCCCGTTGATATAGATTACGAATCCATCTATTCGGCTTGTGTTGCTTATACATTCTCTTTTATTAATTGGGTAGATCGATCACTAGATTATGGCACACCTTTTGATCATTTTTATTGTTTATTCTATACTAATGAGAAAATCATGGAGATTATGATTCCAAATGACAAGTCGTGGGAAAAACATCATTTTTATTCCTCCTAATTACCAAATTCCATTGATGGTAATATCAGTGATGTATACTCAGTTAATTATGTCGATCCTTTTACAAATTTTGTCTCCATTCATGAGGTCAAATCCAAAAACAAGCTTTCGAATATCAAAGAAACGATACCTCTGGATATCTTTGTCAAACCAAGTATTGTAAGAAATCTATACATTGGAGTAACTTATTCTCCACATAAGATCGAGATTTATAGAGCCCTATTTCTTGAGTTTTGAGATGTGTTTTCCTGGACTTATGAGGAAATTTCAGGTATCAAAGAAAACATGATAGTGGAAGATATTAAGACATATCCTGATGCCAAACTCTTATGAAAATGCCTCCATCTGGTCCATCCCAAGAAGGATGTCGAGATTAAGGCTAAAGTTGAAAAGGTTCTTCCGGATGGTGTCATATACCCCGTTCCTTTAACTCATAGGGTATCAAACGTTGTCCTTGTCACAAAGAAACATGAAACGATTCAAGTATGAGACAATTATTAGAATGTAAATTGTGATTTTCCAAAGGAAAACTATCCAAATCCATTTATTGACCATATTTTTAATGACTACGCTAGCTACGAGATTTATTCATTTATCGATGGATTTTCAAGCTATAATCAAATAAAAATTCTCCTAACGGACTAACCTAAGACTGCATTTATTTTTCCTTAGGGTACTTTTTCCTATCAGAAAATCCCATTCGATTTAAAGAACATTGGGGCCATGTTTCAACGGGTTATAGATTATGCATTTCATGACATTAAACACATCGTGCAACCCTATTTGGATGATCTCCCTGCCCATTCTATACATCGAGTTGATCACCTGATGCATATTAAGGTAATTTTGCTTCGTTGTAGACATGATAACATTCGACTTAACACACAAAAATGTGTGTTTGGTGCTGGTTTTGGTTGAATTCTGGGTTTTTTCATTTCAAAAAAAGGAATTCTTATTGATCTTATGAAAGTACAGGCGATCGTTGATTTTCACGCACCTTCTTCTCTTGTTCAGTTACAAAGACTCTAAGGAAAATCTAACTTCCTACAGAGGTTCGTCCCTAATTATGCTGAATTTTCCATAGGATTAAATCATCTACTGAAAAAAGGGCCCCCCTTCCATTGGGACGACGCTACTTAGAATGCATTTGAGGCCCTGAAAGATGCACTAGTTCAGACATCTCTTTTGTAGCCCCCTGATTATCAGCGCAACTATTTCCTGTATCTCATTATTTCCATTTCTACTATAACAATGGTATTGGTCCAAGAAGAAGATATAGGGGCTGAACATCCCATTTATTATCTGATTCAGAACCTAAAAAATATCGAAATCAGGTATACTCACGTAGAAAAGTTGGCTTTGGCGGTTATTCAAGCTGTTCAAAAGTTTCACCATTACATCTTAATTTGGAAAACTACAGTAGTTTTGAATTGCAACCCTATGACATACATTATGTCACGTCAATTACTGGGGAGGAAATACTCTAAGTGAATCAATATTCTACAAGATTTCAACCTGGAATTCATCAAGTCCAAGTAGAATAAATCCATAGTTTTTGTCGAACTAATATGAAAAATTCCTTCGCTTGATTCTGAATATACATCTGAATATTATATCCATGATGAGTTATTGTTTATGATTTCGTCATCTGACCCATGGTATAGAGATTTTATGATCTATCTATAGAACTAGACTTTCTGACATAATATATCTCTCTTTGAGCAACAACATATTCGATACCAATCCCAAAATTACGCTAATTATCGAGGACACCTTTTACTATTGTGTATTGATATGGTCTTACGGGGGTGCCTCACCCTTGTGGAGGTATAGAAATTACTTAATGAATTCTACTTGGGGCCCTGTGGTGGAAATATATATGGTTACTCTACCATGATGAATATCTTATGCACTGGTTACTTTAGGCCCACTATATTTCACGACTGCATCCTTACCATCCAGAAGTGTCATGCATGCTAGATCTCTGATCATCAGATACCTGCTCCGCCTACTCCATCACATCCTGTTGTCGATGTAGGTCCCTTTGTGAAATGGGGTATCGACTTCATCAAATGTAATCCTCACTCAGAAGGGGGGCATGGTTTTATAATTTTCTTCGTATATTAATTTACTAAATGGGACGAGGCGATGCCTAGATATAACAACATTGGCGAAAAAACTGCATATTTTTTCTTAACCATGTTATTTATAGGTTTGGTGTTACACAAGAAATAGTTACAGATCACGAAAAGCATTTCCGAAATCATATTATGACCGAAATAGCTGCTAAGTTGGGACTTTCCCATGAAAATTCCACTCTCTACTATCCTCAGGCTAATGGAAAAGTTAAGGTTGTTAACAAAATTTTTAAGTCTATGCTTCAACGTGTGGTAGGGGCCACAAATCGGATTTTAACTTACTTCTTTACGCTTCTTTGTGGGCATATCGAACCTCTGTTAGGACTGGTACTGGATTCAATCCCTTTTAGTTGGTCTATGGTATGGAAGAAGTCCTCCCCACCAAATGTGAAATTCCATCGTTAAAAATAGCTTTTGAACTTCTTCCTGCCACTTCCGTAGAGGAGGAACGTTTTTTACATCTGACTCATTTGGATGAAACTCAGTGAGATGCTTCTTTAGCCAATGAAGCTCATAAAAGATGCATCAAGGCGCAATATGAAAAAAATGTCAAGCCTCGTATATTCTCGAAAGGAGACCTAGTTCTATTATATGACCGGGAGGCCGATAAGTTAGGTCTAAGAAAGTTCCAACCTATGTGGTTAGGTATGTACATTGTCAAGAGATTCCTTGTAAAAGGGGCCTATGAGTTAGTATACTTTGATGGAGTTATACTAGCGCAACTTAGGAATGGGTTGTACCTAAAAAAATACTATGCTTGGTCTCAAGCATAGTAGACTGTGTACACACTGTCTATAGGTGTTTTGAGTGTGTTTTTAGTGTGTCTTTTTCGAGTTTCCCATGGTTTCTGTTGATCCCATTTACATTTGGTTTTTAGATATCGACATCCTCGAACCATATATTGGGTATGATGATGGTGCTAGTCGTAGTACTTGAAACTTATCTTCTAAAGCATGGGTATATTTGCTCCAAATGGAGAGCTAGTGAGTATGCAAGGGATTTGCATTGGTCTCTCTACTAACAACATCACTGAGTATATCACAGTGGTTGAGCTACTATATTATGCTATTTCGCATGGTATTCGCCACTTAGTCATTGGGATTGACTCACAACTCGTAGTACTACAACTTGCAAATGTATATTTAGTTAGAAGTAACACCATCCTTTGAATGGTATTGAGAGTATGTCTTCTAGAAAGACATTTTGATTTCATACGATATGAACATATTTATAGAAATCTAAACACATTGGAATATGCCTTAGCTAATTATATTTTAGATATAAATTTGCAATGAATATAAATAAGTTTTAATTCACACCACGTCATATTGAAAACATAATAGGAACTAGGAAACACTAAAAATATGTATATATATTAAGCTTGGTTTTACAAAATTTGTGCCCCAAGACACATATGGCTACATCTCCAATAGGAAAAAACTACAGGAAAATATCTAAGTAGAAAAATAAATGGTGCTCATGATAAAATGACACTACACGAGCTATCTTACGTAGTAATTGATCAATATGGCTAGGAAATTTGATAGTGTGTCACTGAAGTCGCATAGGAATCTAGTCGACCATGGTCTCATAAGTCCTGTGTATCAAAACCTCCATGTGGCGCTCCATCTTTGATAGGATCTCAGCTATCTCAAGATCCTGTAGTGCATCCCGTCCTACCGCAACAACCTGTTCTTGTATCACTGCTTCATGTGGTTGTCCCTTTGCACAAAGAAGATATGACGTAGATACTCATCGAATTTTTCCAAAATCTACATGAAAATATCAATATTTTAGTCTCAAAAACATCAAAAAGCACAAAAAAATTAAAACTTTCAAAAACTTAAAATGGTTGAAATATTTTACTTGAATCATCGCATTTCTCACGCTTAGGAATCATGAGCTCAGGATCATCATGGAAATCCATACTTGCGTAAGGATAATCATTGATCATAATGAATTGTCTAGACATCCATCCAAAGAAGGCTAGTGAGAAGATGATCGTCGACGAACCTACATGTTGGGACATATGATATATCCACCTCCTCATTTGTGGGGCCCTCAGATTGATAAGCTCGAGTGTAATATGTTGAGGCTGAAGTAGTGGAACCTGATCTAGAGAAAAAGAGACTAAGATCAAACCATAGCCAGAGTTATTTAACTTCTCCTCTCTTTCTTTAGTAAATTGTTCCATCATATTGACCAAAACTCCCTCACTCAAGTTGAATATAGTTGGCTCTAGATGCTCCACCCCATACTGCGTGTACAATCTACTTGCTACATGAAGTGTTGAGCTACCTTCCAATCTCAAAATCATGAAGATGATTGTTCTCAAAAGTAACTGGGTTACATATTTTGTATTGATATTTCCATCCCTAGTTGGCTAGGTTCGAGGTCTGCAATAGGTAGCGATATAATCTTTCACTTTTTCCCCATGACTTCTCCCACCTAGGAGAGATATTGGGGCACCCCTCCTAGATAAACCTGTCAGAAAGTAGATATCTTCTACCTTTATCTCAAGAAAATATTCCCCAAATATGAATTCTTGTACCTAAACATCCCATGAACAAACAAAATATTTCAACAATTCTATATGTTGCCTCATACCAGGAAGCGAGAAGAATCTAATCAATCCACAATTTTTTAGCGCCTGGATGGTAGCAGGATCATTTGCTGCATTTAAATATTGTTCTTCATGTTATTTTTCTCTCCAAATTAATGCCATTTTGTGTTGATGAACACCTGAAACATCAAAAAGATATTCATTAGGATTCTTTTGATGAAAAAAACTTGTCAAACTTTGAGGGAAAATTGATGAAAAACTTGGAATTTTGCGTCCAACGCACCCTAATAGTGCTTGACAAAGCATTTAACCTCTCCCAATAGTGATATTCTGCCTCGGTGCAACACATATTTTGATTCTCTAGGGGTGTGTTGGTCCTAGGGCATGTTTTTGGAACCCCGGGGCCCTTAAAAGCTCAAAAAAATTTCATGAAATAAAAAAAATGGACCGTTAAAAGAAAGAGAATGGTTTTATCTCCTACCTGGAAGCGACGATACTTGAAATGGTCCACCAAATTGGTCGCAATCAGTTGTAGAACATCGAGGGAAAAAGTGGTCAGAATTCTCACTATTGAAGGTAAATGTGGAATGGTGAAAATGAATAGTCATTTTGAGTATTTATGGTCATTTATTGCGCTATTTTCTTCATATTTAATTTTTTGACCTAAATATTTGTCATTTTTACTATGAAACATGTATGTTTAATCCATTTTTTGATGTTTTGAGCAGGTCAATAGATGCTAACAATTTTTTATCATGCTTTAAACATGTTATTTTGACCAAAGAGTATACTTTTATCTATTTTTTAGGCTCTGTAAACATATGAAAAAGGAACCCCTTGGAATCCTCTTTCAACTCTTTTCAGACTCCCAAAATATGAAAATATTGTCAAGAACTTGTATTTTTGAACTCATAAAAGGAAATGAAAGTACGTCTATGCAGTATAAGTTTAACCCTTTTTTGGACTAAGATAGACTATTTATGAAAAAATAATACCTTAGTCAGACATGGGTAAGAGGTTATCTTGAGTTTTTTCTTCTACCTTTTCAAACTTGAGGGACTATCTATGAAAAGGAACATCTGGAGTTTTCTTTTTCGCCTCTTTTTCAAACTCTTTAAATATGAAAAGTATATCGATTTTTTACCTTGGTTGGACTCGTTAAAACATCAAACAATGATGGAATTGTCAAACATGACAAGGCCAAACCACTACTTATCAAGGTTTGTTAAATATACTTAGAGGGATTCCTCCAAAGGATGAACTTACATACCAAGCATATGTTATCGTCCTCAAGCTTGTTAAAAAATAAAGAGATACTAACTCATACATTTGGGGAAATTGGGAAAACATGGTACTCCCTTTGCTAATGGTAGTGAGTCTCTCTTGAACATGACACACTTCCATTTCATCTATATGGTTGTTGGGCTCGGTAATCTACTTGTCATTTGGTTCATCATACCTTTTTAGCGGCTTCATTTCAGTTTTGGGTCAATGTTTCCAACTCCATTAAATGTCGTCGGCGTGTCAAGAGAAGTCATTCAGTTTATATCTATTACAATACTCTTAAGCCTTCACTCCATGTTTTCCTTTCCTGATCTAGTTATGTATCAGCATCATTTGGTCTCAATCATGATACCCATTTCATGTCTTTGATGGGGAATACATCAAGGCCCTCCTGTGACAGGTCGCTTCTTGTCGACATCAACACATTATCCATGGAGTTGATTTCGAAACAACCCTTTGGTAACTTGGTGCTTGAAAATATCAATGGAAAGTTTCCTCACTCTGTGAAACATGTTTACAAAATTTACCTTTGACCAAAAGACTCTGTATGGTGTTCGACATCAACTCATTTATTCGCACAATATAGATTGTACTGTAGTACATTAAAAGCCATTAACATCAACAATGGTTTCTCTTGCGCCTGTTAACAACTTACATCATTGGACAATAATTAGATGGTGTCTACCATTTTCGACCTCAAATCATTGATTCACATGGTCAGAATCATACAATGTTTGGTCATGTGAACGAGATAAAACATCCCAGATTTAGTTTCATCCATCCGAGCTACAATTTTAGAAGTTATACAAATATCACAATGTATGATTTCCATGATCATACAAACAGTCATGGGTCCACCAAGTTTCATCTGTCGATGCATATTTTGATAATTTTACATGTTATGTTAGCTTATGTGCTGAGTATTGGTATGCTTCCCTAAAAAAAAAAGTTGTCATGATATAAATGTATTGTAATAGATGAATCTCCTCAGTTTTTCTTGATCCTAAATTGTCACAAGGTTAAAACACTTCAGTCATCAATCATCATTTCTAACTTTGTACTTTAGGGGGAAATTTGTTATAGGCCATTTTGTCACATCCAGTCAATAGGGGTCCTAATGGGATTAAAAACAACCTATTCCCCCTTGTCAACATCATTTCACAAAGCCCTAAGCATGCCTCTTTCATACTCCATAGTTTCTTCCTGAAACTGCATCATCCGAGCTACTTTTAGGACCAACGTTCCTTGACCTCTTGTTGGATAGTGTTCAGCTACATGTTTCTCCCCTTTGCACCCATGTTGGTTCTATAAATTTGGGAAAAAGAGAGAGAATCTAGAAGCCTCCATTTTTAGAATCTTCTAGGATCTGTTGTAACCATTTATCTCAGATAAAACATTCAGATCCTATCCTACACTACATTGGAGTTTCCATCCCTTATCCTTTGATATCATCTTCCCATCAAAGGCAGATATAAAGCCCTATATTGGTAATAGGATAATAATTCCCAACTTACCCCACTCCTATATATATTTACAACCTTCAATATGTAAGAGGTGGGATTTTGGAGAGTGATTCTACCCTTATTTTGTTGTTGTGCGAGAGATATTTTTATGGATTTAGGGTGATTGGAGGTGCACATTGTGACAAGGAATGGAAAAGTTAGCATGGAGGATCTCTTCTACAATATCAACAACTATTTAGGGTTGTATCTCATCCCATTTATATTAATGCAAATAATTCTATGTTTTCCTATATGTGATGTTGTTATTTCATGTATTTCAATACCATGTTGATCTATTGAATAGAGTACTTATATGATATTGCATATATCCTGTAGTTTCTTGGCTTGTGTTTTCTGACTGTGCAGGTTCTAATTTTGGCAATGAGAGTTGGAATTGGAGCATTCAAGCTGAAGAAGGAGTGAAGCATGTGATAGATTCTAGGAAGGCTTCAATTTTTCATATATTTACTTTAAGAAAATAATTGGGTTGCTAGTCTCTCTGTTGTTCTAGGTTAGCCTCCAGACCTAGGGAGATAATTTTGTCTACATCATAAATCCCACATAACAATACTCTTTTGCATGGCTTTACCTTTTCCCTTTTTGTAGAGCTGAAATAAACATTTACAATACACTGATTCATTTTATTACAGGCAAGCATGACTCCAAGTCTCATGTCATTACACTCTTCAAAAAAGACACATTAAATTTAATAATTTAATAATTTTCTTAAAGTGTGTTTTCCTTTAAATTTCACGGGAATCCTACAATACCAGAATCCTGCTTTCCCACAATTCTTTAAGAATTGAATTCTTAAATGTTTACAGGGACATGGGAATCTAATTTCCACGTCATCTCAACAATCCCACAATATTGTCTTCCCATCATCTTGTAATATCAACAATCCTGGAATCCTGAAATCCCGTAACACTTTTTAAATTTCAATTAATCATATCTTATGGGATTCAGGATTCTGAGTTCCACATCACTTTAATAACTTATATGGATCACATTTTTTTCTTTATTTCAAATCATTCTTTTTTCTATATTCTCCCACATACTTATAATCTCACAAATGTTATTTGAATTTAATTCGAAATTACTTCCAGGAATCTAACCTCCAGGTGACAACATTTCACCTTGCACTTATCTTTGGGATTATGGATTCACTTATCTCATATTACTCTAATGCCCACATGCTCGGCTGATGTAGATGTACATGATGTGTGCCGATTCATACTACTTTTCAAATGATAAAGAGTCATTTTAAATCATCCATTATGTTAACGCTGTAAATTGGTAAGCAACCACGAAATTTGTAGAGGTAATAAATCATGGTCACTTCATTTATTTGATTATCAATTCTCTTATGCCCGCTTTCATATATTACCATTTTATTATGTTATTTTTATCTTTGTTTTAGTGTTTGCTGATCTAAAGCTTTGTTTTTGCAGGTCTTCAATAATTACTTCGAAAAAATTTCCCCCATATTTGCTGAGATTTGGAATTCTACTTTCATCATTTTACTTGTCTTGGGCTTTGGAAAAGCAATTATGATGATCAAATTACGAATAATCTAAATTAGGGAGTCTCTTAAACTCTATTTTCTTTAACAAGCCTTATTTTTATTAGAAAATCATTACGATGATTCCATACAAGCTTAGTTTCGAAACAAGAAGGTTTTCCAAGAGAAGAGACACCTTTATTTGACTTTCACTCATAGCTTCTATCTAGATTTTGTTTGAACAAAAGCCTAATTGCCTATAACTCTACAAGATGTAATATATCAAGATCTCAACTAAAGAACAATATGCATGTTTTTCCTATTTTACTCTTTTGTTGAGACATTTTAAATGGTATTGATGAAGTTTTGTTCATTATGGCTTTGATTTTATTTTTCATTTTATTTTCTATTTGCAATGTTTTTCTCGTGTGCTAATTTCACCTTTACTTTGGATTGATTTTGGTGGCATTACCGGAATTTATATCAAATACTCTTTCTTATCCAACTTTGGTTGACATGCATGAGAATTTTTTTCTCTATTAATTTCATGGGTTCTCATTTGCCTCAAATGGATATCTTTATTGAATTCTAAATTCCTCTTTCCTTAATTATTTTCCCATGGAGAAACATTCATTTTTTCCAAATGGTAGAGTTCACCTTTCCAATGAAAGAACTGGCTTGAGTCTAACTCAATGAATCTTCCCCATCCACCCCCCTGGAGTTTACATAAGAAGTATATAGATTGATAGTAGCAGGAAAAGATGAAGGATTGAAAATTTTATGAGTATTATATTCATTACCTTTAAAATCTTGTACCACCTCGCCCTCTTCATCCAATTGCAATATATATATATATATATATATATATATATATATATATATATATATATATATATATATATATATATATATATTAAAATTGATCAAAAGGGTGGTCCATAAGAGGGTTTAAATCACATGTGTGGGATCCACAAGTACCCGTCGGGATATTGAACAAGCTCACTGACAGCGGGGCTATGCTTGTATGGTACTAATACAACTTCTTTGGGGCTATGGACACTCATTGGAAGTGAAGCAATGTCAGGTAAATGAGATTATTATATTGATGGATATATATATTTTATTTAAAACCTCTTGTCTATACCTCTGCTATCACTCATAGAAGGTAAATTTAAAAATAATGATTTTCCCAAAAACATGGATTCAAATTTTAGACACAATTTGTTTCAAGTACTTATATTTTATAAATTTTACCACTTGATCTTTTAATGTGAGATCCATGGATAATGTTTTAATATTTGAAAAATTAATAGAATTCATAATTTCAACCTTTAGATAAAATTAAACTCGTTATTTTTTAACAAGAGATAATTAGTTCTTCCCCGTGTGTCGCCATTGTTGTGGAAAAACCACACCCCCCCAATTTATGTTTTATTATCGTCATAATAATAATGGGGAACCTTTATGTAAATTTTGGTCATATCACCCTCTAATGCTTTCTTTAGGTTAAGTGTGCGATATTTTTACAAGTTTTGTATTTTTCTTGTATTTTGATTGCTTCATTGCGTTCAATTTTCGTTAGCTTTTCATTGGTTCTCGTTTCATCTTATTTGGACCTACGATTTTCAAAATATGCTTATTCAAAGTTCGATTAATTTTTACTATCGGGACTATAAAATGTACAAAATGTATATTACTTTAATTTTAATTAGAAGAAATTTCATCCTAAAAGTGTCCATGAAATTTTCATGTACATAATATGTGTTAGCGCGCCGTAATTCCGAAGGCTGAAGAGAGAATCTCGGAGGGCCAACATCAAAACCGCTTCGGACCTAGGATCTAGCCCTCCTAGACCCTGAGAGGGATCTCTACGTTAAATATAGCTTTTTTTGATTTGGAATTTTAGGCGAGTTATTAGAGAAAAGGGGTTTGATTGAAAATTTGTGGTTGAGATAGTAGAAGAGGGCCATTGGGCTAATGGAGTCAAATATGTGTAAACATATTTAAATGGATGAATAAATGAGATCATATGTAACCGGGAAATATCGTCATGTTAATGGATCTTTACATTTTGAGAAATGGAAAAGGAGAAAAGATTAAGGTTAAATGTGAATGTAGAGCAGACCCTATCTAAATTCTACATTCAAATTTAAGAGGAAAACATAGATTAATGTTTTAAGACTGAGCAGGGTGCCCGAAGACAAATCCTGACAAATCCTACACAAAAGACTAAAATGTCGACCATTGTTTTATGATACTATGGATAATTCATATTCTGCAATTAACGATAACCACAGAAGCTTGAAAACCATAAATTTTTCTTATCAACAGTAAAGAGATAAAGAAATAGCGTAAGGAAGGTAAGAAGATAGCATGAAGAAATACATCACCATCAAAACATAACACAAGAATATGGAAACGACAGTGTATTTTCATTCCTCCAAAAAAAGGGGTGCTTACAGCCAGATGAGCATTTACAATAACTTTTCTCCCTACATGTCTAACCCCCTAATACTGCCAGTGTATGCAGTATTTAACTAACAACTATGTCGGTTTCCCTAATCTACTTTAGCGATCGCCATTAATTACATTCAAGAAAAAAATGGACAAGTGGAACCATTCAATGGCGGTGATAAGACAAATCTGAAAAACACCACTTGTGCAATTAACTTTGGAAACTTTTCATGAGTCCAAAAGCTTCACCAGCTCTTTGTGAATCCAAAAGCTTCGAAAAATCTTTTTGAATCCAAAAGTAAGTGGAATATGGATGAGGTGGTCACGAAGAGGAAATGTTGGCTCTAACATCTGGCTCTACTCAGCTAGAAACAGTTGTTGAGAAGAGTGTGTTGGTGAACTGTGCTGCCTGTAGTTTTGATAACTTCCTGTTAAATTGCCTCTGTCTTTACTGCATTGGTTATTGTTGTAGTGGAGTTTTAAAACATAAAACCCACTTCTCTCTTTAAAACATACACAAATGTTTTAATAAACCTTTTGGAAAGGATTAGCAGGGAAAAAATGTTGTGGAGCAGTGGAAGAAGGAGTGGTAATGGTAGGGTGATGGATTGGTGGGTGGATGTGGAGCAACGGTAGTGGAAGTGGTATCAGAAAGGAGGGAAAGTCATTTCATAGGGGTCTTGAGGTGGTAAGTGGTTTCAGAAAATGGGAGTACGAAATGCCCTGGTGTCGCCATTCAAGGGTAAGGCCCAAACCATAAAACTTCCCATTTCGAACCCTCTCCCCCACCCCCCTGTTGGTAATGCTTGGATGGAGAGGGGGGGGGAAAAAAATTATGTTGACTATTGGATGGAAGTGGGGTAAGGTTGATTAGAGGGTAAGTGAATGGAGGTTAAAGTGTAATGATTTGAGGTGGCAGTAAAAGCGGGCCCTACTAATATCACAAATCGTAGATTGTATTATTTACCTCATTGCATATCGGGCATCACAACTTACAACAATTAACTTTGATATCTTAACAATAAACTTATAAATCACCAATTGTGATATGTGATGACGATATCACATCGCAACATCGCAACCCAAAGCTCATCGCAAATTGGCGTTTCACAAATTTAAGTCTCCGTCGTTAACTATTATATCATATCACATGTGATGTGTGATGGGTGGTGGGGAAAGGGTGACGTGGTAGGGAAAGGAGGGTCCCTTTAATATCGCATCAGGAGATTTGTGAAATGGAAAATGAATTGTCAAGGAATATTTGCGATATGCCGATGTGAAAAGGAAAGGAAGGGCTCCCACTGATATCACATCGGGAGATTTGTGAAATGGAAAAAGAATTGGCAAGGAATATTTACGATATGACGATGTGAAAAGGCAAGGAAAGGGTCTCACTTGTTATGGAAATCGGGAGTTAGAAGTGGCAAACAAGAATGAGAAAAGGTAAGTAAAAGTGCAAATTCGTGATGCGATAAAAAGATAAAGGGTCAATGGGATAAAGGTTTGTTGCGGTAAGGTAAGGTTTATTGTGGTTTATAACATATATAACGTATGATATATATATATATATATATATATATATATATATATATTTCAAACGGCCTAATGTAGAGGGCAGAGCTGAGATGGAGGTGTCGGGGCTTAATTATAAAGTCCCAAAACTTTATATATGTGGGTTTTGGAGGGTTTGATGAGAGGATAGTGCTACCCAATGCATTTAGGCTTAGTTTGGACTATATTGGAAATGAGGTGAATAAAACCATCCTTTGCCATCTTATGTGCTAGAAGTACCTTCTTGGAAATAAATGACAGTCATGAAATATTATTTTCAATATAAATGAACTGAATAGAAATAATCAGTCACCTTGAGATGCTGTAAATTACAGGATCCTAACAGTGGCTCCAGCTGGGGATGAAACTTCTCCCAGTGAAGTGTCAAGAAAAAAACCTCTGTGGCTGAAAATCTTCAAGATGAAATCTGAACTCTCTACAACTGAAGTCTGGAACACACTTGATCTGAAAGCTGAAAAGAAATATGAAACTAAAACTAGAAAAGTGCTCAAATTACTGAGCTTATTTTCACACCTACCTATCCTAATCTATTGAAGTGACGATATATACACTAAGTGGACTCTTCTCTCCAATATAACCAATCAAGTAAATGACTGCATGACTGATTATTGTTCACCTTCTTAAGAAGGCGGAAAAAGGAAAATAACCACTCCCCTTTTAATTGCCGTTGAACATAAGTGTTCAAATTTTTCCTTAAACCTTGTAAAAAACCATTCATGGCATAGCATACTCCTTCTTTAAATGATTCTAAAAAGTGATCGAAAGGTTCTTGGAAGAATACTTGGTACTGAGGATTCAAATAACCAGCCGCATCTAGGTCTACTCTTTGTTCCAATCTATGATGCTCAGGGTCACTCTCGAAAAAAATATCTAAAAATTCTTCATGATTATCTGATATGGCATCTTTGTCGTATACCAATATGTTATCCTCAAGCACATCTGATGTATTTTGATTGATATTGCTAAATTATGTCTGAAGACCATCATTTTGATGAATAATTTTTATCAATAGGCATTCTGGTGAATGTAAAACAACATCGCCATCAATCTATCTACATTTGTTTCTTAATGAGGAACGACTTCATTACATAAATCAATAGTAGAAAAAATATAATTAATCTCCTGATCACATAAAGATTGATAGGTTGGCTGCATACTTAGAATTTGATTTATTTCTTCTTCAGTTAAAGGAGGAGGCAATATATTTTTTCTTTGGATTAAACAAAATTTTTTTTCTTTATCTCGTTAAGATTGACCATGATGCTGAATATCTTATTTAGTTTTATACAAAGGAGCAGATGAATTATCATTTGTATCCGAAGAGAGATCATGGGAATCTACTGTCATTTCTTGATTGATTTCATATTCAACTAACTTCTCCTTCTCATCATGACAATTAACTTGAGAAGAAAATCCATAAAGTGCTTCTAACATATCCTCATCATTCATATCTTCTATATCTTCATCAATAGTTTCAATGTATTGTATAAAATCCTCAAACTGACCACAACAATTTTCCACTAATGAAAAAGATGGAGAACATTCTTTATAATGCTCGTAGAACACTTTGTGGAAATATTTTAAAGAAAACAAGCTACTAGGGTTTAAACCTTCATACTATTTCCTTACTTTTCCTTCTAATGGTTACATGAACATCTTCAAGAGGAAATCCTCATGCCATTCAACTTTCAACATCCATGAATGTATATGAAATTTAATGAGATGTAACAAAGCATCATCAACATTATCATCTTGAAAAATAGGAAGATTTATTTGCCAAGTTACCCGAGGAATTTTGTTTGGGAATCCTCGAATGTAATCTATGTTCATTGGAACATATCTCCTTGCAACTAATCCCATATTGAGCTTGTGGAGTCGCCAATGAATATATTTTTCTGAATTTTTTTGCTAATGGAGTCACCAAGTGAATGAAACAACCTTTCTGGTGCTTCACTTCTGTTCACCATCAAAAGTCAAAACTGAAACTTGAAGTGAATTTATGGAGAAAGTTCCCCAGTGGTGTCGCCACTATGTTAGTGCCCCATAATTCCAAAGGTTGAAGACAGAATCCCGGAGGGCCAACATCAAAACCACTTCGGACCTAGGATCTAGCCCTTCTATACCTAGAGATAGATCTCTCTATTAAATATATCTTTGTTTGATTTGGAATTTTAGGCTAATTATTAGAGAAAAGGGGTTTTCTTGAAAATTTTTGGTTGAGACAACAGAAGAGGGCCATTGGGCTAATGGAGTCAAACACGTGTAAACAAATTTAAATGGATGAATAACTGAGATCATATGTAACCAGGAAAGTTAGTCATGCCAATGGATCTTTAAAATTTGCAAAATGGAAAAGCAGAAAGGATTAAGGTTCAATGTGAATGTAGAGCACACCCTATCTGAATTCTACATTAAAATTTAAGAGGAAAACATAGATTACTGTTTCAAGACTGAGTAGGGTTCTCGATGACAAATCCTGAACAAAATTTTGTTATCAATAGTAAAGATATAAATAAATAGCGCAAGCAAGGTAAGCATATAGCATGAATAAATACATCACCATCAAAACATAACACAAGATGTTATCACCAAAATCATACCTGATTGGTTGATGAATTAGAAAAATTCAATGTAACTATTTCAAACCAATCTGTGACTAAGGCTTAGCCTCCTCAGCCTGAGAGGGCTCTCTCAAGGGTTAATGATATTTAATAAAGATGTAGATAGATGGCTAACTCTATTTTTTGTGTTTTGGTTTTGTATGTTTGTAGGTTGAAAAGATGAAGGCTTGCTACCATTGGGCTATGGAGTCAGTGGCAGGGATAAAGATAACAATAGCTCTTCTTATAGAAACTGAGGCTTGTATATACTTCAATGAAAGAGTGACACATCCAGGAAAATCCCAATAACTTGAGGTTCAAAGGAAGTTAGAGCATGTGATATATGAATACTAAGTAATGATACATCAAGGTATTGAAAAGGAAAGTATTAAAAGATATTCATCAAAGATTAACACTTAGGAAGTCAGAGCATGAATAACCATGAATTTTGAGTAATAAGCATTAAAAACATTGAAGAAAACCTTCCAAAGATAGGACCCAAAAAAAATCATTTGACCATAGTTCAACACTTAAAGGAAGTTAGAGCATGACTAACCATGAATTCTGAGCAATAAGCATTAAAAATATGAAAGGGAAACATTTCAGAGATAAGATATAAACTAATTTAAATATACAAATAATCTCAGGTCCAAAAAGTTAAATTGCTTCTGTATATGTCAGTCAATCCAGAGCTTTGCAAAAGTAGTCTTTTGATAACATTTTCCAACCTTGAATAAATTGAAATATTTACTACTTATAGGCATCTTTCCTTTACATCTAGTCTGCCAAGTGGCTGGACTATTAAATTTTATTAGTGACACCAAATCAAACTACTAACTAGATCTTTAAAACTAAGGCTGACACCTTTTCGAATAAGGAGTTAGAGTCCTACTATGACTCAAACACCTAATTATTACATTTAAACTAATGTGATGTAAATCTTCCTCGAAATGAACCATGTCTTTGAGCCATGCTGGCCATCAAAAAAACATTAATATCATAACTGCCTTCGTGAAGTTATTCTACCTATTATTAAGGAGATGTCAGTTTGATGACTTGGCAATATGTGGACTGGTGTCTTCAAACTATACCCTTAACTGAATATCTTCACTTGGAAAATCACTGATTTGATACTCTTTGTCAATTCCCTGATATTCTTTCTCATTCAGATGGGGAACAACTTTAAGTTTTTGTTTACATTTCTCCATCTTCCCAAAATTTACCATGAAAACTAACCTTGCTATCAAAAATTTGTTTTGAGCTACTTTCATAGCTAGTTTAGTAGCACAAACAAAAATATGATATGTGATACTTTTCTGCTTTATTTTATTCATTTGAGGATGTTAAGTAGTAAAAAAAAATCAAACACAGCCTTAAAAACACTTCCTCCTTATCATTTTAGGTACCTTAAAACCAAAAAGGATTCTTTAGAAATTCCGTAGCAGAAAATGAGCTTTAAGCCTCGCTTATCCTGCGAAATTACTTAATATTTTAGAGACTTGACAAAACTTAAGATTTGAGCTCTGTAAAAGTCCATGAATATACCTGCATGTAACTTGTGATAATATAAGACAAAAAAGGTCCATAATCCATTTGTTACCTCCTTATTTACCAACAATTTCTTTCTGAGCAGTTTCAATAGTTTTATCCATGGTTCTTATTTCCAAGTCTTTTTTATCTGACTCAGTCTTCATCAACTCTATATCTTCTTTCAATTATTTAACTTGTCTTTGAAGAATTATCCTCTCTACTTGTAACCATGAGTTCCTCTTCCTTGTATGTGACATCATGATGCGTAAAGGTTGTGTTCTCTTTAGCAAATTTTTGGCTTTTCCAATAGAATTCTCAAAATGAGTAACCTGGTCATTCACTTTCTTCTCCACCTCATCTATCATTTGTCTATCTTGCTTGTATTTTTCTAGCTCTCCCTTTGTCTCAGTCAACTTATCCTTAATATCTCTCAACTGTTCTTCAAGAATCTCCTTTTCACTTTGTTCTATGACTTTATTTTTTCCCTTTCTCTATTTGACTGCTTCTTCCTTTTCCTCCTTGCTCTGTCCTTTAGAAAAGTCTACTTCAGATTTCCTTTCAATATTTATTTTTGATTGATCCTTCTTCTCTTTGGTAACCTCTATCTCAATAGGAGATATTCCTATAAATTCTTGCGCCACTGCTCCTTTTCCTTTATCTTCCTTCTACTTCTTTTTACCAATAGTGATAGTTTTAGAAGTCTGTGATCTAGTGAAAGGTTTTCGAGGTTTGAAAAGAAAACCTGAATCTTCTGAAGAAAACTCTAATTTATTGGATACAAGTCCCTTTCCTTTTACCTGAAATATTTTAACCTCAGTTGCTTTCACTATAGGGGTTTCTGCAATGTCTATTGCTTGCAGAATGTCTTCAAGCCTGCCTTTAACTACAACACTTTCCTTAGTATTTCTTTTAGACCTTTTTGCTATAGGTTTGGTTTTGATGTATGTGACATGCTTGTTAGTTTTCTTGCTAGTTACTAGAGGTGATGATGTCTCATGGATTAAATTAAATTCCTCTACCATGTCTTTATCTGTAGATTTAAAACCTTCTTGTTGATTTCCTTCTAACTCTGCAATGGTACTCCTATCTTGCCTAAAAGAAGAAGCTTTGAGTTTAGAGGTTTTCCTTGGAGAAAAAACATCTAACTCATACCCATTCATAAACAAGAATGATTCCCAGTCTCTGTTTAATTTACTTAATTCCTCCAGAATTAGCAATTTCATCAGTCCATGGTGAAAAATAGAGGTTTCATTTCTTTCAGGTCTTCCTTGCACCTTGTCTGCCATTTTTCCAAGACTTCTAAAAAGATAAAATGGAATATCTATCAACTTCTTCCCGGTAAAATGAAGCAATAGTTTGAAATGATACATGTAGATTGTTTGAAACTGGCCTTCACATGTAAATTGTTTCTGTATGATTGTCAATAATTTTGAATAGTTATCTTTAAGGAAAGTTTTGGGAATCCCTTCAGCCATTTTAATCCCTACATGTTCAGGTTTTAGATATTCATCACAAATTTTCAAATTAAACTTGTTAGCTTTAAACCATTATTCTCTAGTCCTCAGAATCCCTGTTGCTTTTGAAATGATATCAGGAAAAATTGGAACATGAAGACAACCAACCTTTTTATATGTGCCTTTGAAATTGAGTATGAAGTCTTGTGACACCTCTTGGTGATGACCTTGCAACTTCTGGAAGAACTGAATGCAACCTTCTTTTGTAAAGAGCTCAATGAAATATGGATCTTCCATGACCAAAATTCGATTTGTAGGTTCATACCTGAACAACATACCTCCTTTATAAACCTTCTTTGGTGGTAGGGCGACGGATTGGTGGGTGGATGTGGAGCAACGATGGCGGAAGTGGTATCAGAGTGGAGAGAAACCATTTCGGAGGGATCCTGAGGTCGTAAGTGGCTTCAGAAAAGGGGGGTGCGAAAATCCCTGGTGCCGCCATGCAAGGGTAAGGCCCAAACCATAAAACTTCCCATTTCAGAACCCTCTGATGGTAAAGCTCAGATGGAGAAAGGGGGCCGAAAAATTATGTTGACTGTCGGATGGAAGCGGGGTAAGGTTGATGAGTGGGTAAGTGAACAAAGGTTAAAGTGTAATGATTTGACGTGGCAGTAAAAGCATGCTCTACTAATATCACAGATCACAGATTTTATGATTTACCTCATTGCATATCAGGCATCGCAACTTACAAAAATTAACTGCTATATATTAGAAATAAACTTATAAATCATCGATTGCGAGATGTGATGACGATATCACATTGCAATATCGCAACCCAAAGCTCATCGCAAATCAGCGTTTCACAAATTTAAGTCTTTGTCGTTAACTGTTATATCATATCGCATGAAATGTGTGATGGGCGGTGGGGAAAGGGTGGTGTGGTAGGGAAAGGCAGGTCCCTTTAATATCACATCGGAAAATTTGTGAAATGGAAAATGAATTGGCAAGGAATATTTGCGATATGCCGATGCGAAAAGGCAAGGAAAATATCCCACCGATATCGCATCGGGAGATTTGTGAAATGGAAAATGAATTAGCAAGGAATATTTGCGATATGACGATGTGAAAAGGCAAGGAAAGGGTCCCACTTGTTATTGCAATCGGGTGTTAGAAGCGACAAACGAGAATTAAAAAAGGTAAGTAAAAGTGCGAAGTCGCGATGCGATAAAAAGGTAAAGGGTTAATGGGATAAAGGTTTGTTACGGTAAGGTAAGGATTATTGTGGTTTATATATATATATATATATATATATATATATATATATATATATATATCAAATAGCCTAATGTGGGGGGCGGAGCTGAGATGGAGGTGTCGGGGCTTAATTATAAAGTCCCAAAACTTTATATATGTGGGTTTTGGAGGGTTTGATGAGATGGATAGTGCTACCCAATGAATTTAGGCTTACTTTGGACTATATTGAAAATGAGGTGAATACAACCATCCTTTGCCATCGTTTGTGCCAGAAGTACCTTCTTGGAAATAAATGACAGTCATAGAATATTATTTTCAATATAAACGAATTTAAAAGAAATAATTGGTTACCTTGAGATGCTATAAATTATAGGACCCTAACAATATTTAAACCAATAAAAATATTTTAAAATTAAAAAGAGGTACATGAAAATATTTTGAAGGGAAAATTAAAAAAAACTACTTTTTTTAATTGTATTGTTGGCTTATCTCCTTATAGGTTTACTCAAATTTCAAGTGTAAGCACTCGTTGGATGCATAATTAAATTCCACATCCAAAAAGTCCCATCAAGCATACTTATGAGAAGACCCACATTGAGAAAAATTGCATATACACAAAAAATTGCAGAAGTCACACGCCTTTTTAATGTATCTGCAATTTTTATCAATGTGGGTCTTATCAGAAGTATGCATGATGGGCACTCATTGAATGTGGAATTTAATTATTCATCCAATGAGTGCCTACACTTGAAATTTGAGTAAACCTATGAGAATATAAGCTAAAATAGTTTTATTCATTTCCCTCCAAAATTCATAACTCTTATTTTATTATTTTCCTATTATTTTAATTATTTTTCCTTAGGAGGTCACCTTTAGACTGAAATATCCTCTAATGTGTAAATTAATTAATTTTATGTAAATATTATTTTTAATTAATTTTATTAATTATTATTTTAATATTAAATAACCTACAAAACCACGAGATTCAAGAAATTGTATAATTATTAACAAAATTATATAATATAGCTCATATTATTGTATAACTAAAATATATTTTAAAATAGTGTAGAAGAATGAGCTCCAAGAAACCTGCGAACTGTTAGGGTTTTGAGAATCTCTGCAGATCGACAGAAGCATCACGAGGAAGATCACCTGTACACAGACTGGTGCATGGATGGCGACGACATCGAGTGGGGGGCTCACCCCCTCCTATCGAAATATCACGACAGGGGAACAAGCTAGTATACAACAAAATCAACATCGAGGCCCTCAACAGAAGATAGTTCCGGTGCTAGGGTCCGACTAGCAAGCTAAGACCAGAGGACAGTGCTTGCTGAGAGCAGTGAAGAAACCACTATTTATAATCCTTGCTAACAACTGGATGAGTATAGAAGCTACATGAAGGATCATGCTCTTATATGTAAGTTTATAGGCATTCGGCCCACATCAAAAGATTTATTAAAATGGATACAGGTACAATGGAAGCCCAAAGGTCATATAGATTTGAAATTTGGGGCTCGAGGATTCTTTACAGTAATTTTTACTAACCTATTAGACAAGGAAATGATTTTTTAAGGTGGCCCATACTTTTACAATACTGCATGCCTCTTTCTCAGACAATGGGAAGAATGTTATAATCCAGACCAAGAACAATTTCTTACAGCGCCAGTATGGGTACGCCTGTTCGGTCTCCCTATGGATTTTTGGGATCTAGAAATATTAGAAGGTATAGGAAAATCTCTAGGAAGCTTTTTAAAAATAGTAGAAACAACGCGTCGTGGCCATTATACTTCCTTCGCTCAAATATGTGCATACATGAATATCTCGAAACCATTGCCTGAAACCATTGAATTAGAATATGAAGTAAAAATATGGCAAAAACTCATAGATTACGAACACATTCCATTCATATTTCAGAGATGCCATGATTATGGCCACCTTTACAAAGCTTGTCCATTAAATAGCCTTGAGAAACAATCTAATCACCATCCAGTGAATTCTAACTAGGGGCGAGAAACAGAGGACATATTTATAACAACTACAAATAGGAAAATGAATAAAAAACTACAAAAAAATCAACAAAGTATGCCAGCCCAGAAAACTTCAGCAAATCGTGATGAAATCCTGCAAGAGGAAGGGGAAACTTCGCATGCAGAGGAAGATAGCCCACGGCAAGGTCAAGGGACAATAAATCAGAAAAATCCGACAGCAAAGAGAAAAGAACCGCAAGAAATCATCGAGGTAGAAGATACTAGTATGTTGGACCATACACCAATGGACATTGAACATAATAAAGAAGATCTAAGTGCATAATAAAGGGTCCTCAAACGCCTATTGCGTGAATGGAGGAATTTGGATGATAGATTCATTCCTAAAGAGTAGAAAAAACTCTATAAAGAGATGTTTGAACACTATCTGACAACCCAAGCGCAAAAATAAGTAAGTAACTCTGAAACCATTTCTTCTAAGGGACGTAATCAATAGCAAAAAGGAACTAAGAAAAAATGAAAATGAACATTACATGACTCAATACAATTGGTTGATGAAATGTTGATCAATACAGGAAAGATAATACCATTAACAATGGTATTACAACAAATCCCTAAATTTAACCAATGAAAGTAATCTCCTAGAATATCAGAGGCGTTATTAGTAAAGGAAACAAAGATATTTAAAGGAAAGAATGAAAATAGAGAAACTTCAAGTAATGCTGATCCAAGAAACTAAAGTCTCGAGCCATAAACTTGAGAATATTGTTCATTCTTTTAAACCCCACTTTGAGGCAATGGCTATAGACTCCAGAGGCATGGTAGGAGGTATAGCTATTTTGGGGAAAACTGTTGAAATAATAGTGGATAATGGATAGGCCTTGCTAGAGTATTAACAGACTATTTTAGACAAGTCGGAACAAAGGAAAAGATACTCATATATGCTTTTTACGGGCCTCCAATTCCAGGAGAAAGAGAGGAGTTTTTACACAGTATTAGGGCCCTCAATAACATGCATCAGGAAAAATATTGGTTACTCAAGGGGGATTTCAATATGTTATTAAACCTCACTGAAAAAAAAGGAGGAATAAGGAGAGAAGACCCTGAGATGGAACTATTTCGAGACTTACTCACTGACCTTAGATTGGTAGACGTACCTACAATGAATGGGAAGTTCACTTGGAACAATAGAAGTGGGGAAAGATATCAAATAGCATCAAGGTTGGACAGATTTATAGCTTCAGAAGATTTAGCAAGTCTCGATATTTACTATGAAGCAGCGATCTTACCAACACTAGGATCAGACCACTGGCCGATAAGTATAGAAATAGATGTTAAAGAAGGCCCGAAGAATAGACCTTTCATATTCGAACTATTCTGGTTAAGAGACCCTATGTTTTTGGACAAAGAAAAACAATGGTGGGAAACTAACCAGATTGTAGGAAGGAATAGAATGCACTCCTTTCAGCTCATATTGAAAAAAATCAAGTTAGAAATAAAAATATGGAACAAAACAGAATTTGGAAATATCCATTAGGACCAAGAAAGACTGAGAGAAAAAATGAAAGATATCCAATAGAATATGATCTTAAATGGAAGAACATAAGATATTTCTGTAGAAGAAGGAAATACTCTCAGTCTCCTGGAAGAACGCAGGAAGAAAGAAGAGATATTATCGAAGAAAAAATCTCGGGTACATTGGATGAAGGAAGGGGAGAGTAACACAATTTTTTTTAATAAAATAATGATTCAACAGAGACAGCATAATCAAATTTTCTCCTTGAAAGATCAAAATGGTAATCGCCTGCTTCAACATGAAGATATGGAAAAGGTACTTATTGATCATTAAGGATATTGTTACGGAACCTGATCTAAATAGACAGGAAACAATTGATATAATAACTAGAAAAATTCCTTCAGTAGTAACTAGAGATCAGAATTTAGCCCTATTGCGAGAAATTCCTTGGAAGAGGTAGAAGAAGTGGTTAAGAACATGCCTAAAAATAAGGCCCCTGGACTGGATGGTTTCACAGCAGAATTCTTTAAAGCAACCTAGAACATCATGGGTCAAGACATTTGGGAATTAGTAGAGGAATCAAGGAGGACTCGAAATGTATATCCGACACTTAATGCAACACTCATAACCCTTATCCCAAAACAAGAAAATTTAGATACTCCTGTTGGGTTCAGGCCTATAGCTTTATGTAATGTTATTTACAAAATATTGTCTATGATTATGGTAAATAGACTGAAACCTCTCCTGCCCAGCCTAATATCCCCGGAACAAGAAGGTTTTGTGAAGGGTAGACAAATTTTTGATGGCGTTGTTACTGCGCAGGAAGCAATACACTCTTTAAGGACGCTCAAAGTGAAAGGCAAGTTACTAAAATTGGATCTCTCGAAAGCATATGATCGTATAAGCTGGCCTTATTTGTTAGTTGTTCTCAAAGCGTTTGGTTTTGATAATATATGGATACAATGGCTGAGCTCATTCATATCATCCCCCAATTTCTCGATCCTTCTGAATGGAATTCCATCTCAGCCTTTTAATATTTCCAGAGGACTCCAGCAAGGGGACCCCCTTTCACCATTCTTGTTCATTTTAGCTGCAAAGGGATTGGGAAGATTAATTAAAGCTCATTTAGCAGGAGGGAAATTAAAAGGTTTGAACCTATGGGGACCTGCTCTTCCTCTCACACATCAACATTTTGTTGATGATATCCTTCTATTTTGTTAGGATTCTGTGCAGGAGGCAAAAGAAATTTTAAACATCTTGAAAATTTTCATGGAAGCTTCAGGTACTCTAGTGAACACTGATAAATCAAATGTTTTTTTCTTTAATATTAATGATACTTCACAGATATTTATAGCCAGAACGTTGGGATTTAGTATTGGTATATTCACCATCAAATACTTGGGTGTTCCTTTAAATACATATTCTTTAAGGATTGCAGATTGGAAAGATATTCTTACTCGTTTGGAAAAAAGATTACAAAACTAGGAATTTTGAACCTTGAATTCCCCAGCCCGATTAATATTGCTCAAATCAGTTCTTCAATCATTGCCTGTTTATCAACTATCTGGGAGGGAAGTTCCAAAAAATATATGTAATCAAATGGTAAATATTTTCAAGAAATTTCTCTGGAAAGGAGCACAAGATGCTCAGAAATGGGCATTTATGTCATGGGACAAGCTTATAAAGTTAAAATCAGCAGGCGGATTGGGCCTTTGTGATCCCTATGTCTTAAATCAAGTTATGGGAGCAAGATTATGGTGGAGATAGCTATAAGGAGGACAAGATCTATGGAAAATGATTTGGGAGAGGAAATATGATATGCCAAGGACATTAACAGGAAAATTAAAATTTGATATTATCCCCAAAGGATCTAACATCTGGAATATCGTAGCTATTAATAGATATTTAATTCGGCAATACAGTTTTTGGGAAGTTTGGGAAGGCAGGATGGCTCTATTTTGTGAAGCTTCGTGGCAACAACGAGAAAAAATATTTAGTCGGCTATACTTAGGGGAACTCTTTCTCTTCACAAACATTCCTAACAGGAGAACAATAAATAATTATTGGTGCCAACAAGAGATTAGTCAATGGAGAAAATGGAAAGAAAAAATACATTGGCGAGGAGCCCCAGAGACACTACAATGGAAAAATCTGGAAAAAGAATTGAAAACAAGGAAAGTAGTTGCAACAAATGGAAGTGATATTCTTAGATGGGCCTATCAAAGTAAAGGTATGTTTACTATACATGAGGGATATAATGTTAAAGCACACAATCTTGCTAATATTGCAATGCCGATATGGAGAAAAATTTGGTCAATTAATCATTCGCCAAAAGTGGAACATTTCCTTTGGCTCCTAAGTCATAGAAAGATATTGTCCTGGGATCAGTTACAACGACGAGGAATGAATGGCCCTTCAATTTTCCATATGTGTAGTAGACAATCCGAAGCAATAGAACATCTTCTAAATACTTGTGAAACATCAGAGATTATGTGGCATAATAATGTAAGGCTCTTTATGAAAACAGATAGAGATAATAAAAACATAAATAAGACAATCATTAAATGGAGAAGAGGAGGCTTTAAATGTGAAGTCTTGAATAGAGCATGGCGAATTTCACTAGGATTTATAGTATGGGGTATTTGGAAAGAAATAAGTCACCGTATATTCCAGGGAGAAGCCCGAGATAATAACCAAATATGGCAGAAGATCATTGAGAATATTCGGGAAACCATATTGGTTGAGAAATGAATAGATGACGAGTGGAAGACTGAAGGCATTGAAAGAAATATCCTTTTCAGATTGAATCTACAACCTCAAATTTTGGCAAATACTCTCCAGAAATTTAAAACCCCTCAGCAAAATCAAGAAGATAAGTGGATGAAACCTCAGAATGGATTCATTAAAATCAATTATGATGGGGCGTCAAAAGGTAATCCAGGATAGGCAGGAGCAAGAGGGATTTTTAGAAATTCTCAAGGTAGAGCATGCAATGTTTATGCCATGGATATTAGGTATGCAACGAATAACGAAGCAGAGTTAACTGCAGTAAAACAAGCGCTAATAATAGAAAAACGAGAAAATTACCATCGACTCATTGTAGAAGGGGATTTGGCAATGGTCACAAGGGTGTTAAGTAAGTTGCAGCAAGGGATGCCATGGGAGAAGATAAGTAAAAGCTGGAGGACAACTCACCTTATTCAAGATATAGGATCTCTTATCCATGAAATCCAGTAACTCATACCTTTGCATGTCCGTAGATCAGGTAATGCGATAGCAGACTATTTAGAAAATTGGGGGTGTCGTAATGAGGGTAGACAGTTGGAAGTAAATCAAAGAGATAAAGTATGGGATATCAAATTACACCCTCTCTAGATCATTATAGAGTGTGATATAGTTGGAAGCCAAGACCCTCGATCGGGGTGCCCAGTGTCAAGTGCTACAGGTCAAGTGGAGCGTGGAGGACATGCGAGGGTAACAGTTTCTGGCATGCGAACTCTGCCTAGCATTAACTTGCCAGTATGAATGAAGGTACATGACATTTAATTTCATGATGATCGAGATGGAAAGCTAGCTAACAGTGTCAGGATGGCATTGGAAAAAGCAGAGGAAGGAAAGCTTAAAGAGGAAAACTCTGAAACAGAAGCAACTTAATCATTTTGGTAGGAGCAGAGGTTTGAGACGAGCGGTTGTAGAATACACCTTGTCTGGAAACACTGCAGGCACTGTGGAGAGGTTTTCAGCTCAGGTACAGTGGTATGTCATTATTCTTCGCTCCAACCTTATGCTTTTAACCTTCCATCTCGGTGGTATGGGTATAATTTGCGAATGGTCTGTTCTTAAGGATGTTCATGGAAGGGTTTCTATTAGGACCTGTAGTTTGGTCAAGAATATTAATTTGTTTATCCCACAGAATGCTATTCAACCTCATTTTCATAATCCTTGTAGAAATTTCAAATTACTATTCATAAATAGGATTTTAACTTGGTTTATGAATGGTTTGGAGTTCACTTATGCTGGGCAGTCACAAATTATAGAAAACTGTTGTATGCAATATGAGGACAAGCCGAAAGGCCTTTGCCCGATTTTTTCAAGTGGTTTTGGGGATATTTGTGTTAGCTTATGACTTAGTTATGCTTGGGTTGGTTTCGACAGGAGCATATCTTTCAAAACCTCTGTAGTAATTGTGAGGATAAGCAGAAAGGCCTCTGCTCTGGTTTTTATACTTGGGTTAACCATATTCTAAATCATGTTTGTTTAAAATGGTCTGTAGTTGGTAAGATAGAAAGCCTGTCAACCTGCTTTGGTCTTTATCTCTGTCATGGGACTGGTGTTAATAACTCTACAAGTCATACCACTTAGGCAGAAATATTTCTAAAAATGCAAGGGTTAACCTCTATAAATCTGTCGTCTCGTTATACAGGCCCTCAAATAATCTATACAGGTTTAACAAAGAAAAACCCTCATATCAGAATAATGGTTAAAAGGCAATCTGCGAAGTGAATGGCTAAATCCAGAGATAAAGGAAAGTAACAGATTTCAAAAAAACCAGCTGACTCAAGCAAATGAGGCAGGAAGACAAAGAAACGAATGATGGAGAATATCTCGGAAGCTTACTCTATTGGTAATCCTCCACTAATCATAAATGTAATTCACGGATGGGAGAGAGAAAGCCATAGTAATGAGGAAGATATTGAAGTAGAGGAGGAAATTATGGATTTTTTTAATGATTCAATGAATAATATAGGCCGCCTATCTTTATTTCACCAAAATGTTCACACATAATGGTTAATGAAATGTGTCCTGGCCAAAGCAATGGAAAGTCTCCGGCCGATAGAGGGTAGTTGATGTAGGAGCATCCAAACAGATTTGAATTAAGTTGAAATCTGGAAACTGAAAAGGTGGGTATGCGAACAATCACGCAAATTTGGGACGAAAATTGTTAAACCGATGCTAAATTTTATGTAACTGATTAATAATTAATGATCTGCCATGTGTGCGAGTAGAAGACTAAGATTTTTCTGAACGATTCAGGATATTTTGTAATCTATATAAACGACGAGCCTGTAATGTGTGAGGACGGAGCGAGTGAGCACAATGCAGTCATATGTGAACTTTGTTACTAAGGCTGAAATGCCTTAGATGTAATCCTGCATTTGTACATAATAGGACATGCTGTTATATTTAATTCTATGTGTTCAAAGATGTTTTTGTTTATGAGTTAGATCTACAAGTTACTTGTCGTGTTGATTTATCGACATCGACCATTGTAAGGGTCGATGGCGATCCTGTCCAAGAATACCAAGGGATAGAGTTAGAGCATGGCGGATTTAATTACCTTCAAACCTGTGAAATCGATTGCATATAAAGCACCAATCTCTGTGAAGGGGTTATGTTATCAAATGCATTTGAATCTACGTTTTATGTGTATGAGTTAAATGCACATTAATAAAACATGAAGAGGTTCTAATCAATTCAGAAATCCATTCTGAATTTGATATGAATTCCGTGTAAAGGACTGGTGGATTTGATTACATAATCGATATTGACCTTGTTAAAGCTACAATGCAGTAATTCATTGGACAATTTAATTCTGTGTGAAAGTTTATGGGTTGAATGCAATCGACAGTTGAACACAAGTGAAAGGGCTCGGTTTCTTTTGATTTGATTAAAACTTCATGGGTTCTATTAGCAATTATAGAAATTTCAAGCGAGTTTTGATACGAAATTGAGATTTGGTGAAGTCTGACTTCGTTACAATCGGGACTCAAAATTTGAAATTGGGCATGTTTAAAATCGCGTTGAACTTTGTTTTTTTGAGTTGACATCAGATTGAGATCGATGCACAACCGTGAAGTGAAGAAGATGTGTTGAATTAGTCATGGGACCAGATTTATTTTGATTAGGCGTCGTTGGTTTTTAGCCAAAGTTATGACTAAAGACTAATGCCTTGGACGGCCTTGATATGTTATCCACGTGATATAAGACCTTTTTGGTTCTAGTATGAAGCGTTCAAATGGGCCAACAATATTTGGTCTAAGTTAATATAAACCCTTTGTTCTAATTGCTTCCGATGGTTTATTAAAGTGTTTCCATACACTTATATGGAGACATCAGAGAGGCGCAACAGAAGCGGAGTAAGCCTATTACCCATAGGTCTCGTGATCGACTCCAAGTTTATGAATCTGCATTTTGATACAGTTTTGAGTTGCAGTTTCATTTTGTAAAACGAAAGGTGAACCTGCTTATGGTGGGTTTCACTCTTCATCAGTAGTCCAACAGTAATCTCATTACTTCAGTATATCAACACTCAACTCCAAGATATCAAGGGGTCACAATATCAAACGACAACCCGACTTGGTAGAATTGAAAGGCAGATTCAATAGATGCAACAAGTGGACATGCCTGGATCCACTGCAAAGGATCCAACACCGATCGACTCTTCAGATGGCTAGTAAACCAGTTTAAGTTTTAATTAATTTTTCAGATAGTGTTTATGTTTTTTTTTGTCACTTTAACTTTCTCTTAAATACTAAAATGGCCTTAGCGGCTAGTCGAAGAAAGAAACAATATCAATTTTGGATAGATTTTAATGCTTTAAGGTGGCCAACAGACCTGGTTTCCTTAGGGAAGGTTGAGGTCACTAACTTTGTATATGATGCAACCTACCTTTTTATGATAAATAGAAAATAGCAAGGACCTACCAAATTTACAAAATAAATAAATATATATTTTAAAATAAAAATAAAAATTTATAAAAAATTCCCGGATTCTCGTTCCGAGAACAAAATTTATATTACAATTTTAAGGTTTACAAGGATTTAGGGTTCTAGGATTTTTGGATTTCTAGGCCTCTAAGGTGCCCCTTCCCTTCCCCTCATAACATATTTGTTTAAACTATTTTAATATTTTTATTTTTATTTATTTTTAATCTGCGATCTCGTAACACCTCCCCGACCTCCTTTTATAAATACTCTCGGGATTTCCCGTAAGCTCCCTTATAATCCCTTATGCCTCCCACTATTAGTTCCACCATGGTTCATTTAATGGAGCCAAAAGCCAATTGTCTTAAAAAAATATTTTAATATATCATTTTAAATTATTATTATTATTATTTTTTAAATATAATTTATTTAATATAATAAAATTAATGTATAATTTTTTTAATTAATGTAATTTTAATTTTGTTATTTAATTTAAAATTAGGAACATAATTTAGAATTAATATTTTAATAAAAATATTAGATTTTTGGCCTATGCATGCATTTTAAAGAATTGTAGCAGTTTTGCCATCTTGATTATGAAGGCTAAATTTTTGAGTTTTACTTGACCAAATGAGGGTCAAGATAGCTCGTTGGAAAGATATAAACATGGAGAACAATCTAGCAACATAAAACCAAGAAGATATGAACAATAATAGACCAAAAAATTAGCATAATTATAAATAAAATTTTGCAACAATAATTGGTTCTCGCTAATTCATTCTTCGGATTATTCAAGTACTAATTATATCTCTGGAGGAAGAAATCACAACATGGAATATTTTTATGATTACTTGTCCAACTTTTTGCAATTTGTTGAGACTTTGTTTTCTCAAATTTGTTATTTTATTTTTATGAGTAGGTCAATTTATTTAATTGTGAATTTTGATTGATTTTGGAAGGAGATTTGTTGGAGAGGATGAGGCAATCATATTTTGGAGCAATGTTATTGCACCATCAAAGGTAGAGAAAAGGATCTTCTGCTCCAAAATAGATGGATCTAAAACCACTTCCAACAACTCTCCATTTTTGTATATTTTTTATAAATTATAAATATCAGATTTAAAATTGAGGAAATGGTTCCTCTTCTTTGCAACTAGGTTACTCGGAAGCACTTTTGTAAAGATATTTTACTTTTAGGAGAAAGGGGATACTCATATATGAGTAGTTTTGGGTTTTTTCTCTCAAGATTCAAGTATTATTATAGAGCATAGTTTGTATTATTACAACTTTGTCCTCTTATTAGCATAGTTGATGCTTTTGGGAGAACTGTTGGAAATAAAATTGAGAAATATAGAAAAGAGACTAGGTTTAACAATTTTTATTTGAGTACTATTAGTTGTAATGCAAATTTTATTTTTTTGATAGCAGATCTGTGAAAATTACTTCATTTTGTGCACTATTGTTAATATGGATGTTTTTCTTTTAGATTAGATATCTAATTCATTAGTTTCATGGATCCTTTATCGAATTTGTTATTTTATCGAGTGCTTAAATCATATTTCTGAGTAACTATTTTCTTAGAAATCTTCCATTTAAAACTGCTTTAATTTCCATTAGAATTAAGTGAAATATTTCCTAGTTTTGGTGGTTAATCATTCATTTTTTTAATCTTCAAACATAGCATGCATGGAACTCATTATATTAGTTTTTAGAAATAATTCAAAAACTAGTATTTCATTATTAAAGGTGTAAAATTCCCAATTTGTTTAAAGTGTTGTACTTGGTATTTGGGAGTTATCTCCTAGATATCGAGTTAGGTTAGTTTACTTTACTTCTCACACTAAATTTATATTAGATTTAGCTTTAGATTAATTAGTTTCATTATAGAAATAATCTTACCCATAAGAAAAATATAGTGTGGCTTGGCTGAGCCCTCAAGTCATCTTAAGGGTTGCTTTCTTGCAAGCTCGCAACAAGAGGGTAAATTCGATATCTTTCTCCTTGTTTGGTGAGTATTAGATATATCACAAATCAACGAGGAGAGAGGGGGTAAATTGACCCAATTGAACAAGTTGGAATTTCCAAATAAAATAGCTAAGGGCTCAGTTGGGGCTTTGACGAGGTGGTCTCCCTTACATTTTTATGAGGTCATTTTTTACCATCAACAAGACCTCAGTACAAAAACAAGCAAAAAAATAGCAGTGGAAATCTTAAAAAAGGTGAGAAACAAAGACTTTAGGGCAGTAACACAGTTAACTAAGCCAATGCAATGAATTATAGGTAGGGATAACACACTGAACATAAGGAAGTTACAACGTTATAATGTTTGGATGTCCATTGCAGACAAATTTATAGAAAAATTTCGTAGAAAAATATGGTATGTGTCAAAGAAAAGGGCTTAGATCTTCTTGACTATTTTTCATACAAACAATGGATAGGAATTCAAGCACTGAAAAATATGAGAGGTCTAGAATCTAAGAGATAAAAACAAAATAGGAAACAAAATTCTCCCTAGTGGAGTTTCCAATTCTATTATAGGGAATTGTGCTAGGTTAGACAAATACCAACCCTCTCAAGTTTTCCCGGAAACCTGAGACAAACACGGTAAGGGTGTTGAAATTTGTAGCAAAAAACAATGAAATTGGCAACCAGAAAGGACAAAAATCACCCACACATTGGTGAGGAAATTCAGTGAGGAATTTCAGTTACACACTAGTGAGGAATGTGGGTGTCTAATTTATTTATCCCTTAAATAAATTGGACAATAAATTGTAATTTCGTCTCATTACAACTTGTATCAGTTAACTAAATCACGATGAATGAGTTAGCTCAAGAAATTCAAGTTGAGGGCCTAAGATGAGGTATGTAGAGTGATCCTAAGATTTTGGGGGTCCAGTTGCAGTTAATGCACTAGTGGGGTGCAGGTGTATTCAGTTAACTCAATTAATTGAGTTAAAATCAGTTTAACTGGTTCTAACTTAGTGATGAATTAGTGAGAGGTCCAATGAATTAAATTATATTTAATTCACAAGTAGTGATCAATCAGATAACTAATGATTCACTATTAATATCTACATGCATGTCAGTTTCGAGGAATACCAAGTTGAGATAGAGGTTAAATGGAAAATAACTATAAGTTGTATTTTTAGAAAATTTCCCGTGCAATTATAAAGCCATGAGGAAGCCATGGTGGATTTCACAATCAAGGAAAGCCAATTTTCCTATTCAATAGGGGCCCAATTCCTTAGGAATTGTGTGAGCAAGGCAGGATGAAGGAAGGCTGAGAATTTGTTATGTGTTTGTCAAATTTTGCCTACATCAGTGGGAGACAATTGGAAGAGTGTTGGAGAATCTCATGAGAGATTAAGAATTGTATTGTTTCATGATTCCTTGAATTTATACAATATATGATAGCGGGGTTTTTTAAGCAATTTCTTTCCCCAGTAAAATCTTGTGTTGTGCGATTGATTTACTTCTTTCTCTTACTTGCATGTGATTAAGCGATCATGTTTTGCATTCCACAAATAATGTAGAATGATTCAATATCTTGTGTTAGTACATCACAGGATCAGATTGAATCCAATGGTATTTCTATAAATTTCTACATGGTATCAGAGCACCATGAATCACACTAGAATAGAACAAATTGAGTTTGTCTTGAACATGTTCAAATTTGTAGATTTATTCTTCAAGATCCAACAATAGATCTAGATGTCTTTAAATGGATTGAGACTCGAATATGCACTCGAGGGAAATTATAATTATATTGCATGGAAGGAAAATATGGAGGTAGTGTTGGAGGACAAAAGGTTGAAGGAATTCATAGATACTGATATTCCCATGCCCGCAGCAGCTGATGCCCAACTTCTTGATGCATGGAAAAAGAAGGTAGAAAAGGAGAGAAGGATCTTATTAGAGGGAGTTCGAGATCATATTATCTCGAGTGTCCATGGGAAGGTGAATCCATATGTTATGTGGAAGGCCTTGACATATCTATTTCAGAATAGAAACGACAACATGAAGTTGGTGCTGAAGGACAAGCTCAGAAAGATCAAGATGGAGGAGGATGAGACAGTAGCAACATACTTGGTGAAGTTCACTCAATGTAGAGATGAGCTTGGAAGTGTTGGTGTGGAAGTATTCCAAGATTATTTGGTGAGCCTAGCACTTCTAGGCCTTCCCAAGAGCTAACATAGTTACCATGATTATATGAATGGGAGGGAGAAGTTACCAGACCATGAGAATTTGTGGTCTGAATTGGTAATAGAAGAGATAAGGCAGAGCACCAGAGATGGTACCTCCAACCCCAACAAAGAAGAATATTGTGCATTAGTCAGAAAAGGAAAGAAAGCCAAGGGAAATAAGTCCCAAGGAAAATAGGGTAAGAGAGACTTTTCCAAGATCAAGTGTTTTCACTATCACGAGCATGTGCACTATGCCTCAAATAGTCCACAGAAGAAGGAAAGCAAGAATGAGCCTACATTTGAAATGGGTGAAGTGCTAGCTTCACAATTCAAGCTTGATTTTACTCTCATTCCATGCATGACAAGAATTGTAATGGGATGCATATGGTATCTAGAGAATGGTGCCTCATTCCATATGACGGGGAATATATATCTCTTTAGTGACTTGGAGGAGAAGGATCTCCAATACAACATAGAGATTGGAGATGATGGGAGGTATATAGCAACTGACATAGGTAAATTTACGTTTCAGAGGGAGTCTTGCTCCCCTCTCAGACTGGAATATTTTTTGTATGTTCCAGGCCCAAGTAAGAATCTTGTCTCCATAGCAGTATTGGAAGACCGTGGTTATGATGTGATGTTTAAAAAAGGAAATATTTTACATAAACACATAGCCATGGGACAGGTAAAAAAAATCGGTGTAAGAGTCAAGAACCTGTATGCTCTCGAGGTCGAGGATGCACACAAAGCTTTGAAGAGCAAAGCAGCGGTTAATGACTTGCTGGTTGAGAGGGATAAATTATGTCTCAACATGTAGCCTTAGAAGCAGTCTCAGAAGGTTGTGGAGTAGCCACAACTGGAGAATCAGAGAGGAGATCGAGTGGAAGAGTCTAGTCAAGAATATTCCTCTAGGAGGGGGAAATTTCAAGCCAGATGGGCAGAGGGAGTACATGCACCTATACCTCCAGGTGGGAGGTGGGGTGATGTGTAGATATAATCCCAAGAAGAAATTTGGGTAGGGTCCATTGAGATGGTGTGTCTCATGGATCGAACTTGGCTATGAGGAGCCTATAGTAGTGCAGTAGCAAGAAGGATCAGTTGGCAATATGCGGTTAGATGCCAGGAAGAAAAAAATCAGAGTGAAAAATGTCAAATATTGGAGCAGAGATCATCGTTAGTAGCAGTGCAGAGAGCATGGATGAAAATGCCAGTAGCAACATAGAGAGTCCAGTAGATAGGTGTAGTATCTAGCAGTAGTTAGAAGACTCTAATGACAAATGCATTATATTGACTCAATTTTTCGAAGGCTATTCAGTTTCAGGAGTTGCAGGTGCAAACAACACTAGAGAAGTGTTGCTTGCAAAACATTCCAAAGGTACTAGATCAGGATAGATTGGATTCCTTTCTTGTTGAGAGGGTGTGTTGAAATTTTCAACAAGAAACAGTGAAATTGGAAACAAGAAAGGAAAAAAATAACCCACACATTGGTGAGGAAATTCAATGAGGAATTTCAGCTACACACTAGTGAGGAATGTGGGTGCCTAATTTATTTTTCCGTTAAATAAATTGGACAATAAAAATGTAATTTCATCTCATAACAACAAGTATTAGTTAAATATTTCATGATGAATGAGTTAGCTCAAAAAATTTGAGTTGAGGGTCGAAGATGAGGCATGTAGAGTGATCCTAATATTTTGGGGGTCCAGTTGCAGTTAGTGCACTAGTGGGGTGCAGGTGTAATAAGTTAACTCAATTAATTGAGTTAAAATCAATTTACCTAGTTCTAACTGAGTGATGAATTAGTGAGAGGTCCAATGAATTAAATTATATTTAATTCACAAGTAGTGATCAATAAGATAACTGATGATTCACTATTAATAGATGCATGCATGTCAGTTATGAGGAACACCCATTTGAGAAAGAGGTTAAAGGGAATATAAATATTAGTTGTATTTTTAGAAAATTTCCTGACTGCAATTATAAATCCATGAGGAAGCCATGAAGGATTTCGTAATAAAGGAAGGATGACCTTCCTATTTAATAGGGGCCTAATTCCTTAGGAATTGCGTGAGCAAGGCAGGCCGAAGGAAGGCTGAGAATTGGCAATGTGTTTGTCCAATTGTGCCTAAATTGGCTGAGTGCTAGAGAATCTCATGAGAGATTAAGAATTTTATTGTTTCATGATTCCTTAACTTTATACAATATATGATAGCTAGATTTTTTTAGCAGTTTCTTTCCCCAACAACATCTTCTATTGTGTGATTGATTTAATTCTTTCTCTTTCTTGCATGTGATTGAGCGATCGTGTTTTGTATTTCACAAATATTGTAGAAGGATTCAATATATTGTTTTATCACATCACATGATCGGATTGAATCCATTGGTATATAATTTATATAAATTTATACAAAGGGATGGAGTATTCTAAGCCTTTATACTTTCAATAAGGAAAGAATCAAAGCAAATATTGTTATAGAAATGTTAAAGAAGCACCATTTTGTTTCTCCATTTAGATAATTTGGAGTTGTCAGTGAAGTTGAGAAGCGTTCCCATCTAACTCCAAAGGCTAATCCTGCATGAAAAGGAATACAAAGAAAAATTTACATCATAATAATCTTCTCAATAAAAATCTATAGTAAATAAACACGTATATACTACTTCATGAATCAATGTAAGCCAAAATTCCAAGCAATCATTAGTTAAACACAATAAATAACCATTAGAGAACAATTTATAAGAAATAATAATCAAATTATATTATTAGTCAATAAATGGAAGATTAAAAGCAATAGATGAAGTTGTAGTAGCACCTACCCCAAATCATAGCTCCAGAAACTCTCTCTTTCAACGAACAACTTGACAACATAACAATGTAATGAATTCCAATCCATTCTCAATGGCCAAGCCTTGATTTTATAGTCAAAATGGAGGCTATGAAGACTATTAATTTCTCTCGAGTGAAATTTAGGAAATTTTTTTTGGGTAGATGATGTTTCCTCATTATTTAATGATTTTATTTGCTTTATAGTGCTTTATTTTCTTAGGAAAGAGTTATAGATTAGGAAAACCTTTTAAGAGTTTCCTTAAGTGAACAAAGAGTGTCACAGTGAGTTAACTCGAGCTTGTTTCTTTGCGACCAAGTGAGAATTTGGTAACACAAGTTAGATGAAGATACACGCATTATAGACTAGGATAACATTTTCTTCATAGTACATAAATTGCATTATAACACATTTATTGAGTATAAAGTGTGTGTTATAGTCTCAAATAGGCTAAAAAAAGGGTTTATTTCAACCAAAATCATAGTGATGTCCTTTGTGTTAATGAGGAGGTATTTTTAGGTATAACAATAGTGCCTTTTCTAAATGCATGGACCATTAGGGGAGGTCCCACTTGACAATAATTGAGGAATAAACCCCGAGTTAAGGCGAGGCAAAAAAACCGTGGTTAACACCTTTCCTTCTTCCAATTTAACCAATAGTCCATGCCAAATTCCCAAATTAAAATAAGCATAATCACCCAATTGCATATTGAATAACATACCTTTTAGATTGTATTTCCACAATATAACATGTTCTCTTGACTAATCGGAAAGGAAACATACAACTGATGCAGGTGGCAGAGATCAAATGGCATATCACATCGGCTACCTGGTAGTTTTTAGTTGGAAAAAGATGATTAGGAGAAAAGTTCTCCTAGGGGTACCCACTTTGGGTGAGTTATATGACCCTTGAGGCCCAAATGGAGGAAATTTAATTAGGTGTTATCCAACTAGGGAGGTCATAGGACTTAATTCAAGAAGAAGCCATGCTCCTTACTCATATCTAAGTAGGAGGAGATTATCTTGCAACAAATATTAAACATCTGATGGTCATGAAAGGGGAAAAAATACAAAATTATTTCATAATTCAATACTTAAATGTATACATCACAATAATTTTCCTTGAAAAATAGTGTTGGAACCAAAATCTGTGACTATGAGGATATGGGGAAATAACTAGTTCACTATTACAAGGACCTTCTTCCAAAAGTTAACATGAAAAGGGAATAATCCATTCACCTAATCATTCAAAATATATTCTCGCTTGTATCCTAGGATCAAAATGACACTCCAATGTAAGGAATATCAATAGAGGAAGTAAAAGCTACAATCAAATCCTTCCTAAGAACAAATCACGAGGTCATGATGGCTTCACCATATAATTTTTCCAGAATTGCTGGCTAATTCTTGGCAAGGATATCTGAGTAGCTATTGAAGAATATTGTAACTCCCACTCTATATCCCTGCCTAGATGCAACCTTCATCACATTAGTCCCCAAAAGAGAAAATGTGAAGGATCCTAATAAATTTAGTCCCATTTCCTCTTGTAAATTAGTCTACAATGTGATCATGAATTTTATTACAAACTGGCTTAAACCCCTTCTTCCCTCCCTCATCTCACCGGAAAAAATTGGTTATATTGAATGCTTCCAAACTATAAATGGTATCTTGGTCACTCATGAAGTAATTCACTCCCTAAAAATCTGAAAAAAGGCTCGATATGCTCCTCAAGAGGGACCTATTGAATGTGTTTGATAAATTAAACTGTCATATCTATTTCAAGTCCTCTCGACCCATTACTCCAATCATGAAGGGATATCCTGGATGAGAGCTCTCATATCCAGAAAAGTCATCTCCATTCTTCTTAATGGATCAAATTCTCTTTCTTCCTCCCATACCTGTGATTTTTACTAAGGTGACCCCTTTTCCCCCTTCCTTTTCATAAATGAATTTGAAGGATTGGGGAAAGATTTTAAAGATGCAATTGGATCAACATAAAATTAGAAGGCTTTGGCTCTTCGAGGAGTACATTCACATTACCCATTAGTAATTTTTTGACAACACCACGGGCATGGGTGCGCCAATGGTTTGAAAAGCCAAGAGAACCCTAAAAGCCCTTCATTATTTCTCACTTACTTCAAGTATGGACATAAAAAATTCAAAATCACGAGTTCTTTTCTTTAAAACTTTGATGGATATGCATAACTACCTCGTTAGATTCATGGTTTTTTAGAAAATAAAAATCGCATATAAATACCTGGGAACTCCACTAGTATCCATCTCACTCAGATCCTTACAAGGGTTAGATATGATAAGTAACTCAACAGTAAATTAGCAAAGTGGACTTTCATATCTATTAATATTTCAGTCATACTAATTCTTCTCAAATCAATCCCTCAAGCTCACCATCTCTACCATCTTTAAGCTCTTATAGCCCCTTCCTTAGATGTTAATTCTATTTATGATATTCAACATTCATACTTATGGGGAGGACCATTTGAGAAATAAAATGGGCCTTGGTATCATGGGATAGATTATGTAAGACAATGTTACAAAGGGTTCTAGGTTTTTGAGGCCAATCTATACTCACAATGGTCCTAAGAGCCAAACTCTGGTGGAATTGCTTGCAAGGTCGACGAGATATTTGGAAAATCATCTGGAACCATAGGTATGTCGAGCATAATCCTCTCAGTCAACTCATTTGTACTTAAATTATATTGGTTATTCCATAAGGAATCTTACAAAACAAGGGAAAAATATAATCCAGCAATTTTGTTTTTCAAAGGTCTAAGATGGAATTCGATTTAGTAGTTCACATAGCTTTAGGACCAAAAATATTTAATTGAAATTAAGACATATGATGGAAGTAGGCCAAGTCAAACTCACAAACAATTGGATAATATCTATGGATCTAAATAGTGGATACAATGGTTGTCTCCTGAGATCTGGTACCCAAATCCCAATGAAGAAACTTGGGCATCATTATGGTGACCTCTCAAAGGCTAATTTATTTATATATTCAATCAGCCCAAAAAATCCATTTGGGTTATAGTTCCAATGGATTTTTCTAAGTCAAAGAAATTTATGGGTTGGAAGTAGGTTTCAAATAAAAACACAAAATGTGCATTTGGAAAAGCAATCTTTGGCCAAAAATATCTCTCTTCATTTGGCTCTTAGCATAAGGAAAAAATTCTTACATGTTACAAGCTCCAATCACGAACCTTATTAGGGCCCTCCTTTTCCTACATATGTATACAAGCATATATTTATTTTGAGAATATATTCAACCATTTTCTATATTCCCTCAACATATGTACAATATTGTAGCAATGTATGCACCTGTTAGACCATGATCCCCTAAGTATGTCCCTCAATCTTGAGCACTGGAGAGATAGAACTTTCAAAAACACCATACATAATAGAATTTGGGTCCTCTTACCCGAATTGATTTTATGGTTAATATGGAAAGAGAGAAACCATTATGTATTTCATAGTCACTTCCTCCCTGTCGATTCCCTCTGGTCCTTAATTTGGAACAACATTCAAGAATTAATTGTTGCCTAAGTATGCAGTTAGTAGAATTAAGAAGTCCAGTAAGTTGATGTATCAATCCTATAGAATTGGAATATTATCCTTGGAGCCCTCTCACGTTGCATTGTGGAAGAACCCTCCACCCAAATTCCTCATGATGAAATTTTATGGTGCATCCAAAGGTATTCGAAGCCCTACACAATATGGTCTAGTTTTTCTTGACAATCAAGGCACTCTTCTCTACATTTTTACATGACCTTTGGGAATGTCTAGCAATAATGCAACAGAGTTAAATGCCTCATAATAAGGCCTTCATATATCACACTCATTGGGATAGACAAAATTAGTGGTGGAAGGTGATTATTAGGTGGTTTTCAACATGCTCAAAAAAATCTTAAATGGATCATCTCTGATTAAAGTTTGTCACAACTGGAGATTAGTGACCACTTTAGACAAGGTGGCCATTATTCTCAAATATATTCCAATTATTGTCCCATCCAATTTCTAAATAAAAAGAGACAAAATAATACACCACTTAGCCAATGAGTCATGTGAGGAGAAAGCCACTCCAGTCTCGACTTCATGGACCTCACTCTCAATATTTATCAAATGAAATTATCTAGTACTAGCCTTGAAGGAATATCCCTCCTTGGAAGAGGTGTCTAGCCTAAGACAAATGGGGGAGACATGAGATTGTTTTCCCACCAGCCACAAGGGAAGGAGGATGTGTAATTTACACCCCTAAGTGTTTAACACCCACATCCCATCACTCATATGATCAATGTCCCATAACTGCAATTCCTCCTCGATGATCATGCCACTCATGTTTGGTTTAATGGTGTATCTCCACTTGTAGACACAGTATCATCAGGTTATTGAATACCCATATACTAGGAAGGTCAATGCGGTTTGTGGGCTTGGTATTAATCTAAATATTGGTCACTTTGGGAGGAAATAAATAATGATGGAAAGCCAAGCCATCTATTTGCATGTGAGGAAGGTGGTTAATAGTTTCTATGCACTCATTATTGTACCTTCATTCTAATGGTTTATAGAATATTTTAGTGACATTGAGCTGGGTTTCTAGTATTTACGTGGTGTATTGGTATTTTATTTTATTTTCTTAAGTATCTATACCCATGGCACTCCATCATCCTTGACAAATTTGGTGGTCTTCCTCATGAAATTTGTTGGGAAGATGCCTCCCCTATGGTCTGCCAGAGCTCTCTCGACTTATTTCCCATTATTATTGATTTTTCCTTAACTTCATTGTCCCTCATTGGATTTTATAAGTTCTAAATTCTATACCCCCCCACCAATGCACTATACTGCCCTCTAGTCCCTTTTGTCTCCTCCACTTCTACCCTTTGCCTCATGTTGGGCTAGCTTTGTGGAACTCTCATTCCTCGCATCTATTTCTTGGAATAGATTTATAGCTCCCATTTATGGTGGTAACCATGTTGATACAAATGAAGTAGGTTTTATGTGGAGATATATACTGTGGGTATATTGATAACCCATAGTCCAACATTGGGCTGAAATATTTGCAACTCGATATCAAGAGTTTTCTCTATAAAGTGTCAAAGGTGAAATCACTTAAGTGGAACATGAATTTCATATGAGAGACAATGCATCACTCACTCTGAGGTGTTTTTTGAGGTGGTTAGATGGGTTCCAAGCATGAACCACCCCTAGGGTCTCCTCAATCATTATTTATATGTTGATTTTATTCAATAAACCTATAAATTCAAATAATGATCCTTATACTCCCAATACCAATAGTTTATTTTCAACTAATGTTTAGAATAAATTTTCTAAGGAAAAGTTGGACTAGATATAAAAACATATCTACAATAAGATATGTAATTCTGTTATAGCATCATTTCTCACCTTGACATGATTCATGATTGCTTTATGGCTTTTGGGCACCCATTCCTACAGACTTGGACAAATTCACTTAAAAACAGTGTAAAATCCCTCATACGCGACTATGCCCATGTTTTTCCGCGTGTATACGCAAGTCCAGCTAGAGTTTTCCGCGTATGCCATTAAAATGATTAAAAAATATATAAAAAATCCCTAATTTCGCATTGGGTTGATGGTTACTCAGGTAGTTCAACCACCCCAGCCCGTGGCCAACTGTTTCCAACTGCTGAAACTACTTGGAGGGACTATAAAAAGCCCTCATGTGTATGGCCTAAGGGAGAGAGAGAATTATCGATATTATACCCTGTTGGTATTCCCTATCCAAGTCTGATTCCCCGTGCCTCTTGCACTTTCCCAGTTCATTGTAGGAAACCCTTGTTTCCTTGAGATACTCATCCCTTTATATGTTATCTCGTATGCACCAGTTTGGAAGGAGTCTTAGCGAGGCAAGGGCTGGACGGATCCGGACGACGGTCTGCGAAGGCCTTGGAAGGATCAGGTGATCTCTCCGCTTGATTACTTTTGTACGTACTATTTATAATACAGAAGTATCATGCTGTTCCCGAAATAAACGTGTTAGTGTATGCTTTAATGTATGAGAATATTTGTTATACAAGCATTCATTATTATTTATTTAATGTTTTATATGAATCTCACTAACATATAGAGTAGATATATGCTGTACAACTTGTCCTTTGTGCTGGTTTCTTCTTGTATTTCAGGTTAAGGAGGAAGGACGGTTGTAGGGAGTTTGGACTCCACGTGGATCTACTTCAAACGTAGGACCAACGGGTGAATCTCTCATTATGCTCTATTTAGTTTTTCTGAACGTGCATGGTTGTGTGAGTCTCTGTTAAGTAGTACTCCCCTGCTCTGTGGAGGTTGTATCCCAACCAACCTCTAGGGTGTTAATTCCCCGAAACAGAACTGGCAACTCCAGTGGGAGTCACATTCTTGCGATTCTCCTGTTGGGTTGTTTCAGCTGTTTGGTAGGTTGCCAACAGTTTTTTCTGTCTTTTGCAGTCCAGTTTGTTTTCTTGCAGTCAGTCTGAAGTCTTGGTGTCTTTCCCAGGCTTGTCTTTTTTGTTTTTCATTATCTTTCTTTGTATACGCTCTTTTTTCTGCACACAGTCGCGTATACACGCGAGTTTGTCTAAAGGGACCCACGTATACGCGAGTTTCCCTTGACACAGATGCGTATACACGCTGGTTGCATAACTGCAAGGTCGCGTATACCTAGGCAGATTTTGAATTTTTAGGATTCTGGTGTTTTTGGTCCTTTCTGGCTGTGGAGGCCTGTGTCTGCAGAGTCTCTATACTTACTGGAGTGTGAAGGAAGTGGTTTCAAGTCTTGTTTCTCTTTCGTTTGTTCGAAAACTAATCTTTTTGGCAAAGTGTTCTTGTTGGTGCTGGCACTCCTGGATTGAGTTCCAAGATCGCTTTCTGAGCATTCTTGGCTGTTCTGCTTTATCAGAACAGAGAGCTTTTGCTCACTGACTCGCTCCTATCTTTTTGTTGTGCTTTGCATTGCGTTTTTTGCTTTGTTTTTGATTGGTTTTCTTGAGTTTCATAGGCTAGGGTTTTGTTGCAATTTTCAAAGAACTTTTCTTGCTTCTTTGGAGTCTTTTGTTGCAGCAAGTTTGCACTATTCGTCTAGGCTGATTGGCTAAGTTTTTGGTCTTCCATTGCTCTTATTGATCTTGCTATCATTAGCTTTATAAGGTTTGGGAGCATAGTTGAAGTTTGTACTCGAAATTCGGTCTCGTTTTGGCTTGAACTGTGATAGTTGTGCTTGGTCTTTTTGAGCTCTTGTTTTATAAAACTAAAAAGCCCAAAAAACATTCGTTTTGCTTTTTGTTTTTTGCATTTCAAAAACTCAAAAAACATTTGGTCTTGTTTTTGTTTTTGTTGCTGCATTTTCATTTTCGTTTGGCCATACCTTTTGGAGCTTTTGTGAAAGTTTCTTGCTTCTAGTTTTCGACTTGATTTTGAAGAGACGTTGTCATTTGATTTCTTCTTCTTGTTGTCAAGTGTTTTGCTGTCTTATATTAAGAGTTCTTGTTTTCAAGAATTGGCTTTCTAGACAACAAAAGATAAGTTAAAACTGAAGGAGCTTTTTGGGAAATTTCACCTTTGTTTTAAGAGATTTTTGCATCCTAGGATTTACATGCTTGTAGTGATTTGCATTAGGTGCATTGAATCATTTAGTTAGCTTCTTAGTTTTTGTGAGTGTGAGTTTGTAATTCGAAAAGAAAAATACAATTTTTTAGTCTCGTAGAACCTGTATAGAAATTGCTCTTCATCGAAAGACAAAGAACTGCATGTACATGTAGTTAAGTTTTTATTAATTTCTTTTGCGTCAAAACACCATTGGTTTCATCTCCATATCCTTGTGACTTAATATAACAACCCTTAAAATAAGCGATTTAATCTAAAATCAACTAGCAAGTTTTACTAGGTGTCAATCACCAACTAGCTAGGTTGTAGGGCCTTGGAATAGGTGAGTGGAGAGTTAACTCTCCAAGGCCGCTCAAAAAAACATAGAAGTTGATTAATTGAGCGAAATCCAACTTCGTGAGGTGGACTGGGAAAGCTCTCATCCGAGAGTCAAGCACGAGGGGAAGTGAAGGTTAAGAAGAGGGATACCCCCCCTCCGATTAGCTGAATTTGACCTCAAGACCGTTCCGCCTAGCTTCTGATACGGATTGGTGTCCATAGTTGCCGTTCCTAGGTTCCACACAGGTGACTGCGGGGGGGAATACCCGTGGTACCAGAGGCAGATGTCGCATCACTTTCAGCAGTACTTCTGGGGGGTGCCCTTGCGAAGCTTGGGTGCTTGAGCTGGAAAAGGCTGTCGTTAGGAGGTCAGCGTAGCTGTTTCTGATACCTTCGCTAGTTGTTCTGGGCCCTAATCATCCCAGACTGCTTTCAGAAGGCCCTATACTTTGCTTTCCTGTATTTTGGTGTCCGGTCCTCATCACCCAGAGCGGAAATACTTGGAGGCTGTTTGCTTGTTGTTTCTCAGGGATTTTTTATTTTAGTGAGTGCTCTTTGCTCCTAGCTTGCTTAGATTTTCACTTTTTTGAGTCTAATATAATAAATCTATAAAAGTGGCTGATCAAGCGCCTCGACGTTCGAGGAGAATCCGGGGGTTATCTCTCGAGAGTGCAGAGCCTTCTTCGAGAAGGCGTAGGAGCGATTTAGCAGGTGGTTTTCACCCTGTGGAGTCTGACGCTGTGGAGAGAGATCCTCCACCAAGGTCTGAAGGTTTCATAGCTGATTCCGGTGTCGGTTCCGAGAGGAGCGTTCCGCTCACCTCGCGAGTGTTGTTTCCTCAGGAAGAAGACTTTCAGATAGAAGATATACCTGAGCCTCCAGCTAAAGGTCCATCTCCTCTTCCTCCTGATCATCTGTTTGTTATTCAGTACATCGGACCGGAGTTTGAGAGACCGCCGGATCTTCCATATCATTCTTATCTTTCGATGGCCACGACTGGGAACGCGGCTTCTACCGTGAGTGCTGCAGGCATTCAGACCCCTGTTTCTGTTGAAGCAGGGGGCACTCTTGCTCTATCTTCGATTGCTTCTAGCACTGCTATGTTTGGCTCTGGGTTCACCCAAGCATATGCTTCTCATTCTGGTCCCTTCTGTTCAGGGATGTCCATTAGTGGAAATCCCTCTTTTTCCTTTTCCGCCGGTGAAGCTGGGTCTACACCCATGTCTAACATGGCTAGTGGATCAGCTTCGTTTCAGGGTTTCCCCTTTGGGACTGGGCATATTCCCAGTTCCAATCCTTCTTTAGGGTTGTTTCCTTTTACGTCCCAGACCCAGAGTTTCAACCCTTGGTCTGGGGGGAAAAGTTCGACTACTTTTACGGGATGGAATCCTGTGTTTACAACGGCTGGGGTAGGGAATCAGTTCTTCGCGGGTCATCAAGGGAATGCTTCTTTCCCTTCTTCGAGTGCTTATCAGTCTTTTTCTCCTCTGTCTAATGCATGGAACCCCTACCAGGGGCTTTCCTCTTCAGTCAATACTTCAGCGGGGGGAACTGGTCTAGGTTTTGGTAACTCGGCGTGGGGAGGAGGTTCTTCTCCGTTTTCTACGAGTCCTTTCTGGCAGCTTGGTGCCTCATCAAATCCAGGCTATTCTTTTCAGAATGTTGGAAATCCATCCCATTAAGGATGGAATTCTCAGGCTCCGCCTCGATTACCGTTTCTGGCAACGTTAAACTTGCCAGACTTGTCGAAGTTAACTAATGACCCGATTCGGTATAGTTCGGGGTGGCCTCCGGTCCCGACCAAACTTCCTTCAGACATTCCAAATTTTGAAGGTAAGAGTGGAGAGGATCCGGCAGACCACATCACCACTTTCCATTTATGGTGCTCATCGAACTCCCTGATCGATGATTCGATTAGGTTGAGATTATTTCAACGCACCCTAACTGGGAACGCCGCAAAATGGTATATAGAGCTCACTAGGGGCAGTTTCGCCACATTTGGAGAACTGGCTGTCACATTTATTAACCATTTTCAGTTTCCTGTCAGATATGAGGCCGGGACCGAACTCCTGGCTAATTTTAAGCAGGATGAGGCAACTCACATTTCTGATCACATTCAGGAATGAAGGAGAAGGAAGAGGCTTATCAAAGCCCATATTCCAGGTGAGTTCCTTCTCGAGTGGTTTTTGAAATCGCTTCAGTCAGATATTTCAAAGGATGTATCCCTATCCGGGGTATTTTCCGAGGAGCAGGCCATTTTTAGGGCCCAACGGTTAGAACTGATCTATTCTCAGTCTGGGGTACTTTATAAGTATTTGCCCAATGCTCCTCGCTCCAAGTTGGATTTATCGAAACCCAAACCTGGTCCGCATGGTGACGGGCTTGTCGGATCGGTCAATAGTAGTGCAGCCAGCCTGCTTTCTCAATTGCAGCAGTTGTCTTTACAATCTGCTCCTTCTGGTCAGGCTGTGCCTGCTAATTCATCACCTTCCCAGTCTTTTTCCATAAATGCTGTCCAATCTTCCGAACCCAAAGGAAATCAACAATCCGATGGGAAGAAGAAGGGACGTAATAACAAGAAGAAGGGCAAAAATGGGAAGGACAATGCAAATAAAACCAACGAGCGTGTTGGTGAGGGTCAAAAGGAGAAAAAGAAAGTGAAGTTTCCGTGCAAGATTTGTGCTGGAGACCATCTCACACACCTTTGCCCAAAAATTCAGGATGCTCAGCGCCTGTTATCTCAGCAGGGTTCTTCTAGTTCCCAGGCTGTGCTAACAAACCCTTTTCCCCAAGGGCAGCAATTAATTGCTGGCGCGAACCAAAATCCTGGGGCTTCCTCTGGAGGTTCCCAGGAAGGGGAAATTCCATCAAATATCTTTATGATGAGTGCTCACGTGGATGTCGCTACGAGATCCCGTGATTATGGCGGAGAGGAATCTTCGAAAGCTAAGGAAGTTCCTGATGCTACTGAGCCGCTTCACATCACGAAGCCAACTGTTGAGTCTATGCCTCGGATGCCAAAAACATCTTCTAAGCGGTCAACGATTAATCCGAACGTGAGGGCTGCCCAGAACTACTCGATTGTAGAAGATCTGGCATAGAGTCCTTGTGCTATGTCAGCTTTAGAGGTACTCCAGTCTTGTCCGGCTCAGCGCAGTGCTTTGCTCACTGCCATTGGGGCTATTGATCCTAAAAATTCTCTTCTGATTACTTTTGATATGACTAATTTTAAGAAGAGACTTCCTCATCACATGGCTTTTCATATTAAATCGTCGTATCGAAAGACCAATATCTTTCGAACGGTGGTCGATGAGGGTGCTTCTACATGCGTGATGTCTCTCGCATGCTGGAAGACACTTGGATCTCCCAAAGCTGTTCCATCTAGCACTGTTCTTACTGCATTCGATGGTCATTCTCACAGACCCCATGGTATTGTCCCGGCTTTGCCCATCTGTGTTGGGGGCAAAACCATTAACATAGAGGTTGAGGTAGTGGATGCAGCCTTGGACTACAACCTTCTGCTGGGGAGGAACTGGATATATGAGATGGATGCCATTGCATCCTCATTATTTCGAATTGTATGTTTCCCCCACGAAGGGAGGATAGTCACGGTGAATCAACTGGACTGTCCTCCTGTAGACCTGGATGCGCCTTCTGACTCATCTGTGCCTAAGTTGGATAATACTAAGGCGCCTGTCGAGAATCTAGGAGTTGGAATGTATTCTTCCCTGATGGGTTCTTTTGATCTTCCTCCTCCTAAGGTGTCTATTAATGCTATTTCATCCTCCAAGGCTCCCCTTCAAAGAGAGTTCTTTCGAACTCATTATTTTTCGGACCCTTGGACCTTACCTTCCCCAACTGCCACTTTGGAGGAAGGGCAAGTGGGTGGAATGGCATTCCCGATTTCTGCAGCTGAGATTGCATATCAGTCTGTTGTTGACACTGCAGAGTCTGATCCAGCTCCTCTTTCGCCGGAAGAGCTGGATGGTGATGTGGCTCCGGCTTGGACGCTTACTTCTTCTTCTGCCCAGGATTGTCTAGATACCACTCTTCCATCTGAAGAGGCCATCCTGGAAGCAATGACAGGTATAGAGAGACCGTGGGATGACTTGCATCATCGGTCTTACTTCCTACCCGACTTGAGCGAAGTCGAAGCTAGTTTTCCAAGTCCTCAGTCTCCTGGACCTGTTCACCCAGTCTTGAGCCCCTTAGCACCAGCACAGGTTTATGCTGAAGGGAACATGGCCGTGATCTCTCCGACTATCCCGGTGAACATCTCCAGGAATCCCAACATTATTGAGAACGTTTTCATTGGAGCTGAATGTTCCCGTGAAGAAGTTCAAATCTATACCGAGCTCTTCAAAGAGTATAGGGATGTTTTTGCTTGGTCTTATGAGGAAATGCCTGGCATAGATCCATCTATCGTCCAACATGAGATCAAGACGTATGAAAACGCTAAGCCGGTCAGGCAAAAACTTCGTCCGGTTAATCCTAGGAAGGCAGCAGCTATCAAAGCTGAAGTTGAAAAGCTGCTTAAGGCGGGATTCATTTTTCCAGTTCCTCTGACTGAATGGGTTTCAAACCCCGTTCCGGTAGATAAAAAGCAAGGAACGATTCGAGTGTGCATCGATTTCAGAGACCTAAATAAGGCGTGTCCTAAAGATAATTACCCCACACCTTTCATCGATCAGATTATTGACGAGTGTGCCGGTAACGAGATTTTCTCCTTCATGGACGGTTTTTCTAGTTATAATCAAATTACTATCCGTCCAGAAGATCAACATAAGACCGCATTTATTTGTCCCTGGGGTACGTTTGCATATAAGAAAATGCCTTTTGGTCTTAAAAATGCTGGAGCTACTTTTCAGCGGGCCATGTCTTTTCCACGACATCAAGAAAATCATCGAGGCATACTTAGATGATCTAGCTGCTCATTCTCGAAAGAGAATGGATCATCCAGGTCACCTCCGACAAATATTTGAAAGATGTCGTTTTTATAAAATTCGTTTGAATCCGAACAAGTAAGGTTGCTGCAATAACATCCTGTGGGCTCGGCCGTTGGGATTTATCGTGTCTAGGGGAGGGATACATTGTGTCTAGGGGAAGGGATAAGGGTAGATCCTTCAAGCTGAGGCAATACTGCTGCCTCCCGTCTTCAATCCGCCAAACCTTCAAAGTCTCCAAGGGAAGTCTAACTTTCGGAGGTTTATCGTTAACTATGGCCGAGATTACAAAGGATATATGAGACCTGCTGAAGAATGGAGTTCTTTTGGGATCTATTTCATTTATCACTATTCATGCTCAAAAAGGCATTGACTTCTCTGCCTTTTACCGAGTCCACCCGATTATAGCAGAGATTTTCTTTTGTATTCCAAGGCAACAGAATCTACCATTGGTATGGTTCTCGTTCAGGAGGATGATGCTCTGGCTGAGCATGTTATTTACTACCTTAGTCGAGGACTGGTAGGACCTGAACTGCGATACACCCCGATAGAAAAATTAGCCTTAGCAGCAGTCCATGCTGTGCAACGACTCCGGCATTACATTATTCTTCGCAAAACTTATGTCTTGGCAGCTGCCAATCCATTTCAGTTTGTCCTCAGCAAGCGAGTGATTGGGGGAAAATATAATAGATGGATTGTGATATTACAGGAATTCGATCTAGAGTTCATGTCTGCCAAATCCAAGAAGTCATTAGTCTTTGCGGAATTGATCTCCGAGTTGCCTTGTGGTGAAGAGATGATCTATGATGAGTCCTTTCCGGATGAACACTTGTTTTTAATCTCTCCACAAGATCCTTGGTATGGGGATATCATTGTGTATCTCCAGACTGCGAAGTTTCCCTCTTCTTTTTCGAAAGATGAGCGTCGTAAGCTGCGTCACTTAGCAAAAAATTATCTGATTATTGGTGATGCTTTGTACCGTCGAGGGGTTGATTCAATCCTAAGACGCTGCTTAACTTTCGAAGAAGCTGAGGCTGTGCTTAATGATTCTCACGGTGGAGCTTGTGGGGGTCATTTATCAGGGCTTGCTACAGCCCAAAAGATTTTGCGCGCTGGCTACTTCTGGCCCTCGAATTTCAAAGATTGTATTGAATCGGTCAAGAAGTGTCATCCTTGTCAAGTGTATACTCGAAAAATGCGCGCTCATCCAGCTCCGCTTTTTCCAGTCGTTACTGTCGGACCCTTTACCAAGTGGGGTATGGATTATACTACTTGTAACCCGCCTTCGGCAAAAGGTCACAAGTACATTATCGTAGCAGTAGACTACTTTACGAAGTGGGTCGAAGCTATGCCTACTTTTGGGAACGATGGTGAGACTGCAACTCTTTTCTTCTTCAACCAAGTTATCGCTCGTTTCGGTATACCTAGAGAGATTGTCACTGACCATGGCAGTCACTTTCAGAACAGTATGATGGCTGAGTTGGCTCTTAAAATGGGTTTCCGGCAGGAGCATTCATCTCCATATTATCCTCAGGCCAATGGCCAGGTGGAAGCCGTGAATAAGTCCTTGAAGACAATTCTTCAACGGACGATTGATAAACATAGATCCAACTGGCACATTATGCTATATCCTGCACTCTGGGCATACAGGACGTCAGTTAAAACTGCAACTGGCTTTACTCCGTTTCAGTTAGTCCACGAGGTGGAATCCGTATTTCCCATTGAATGCGAGATTCCTTCCCTTAAATTAGCTGTTGAGCTTCTTCCTGACACTTCTAGTCTGGCAGAGCGGCTTCTTCATCTGGAACATCTTGATGAGCAGCGTCGAGATGCCGCCACGTTGAATGAAGCCCATAAAAACCGAGTCAAAGTTCAGTACGATAAGGCAGTTAAGCCTAGGATCTTTTTCGAAGGTGACCTTGTTTTGGTCTATGCCCAAGAAAAAGATGCCTTGGGGGCAGGAAAGTTTAAGTCGATGTGGTATGGCCCCTATATCGTCAAAAAGGTCCTTAAGAAAGGAGCATATACCTTGGTTGACTTCGAAGGGAACGAGTTGCCGGAGCCCCGAAATGGGCTCTATTTGAAGAAGTATTATGCCTAGGCTTTGGCCTGGCATTTTGCTTTGTATATAGTAGTTTTTCTGTCTTGTACATATCTATTTGATTTTCGATTTTTGATGAGGTGGTGATGTTTTTGATCTGCTTTGGCAGGTTGTGTTGATGTCATGAGTCATTTTGGTTTCGCCGATGGTGCTAGTAGACACACCCGGAACTTAGCTTCCGCGGCTTGGGTGCTTCATTATCCTTCCGGTCAGCTGTTGGTATCAAGAGGGGTCTGCATTGGTCCTGCTTCCAATAACGTAGCAGAATACACTGTAGTCATTCATCTACTCTCGGAGGCAATATCCTTGGGTGTTGATTCGTTGGTAGTTTTCTTGGACTCCCAGCTGGTGGTGTCGCAGTTGAACAACACTTATCGGGTACGAGATCCAATTTTATTACGATTGTTCTTGAGGGTACGTTTGTTACAAAGGTCATTTCAAATTTTAACATTCATTCATATTCCTCGAGCTGACAATTGGTTTGCTGACTCATTGGCTAATCAAGCTTTAGATTGGCATATTAATCATTCAATACAATAAATTCTAATCATCAAAAACATCATACATTTGATACATTTATCACATCACATCAAATATCACTGTATATATATCATCGGAGTGTCAAACAACTTTACAAAATTTGGATCCATAATCTCGTACAAAACTTGGGCTTATGCCCCATCATGTTCAGTCTCAAAAAAGAATACACAGTCATCTAGTATAAAATCTGTCTACTCCTGAGGACCCTGCCCAGAAGTCGTGTTCCTATAGAACATAACTGTAGTGGCCACACGGCGGAATAGTCTAACCCAGTCCCGGGGTACTCCTACAATCCGTCTCTGGACGACTTCCGGCAAGTCCTCCACGGCAGCCATAGGGATTTGGCGGGTCAATCCCTCCAAGTTTCTCTGCACGGCCTGGAGTGTCCTGTCGGAATCCGCTGTTTCCGCCTCACCTCTGCGGCGCTTGTGGCGCGGTAGGCCCTCAGGACGAACTGGTCCAACATCTGAAACATGATCATTTTTAAATTGTCAGTCATTATGAATCCAATCCAAAAACATGCTTGTTTTTTCATTTTTCATACATAATTGAAAAAATCCAAAAAAAATCATATAAGTCAAAATTTTTTGCAAAAACTTACCGACTGCTCCCCATGCTGCGCCGGGTGGAAGTACTAGATCTGGATCTCCTCGGAAATCCATCCTAGCATAGGGATAGTCGTCCATTGCGATGATCTGTTCTCCCCACCATAGGAAGAACTCATCGTCCCACGTGGTCCGGGGTACCTCGCTGCCCCCCAGTCTCTTCATCATGTCTGCCCAACGGGCAATTCTTGGGTCCCGCGGGCTGCTGATAGTCGAGATGACTCTGGGTCTCAAAGATGGAACTCTCTCGAAGAAGAATGTGGTCAAAATGGTACCATAGCCAAAGTGTTTAGTTTTTGTCTGGCGAATAGAAGTGAGCTGTTGTTTCATATTCAGTAGCAGGGCTGTGCACCAATTGTAGACGTGAATCAAACACTCTACAGCTATACTCATTTGCGTCTTGGACGCCTGATGCAGTGAGGCAAATCCTGCCACTCTGCCAATGGTGAATAGGAGGATCTTCATGTGCAAATCCCTGATATCTCTAATAGCAATCTACGTTCCAACCTTCTTGGAATTATCTACGCAATATAACTGGACATAATCTTCCACAGTTAACCCTCCCAGGGGTTTTCCGTGAAGGTCTACTGGGTCTCCCCTCCTGGAGAGTCCAGTGATGAAATATATATCCTCCACTTCTATGCGTAGTGGCATCTGATCAATTATGAAGCAATCCTGATCTGGTTCTCAATAATTTATGAGCATTTCAAGCAATCGCACATTACTTTTCATATTGGGCATTTTAAAGAATTTCAACAATCCGCAATTTCGGAGGATGTTTTGAGCTGCGCGGTCCTGCATGACCTCTTGGTCTACTGCACTATGCTCACGTTCCCTCCAAGAGATGGTCATCCTGAGAAATTTCATCAAAATTTTCATTAGAAACACTTTTTTGAAATCGGACCTGTGCATACGTGACCTTTCCTGTGCACAGTCGCGTGTATACGCGACTTGCCTTCATTAAACCCGCGTATGCGCAGATACGCATTTTTTAATAAGGGTTTCAAGGCAAAAAATCACTTAATTTTAATTTTCAAACGGACAAAATGAATCAACAGGATGATTAAGGAGCCTACCTGAAGTTTCGCTGAATTCCGACGGTCAGTTGTTCCTGATTTGACGAAACAAGTTTTTAGCTCCAGAGCTCTTTTTCCAAATCAGCTATGCAATAATGAACCAAATGAGAGGTAATTTGTGTATTTATGGCTAAAAATTGAAAATTTTCGCAAAAATTTCCTTATGCTTATTTTTTCAATCTATCCTATGCTGTATAACTCGATTGCTTGGAAGTGCCCAGTTTGGTATATTTTCAGGTACATTTTGACGATTTTGGGATTTTTTCCGGTTTTTGATCCATGATTTCCGACTCTTCACGGCAGGTATATGATCTTTACTGGCATATAGGTTAGGGAATCACTTTCCGTTGCATCTTGCATACTAGCCTCCATACTGATCACTTGCCTTAGGGTCGATCCCATCAGGTCATGAGTATTACACCCATTTCACTCGCCGATTTTTAATCATGACTTGGTGGTAGAGCCTTCCTTTACATGGGCTTCCTAGTTAGTTCCTCACTATCACTTGTTGCCCATGCTGCTTTTGATGTAGGCTCGGGAGTCCTCTTTAGTCCCGCCATGTCTTTTGTGTTGAAGCTTCATTATTCTCCTTCATCACTTATCATTTTTCTGGCTTATACCCTAGAGGCTCCCTGGTGTCGTTAAGTTGTATTACTGCATTGCATATTGGCTACTTGTTTATCCTGGCCTTTAGCCGGCTTCATTTGGACTCGATGTTTAAGCCAACTTTTGACCTTGACTTTCTGTACAAGTTAACCATTGCATGCACTTAGCTATCACGACTTGACACCTTTTGTACCCATGGATGGAACGTTCCTCTGAGTATCACTGACCAGTTTTCGCCACCTTGCATTGAGCATAGGATTGTTCCAATCCCAGGAACTAGTGCATCTGTTTTCTTGATACTCGTTCTATCCATTGTACCATAGCATTCTTTTATTCTTTTTCAGGCTTATTATATGAAAAAGACAAAAAATCAAATATAACAAAAAGAGCGGGAACGGGATGTATCTTCGTTATTTTGATGGCAGTACAGAGTCAGTTTGTCGCCCTTGAACAAAGCACATATAATTATATATATTTCCTTCATTTGGGATGGTTCTAGTTTGACCTAGGTTCAGCCTTTACCATGTTTCACTTGTCAGTTCTCCCCCGGTTGGTTATCTCTTCCAATCATATGGAGAGTTTGTTTTGCCTCCAGCAGGACAGACTTATACAGTGTCACTTTTTACTGCCATGGTCATCACAGAGTTGTGCTTTTGTTCAAGGGAAGTTTAGCCTGAGTCGGCCATTCTGCGGTGTCTCTTGACTCATTATTCAGTCGGCCTTCCCGGTCTTGTCAGTATCATGTTCTATCACATCAGATGTTTTGGTCTTCTGCTCGTGCTAGTTTGAGAAGGTCCCCATTGACTTCTTGCTGGCGGGTTTGTCTCTTATCGACTACGACACATTGCTCTGAGAGCAAACCTAGAGCCGCACCCTGGGCCTATTTCCATCATTGATAGGTGACCTTGTGCTCAGCATTTGATCATCATCATGGGTTTTTGACTGAGTGGTTTCCCCTGTGTTCGACGTCAGCACACATTATCACACTTGGGATTCGTGCAGTACCTTGATTTCCATTTGACCCTATCGGTGGATTTCTCGCCTCTGTGTCAGCTTTCATTATTGGTTGGTTCAGAGGGTTTCTTCCGTGCGCGAGCTTCATCTTGTGCACGTCGGAAACGTACTTCGGTTTTGGTTCCATCACTCTCCTTCGTCCGATTCCTTCCAAATCTTGGCCTGCGGGTTACACTCGCGCTGGACTGATGTGGGATGCCTTAATGCCTTCCTTCCAGCAGATCTTTTCCCATCGACTCCGACTCATTGCTCTGGAAATAAGGTCTAGAGTCTTTTTGTCAGTACCTTAGGGTTTGCAGTCATCAGTGGCAGACTCTTCGCTATCGACAGTGGGGATTCATCATTGCCTCCTGATTGGTAGATTCTTTCCAGTGTTCGACTTCAACTCATTCATTCACACTTGTCAGATTGTACTGGGGCACCTTGACACTCATTATCATTATCGGTGGGTTGTCTCGCGTTGGTTAACGGGAAACATCATTGCCCGGTAATCCCACGATTTCTCACATGGTCGACTTCAGCTCATTTATTCCCAGTGTGTAGAATTGTGCCGTTGTGATCGGTGAAGACCCCTGGTTACATCGAAGATGTTTCGTTCACTTTGACAAATTTTCTCGCACTGCCGTTGATGCCGTCCACCCTTATATGTTGCAGTTCAGCACAGCAGCATCTTATATGTTGGTCCCCGAGTTGCGTGATTGTACCGTTTGATCCACCTCTTATGATCTGGTACTTGGAGATTCAGTTACTTCTTTGATCAGACATCCAGTTGCACCATCTTTGATCAGCTTTCTATATGTGATACTTGGACATTGATACATACTTGTATTTCCGGGCCCTGCTCAGATGATTCACTATGTACTTTCAGTTCAGTTATACTTGTATACATATTGGATCTATTTCAGTACTTTCCATATGATGTATTTTTGACTGAGCATGGTTATGCCCGCCTCAGCATGAGTTGACTCTCCGGTTTCTTTCATTGGTTTTTGGCAGGCTGAAATCTGGTGAAGTCCTCTCTTGTCCTTGCGAAGTTCTTTCTATGTGCATAATACATTTCGGCCATCATGTACCCCTTCTGACCTCATATATTAGGGGGCATCTGTTATAGCATCATTTCTCACTTAGACATGATTCATGATTTCTTTATGGCTTTTTGGGCACCCATTCCTACAGACTTGGACAAATTCACTTAAAAACAGTGGAAAATCCCTCATACGCGACTATGCCCATACTTTTCCGCGTGTATACGCGAGTACAGCTAGAATTTTCCGCGTATGCCATTAAAATGATTAAAAATATATATAAAAATCCCTAATTTCGCGCTGGGTTGATGGTTACTCAGGTAGTTCAACCACCCCAGCCCGTGGCCAACTGTTTCCAACTGCTGAAACTACTTGGAGGGACTATAAAAAGCCCTCATGTGTATGGCCCAAGGGAGAGAGAGAATTATTGATATTATACTCTGTTGGTATTCCCTATCCAAGTCTGATTCCCCGTGCCTCCTGCACTTTCCCAGTTCATTATAGGAAACCCTTGTTTCCTTGAGATACACATCCCTTTATATGTTATCTCGTATGCACCAGTTTGGAAGGAGTCTTAGCGAGGCAAGGGCTGGACGGATCCGGACGACGGTCTGCGAAGGCCTTGGAAGGATCAGGTGATCTCTCCGCTTGATTACTTTTGTACGTACTATTTATAATACAGAAGTATCATGCTGTTCCCGAAATAAACGTGTTAGTGTATGCTTTAATGTATGAGAATATTTGTTATACAAGCATTCATTATTATTTATTTAATTTTAATATGAATCTCACTAACATATAGAGTAGATATATGCTGTACAACTTGTCCTTTGTGCTGGTTTCTTCTTGTATTTCAGGTTAAGGAGGAAGGACGGTTGCAGGGAGTTTGGACTCCACGTGGATCTACTTCAAACGTAGGACCAACGGGTGAATCTCTCATTCTGCTCTATTTAGTTTTTCTGAACGTGCATGGTTGTGTGAGTCTCTGTTAAGTAGTACGCCCCTGCTCTGTGGAGGTTGTATCCCAACCAACCTCTAGGGTGTTAATTCCCCGAAACAAATTCACGGAAAAATTAGGGGCTAATATTTGCAAGTGAGCTATTTTTGCATGTTTTTTTTTCCAAAAAAAATATTCACTAGTTTATATTGTTTTCTAAAAGTGATTCTCCTAAATTTTATAGTATACAATTATTTTACCTTAAAAATCACCATATCTATATATATATATATATATATATATATATATATATATATATATATATATATAATTGTTATAAATTTGAATATTTGTACAAAAATATCCTAAAACGTTTACAAATTTCATATTATGGACTAGTGAATTTCGCCAAGTTTTCTAAACTTTAAGATAAATTTCTATCCTTAAAATTTTCCTTGTATGTAAATCATTAAATAAATTGGTCATAACGAATTTTCAGTTAAAGTATAGAACTAGAAATAAGGAATAAGATAATAATAATTAACAATGAAGAAACAACATATATCAATCATTATCTTTAAAAAAAAAATTCATAATGAATATGCAACAAAGTATGCAACTGCTGAAGAAGCTAAGTATTCTAATTGTGTGGTTGGATTGGAGCGACTGGAAAAAAAGTTAGAGAAAATGGTAGAACGGTCGACTATGCGGTGGATTGGGGAGTGTTGAAATGGGAGGCACATGGTCGTTGGAGGAAGCGATAGAAGGTGGGCCATGCTGGGGCTCTCGTGGTGGGAGAATCAGACATATGGAATGACATGATTTTTTTTTGGATAATGTATCAAACGGTTCTCGAAGAAAACAAGGGGTTGTTAGTGACTTTTGTTTTGTCATGTTTTTTCGCACTAATGCATTCCAGTCTGGTTCGTTGAGAGTGCCGAGGGATTTACTTTCACGCTTGCATTTAATTGAAGCATGGACAGTCAGGTAAGTGCTGTCTTAAGCTCACCGTAGTCTCATGCATGCTGCTGAGTTGCATCTTTGCCCAAATTTTCATGATATTTATCACATAATTACATGCTTGTACCAAGTGTTTTAATCATTATTAACATATTATGTTGTTAATTATAGGAATTTAGAGACAATAACTATTAATTTATGAATTCATCTTATTAGTTAATTGGATGAGTGTTTTGCATGTAAATTTAATTAATAATATGCCTTATCGATGGCAGGTGAATAAGTCTAGTGCGAGAATGCATTTGAGTACAAATTCACCCCATGCAAGAAGTAGCAGCATAGGGATTCGACATCTACAACTTCTTTGTATCCAGATAATGAGGAGAAACACATTATTTGTAGGGCTCTTAGATTTCCACAACAGCCATATGCTACCATGTGAAATAATCATTGAGAATGATGGTTCATTAATGTTTGTTGATTTCTAACTTCCCGATTTCTGGGAATATGAGAATGGTTCTATAGGCAGTCCAATGCTACAAAATGAGTATACAAGTGCAGTGCACATCCATGGCTCCGAGAAACAACAATATGGAATGGTTGTATACCGCTACAATGATCAAGGAAAATGGTGCAATGTCATCAATCAATGAATGAAGGAGGGTGCACATCCATGACCAAAAATGTGATTAACTAAAATTTAAGCTAAATTTGGTTAGAGGAAAAAAGAGAATAACCTAGTCCAAGAATAATACAGGTTCCTGAGACTCACAAAAAAATTAAGAATAAACCCAGTTTTTAAAGTCAACTACTGCATAAATGATTGTTTTTCTCTTATAGAAGATGTTTCTCTATCCCACGAGATTGAACACATTTCCTTATCATTATAGGGGCAAACGATCTAACAACAATCTCAAATCTTCCTCTATGGAGATCGAAGCAAGAAAGTTGGAGTCATAGATAATGAATATATGGCACACAAAGGAATAACATCACTTGGGATTAGATGATTCTAAGTTTGAAGTGCAGGCAGTTGGTTTTGTGCCACATGATAGATAATTTGGACTGATGAATTATCATATTACTGAGGATCTGTCATTGAAAGCCATGCCTCTTAGTTCCAATGAATGGGAGCAATGATCAAATGTTACAAACAATTTAGAAATTGAATTTGATGGGATTACAAATACAGATGAGAGGAGGAATGTGCTTCTTCTGAACGTAAGGAATGGTTATGAATGGTATATTGGGCATTTCCAGGGAGAAAAAATACCTTGCATTGATTTCTTCAAGAATTTTGGTCGTATATATATGAGTCAACAAGGCATTAATGCATAGTATAGTGGTCCATTTATGGAATTTCTTTCATATGCTAACTGTGTGAAATAAAATGCTCAATTTGAAGTCATACTTGGGTAGGCATTTCCTTCTTCTGTTCATGCATTTCCAAGGTTGAAATTACGACATAAATTTTCACTATTGTAGGTGAAGGGCGGTGTATCCCATCTTCCATTGTTGGGGGTTGAACTTCCATTTGGGTTCTTCCAAGTATTAAGGAACTTGGCTGGACACACATGGAAGTAAATGTAAAGGTAGAGTGTGATGGTGCACGATGTAAATAAGGATGTCCAACATCAAAAATGGAGATCAGTGTTGTGGATTTATTTCCAGAAGTGCTATTTGGCAAGGCTTGCAACAACATGCCTATAAACAACATCAAATGCAGAGGTAATAACTGCATTGTCAGCTTTTTGATTTCCTCTGCCAATAGTAAGAGAAGACCGAACCATTCCTAGAAGCCAAACTTCCTCTTGTTTTGATTTTAATCAACTGGAATCCTATATTTTTATTTTGTATAACCATAGATCCATTAAATTAGGAGTAGCACTGATGCTATATAATGGAGATTGTTGTGCACACATAAGTAGTGGTGTAGTAGAAAGAAGCACTGCATAGGAGTAGAGAGGTAGAGCTGAGATCACAAAGAGTAGGAGATGTTGGGATTGCAATAAATGCTAGATCATGGACTGAAGCCAACATTCCAGTATTTGAATTATTTGATTTGACTGAATATTTTGTAATTGGATTTTGTAATTTGAATCCACATTTAATTTGTATTTCCAGGCTCTTTGAATTTATGAATTGATGTGTTAATGTAGTTTTCTTTCAGAAGGATTGAGCTAGGTGATCGGGCCCATCAGTCAGCTCCTGTGTCCAGTTTGCTTAGAAGTTACTTAATTTCATTTCCTATTACTAATAATTTATTTAGCTACTTGTGTTTGATTGCGTTTCATTTCTGAGTTGTGCTTTCATTTCTTGAATAATGTGGTGCGCTTCAATTTTATTCTGCCATTTCCTTTATATCTAATACTTAAATGAATAGGTTTGGTTATTAAATTTAACTATATAGTTAAGATATAATTCATTTATGTTCCAACAATTAAATTAAAAATAGAATATTAATTAATAAGTGCTTCTCATTTTTCTCATCGTGCCATCTTCAATTTATTTCACAACAAAACATATATAAGTTGCAGGGGTTCAATATAAGGATAAAATCAACAAGGGCTTCATTTAATTTGATATTTAATAATTTAAATTGTTTTATGAATTGATCTTGGGATTGTAAGGGAATCACATTTGTTTAAATACCAATATTAGTTTAAATACATTTTAACACAATTAAAGTGTCCAAGAACACTCTTGAAGATATCCTCATTTATTAATTATTTTCATACACTTATGATTTCTTTCCAGCAACAGTACTTGCATCATTTGTAAGAAGCATTTTAAATTTTAAAGCAACATTTTAAGTACATATTTAAAGCATCATTTTAAGAAAATTTTTTAAGTATTTGGAATAGATTTTTCAATGCCTTTCATTTGTAGTCTTTTACAACTTTGCATTCTTTTTCTGCAGCGTGTTTACTTAGAAATGCCTTATTTATTTTCCTGCATGATTTCCTTTCTAAAATAGTTCTAGGGTTCTGGTTTTTCAAGTCCCTGAGGTCATATTCTAGCATATATTGTGCTACGTATCTAAGTCTTACGACACCGGATTGGCAATTTAAATGTGGGTGTTAATATAGAATTTATATCTCCCAACATTTTGGCATTGTTGCCGGGGAGGCTTTGTAGGATAGGGCCTCGTGTTTTGTTATGCTTTTTCTTTTCTTTCGCAATTAAATTTTTATATTAGTGAGATTCTCCTTGCTTGCTGAAGCATAGTGGACAATATTGTCAGAAAGCTCACAAGAAAGTTTTTCTTTACTGCAAAGGAGTGATTTTATTTCTTGCAAATAAGTGATTTTATTTCTTGCAAATGATTTATTTTCTTTACTGCAAAGCGTGGTTAATTTCTTTACTGCAATTGAGATTAGTTGTTGTTGATTTTGTTTTTTTTTTCTTTCTTTTTTTTCGCTTTTACCTTCGCAGGGAAACTAGAGGATGGAGATGATGGTAAGACGTGAGTGAAGAGCCACGCATCCAGTTTTTCTTGGGCTAGCTCCAAATTTTGGTTTTACCGTAAAAAAATATTTCAAGTTTGGTGCTAACAAGACTTTCCAAATAGCAAGAAAATTTCAGTAAGTGTGATGTTATTCCAAGAATTATCTCAAATCCTAGCAGAAGCTGGGGTCTCTTCTTCACAGAAAGATCACATTTTGGCATAAATTACAGAAAGGTCTATTCCTCTGGAAGATAAGTTTCATGAAGATTCAGAAGATCTTCCTAAGGAGATCGAGAAGTTTTGGATCATGCATGATGAGGAGAAGCCATTAGAAACATAACATCTATCTGATCCGATTTTTACTTTAGAGGATAAAAAAAGAAATGTGCAGGATTTGCATGATGCACTGAATGTTACTCATGAGTCAAGTGAGCAAGATTATATGTATCCTATAGAATCTTGGTTCCAAATGACTGTCAGTATCCACTCATTTATCATTCAACCATTTGTAGCATCACATCAGTTAGAGGAGCCGGTATCTCATGTTCTGGTATTTTCTCGCATATACTTCTAAATTTGAGCATGACTAGGATTATCCTTTTTTTTACATGCATGGATACATTGGAAGTACTCCTATACTTAAAATTAGGAGTTTTATACTTCTTAGGGTAGGGTAGGGTAGGAGAATAAATGAATAAAGATGTTATAATGCTATTAGGGTTTTGAATTTTTAATCATATCCATTGAAATTAATTTTGATCCATATTAGTTGTTAACACACACATTTCTGATAAATCTTGTTGAGTACGATTCACTCTAATACCTCATGATTTTGTAAAAGTAACCAAGATTAATCACTTGAAATGAGTTGTCATCTGAGATATATGTTTTCAGTTTCCCTTAGAAGGTACTATTGAAAAACCCCCTATGGTGGATGTTGCAGCTCCTAGAGACAGCCTAGAGTTGCGATAGACCAGTGCCTAGGACATCTTAGCATAGCAAGGAGCATATAATGTAATGTATGAAGTTGTCAACTTCAGCTCACAGGATATCTCCTGTAAACAAGGAAATAAAATAGAATGGGACCAAACTCTCAGAAACTGACACAGGAAAAGGGATACTGCGGAGGCAAGTTGCAAAACTCTAAGACAAAAGCAACAGACAATTTAGAGACAGTTTTATGCAAAGTGGGCCGATTCATAAATACTTCACAGACATAAATTATCAGAAGGTGGATGTAGTGAAAGAAATATTGAGAAGATATTAGTTAACATTGATCTGATACCCAGATATACAATACCACCATGCATGGGCTTACCAATCTAAGAATCCACACATGATGATAGCATTTTTAAAGCACCCTCCCAAAGCAACTAATATAGCAGAAGTATGGTTAGCTAAATAACGGAACATAATATCATGCATGAGCCATATTTAAAGTGCTTGACTGATCCGAGGATGGGCATCAACTAGGATGAATCCATACCAAAAATTAGTGAGCCACTCGCATTCCAAAACATGATACAGGAAGCATGGATGAAATGAAATGATATATTAATATAACACAATAAAGGAAGTTACAGACTATGAAATACCAAATACCAGAATCCTCTTTAACAGATATAACTCCTCCTCACTGAGACCCTATGGGCTCTGTGCATTCATACCAAAGTTTTACAAAATTTTTGCAAAAATACTTTCACTGCATAATTTTCTGATAAAATCTGGAACCCTTACAGTGCATTTCTTCATGGTTTTTATAGGAGAAACCAAAACCTAGTAAAAGAGGTAGGTGATGAACATTCAATTTGCATAATTAATACAAAATGGTGGAGATGTGCACGCCCATACTGCTGAATGACTATGCTCTGATGTTTGTACTCTGTGGCCTGCTCTCTGAAATAAATGTTCTGGGTGAAAATCTCTTCAGGAACACGATATAGGGATAACCATATTAACATTCTATCCTTTTCTGAAGGTAAATTCTACTGAAATGAAACCTGTAGGGTGTTGCTTCTTGTGCATTGTACTCTTTGCCTTCTAAGCCCTGAATTATGATTTAAAACCTTCAATTCCGAACGCTGAATTTCCTGACCTTCTGGTGATACTCCTCTACTGTTCCATTAATGTTTTCATCTATGAAGTCAGTGCCTTGAATGTCCTTGCAGGGTTTGATAAATTTGAACCCCGCTTCTTTAATTGAAGTCTTGTCGATTTGGCTTCCAAGGACTCTCTGAATAATGGTCCTTTGACGTGTGCTCAATCACAGTAATTGAGACTGTGAATCATAATAGTTCTCCACCGCTGTAAACCTGCAAAAATCTGCAAACTCGTTAAAGAAAACTAGGCCAGGAGATGATAGATGTGACAAGATCGATGAAAATGGTTGTGCAGACATGGAAAAATGGTGAAGCAATGTGGGGTGGCAGAAAAATGCAGCGGAGGAATGGAGGATATGCTGACCAGAGCTAAAATGTAAAACATTAAAATATAAAGTATGAATGGAACACATAAGTGGCGAAGGAAAAGTGCGATGAACACATGGGATGGTGACGTGGAGGAACGGAATCAATGGTGGAGTATGCAGATGATCTGGACCGTTCGATCTCCAAGTGAGATCGATGGTTAGAAACACATCAGAGGGCAAGGAGATGGTGGGCCAGGGGCGCGATGGGCTCGGATTAAATCTCATGCAGCTTCGAAGTGCGATGACCGTCAGATGAAGGCCCTTAGATCAGACGGCTGTGATAAATATCGCTGCGTGAATCCGACCGAACGATAATGCGCGATGGAGAGCGGTTTCGGGGCCGTACACGGAGACACGCGGCATGGAATGAGTGGAATCGCTCCGTTTTGAATAATACCGCCTGCCGCTAAAAAGCGGTGCGATACAAACCACCAGTTTCAGAAGGTGTTGTTGGGCGCGGGGACCACCAGGAGCAGATGCATCGCGAATCGTTGATTTGGCAGCATGATCGGACAGTGCACAAATAGTTTAGGCGATGAATAGAATGGGCCACGAGCACAGTGCTGATTCACGAAGACCATCCGATCATGCAAAGATCAACGACCAATATTTCGCCCGGGTATTTGGTTGATAAGCGCCTAGTTCCTTTGCGCTCGGTTCTAGCACTGGGTTACGCGGGAGAAAATAACAGAGGGGCTACGAATGAAGGAGCTAAGCCTTTGAATATTTCAAATATGGATTTTCGGCCTTTTATAATGTGTTTTAGAGGCAGGAAACAGTAACAATAGGCGAGAGAATGATTTTCCAAGGCTGAAAGGGGGAATTTGAGAGCTTTATGCCAGATTGCCTGTGAAAATTTTATAGGAAGCTGATTATGACCAACAGTGGACAACTCTTGTAAAGATCATAATGAGCTATTCATGAGAACACTAGCATTATCAACTAAAGGAATATTTCACTCATTATCTGGGATATCTTCAATAAGTATTTAGGGTAGAGGAATTATCCAGTAATGATTAATCATTAAAAACTTTCCACACCATCCCATACTCTTGAGTAGATTTGTCTCCCCACTTTTTAAGTAAAATTTAAGGTTTTTCATAATCAGAGCTTAAAAAATATTTAGGGGAGGATAGGAGGTCTCGTGATGAGCTGACCTACCATGATCATGAGACCTAACATGCATGCCATTACTACTGCTAGTCACCAAGCCAGAGTAATGAATTCTAGCCAAAAGCTAGAATACAAGAGGTCTCATCACGAGCTGGCATGTTCATCCATGTTACTTCTTGTGATTGGCACTGTCATCAGCTGGTTACCAAGCCAGGACAGTGTCCTTCACCTAAAATTCAAATAAGCTAACTCTGAATCTATATTTAGTAATTTGGACACAGACATTTCGTTGGGTTAAAAGACATCCCTGCCGAGATTATGGACACCTGTGGGCAACAAGGCCATGTCCATGGTATTAAAGTTAATTGCATACTATGAATTGCTTGGTTATCCTTCTCTTTCCTTGAAAACTCATCCTTTTTCTTGGACAATGGTTTTAAGATGATTTGAACATAATGATTTGAGTTCTACTTTTCAAAAAAAATTCAAGAATCTTTAATGATGTGGTACCCTTAGTAAAGGTAATTCTTTATACTAGATTAAGTAAAAAATTGGTTTTGAATCTGGATGACAATGGAATTTAAAGTGTTCAATAAAGAGGTTGTTGATTGGTCCAGGAAAGTGTCATATTAATCTATTTTTATTTCCCTTTTTTGGTATCATAAATTTAATTTCTATGGTATTTGGAGTGATGAAATACTCAATGAGGACTACTAAGAAGGTGTTGGTTGCCAATAATGTGTATTGATTGTAGTTGCCTCTAAATATATGCTACATGACCTAGGTACAATATTTCTATAATAGGTGCATGAAACCTGTGGTATTATTTTTGAAATTGCACCTTTTCAACAAAATTTGAATTTTATCATAGGACTCTGGGCAGAACCAAAATAGGGAGTTCACGAGACAACATGTATGTACAATACTCTTTTTCTCTATAATGTCTACTTTCTGTACCTGATCTTTTTTTATCATTGCTACAATTGATACTTTCGTTAAAAATATAACATGGTTTTAGCTAGCACTGTAATAGTTATGTTGTAAGCTAATGAATGTTTTAAATGACAGGCATATTTATATTTCCTTGCTGAAATTTTTGATGACGCACTTATTGGAAGCATAGTTTTGTCTTCAAACATTTCCCATGACTTATTTCATAATTTTATAGTTTAAAGGTTTGGCTTGCACGAGGACGTGCAAGAAGTTCAGCATGGGGAGATCTTAAGCTGCATCTTTACCCAAATTTTCACGATATTTATCACATAATTACATGCTTGTACCTAATGCTTTAATCTTTATTAACCTATTATGTTGTTAATTAGAGGCATTTAGAGAGAATAACTATTAATTTATGAATTCTTCTTATTGGTTAATTGGATGAGTGTTTTGTGTGTAAATTTCACTAATAATATGTCTTCTTGATGACAGGTGAATAGGTCTGGTGCAGGAATGCATTTGAGTATAGATTCACCCTATGCAAGAAGTAGCAGCATAGGGATTCACCATCTACAACTTCTTTGTATCTTGATAATGAGGAACAACACATTATTTTAAGGGCTCTTAGATTTCCATGCCAATCATATGATACCATGTAAAATAATCACTGAGAATGCTGGTTCATTAATGTTTGTTGATTTCTAGATTCCCGATTTTTGGAAATATGAGAATGGTTCTGTAGGCAGTCCAATGCTACAAAATGAGTATACAAGTGCAGTGGAAATCCATGTCTCTGAGCGACAACGATATGGAATGGTTTTATACCACTACAATGATCAAGGAAAATGGTGCAAATTCATTAATTAATGAATGGAGGGTGCACATCCATGACCAAAGACGCGATTCACTAAATTTTATGCTAAATTTGGTTAGAGGAAAAAGGAAAATAACCTAGTCCAAGCATAATACAGGTTCCTGAGACTCACAATAGAATTAAGAATAAACTCGATTTTTTAAGTCAACTACTACATAAATGATTTTTTTTCTCTTACAAAAGATGTTTCTCTGTTCCACGAGATTGAACATATTCCCTTATCATTACAGGGACAAAAGAGCTGACAGTAATCTCGAATCTGCCTCTATGGAGATTGAAGCAAGAAAGTTGGAATCATAGAGAGTGAATATATGGTGTACAAAGGGATAACATCACTTGGGATTATCCGATTCTAAGTTTGAAGTGTAGGCAGTTGGTTTTGTGGAAAATGACAAAGAATTTGGACTGATGAAGTATCGTATTTCTGAGGATCCATCAATGAAAGCCATGCCTCTTAGTTCCAATGAATGGGAGGATAGATTAAATGTTACAAACAATTCAAAAAGTTAATTTGATGGGATTAAAAATAAATATTCAGAGGTGGAATGTGCTTCTGCTGGATGTAAGGAATGGTTATGAATGGGATATTTGGTATTTCCAGGGAGAAAAAAGACCTGATGTTTATTGCTTCAGGAATGTTGGTCGTATATATATGATTCAACAAGGCATTATTGCAAAGTACAATGGTCCATCTATGGATGTTCTTTCCTATGCTAACTAGGTGAAAGAAGATTCTTGATTTGAAGTCATACTTGTGTAGATATTTCCTTCTTCTAGTCATGCATTCCCAAGGTTGAAATTACGACATAAATTTTCACTATTGTAGGTGAAGGGTGGTGTATCCCATCTTCCATTTTTGGGGGTTGACCTTCCATTTCAGGTTCTTCCAAGCATTAAGGAACTTGGATAGACATGCATGGAAGTAATTGTAAAGGTAGAGTGTGATGGTGCACGATGTAAATAAGGCCCTCCAACATCGAAAATGGAGATCATGGCTATGGATTTATTTCCAGAAGTGCCATTTGGCTTGAATTGCAACAACATGCCTATAAACAACATCAAATGCAGAGGCAATAACTGCATTGCCAGCTATTCAATTTCCTCTTCCAGAAGTAAGATAAGATCAAACCATTCCTGGAAGCCAAACTTCCTCTTATTTTGATTTTAATCAACTTGAATCCTATGTTTTTATTTTGTATGACCATCGATCCATTAAATTAGGAGTAGCACTGCTGCTATATAATGGATATTGTTGTGCACACATAAGTAGTGGTGTAGTAGAAAGAAGCACTGCATAGGAGTAGAGAGGTATAACTGGGATCACAGAGAGTAGGAGATGCTAGGATTGCAATAAATGCTAGATCATGGACTGAAGCCAACATTCCAATATTTGAATTATTTGATTTGACTGAATATTTTCTAATTGGATTTATGTAATTTGAATCCGCATTTAATTTGTATTTCCAGGCTCTTTTAATTTTCTGAATTGATGTGTTAATGTAGTTTTATTTCAGGAGGATCGAGTTGGGTGATCGGGCCCATAAGTCAGCTCCTTTTTCCAATTTTCTTAGAATTTATTTAATTTCATTTCCTGTTAATAATGGTTTATTTAGCTGCTTGTGTTTGACTGTGTTTCATTTCTGAGTTGTGCTTTCATTTCCTGAATAGTGTGGTGTGCTTCAATTTTATTCTTCCATTTCCTTTATATATAATACTTAAATGCATAGGTTTGGTTATTAAATTTAACTATATAGTTAATTTATAATTAATTTATGTTCCAACAGTTAAATTAAAAATATAATATCAATTAATAAGTGCTTCTCATTTTTCTCATCGTGTCGTGTCCAATTTATTTCACAACAAAACATATATTAAGTTGCAGCAGTTCAAGATGAGGATAAAATCAACAAGGGCTTCATTTAATTTGATATTTATATTATTGGACACTTATAAATAATTTAAATTGTTTTATGAATTGATTGGGATTGTAAGGGAATCACATTTGTTTAAATACCAAGATTAGTTTAAATACATTTTAACATAATTAAAGTGTCCAAGAACACTCTTGAATATATCCTCATTTATTAAATATTTTCATACACTTACGATTTCTTTCCAGCAATAGTACTTCTAGCAATAGTACTTGCATCATTTGTAAGAAGAATTTTAAATTTTAAAACAACATTTTAAGTACATATTTAAAGCATCATTTTAAGAACAGATTTTAAGTAGTTGGAAGAGAATTGTTCAATGGTTTTCAATTGTAGTATTTTACAACTTTTCATTCTTTTTCTGCAGTGTGTTTACTTGGAAATGTCTTATTTCTATTCCTGCATGATTTCCTTCTTGAGTTATTTCTATGGTTTTGATTTTGCAAGTCCCTGAGGTCATATCCTGGCATATATTGTGCTACGTCTCTAAGTCTTAGGACCTCAGATTGAGAATTTAATTGTGGGTGTAAATATAGCATTTATACCTCCCAACACGTGCCTTTATAGTGTTAGTGAATATCATTTATACAAATTTTTTAGTATTCTTTTTAATATCGTTTCTTTACTATCGGTGGTTAGTTTGGGGTAAATAGGTTGCGATATTCTTGGAAGCACAGTTTGAAAATGGTCTCATGGAAGTAACAGTTTCTTCGATAGTTAGTTACATTGTTTCCTTAAAGTTTTTACCAGGTGGTGAGTGGTCTATCTGTTTAGTGGGTAAATAGAATGGGAAAGAAGAATTATTTTTTGGATGTGGAACCGGCTACGAAGAAAATCCTATTGGTTTGGGGGTTGGAGCCTACGAAGTAGAAGCTTGCACAGGTCACTCTCCCACCAAGGTCTCATGTTGGTAGGGATGGGTAGGAAAATATGAGGTGGAGTCCGGTAGAGGGATTTGTCTCACCTAAAGGGGTTAAACTGAAGGCACAAGTTTCTTGGACCGTGACAAGTCTCAGTGACAAGTTCCTCAAGGAGCGCCTATGATGGTGGCAGAAAATTTTAGTTAGAATTTTATACCAGAGGCAAGTTAAAACTGCCCCAAAAGCTCTGTTTCACCTATTTTTCACTCATGGGGACTAGAGGATATAGTGTGGGTTTTGAAAGGAAAGTGGGGTATAATCCTTGTTTAGGAGTTGGGGGTTTCTCTGAGCTTATGGGGAAGTGTGGGGTGGCATCGTGGTTGGAAGGAAATGAAAACCTTATTTTGAGGACTTGGGTTGGTTCTTACTTGAATGCGAGGATCTATGAGAATGAAAACACTCATTTGAAGGGTTTGGGTTGGGCTTACTAGGGGGTTTTGGAAGTTACACTTTTGGGAAGCTAACAAGTGGAAATGTTGGTTAGTTGGTAGAGGACAGGGATAGAGTGGGGGAAAAATTCTCTAAGGTTCCCCCAGTGAAATGGGGAGACTATAGGATGGAGATAGAAAAATAAGGGTTGGATGTGAGCTCGAGGACAGGAGGGGCTGAGGGTGGACTGGAGGAGGGGGCAAAGGAATTATATGAAAAAAAAAGTGGAGGGCTCTTTCAGAGGGGCAAACATAATAAGGAATTCTGTGAAATATGGAGGAAAGTCCGGGGTTAAGAGGAAAAAGGGGAAATTAATCAAGGAAATTAATGAGTGTTCTAACTTGATATTCTATGTCGACCTGCACTTTGATAGTGTGATGGAAAGGTGTGAGTCTATCCTTGTGGGAATGGCATGTGGAAAATATTACTCAGCCGAATACATAATTTAATGGATAGGGAATAACTCAGAATCCGCCCCGGATATGGAGGTTGAAGTCATTAAACTTTCAAAAGGATGGTTTATTATTAGATTCAAGAATGTTGCTACTATGGTATGGGTGATGGACAGGAAATGGGGATTTGGAATTGTCCCAATCCTATTCAAAATATGAACACCTCTGTTTGATTCTAGTAGGGAAGGTTGGATGAAATTTTGGTGTGGGTGCAACTTCCTGCCCTCCCTCCACATTTCTAGATAGTTGATGTTTTTCGGGTGATTGGGAATATTTTTGGCACATATCTGGATTCCTACATGAACTTTTTGGAGATGAAGGGAAGAAACATAGCTCATATACTGGTGAAGCTTGCTCCAAGGGAGGGGTTGATTGGAAAAATCATCCTAAACATGGAGGGGAATTCATATGTGTAGTTGATCGACTATGAACACCTGCCCTTTCAATGTCATAGGTGCCATAACATGGGCACTTGGCACATTATTTGCCACTAGGATTCAACAAAATTAGGCAAAAAAAAGGTGGGACAAAGTAGGGTCCTCGACATTGGAGATATAAGGAGACTCGAGAAGTTTTGGACGACAATCATCAAACTGGTGTCACAAAGGCACCGCAGTAGGCAAAGGAGATGGTACTAGTGGAAGTCACTACAAATCAGAACAGAACAATGGAGCAGGAAAATGATATGGATTGCAACCTGGAGCAGACGGTACCAATCCCTGCAGATCCTGCATAGAATTTAGCAGGTACTGCTCCTTGTCCCTCAGATCCAATATTAAACTTCTTCAATCATTTTTTGAATTTTATGAAGACGTGTGGTCCCTCCAGACTAATATCAGATGAATCCCTGTGTGTTAGTAATATTTCTCTGGCCATGGATAACATCATCACAACTATCCAAAAGCTATCCATTGATACTATCCCCTACACTCTGAGAATAAGGGAAAAAAAACTGATGGAAATAGAGATATTTGGAGGGTTAAGGAAAAATCACCATATTTAAAAATAAAAAAAGGATCATAAGAAAAAAAATAGAAATTTTAAAAGAGCAACTGAGGGCCATGCTTGACATAGCAGATGGAAAATAACTGTCATTAAAAGGGGTGCTTATAACAGTGTGTTCCCCTAACTTTGTGACTAAATGATTGTTTTATCTTTTAATTGTAAAGGTATTTCTAGTGCACCTAAAAAAATAGCACTAAAATCACTCATAAAAAACTATAAGGCTAATGTTTTGTTGCTTCAAGAGACCTTGGGACAAGGGGATCAAGTGTCAAAAACCCTTTCTTCTTTTCTCTCAGGGTGGAATTTTGTAACCTTATATGTTAGAGGAAAATCTGGTAGATTGACTACTGGTCTAAAAAATTGTACTATCAAGATGAATAATTCATGTACCTTTGAGCTTTTGATTGGTGTGGAAATTTTCTCTTTGGAACTTGGAACAAATATCAGTCTAGTGAATGTCTATGGCCCATGTTCGTACTGGGTTATTTTTTGGAACAAAATTCTCTCCAAATATTTGATGACTGGACCAAAGCTGGTAGTGGGGGGAAATTTAAAGTTTTCACTGGGGATGGTAGAGACTTGGGGTCATCAGGCTAGGGCTTACCCTCTAGTAAACCTGATTGACTAAAATCTCATTAAGATATCCCATACATAGAGGAATAAAAGAGTGGGGGAGGCGTGGGTGGCTAAGAGACTTGACCATTTCCTCCTAAATGATGATATGGCCAGTCGAATGTCTTTGTTCATGTAATGGTTAGGTTTGGAGGGACAATCATATCACTCCACAATCCTCCTGGAATTGTTTAGATAAAATAAAATGGCAGGATCCCCATTCAAATTCAATGTTGGTTGTCTTAAAGAGGAGGACTATAAAAAGCTAGTAGCTGATACATGGTGCCCAATGAATGGGGGAGAGAACTTTTCTTTCGCCCATGCTTTTGTAAAAAAATTGAAAAATATTAAGAAGGCTACTATTTAATGGGAAAAAGATAAGGATATAAGGGACACCATGGAGCTCAGGGTTATAGAGGAGGAGCTAGATCATATGAACAATCAGGGGGCTAAGGGCTACATGAACAAGGAGTTGAGAGGAAGGATTAAGAGTTTAGAGATAAGGAGAAGAAAAATATTATTAGACAGGGAAGAACAATGGAGATTAAAGAGACATGCTATTTGGTTCTCAGCTGGTGATGAGAATACTAATTTTTTTCAATATTATGCAAAGGGAAGAAGAAATTTCAATACCATATGGGAGCTTGATAAGCCTGAAGGAGGGGTTGCCAAAAAATTTCAGGAGCTTTCCTCAATGGGGAAAAATCATTTCAGAAACCTATATGGAAATCAAGAGGGAGAAAATATTGGGGAAGTGATAAAGGTGGCACAACTCTTCCCTAGATATGCAGATGAGGAGGAAAATAATCGTGTTTTGGCTCCTGTGGAGAAAAAATAGGTTGATTTGATCGTGAAAGCAATGCAAAAAGACAAGAGCCCGATTCTAGATCGGTGGACAGTGGAACTCTTCCAACTCTTATTTAATCTAATGGGGGAGACTATTACAAATTTGGTGGAGGAATATCGAAAGAAGGGTCTTATCTATGACTCGCTCAATTCGACTTTCCTTGGTCTCATTCCTAAGAGGCATTATCCCTCATATTTTGATGACTTAAAACCCATTTCTTTGCGTAATTGTACTTATAAAGTCATAGCCAAAACCATTGCAAACAGATTAAAACAAATTTTATCCTATAATATTTCTAAAGAACAATTTTGTTTTATGGATGGCAAGCAGATCCATGAGGCTATCAGGGTATCTTAGGAAACATTGCATAGTATTAAACAACTAAGGGAGAATGTAAGAAAGTGAAGATTTATTTGTCAAAGGCCTATGATTGAATCAACTGGTTATATATTAGACTACTTCTAACCCATGTGGTGTTTAGAATATTATTCTTCAATTGGATTATAGGTTTTATAACAAATATGCCTTTTGTTGTTCTTATTAATGGGGTTGTGTCCCGTTTCTTCCATAATCAAAGAGGCCTCAAACAAGGTTGCCCCATTTTACCTCTATTGTTCCTACTAGCTACTGGGGGATTAAGTCAGTTGATACACCAAGCAAAGAGAAGGGGTGAACTTAAAGGCATTGAGGTGGAAACAAAACTTTATATCACCCACTTATTTGTGGACAAAATTATACTATTCAGTAATGGGAACCGGATGGAAAGTCAAAGGTTGAAAAATATACTGGATTTATTCATGAAGGAAACTAGTATGGGTATAAAAAACTAGAAATATTCCCTAACAGATGAAGGTATTTCAGATACAAACCTTTCCTAGACCAAACTTGCTCCCTTTCCCTCAAAACAGGTTGGGAAATAACACAAAATACCTGGGGTTCTATTTGAAACCTGTCACATACAAGAAACATGAATGGCAATGGTTAATTTGAAAAATTGAAAAACGTATAAGTCTTTGGAGCTACACGTGGCATTATAGGGTGGGGAGGTTAGTTTTCATCAAATCAGTCTTAATGGCAATCCCGATATATTGGATTTCCCTGGCATGGGTCCCAAAAGGAAATATAAATAAAATAAGGAGTACCTGTAGTGGTTTCCTTTGGTATGGCAAGGAGGATGAGAAGGCGCTCCCTTAGGCGGCTTGGGAAAAAATATCTAAGCCAAAGGAATGGGGGGGATGGGGCATAAAGCATTTACATACGTTTTCCATGTCACTGGCAGAAAAATTGGGCTGGAGGATCCTGACATAAAAGAATTTGTTGATGACTGTGGTAAAAAGGAAGTATATAGATCCACTTCTAGTGGATGAATGGATTAGGAAGCCAGAAAAAGGAATTACTAAGTCCTCTACAATCTGGAAAGCTATTGTGATGGCGCTAGGGTTAGTGGAAAAAGGACTTGCATGGAGGATAGGGAATGTCGAAAGGTGTAGGATTGGTCTGGATCCATGGGTGGGATGCATCGAACTGTTTACACTCTTAGAGGGTTTGGTGGAGGCTCTTGAACAAAAATGTGTCTATACTCGGAACCAACTTGGAAATTTGGAAGACTCCACTATATGGGCCCAAGCATGGAAATCAGTGGAGGACTTAATGGTTGACCACCATTGGAGACATGAGTGGCAAGGATACATTTAGGAACTAGCCCGCCCAAGAGTGAGCCTTAAGGATTTCCTAGACTCTTTATGCTAGGTACAAGAAAAAAAATCATTTATACACCAAAAGAAGGGTATGATTACATAATGAAAAGTAGAGAAAGGGGGTTTCAAGAATGCTGGTTCAAATTGTTGTGGAAAGTGGAAGGGCATGCAAAAACAAAAATTTTATTCTGGTGCATTTTGAAAAATAAGGTTCCAACATGGTACTTACTCCAAGGAAGGTTCATAAATGGTCCAGGATGGTGCTACCTGTGTAATATGTAGAGAATTCAATTGAACACCTCTTCATTTCTTGCAGTTTTACAAAACAAATTTGGGAGTTCGCTCTGTCACTTTGAAAAATTAGGGCTATTTGGCATGGTGAAAACTATGGTGAGGCTTGGATATTATGGTGGGAGACAAAAAAGGACCATGATTTCAGATGTATTCCACTCCTAATCACTTGGGGTGTCTGGCTAGCCAAAAACAATGAAATTTTTATGGATGCCACATCCTCCACTTCAATTGTGGTTGCGGAATGTGTGGCCATAATTTCACTATTACCCTCCTCTAATCCATGCAAAACACTAAGGAATGTAACGATCAAACATATTAATCATGATATCCCTTGGGCATATTTTGACGGAGCAGCTGATAACCAAAGGAAATGTGGTGGGGGCATGATAATCCATAAAAACCAAAATGCATCAATTTTTGCTTCCGTGGGACTTGGACAAGGCACTAACAACTTTGCTGAACTACAAACACTAAAAATCCTCATTTGCTGGCTCATCCAACTAGGCATTGATTCAGTACAAATATTTGGAAACTCCATGAATGTCATAAATTGGTTTAACAACACACAGAGATGTCAAAACGGTTTTTTACTTCCAATTCTAGAAGATATAAAGGAGTTAAAAATTCATTTTATAATTAATTATGTATGCCATATTTACAGGAAATGAAATGGGAATGATGACCATCTTTCTAAGGATGACTTACAATAAGATTTGGACTCATGTCACATAGAGGAAAAGGACTTGAATGGGGTCCACATGTCGAACTCCAGACCGTATTGGCAAAGTGCTCCAACTTTTTTCACTTAATGAATTTTTTTTTATATATCTCTCCAACAAATGCTCTATATATTGGAGTTTATTTAGTATATATTGTTTATGGAATGATTGTAGCTGTTACCACATAGGAATTTGGTTGTTTATTTCATACACAAACTTATATGGGGCTCGTGGGGTTGTTTTCCCTTAAGGGAGGCCCGAGTCGTAACAATAAAATATTTTGATGAATATGGGGTGTTTCTTCGAACTAGAGGCCCTGATTACAACAGTCTCTTTCTCATACTGGTTGACTGTTTCACGTTAATTTTTTCCTTTCGATGACACTTAGTTATGTGTTTCAGCTTGAGTTTTTTGTCAACTTGTAGACATGATGATCTTCTTGCCATCCATGGGCGATGAAAACAAAAGGAATGATGCGACATATACAATGTAACTTTTTGCTATATATAAAATTTTTTATTTCTTCTCTGGAAAAAGAAAGTATGCAACTAAAATAAATAGCATTTTTCAAGGGTGGAAAGATCAGGAGGGGTGATCCTTAGTGTTCATGAAAAAAATGAGATTCAATATGTTTGGGGTTGGACTTTGCTACCAAAAATCAGACTAAGTTTTTGAATTTATGGAAAGGATTGGATCTAATGATAGAAAATAAATTTTTAAATTTTATGGTCTTTGGGGTTTCTCTAATTGTAATTGGGAAAGTCTGGAAATCAAAAGAATTTGAAAACAACATTATCCCTCCTCTATTGCAAAGGATCATCATCCAACGTCAAAAATTTGACAAGATATAATTTTTTTATATTATTTAGCATCTAAATTCATCAACAAACTCATTAGCCAATAAAAGGACATATGTAAATTAAGAGACATTGGTGTTGAACAATCAAATCTATACAAATGTTTCTTTCCATGACCCCTAATATTGACATAATAAAATAATCAAGGGTCTAGTGGCCTTTAAAGTATAAATAAAAGTGAAGAAAACAAAATATGGCAGCATTTGTGGTTGCTTAATTTTTTAGATCATTGTTTGACAATAGTCTCCATGGTTTGATGACTGGAAATTACTTGTCACTCCATGTTATCACAAAAAATTGGTCATCTAAGAATTTCTGATTATTTAGATCGAAGTACACCATGTAAGACCAATTTTACCATAGTAAAATTTCTTTTACTATAAGAAATAATTTAATAAACCATATTCTCTTAAGTTATTTATGGTTAAAACAAGAAACCCTGTGAGAAATAATTAAATAAATCCTTATTTATTTAATTTTCCTCTAGGAATAATTAATTAAACCATTGTTTAAATAATATTCCTGGTCATATTTAACCCAATTATGAGAAATAATTAGATAAATCATTATTTTTCTTATTTTTCTCTATGAATAATTGATTAAATCATTATTTGGTTATTATTCCTTGTTAAATTTGACTAAAACACCTAGGAATAATTAAAAAAAATAGTATTTTTTATTATTCTTTAACCACATTCTTGAAATGATAAATAAATCATTTATTTATTTATTGTTTCTAAATAAAGGTATTTAACCAATTTAAATACCTTTTCCCTCCAACAAAATATAATAAAATATTCCAAGGGGTTAGATCTAGATTTTGGTTAATAATATTTTATTATTCTCGATTATTGAGGATAACTCAATATTTTTTTATAAATAGGAGGGTTTTTCCATTCATTATTCACTTTGATCATTCTCATTGTCGCTATCATATTTTTTCATTTGAACTCCTACCAGGGATAATTTTAAGGATGGAAAATTATCTTGAAGTTTAAAACATTGGCGAATTTCACTACTCCCTAATATGTGAAATATAAAATTTTATTAATATGTTTGTAAAATTGTACAAATTTATAACAATTTTATATATAGCCTCTATATAATGTTAGCTATTTTTAAGGTTATATAATTTATATTGTAAAATTTGGGCAAATCAATTTTACAAAAAAATGGAAATTGGTGATTTTTTTTTTGGAAAAATCATGGAAAATTAGCCCACCTGCGAATATTAGGCCCTAAAATTTTCTACGACTCCTACTTGAGTTCGTCACATATTTGGGTTTGCTAGATCATTGAGAGAGAGAGACTCGTGAAGCTGAAGCATTGAGGAAAACCAAAAACCCATCCCATTGAGGGAGACTGGTAACATTTACTTGTCTCCTTCACCATGTGTTATAATATAAGAAATTATTCTTTAATCTTGTCTTGTCTTTTGGTTACTTGGAGTTCAATTTAAATCAGTTGTTATTTCTTTTTGTTGTTTAACTACTTTTACTGCATAGATATGTTTTTTTGTAGGATTTGTTTAATTGTCTATTGCACATCTAAAGGGTTGTGATGAGCTCCATCATTGAGTACATTTGGAGGGGTTAATTGTCACCTTTTTTCCTTATTAAGTCTCTTTTTATTTCATTTTAATTATATTATGGTCTTATGTTGCTAGTGTATATGGTGATTGAGGCTTGTCATACTTTGAATTCCTAACATGAGTTAAATGCCGGAAAATCATGAAGATATTGCATTTTTTATAAAGATATTTCCATTAAAGCTCAGAGTAGACAATAAGGAGAGATTCTAGGGGGATTTTCCACCTCCTAAACTCCCAAAGGTAGCCAAAGGATCCTCAAGATTCCCTCAAAAAACTTGAAATCAAAGGCAACCAAGAAAACTCAAGGTCAATTGCACCAAAGCTACACTTCACTTGCAGTCAAAGTGGACACATCATGTAATTTTGAGGGAGATGTCGGTATATACCCTTTAGGTTAAATAGGGCTGAGAAAGAGCTCTCTAGGGTTCAAACTTTGGATTAAGCTAATAGGTTCTTATCTCTTGTAATAGGTTTTTGAGACTTTCATGTTGATGTAATGAGACTATGTTTTGCAATAAAATGAGTATTCCGATTGTGCTTCACTGATCTAGTTCAGAGGGCTAGGCTTGTGGGTTAGGGCCTAATCCATTGGCCTTAGTCTTTCTTGTGTATTCATTCTTTAATTTTATGCCATTTTAGCTAGTTTTGCTTATGAGTATTTAGCTAGTTTGCTTACATTTCAATTCATTATTTTTAGTTTTCTTCCATTTTTCTTTTTCTATAGATTTAACTTTCTTACATGTTGGGAGAGTAGGTTATAAAATCAGAAAGTTGTGTGTCAAGCCTCCACATCTCATCTCTTTAATTAGAGCTTGAGGAGGGTAGACCTTCCCCATAGGCCAAAATTACTTTTTAGTTTATGATTTCTTGTAATGAATAAGTTAGGTTGTTGTAGTTCCATGAATATGTTTAGAATGACGTGTTAGATCTCTGTTTGTAGGCTAAAGTAAATTTTCTTTCCAAATTCAACTCATCTTTTCCATTTCACTTATCATGAATTTGTCCGTCTTTATTGCATGAACATGTAGTTTGATTTCAGGTTCAGGTATCACAAAAATGAGGACTTCAACATCACCTTCAACTTCCTTTCTCACCCTTCATCACCCTTCTATTCATAAAAATCACCATCAGCCATATTTTCATATTTTTCATCTTTACACCATGAGAAAACCCTAAAGGTTCAAGAGAGGTATTTCAAGATGTTCTGAGCTTGGCCAAGGAGTGGGTCACCTTCCACTCGTCCAAACCCACCTTCACTCCAACTTCCCTACACGTTTCTCACCCACTTTTGGGCTCAGATTTCCCTCAAACTATTTCCTCTAGTAATTCGGAACTTTATTGTAGCATTACAGGAAACCTATAGTAGCATTTGTAGAAGCACTAGTGGGCACCTCATTAAGACTAGAAACCACCATCTACCTCATCTAGACTTGCCAAAACCACCCATACACCTTCAACCTTGCACCCATGAGTTCAAGCCTTCCATAATCCACCTTAGCGCTTTCTCCTCCTAGCTACAAAAAAATGAATTTTCAAGCATAGTTAGGTCACGTTTAGTTGAATGATTAAAAGCTTTATAGATAGAACATAGAGTGGATAGAGTGTGTTTAGCTGTTTGGCCCAGAAAAGTGTGATTAGGTTAGTTTCCTTTGTGCAATTTCAATTAAACAATTTACTTCATGCAAGATGCCTAGTTTGCTTCCATTTATTATCATAGCTTAATGTGTCAATTTCTTTCATTATATAGTAGTTAGATGTAATTTCTTGTTGTAGAATATTTCTTTTCTTGATGATAGAGCCGTGGATTTTAATCATTTGTATCCCTAGGAATAAATTCATAAGTGTGACAGACTTCATCCAGAAACCCTAGAAGTACCACCCTTTTGTAGAGCTCAGAAGAGGATGACATGAGTAGAATGCATCTTCTTTGTATATGAAAATGTCACCTCCAAGTTTGTGTGAACCTCGAGTTGATTAAGTAAAGTATGGCAACCTCTGGGAGTTGCAACATTGTTGGTGCAATACCAGGGCTCACCACTTTTTGGTGTCGTTGTCAGGGAGGTTTCTAGTAGATGCTTTGATTTTGTTTTAGCATTCTTTTCTTCTTTACGTTTACATGTTGTTTCAAAAATATTGAAAAAATACAAAAAAAAAATCTGATTTTCATGCCTTGTAGGAGTAGGGATACTCAAGGAATTTTTTTACCTAAAACCCCCACATCACCACATAGTCACCCTTCACTCTCCTTCAGTGGCTGTGAAGTTGAACACACCATAGGTGAGGCTTTTGAAAATTTTGAAGAACCTATTAGAGAAGAAGAAGATCTTGTTTCACTTGAGGAACATGCTTCACCTATTCAAACCATGGATGAAACTGAAGCTAGGGGGCCTTTCCCATTAGAGAGGCATATGGGGAAACTAAAATGAAGAAAATTAGCCCCTCATCCCTTCCACACTTTCATGGACTTACCTCTAAATATCCTGACACTTTCATGTTTGAATTTTCTTTTGTCTGTAGGACCTATGACTATGGCTCAAATGATCAAAATTTGAAGCTATTCCCATCTACTCTTAAGGATGCAACCTTGCGCTGGTTCATGGGTCTACGTGGGAACAACATCACTACTTGGGCAAGATTGAAAGATGCCTTCAACAACAATTACATGGACTACTATAGGTCCAAGGAAATCAAAGACAATTTATTCATGATGACTCTAGGGCCTGATGAATCCCTAAAAGACTATGAAGAGAGGTTTAAGTTAAAATACAAGAGAGCCAACTATACTCTTGATCCCAGATCACTTAAAACTAGTACTTCTTTGAGGGATCAGGGAGGAGGTGATAGAAACCCTCACTATGTTATCAGTAGGATATATCTACCAGCTGCCTTATGAAATAATCAAAATTGTTTTCAAGAAATATTCTAGGTGTTAGGCCCCTATATTACTAGTTTAGTACCTTATTGTTATTAGTGTATCCCCCTTATTGTTATTTTTGTACCCATGTAACCCCAATATTTTTATTATTGTGCCCTTACATTATTATTGTTAGGTTGGCTAGGATTATATTGTGGCCCCATGGTTTCCTCTATATAGAAGGAGGTTTTGTCATTTGTATCATCCAAGAATTTTTCATTTATATAATGTAAAGGAGGTTTCCCCCTTGAAGTGGCATATTTCTAAGGCATGGATCTCTCTTTTCTTCTATTTTTGGAGTTGGTTTCATAAAATTTGGTATCAGAGCTTTGGATTCTAGGGTTTCGCTGCTCCAAACAGGTCATCATGTAATTTTCGCTATAATTTTTTTTTATATGAAGGTACAGAAGCTGAAATTTTTACAGAGAGAAGTCGAAAACCTGAGGAACGCCATGTAAACATTTCAATTCTTGGTTCACAATATTTTCGGAGATATGATCTGTGGAAGTTAGGGCTTTTTCAGGCTCCCAAATTTCACCTAAATAGGTAATCATGGAATTTTTGGTATCACTGTTTTTATATGAAGTTTCAAAAGCTAAAAATTTTACAGAGCAATGCTGAAATCCTGAGAAACATTTTCTAAAAATTTTAGATTTCTTTTCACAATATTTTTGTAGATATGATCTATGGAAGTTATGGTTTTTTCAGGCTCTCGAATTTCATCTCAAATAAGTGACCGTGAGAAAATAATCATAACTCGGTCTCTGAATATCAGATTGGAATTATGTAAAATGTGTCCGCAAGTACACAGACTGTAGTTTCCTTTGTATCAATTTGAGAGTTGAAGGAGGAAATAGTGACATTTGGCACACCGTACAATTCGCTCTATTGAACTAGTCCATAATTATGTCAATGTGGGAGATTGGGCATAACTTTTCCTTGAAGAATCAAAATCAGGTGAGAGCTATGGCATTCGAAAGATGATTCATAGGGCTACTACAAGACTGAATTTCATATATTTAAGATCATAAATCACAAATATCATTCAATTTCAATATTGAGCTCCTCAAAATCAAGAAAAAGTTGTATTTGTTTTTTCCGAATTGCATAAGTCTTGTTTGAAGAATCAGTTTGAATTGATTCAAAGGGAATATTGTAGAATAGATATCAGAATTGGGTTCTAAAATGCCCCCTAAAAATAATTCAACACCCATTAAGCCTTCATAAGGCTCTACTATGACTCACGAATATGAAGAAGTGCAACATGACATATCAAAATTACAAGAGCAAATGCACCAAATTTTGCTCTCGCAAAGAGCAACAAAAAATGAAATGGAAGTTTTGAAGAAAGGTTTGGAAGCTAAGATGGATGGTTTGAAGAAAGGTATGGAAGCTAATATGGATGAAATGGAAGCTAAGGTCTATGAAAAAATGAAAGACGACATGGAAGACATGAAGAATGATCTAAAAGAAAACATAGAAGGCTTGAAGAAAGGTTTGAAAAGGTTGATACAATAAATGATTCCTAATGGCTGAAAGATAGTAGAGGAAACTCAAGATGAGAACAAGATAAATGTTAATCGTGATTTCGTAAATTGTAATGTTGGATTGAATACTCACCATATTCCAAAGATCGATATGAGGAAGTTTGATGGCAAGGATCCTGTAACATGGATACTACATATGGATCAATATTTTGATCTCAATAATGTGAAAAGCACACAAAATGTACGCATTGCAACTTTATATTTAAAACAAAATACATTTGTATGGTATCGATGGATTTGCTCCTATAAACATATTGTCACTTGGTTAATTTTTACGGAGAAAATGATAGCACATTATGAGGATACAAAGAGAAACACCTTTTTTAGCCAATTGATAAATATAAAAAAAAAGGGTTCAGTGGTGGAGGACATTGAGGACTTCCAAAAATTGAATATAAGGGTAACTAATATTCCAAAGGAACATGGGATTGATGTCTTCATAGGTACTTTAAAGGATAACATCCAACAAGAGGTTCGCGTTTGGGAACCTGATTCATTGGAGAAGGCATTCAGGTTGGCAAGAAAAAATTAATGTAAAATTATGGCGACAATGAAGCCTGCGACTCACATCTATAAATATGGAAGTGTTGCTACTCCTAAACTTCCACAACCTACAAATTTGACACCACAAGAATTGGAAGAAACAAGAGCAAAAGGGATTTTCTACAGTTGTGATAGAAAATACACTAAAGGTCATAAGTGTGCTGAGAAGAAATTATTTTACATAGATTGTGAAGAGGAGGAAGAAAATGAACAAGAATCTTCAAAATAAAAGGATATACACGAGGAAAAAACCCTAGAAGAAGAATAAATGAGTCGGACCATATCATGTAATGCATTGGCAGGAATTACCACTTCTCAAACTCTTAAGATAGAAGGACATATCAAGAAGAAAAAGGTAATAGTGTTGATCGATTCGGGTAGTACCCATAATTTTATTCATTGTAAGGTAGCTAAGGAACTTAATTTTTTCTTATACCCAACACCAGAATGTCAAGTGATGGTTGCAAATGGAGGAACCATAAATTGCTCTAGAAAATTCCATAATATCAAGCTAACCATGGGGTAATATGTATTGTATAGTGCAATGCTTTCCATTCCAATGGGAGGTGTTGATGTTGTACTAGGAGTACAATGGTTATAATCTTTGGGGATGATAGCTTTTAATTTTCAAGAAAATTTCTAGAATTTTTATTTATTTATTTATTTATTTTTATTTTTTTCAGAAGGAAATGAAGTTGAATTATGGGGTATCGTAGTGAAGACGAGAAAGATAATAATCTATAATGTCATGAAAAAGCTTCCGAAGAAAGAAAAACGATGCTTAATTTCACAATTATGCTCACTAGAAGTTCCAACACCAAAATCATATATTTCTCCATATCTCCAGAAAGTCTTGGAAAATCATTCCAAGGTGTTTGAAACTCCCAAAGGACTCCAACCTATCCGTGATCATGATCATGCGAAGTGTTCCTCCAAACACTATTCCTTATAGATATCCGTATGTCCAAAAGAGTGAAATTGACCGCATAATTGCAGAAATATTAGAGGCTAGTATAATTCAACCTAGTCAAAGTTCTTTCTCTGCTCTAGTAGTATTGGTGCACAAGACGGATGGATCATGGCACATGTGTCGAGGTTATAGAGAGCTCAATAAGTTCACTATTAAAGATAAATTTCCTATTCCTGTGATTTATGAATTATTGGATGAATTACATGGATAAATTTATTTTACCAAGTTGAATCTTTGTTCATGGTATCATCAAAATAGAATGAAGTCTGAAGATATTCTGAAAACAACATTTTGAACTCATGAGGGTCATTATAAATTTTTGGTCATGCCTTTTGGCCTTACAATTTCACCTTCTACATTTCAAGGGTTGATGAATTCCATTTTCAAACCCTTAGAAAATTTGTGCTAGTATTTTTTGATGATATACTAATCTAGAACATGTCTTGGAAGGATCATGTTCAACATGTTGAAAGGGTGCTCAAATTATTGCAGGAGAAACAATTATATGCAAAAACAACAAAATGTTTCTTTGGAGTACAAGAGGTGGAATATTTGGGTCATATTGTATCTCACGAGGGTGTTAAGATAGACCCTAACAAAATTAAAGCCATTCAGGAATGGAAAGTCCCCACAACCATAAAGCAGTTGCAAGGATTTCTCAGGTTAATAGTGTATTATCGCAAGTTTGTTAAGAATTATGGGAGAATAGCAGCACCTTTAACAACATTATTGAATAAATATGCATTTTCATGGGCTCCTAAAGAAACTAAGGCCTTTGAACATCTACAAAAAAGGAAATGTGCCTAGCACCGATCTTAGCTATGCCAGACTTCACAAAAACCTTTATTGTGGAACGCGCTGCCTCAAGAAATGGAATTGGTGTTATTTTAATGCAAGAAGGAAGACCCATTTCTTTTGAAAGTCATCCAATAAAAGGAAAGTATTTACAGAAATCTATTTATGAGAAGGAAATGTTAGCAATACTACATGCACTAAAGAAATGGAAGCCTTACCTAATGGGAAGACACTTCAAGGTAAAACTAATCATGATAGTCTTAAACACTTTTTGGAACAAAGAGTATCTTCAAAGGAGTAGAAAAAACGGGTCACAAAGATGTTGGGTTATGAATTTGAAATCATCTACAAAAAAGGGAAGCTAAATGTTTTTTCATGTGCGCTCTCAATAAATAATGAAGAGGTGGAAGCATTGCTTTGTGCCATTTCTATTATCCAACCAGATTGGATAATCGAAGCAAGGGATGAATGGATGAAGGAAAAAAAAATTTGGACACTCATTCAAAAGTTGTAGCAAGATCCTAGTACATCTGATAGATTTAGTTGGAAAAATGATTTCTTATGGTACAAAGATCGCTTATATATTTGTAATAATTCTCAACTAAAACAAAATATTCTTTTGGTATTGCACACTTCTCCTTTAGGAGGACACTCAAGATTTTTAAAAACTTACCACAGGGTAGATTTTTTTGGGATGGCCTTAAATCTGAAATTCAAGAGTTTGTGGCAGAGTGTCTGGCTTGCCAGAAAAACAAAGTTGAGACAATTAAGACCTCGGGTCTTCTAAAATGTTTATCCATTCCAAGTCAACGTTGGGAGGAGATTTTAATGGATTTTATCACAGGGTTACCTAAGTTCGAAGGAAAGAGTGTCATCATGGTGGTAGTTGATAGACTTACCAAGTATGCACAATTTTGTGCATTATCTCACCCATTTAAAGAAATTACAGTTGCTACTACATTTATGTATACAATTCAAAAGCTACATGGAAACCTAAAGATTATAGTGAGCGGCAGAGATCCCATTTTTACTGGAAATATTTGGACGGAGTTATTTTATTGTTTGGGTACTCAACTAGCTCATAGCTCATATTATCATCCTCAATCTGATGGTAAAAATAAGATAGTGAATAAATTTTTGGAAGGATATCTTTTTTGTTTTGTATATGATAAAAAAACCCAATGGGTCAAGTGGTTACCTCTCATTGAATGGTGGTATAACACTTCCTTCCATACTGCAGTAAAAATGACACTATTTATGTCACTTTATGGATATCATCCACCATCCATCACATCATGTTTAAGAGAAAATTCTAAGGTTCAAGGAGTGGAAGATCACATCGAGCATCAACAAGAAGTTCTCCAACTCTTAAAGGATAACCTAAATTTGACACAAAATCGAATTAAACAATAGCCATATCAACATCGCAGCGAGAGAAGTTTTGATGTTGGAGACTGGGTATTTTTACGGCTACAACCACACAAAAAAATGACGTCAAGCAAGCTAAGAAGGATAATAAATTATCTCCAAAGTACTATGGTCCTTACAAGGTGTTGCAAAATATTGGTACTATGACATACAATTCAGAGCTTCCTGCTTCTTCACAAGTGCATCCAGTTTTCCATGTTTCATGCTTAAAGAAGGTTATCAGTGAAAATATTCTAGTTCAAACAATATTGCCAGAACTTGATGAGGAAGGAAAAATCATATTGGAACTTGAAGCAGTCACAGAAACAAGAACTCGACATCTACGAAATCGATCAATTTTAGAGTATTTCATCAAATGAAAGAACTTACCCACTAAAGATTTAACATGGGAGGATGAGAATTTTATACAAAAGCACCCATAGCTACTCAAGCACTTCGGAGAACACATTTTTCAAGGAGAGGGACATGTTAGGTCCCTATATTACTAGTTTAGTCCCTTATTTTTATTAGTGTAGCCCCATTATTATTATTGTTGTACCCCTGTAACCCCAATATTGTTATTATTGTGTCCTTACATTATTATTGTTAGGTTGGCTAGGATTATATTGTGGTCCCATGGTCTCTTATATATAAAAGGAGGTTTTCTCATCTGTATCATACAAGAATCATTCATTTATGTAAGGTAAAGGAGGTTTCCCCCTCGAAGTGGCTTATTTCTAAGGCGTTGATCTCTCTTTTCTTCTATTTTTGGAGCTGGTTTCATAACACTAGGGAAGCAAGGAAGAAATGCAGAGTTGGCCAAAGTAAAACCAATACCCCTTACTCTTCCACCTCCATCAAGCATGAGATTGGAAATATGCTGGAGGTTTTCAAGAGTGACATGTTGCACACCTTTTCCTTGAAAATGGACACAATGCAGGTCAAGAGGAAGCAAAAATGACCTTTGCTATATTTTTCCCTAGATGTACTAGAAAACACCCTAGAAATGAATTTCATTGAATTTCATAGAGTTTTTCTTATTATGTGAGGATAATCACGCCATAGACAAGTGTCCTTCCTTACATGGACTCAAAACTATATATCAAGGTGGGGAAGTAGGACCAAAGAAACTTTGTTTCATCAACTAGAGAAGGCCTCAAGGCCTTAGGTCATATCAACATGGTATGTAAGGTGCACCTTACTCTTACTATCACAATAATCAAAATGAACCCATGAAATCTTGGCATACACCTCCTACTTGGCCTTACAACCCTCCATATCATCCTCAACCTATAAACCAACCATTTCAATAGTATGTTCCTCAACAACCTCAATGGAACAATCCATCCCAAGGGTGGAGACCTCAACATAATCAACCACCTGCTCTAATGCATCCACCTCAAACTCAACCTCAACTTACTCATGCTACTCCACCCAGGTTTCATCTGATGCCTACACAGCCCAATCTGAACCCGAAAAACATACAAACACAATAGGTTTATAATGGAGATATAACATATCCAGCTCATGTTGTGGAGATACATGAGATTAATCTCAAGGCGAGAAGAGTACTCCCAGACAACCACCCTTCATCTCCACCTGTAGAGGTGGAGGAGGAAATGGAAGAAAGTAACATTCAGATCCAACAACCTTATTCTCTCGAGCGCTTGATCCATTCTAGTCAGCACACCACTTCTCGTGGAAATTAAGGATGTTCCTATTTACAATAGGCTCATCAAGGAAAACTGCTTCAAGAAACCTAGGAGAAAGAAGAAAGATACCCCCACCATCAATATAGTAGGACAACTGTTCGACTTAATGTTGGGAAGGGTGATTTTTCCAAAGTACCTGGACCCTAGTAGTCCAGTTGTAGATGTGCACATAGATGGTGTCATTTTCCCCAATAATCTGATTGATATTAGGAATTCCATCAATGTCATGACCAAGGAAACTATGTTAAAACTCAATCTCTAAGGGAATTTGAGGAAAGCCACAACGGTTCTGCAACTTGTAGATTGGTCCACAAAACTCCAGAAGGAATTTTTGAGCATGTTATGGTCTCAATTGACTCTTGCGAGTATCATACATATTTCTTGGTTCTGCAGAAAAAAACCAAGTTCAATGGATATCCTTTCATCTTAGTTAGACCTTAGTTAGCCACTGTCGATGCTTATGTTAGTTGTCAGGCTGAAAACATGACTATTAAGAATGGGCCCTTGTCTAAACAAATGGTATTATATCCTCTTGCCCAACCTTCCATTGATCATGATCTACCTATATGGTTAGAGGATGAAGAAGATGAGGTATAAACACTACCACCATTTGTACCATAGACGTTGTTCTTAGAGGGGGGCAACTTGATGAAGATGAAATCAACAACCATGTCATTAAAAACCAGTCCCCCACTAACAACCCACTTCAAAACCTAGTCAATGAATCTGAAAACAAACATTTGATGTAATTTCACTGAGTCAATTCAACCTCTGAAACCACCAAGGCTATGGATTTTGGCCCATCCAGATCTCTGAAAATTAACTCAAACCTCTTAGATAAAGAAGAAAAGAAACTACGCCAGCCTCTGAAAGAAAACCTAGATGCATTTTATTGGGATTACAAGGACATGAAAGGGGTGCATCCCTCAGTATGAAGACATTATATTTAAATTAAGGAAGGATGCAAGACTGTGCACCAACCCCAAAGACGGATGAACCAAAATCTAAAGGACATAGTATAGGAAGAACTGCAAAAAATTTTGGATGCAAGTTTCATTTATCCTATATCAGATAATGAGTGGGTATCTCCTCTTGTATTAGTCTTGAAGAAGAATCGAAAATGGATAATCTATGTAGATTATTGGAAACTCAACAAAGCCACCAAGAAGGAACATTTCCCTTTTCCCTTTATAGACCAAGTCCTGGATGGAATTGCAAGAAATAAGTTATTTCCCTTCTTAGATGGTTTCAGTGGGTATAACCAGATCCAAATAAACCTTGAATACCAGGACAAAAATACTTTCACCTGCCCTTGGGGTACCTTCTCTTACCCAGTCCTACCCTTCGGGTTGTGCAATGCCCCAACTACCTTCCAAAGAGTTGTGTTGAGCATTTTATATGAGCTAGTCCATGAATCAGTTGAAATATACATGAATGATTTCACACCCTATGGGGATGACTTCCAGGAGGCTCTCTCCAATTTGGGACAATTTCTAAGAAGGTGCATTGAGATAGGTCTCTCCCTGAGCCCAGAAAAGTGTGAAATATTGAAAAGAGCAGGAGTTGTATTGGGGCACTCAATCTCCCAAGAAGGAATACAGGTGGACCCGACCAAAATCACCATCATCAAAAGGGTATGTTCCCCTCAAAAGAAGAAATATGTCAAGATTTTCTTTGGGTTAGCTGGCTATTATAGAAGATTCATCAAATAATTTAGTAAGTTGGCCTTGCCACTATTTGGTTTGTTGGCCAAGGATTATGAGTTTACTTGGTCCAGTATTTTTCAAGAATATTTTGAGCTCATTAAGGGAAAGTTGACTACTTCCCCCATTCTCCGAGGTCAAAATTAGACTCCTCCTTTCGAAATCCACACTGATGCATCAGAAAAAGTTGTGGGGGCAACATTGGGCAGTTAGAAGACAAATTACCTTATGTAATCTATTTCATCAACAATAACTTGTCCAAGGTCGAACTCAATTACACTGTCACAAAGAAGGAGATGTTATCCATTGTCCATGGTTTAAAAAAATTTAGACATTATGTCACTAGTTATCATACCTTTGTACACACAGACCATGCAACCATTAAATATTTAATGAACAAACCATATGTTAATGCTATAATAATTATATGGTTGTTACTATTACAACAATTTGACCTAACCATTGTTGATAAACCTGGAAAGGAGAATGTTGTTGCATATATTTTATCCAGGTTAGCTCTATCTACAAAGGAAGAAGGAATGGTGGATGACCAACTGCCATATGAACATATTTTCGCTATATCAACACTCTCACCATGGTTTTATGACATAGATAAATACTTGGTTGATTAAAATTTCCCTTCTAATCTCTCATTCAAGGAGAAAATCAAGATCATAAAAAAAAGCGCCCCTTCCACATAGATTGGGGGAAATCTCTTCAAGCTAGGAGTTGACCAAATTCTCAGAAGATGTGTGAGGGAGGGAATTGTTTTTGATATCCTATCTTCATGTCATGATAGCCCTTGTGGAGGCTAATTTTCTGCAAAAAGGACTGCCTTCAAAGTTTTACATGCATGATACTATTGGCCTACCCTTCACTAGGATGCCATAAGATACACTAGCAGGTGCGACCCATGTCGAAATAGGGGGAAAACTACATAGAGAGATGTGATGCCTTTGTACCCTCAGGTGTCTCTTGAGCCATTTTATTAGTGGGGAATAGAATTCATTGGACCTATTGATCCACCATATTTCCATAAAAAGTATATCATAGTCTGCACTGTCTACCTGACAAAGTGGGCTGAAACAAAAGCTGCGGAGGTAGCAACTGAGTAGAAAGTAGCAGAATTTCCGAGAGAGAATGTGTTTTACAAATTTGGATACCCCATAGAGGTAGTCATTGACCAGGGGGCACGATTCACATATCATCATATTGAGAATATTCTAATAAGGCACAAGATAAAGCATAATACTTCCACTTCCTACCACCCTCAAGCGAATGGCCAAGTGGAAATAACCAATAGATCCTTGGAGAATATCCTCACCAAGGTTGTGAGAAACAATAGAAAATATTGGGCAGACATATTGGTAGAAGCTACTTGGGCCTACAACACTACTTGGAAAACAACAACATGATTCACTCCTTATGACTTGGTCTATGTTAAGAAAGCTCTGCTTTCAATTGAATTTGAGCTCAACACATTAAGGATGGCAACTGAGTTAGACCTAGATATATCAAATGCCCAACAATAATTTTTGTTGCAATTAAATGGATTGGATGAGTTCAGCATGCATGCACTTCTTCACACAAAAGTGATTCAGCTACAAAGGAAGTTCAAGCATGACAAGTACATTAAGGAAAATACCTTTCAAGAAGGACATTGGGTGTTGTTGTATGAATCAAGGTTTAAGGATTTCAAAGGCAAAATAATGATAATATGGTTGGGACCCCAAAAAGTAGAGAAATTTTATGATAATGGCGCAGTTCATATTAGAACCATAGATGAAGAAGGAATTCCCCTACTTGTGAATGGTTATAGGCTTAAGGTTTACAAAAATCCACTTTCTAGGGCAGAATTTATAAATTCCATAAATAAGGAGGTGTATATCATGGGAAACTCCATAGTTTCTAGTGCCTCCCCCTCCTAGAAAAAAAATTAAAAAATAAAATAAAATAAAGAGGCATGGGTGAAATCCTCTCTAAGGCACCCTAGGTCAACTCCAAGGTTGAAAACCTCCACGATGAAATCCGGAGCAAAAAAGAAAGAAAGAGAAAAATAAACAGAGAATAGAAGATCCTTAGGTGAAAAACTCTTTGAGGTGCCCAAGGCAGGCATGTGGATTGAAAATTTCCATGGAGGCATCCCACTTGCCTTCAAAAAAAAAAATGAGAATAAAAAAAGAAAAGGAAAAAGAAGAAAAATACCTATGCACTTACGTGTTTTTCTATTTTGCAGGTTATTGATGAAAGATGGTTTTTGGGATTCAAAGGAGAAATTTCTCTTCATTTCCCCTTCTCTACTTGCACACTCCATGATCCATTCCAACATACACCCCTTCATCCATTTCACCCCTGAGATAGACAAAACTTTTATTTTTTCCTAAACTGTAATTACTACAGGTAAGTCCAACAACTACAAGATTCCTGTAGCACTATAGGAAACTCCTGTAAATAATATGAGAAAATCATTGATGAATGGAAAATATCTTTTAAGAATTTCTGAACTTCAAGGAGAGCATGATAATTTATGTTTTTCCTATACCTACCATACCAAAACCCTTATTTCACTCCATGCACAAGGATTCACTCTCTAAACCCTATTTTGCACCATTAGCAACTAGATCATTTGAAACTTGGCATGAGACCCCTTCACTTGCCTAACCTCCACTGCATTCATTCCAAGGCTCCCTCCATAGCCTCCATGAACCATATCCCTTGATTTCTGAGAAAATTGAAGCAAGAAGAGGCAAGCATAAGATTGTTATAGGAATTGGAAAGTTTCCTGCAGCAAATATGTGTGTGGCACAAAAAGGCGAAAAGATGAAGGAAAGGCTATGAGGATGACTTCAAGAGACAACCAACAGAATCCAAGAGGAAAATCACACCAACCATGGCACCTAAATACCTCCATGCAACACCTGCAAAGGAAAAAAAACAAAAATATATTAAGCGAATCACTCAGAAAAGACAACCAACTCACTTAGAAAAAGTTTCTCACTTAGAAAATAAATAAGAAGTTAAAATATAACAAAGAAGAGATCATGGTTGCAACCACCAGATGCAGCTCCATTCCCCAAATCATTCAACACTACACCAACACCAGGTAGGCTCAGGTATGGCCTTTCACCTCTCGCTATGCATTCATAATGACCAAAATGATTTAATGTCGAGTTTTAGAAATTTAAAAGGAAAAAAGGTGTTGAGTTAACTTGGCCACCTTCGTAAAGTTAAACTGGAGGAAAAGTGAAATTACATGCCGCATGGGCAAGTCAAATAATGTCAAGAGGGAGTGAATGGGTACGAAGAGGGTGACTATGAGGCTCATCAATAATTAACTAGAGTGGGACCAATGGTCACAAATAGGAAAACTCGTGTTAAGTACGAGTCAACGCAACACTCCAAATTTAGTTAAAAATGCCATAAAGGTAAGATCTTTCTCATTTTCACTATTTCGCTGAGCATTTTGAAGAGCAGCAAGAGGAGGAGAGCAGCAGGAGTCATCAGGAGAGCAACATCGATATTTGAGATTGCATGCACCATTGTGCTACATGCAACAAAGATTTTCTACAGGAAACTTCAGAGGAAGATCAACAAGGGTATAGAAGGCAACACAAAGTCACAAGTGGGTGAAATTTCTTCCCAAAGACACCATCTCTAAATAAAAACACCAGAGGAAAAAGGTAAGTCGTTTCCATCCTCCAACACTAAAATTTCTCCATGAAATTTACACACAAAAAGTTAAATTTGGCATTGAAAGGGTACATTTTTTTTTCTTGCATTTGTTTGAAGACCTTCATCTCCAAGAAATAACTCTCAAACATATCACCACCTTCATATCAAAAATATTAAAGTGGGAGGGGGATTCAATAGAAGGGAGCCCACTGAGATTAAGAGAATTAGGCAACGTCCTTAAGTCATGGAAATATTCAGAAATCACCAATGGCTAGGGTTCTTTGAGCTTTTGAAAGGTTTTAATGAAAATATAGCTCAAGAATTTTCAGTGGCTCTACAATCACACTCAGAGGAGAGAGCCACCACTATGGTTAGAGTCCTAGCCATCACACTATCACCTGAACTCATAATTAGAGATACAAATTTTCTCTTAGGATTCAAATGGGTTAAGGAAAGAATGCCTAGCACTGTAGCTAAGAAAAGCTTCTTTCTTCCAAGAGAAGAATACTTTGAAGACAAAAATGGAGTGAGGAGAGAAAGGCTTCCATACCCCTAGGATGAATTAGCCTTCCATATCATGAAGTTTATTTCTTGTGAAGGAAGAATTAGTGCGGTTTAAGGGTATCATTTCAGATTATTGAATGAACTTAGGTTTCAAGGATAACTCCCTCTAGAACATGGATTAACCATCCCTCACTTCCTCTTGAACTCCATAACTGACATGAGTAATAAGATGGAAAATAAAATATCAACACTTGGCTCATCATGGCCTAATAAAACTAATTTTGAATGATGCTTTGAGAATATTCAACCTACCTGTATCCTAGTCTTCTTTCATAGACATGGATAGGGAAGCCTTCATAGCTACCCAAACATGGCAAACCTATCCCTCTAGCCTTAGAGAGAGGGAGGTAGAAGAATAAGAAGAAGAAGAGGCCAGAGAGGAGGTAGAAGAAGAAGAAGAGGAAGAAGAAAATAAGGAAGAAAAATAAGAGATGGAGATTGAGGCAGAAAAAATAGAGACAACAGAGATAAAGCAAGAAAAATTTGAGGGGAAGGAGGAAGAAAATATTGAGGAAAAGAAAGGATTGAACCCTATCCTAGGCAGTGAAACCTCTCCTCAAGACACCCGCATGTCACCTGACACTATAGATCAAGAAGTGGTTGCTACCCTAGCCACTTTGAGCACACCTGTCAAAAAAAAAGGAAGAGGTAGACACCCATGTATTTCAGGACTAGGAAGAGTCAAAGGATGAGGTAAGGGAAACCAAAAACTCCCACCAAGAGCCCTATTTCCATTGAGGAATCACCAAATAAATATGATGAAATAAGATTAGAGGAAGGAAGAGTGTAAGAGGTCACTTCCCCTGTAACATACATTAGAAAACACTCAACACGATTGGCATCCCATACACCTCATGCAACCCCCACAGACCCTCTAAGGACCAAAAAGAGTGAAAAACTAGAAAAACGAGGTCTTGAACAAGAAAAACAAATTTTTCTATAGGAAAATCTGTTTTTGCTATAGGAAACACCAACAAGCTAAGAATTAGAGAAAAATGCATTGGTTGAGGAGGAAAAGACAACCACAGATGGGCAAGAGGTGAAAGAAGTTGTGGACAAGGCACAAGAGGAAAAACAAGATGAAAAAAAGGGACGAAAAGATGGCACGAAAGAGCCCACCTCACCAAAACCGATCCTCAAAGATGTAGTAGTAGTGCCAAACCATAGCCCTCAAACCAATATCATCTCCTGCTACACATACATTCAGGGGGGCATATTGATTCCTCAAAAGTTCACAGTGCCTTTATTTTATTAGTTGGAAGAGGAGAAGGTGCACAATCACCATTGGATGAAGGTTTCCACATCTAAAGGTGTGCATGAAATAGGGGTCATGGAGGATAAAGTGGCTAAGTTGGGGAAGGATCTATATGTTTTTAGGCTTAGAGAATCAATGTTGAAAGAGTAGCTTCAGAAGGCCCAAGTAGAGAATGTATCATTATAGGAGAAGCTTCGAAAAAAGGACAAACAATTGGCCACCATGGAAGATTTGTGCATGGAGGCCATTCGACACAGATATTCATCAGATTCCTATGTAGTTTACCTGAAGGATCAATGGATCCTATTTAAAATAAAAAAATTAGCCTCCCATGGATCCTTACCTTTTCAAAAATACTGATATTTCATTGATTTTTGCAACCAATCAAGTATGGCAGACAAGAAAAAATGGCATAGTTCTACATGCATAACCTTGTGTTGACAGACTCGAACATTTGGGACCCCAATCCTAGGATGGGAGACATGCAATTAATGGAATTGACATAATGGATGGTTAATGAGGAGACTAAAGAACAAGAAATGAGAAGGGTTATAATGAGAGAAAACAAAGAACCCTTACACATTAGGTCATAACTATTAAGCCCTAGGGGAGTCATCAACACCAATCTCAAGATTGGAAAGGATCATGCAATTGCAGAAAAATACCTCCACACACAAGCTCAAGCCATGGCACATTTTGATGATGTTTCTAGGTTGTTTAGAGATGAGTGCATAATGGATAACCAAAGGATATGGAACAAACTCCCTCACAGCCTTAGAAACATGGATTATCACACACCAAAAATATTGAAGGGTGCCTTAGAGAAAGAACCATCATACAAGAGGGTCATGCAGGCCAAAAATATTTAGTGGGTTGGTTTGAAGCTCAGTACACCCTTGCTTCTAGGGTTGAGTGATGGAAAGGACCAAGATGAGAAGAATACAGAATTGGAGGAAGAATAAAAGAATGATGGTTTTTACCCTCCTGAAGGGACTCCCACACTTATTCCTTGGGAAGTCCGATGGTCCATCAAAGCTTTGAAAGAAATGCAGAAGGAGGAATAAGTTGCTCAGAGGATGAGAAACCATTTGGTAGGGTGGTGATGATGAGCTCCATCATTAGGTACATTTGGAGGGGTTAATTGTCACCTTTTTGCCTCATTAAGTCTCTTTTTCTTGCATTTTAATTATATTATGGTCTTATGTTGCTAGTGTAGATGGTGATTGAGGTTTGTCATACTTCGAATGCTTAACATGAGTTAAATGCAGGAAAATCATGAATATATTCCATTTTTTATGAATATTTTTCCATTAAATCTTGGAGTAGACAATAAGAAAATATTCTAGGGGGATTTTCCACCTCCTTAACTCCAAAAGGTAGCCAAAGGATCCTTGAGATTCCCTCCAACAACTCGAAATCAAAGGCAACCAAGCAAACTCAAGATCAAGTGCACCAAAGCTACACTTCACTTTCAATCAAAGTGGACACATCACCTAATTTTAAGGAGATGTTGGTAGCTAACCTCTAGGTTAAATAGGGATGAGAAGGATCTCATTAGGATTCGAAATTTTCAAGAAGCTAATAGGTTCCTAGCTCTTGTAATAGGTTTTTGAGACTTTCATGTTGATGTAATGAGACTATATTTTGCAATAAAATGAGTATTCCGATTGTGCTTCAATGATCTAGCTTAATGGGGCTAGGCTTGTGGTTTAGGGCCCAATCCATTGGCCTTAGTCTCTCTTGTGTATTAATTCTTTAATTTTATGCCATTTTAACTATTTTTTCTTATGAGTATTTAGCTAGTTTTATTACATTTCAATTCATTGTTTTTAATTTGTTTCCATTTGTCTTTTGCTATAGATTTAACTCTCTTACATGTTTTTAGAGTAGGTTATAAACTTAGAAAGTTGTGTGTCAAGCCTCCCCCTCTCATCTCTTTCATTGGAGCTTGAGGAGGGTAGACCTTCCCCATAGACCAAAATTAATTTTTAGTTTATGATTTCTTGTAATGAATAAGTTAGGTTGATGTAGTTCCATGAATATGTTTAGAATGTTGTGTTAGATATATGTTTGTAGGCTAAAGTAGAATTTATTTCCAAATTCAACTCATATTTTCCATTTATTTTATCATGAATTTGTCCATATTTATTGCATGAGCAGGTATTTTTCTTGCAAGTTTAGGTAACACAACAAAGGACGACTTCAATGACACCTTCAACTTCCTTTCTCACCCTTCATTAACCTTCTATTCATCAAAATCACCATCAACCCTCTTTTCACATTTTTCATCTTTACACCATGAGAAAACCCTAGAGGTGCAAGATAGGCCTCTCAAGAGTTTATGAGCTTAGCCAAGGGGTGGGCCACCTTCCACTCATCCAAACCCACCTTCACTCCAACTTCCCTACACTTTTCTCACCCATTTTTGGCCTCGTATTTCCCTTAGAATGTTTCCTATATCAATTCAGGACTTTACTGTAGCACTACAAAAAACCTATAGCATGTTGAATATTGCAACAAGAAATAGTGAAATTTGCATCTAGAATCATCATCCTTGATCCTAGTGAAAAATAAGCACCTACACTAGGTGGGGCTCACACAAGCTATTTTTAGGTGATATGTCTATTTTTAGAATTTGGATCAAAGTATATTTTTAGCAGTAATCTATTTATAATTAGTTGAGAAAATTATATGGATGGATGGGATTCTAAGTTTGGAATGCATGTACGAAGTTGTTTCGTGGAATGCATGTCTAAAATTAGAATGCATGTCGATTTTGTTAAGCCCTTAACAAAAATTAGACAATAAATAATTATCTATTTTCAATGAGCACATGGAACTAGTTAACTGAAGTGGAAAATCAGTTAGCTAAGTGGATTTCGAATTGAAGTGGTTGGTTGGTGGACCATGTAGTGGACTTCGTTGTAACTGAGTGGACAAAGTTGTAATAGAGTTGCATGTGTAGCTTTTGTGAGATGTTATTTAGTTTAACTCAGTTGTGCTAGTTGTAAATAGTTGTAACTAAATATACACTAGTGAGAGATCAGTGAATTAAATATTAAATTAATTCACATGGAGTGATCTCACTTACAACTGAAGAAATACTATTGTTAACTACATGCATGTCAGATCGAGTGGAGACCCAGTTGAGAGATAGATAGGTGGAAGGGCCTAGTTGACTATCAGTTGTGATTATAGTGGTGCATTCAATGCATCCACACACACATTGGAGATTATTATGATTATTTCACACTCAAGGATGACCATTCAAAATCATTCAGAGGTTCTTGACCATCAGGTATTGCGCAGTGGAGGCAGGCTGTTAAGAGGCAGTAAATTGGTGCATGTGTGAACCAATTTTTGTATGACAGTGTGAGACAATTGTATATTGTACTGAGAGCTCTTGGAGTAGAGTTTTGTATGAGATTGTTTCATGATCCATGATATACATAATATATGATAGTTTGGGTTTTTCTCTTTAAGCTTTCCTGGTAAAAACATCATGTTATGTGCGATTGATTTTTCTTCATGTGTTTGCAATTGATGATTTAATTTTCGCAAACAATTAAGTAGAAGGATTATATATTTAACAGTGGCATAATTGTTAGATCAGGAGAGTCCAGTAATACATCATTTTAATGTTTAAATTTCTACATGGTATTGGAGAAGAAAATATTGCAATATTGAAGTAGTAGCTGAGTTTTTTGTTGGTGGAAACAATTTGAAATTGCTGTAATAATTTCTTGGTGCGACAGTTGAGTAAACATCGAAATGGATTTCAATGGTTTGCGGTTAGAGTATGCACTCGAGGGTATCTTGAACTACATTGAATGGAAGGATAGGATGGAGGCAGTGCTTGAAGATAATGGCTTGAAGGAATTCATTGACGTAGATTTTCCTAAGCCCACTTCGACGGATGTTGCATTACTTAATGCATGGAAAAATAAATAGCAAGGGAGAGGAGGATTTTGTTGGAAGGTGTGAGAGACCATATTGTCTCAAGCCTTCACGAGAAATCCAATCCATTTTCAATATGGAAGGATTTGAAAGATCTTTTCCAAATCAGCAACGACCATACGAGATTGGCGCTGAAGGATAAACTCAGAAAAATCAAGATGGAGAAGAATGACACTATTTAGGTATTCTTAACAAAGTTTGTCCAATGTAGGGGTGAGCTTGGGAGTGTATGAGTAAGTGATTTTGATGATGATTTGGTGAGCTTGGCTCTCTTGGGACTTACTAAGAGTTGGAAAAATTATTAGGACTCTGTCAACGGATGAGAAAAACTTCCGGATTGGGAAAGATTGTGGTCGGATCTAGTGTAGGAGGAGTTTAGGCAGAACACCAGAGATGGCTCTTCATTAATGCATAATGATGAAGAGGATTTTTCTTTGGATGCCAAGGCGAAGAAGAATAAGGGGAAGAAGTTCCATTCTAAATCTAAGGCCGATGAAGATGGCAAGGAGCACAACATGCCCAAAGTGAAGTGTTTTCACTGTCAGGAGTATGGACATATTGCCACAAATTGTCCATATAAGAAGAAGAAAAAGATGGTTGATGGAGCTCCATCTGGTGAGGCTATTGCCTAGAAATTTGAGCTTGACTTCTCATTGATCGCATGCATGGTGTCTAGTGCATTGGGATCAAGGTGGTACTTTGATAGTGGTGCTTCCTTCCACATGATGGGAGGTAAGGAGCTTTTCAGTGACATGGAGGAGAAAGATCTCCAAATGCATATTGAGGTGGGTGACGATGGATGATATAGTGCGACTAAAATTGGTACTATTACTTTTCAAAGGGCATCTGGTAGACTCTTTCATTTAAAAGATGTTATGCATGTTCCTGATTTGAAGAAAAATTTAATCTCAGTCGCAATGTTAGAGGATAGAGGCTATGATGTTGTCGTTAGTGAAGGAAAATTTTTCCTATGAAAAAAAGAAATAGGGAAAGCCAAGAAGGTTGGGATTTGAGTTAGGAATCTCTATAGACTTGATGTAGATGGAATTTCTATTGAGTTTCCTACTGTTGGGAAGTGTGAGAAAGCCATGCAATTGATGCTTGAGACGGAGCAAGATTTGCATGCAGGTAAGAGTGAACCTCGCAATGTGGAGTAGCCAAAAGATGAAAATCATGGAGTGAGAGAAACCACTCATGCAGAGAAATTTTGAGCTAGATGGGTAGAGGGAGTGCATGCAGCTATACCACCAAGTGAGAGGTGGGGCGACATGCATGGATAATCCAAAGAATAAATTTCTGGGTAGGATTAATTGAGATGACGTGGTTCTCATGAATTGAACTTGTCTACAAGGAGCCCATAGAGAAGCAGTAGCAGGATCAGTTGGATTGATGCAGTCAGATGTCGTGAGGACATGAAATCAAAGGGATAGTGTTAGATACTGGAGCGCGGATCAAAGTTGACAGTAGTGCAATGTTCATGGGTGCAGAGTTCAACAACGCAGTGGTTTCTGAAGACATTTGTTGTAGCTACGCAGAGGTTAGAAGAATTTGAGGATAGATGCACTATATTGATTCAATTGTTTGGAGGCTATTCAGTTTTGGAAGTGTTGCAGGCAAAGTTTTCAGGGCGAATGCTTGGAGTTGCATGTCGCATGCAAAGACATTCCTTTATTGTGGAGAGGGAGTGTTGAAGATTGCAACAAGAAACTGGCATCCAAAAACATCATCCTTGATCCTAGTGAAAAATAAGCACCTACACTAGGTGGGGCTCACACAGGCTATTTTTAGGTGATATGTCTATTTTTAGAATTTGGATCAAAGTCTATTTTTAACAGTAATATATTTATAGATGGTTGAGAAAATTATATGGATGGATGGGCGTCTAAGTTTGGAATGCATGTGCGAAGTTTTTTCATGGAATGCATGTCTAAAATTAGAATGCATGTCGATTTTTGTTAAGCCCTTAAAAAAAACTATACAATAAATAATTATATATTTGGAATGAGCACTTGGAACTAGTTAACTGAAGTGGAAAATCAACTATCTAAGTGGATTTTTAATTGAAGTGGTTGGTTGGTGGACCATGTAGTGGACTTTGTTGTAACTGAGTGTGACAAAGTTGTAACAGAGTTGGATGTGTAGTTATGTGAGTTGTTATTTAGTTTAACTCAGTTAAGTGAGTTACACTCAGTTTTTCTAGTTATAACTAGTTGTAACTAAAGATACACTTGTGAGAGATCATTGAATTAAATATTAAATTAATTCACATGGAGTGATCTCACTTGTAACTGAAGAAATAATATTGTTAGCTACATGCATGTCAAATCCAGTGGAGACCCAATTGAGAGATAGGTGAAAGGGCCTAGTTGACTATCAATTGTGACTATAGTGGTGCATTCAATGCATCCACACACACATTGGAGATGCTTATGAGGATTGCGCAGTCAAGGCTGGCCATATCGAAATCATTCAGAGGGTCTTGACCATCAGGAATTGCGGAGTGGAGGCAAGTTGTCAGGAGGTAGTAAACTGGTGCATGTGTGAACCAATTTTTGTATGATAGTGTGAGACAATTGTATATTGTACTAAGAGCTCTTGGAGTAGAGTTTTGTATGAGATTATTTGATGATCCATGATATACATAATATATGATAGTTGGGGTTTTTAACTTTAAGATTTCCAGGTAAAAACATCTTGTTATGTGCGATTTATTTTTCTTCATGTGTTTGCAAGTGGCGATTTAATTTCCATAAAGAATTAAGTAGAAGGATTCTATATTTAACAGTGGCATAATTTTTAGATCAGGAGAGTATACTAATACATCATTGTATTATTTAAATTTCCACATAGCAGTACTTGCCGCAACACTAATGGGTCCCTCCTTAAGCCCAATAACCACCATCCACCTCATCTAGACCTGCCAAAACCACCTAGACACCTTTACCCTTGCACCCATGATTTCAAGGCTTCGAGAAGCACCCTTAATGCTTTCTCCTCCTAGCTGCAAAACAATGCATTTACAAGCATAGTTAGGTCATGATTAGTTGCATGATTAAAATCATGATAGATAGAAAATAGAGTGGATAAAGTGTGTTTAGCCATTTCGCCCAACAAAATGTGATTAGGTTAGTTTCATATATGAAATTTCAATTCAAAAATTTACTTCATGCAAGATGCTTAGTTTGCTTCCATTTCTTATCATAGCTTAATGTGAAAATTTATTTCATTACAAAGTAGTTAGATGCAATTTATTGCTGTGGAATAGTTATTTACTTGCTGATAGATCCATCTCTTTGAATCATTTGTAGCCCTAGGCCTAAATTCAGAAGTGTGACAGACTTAATCTAGAAACCCTAGAAGTACCACCCTTTCATAGAGCTCAGAAGAGGATGACATGAGTAGAATGCATATGTTGTGTATATATCACTGTCACCTACAAGTTTGTACGAACCCTGGGTTAATAAAGTAAAGTAGGGAAGCCTTTGGGAGTTGCAACATTCTTGGTGTAATACCAAGGCTTAACAAGTTGAACAACCATTTATATTGTTAGGTATATTCATCATGCATAGCTAAAGTAGGATCTTTTCATACACCTTCGATAATATTTTACACGAACACTCCATATTCTTGCACATATGGCACTTGATTTGAAAATTTTCAATATACATGTCTCTAGAACACCTCCTAAATACCCTTAGAAACTAGGTATTTTAAATATCGATATCAACACAATAAATTCTCATTCAATTCACTAAGGATGGTCATTAATTTCACTCTTACTCTATATCAGTCCACATTTCTAGCAAGAAATTCGAAACAGGTTGGGTTCTGTCGTTTTAGCTCTTCATTGAAATGTCATTGGGAGAATGTATATCGGCCAAGGAGGGAATGGCATGCTTGAATTCAGGTAGACATATTATCAAACTTATTTCATACACATCACTTGCGGGACATTGTGCCTCGACATCTCGCCCTGACTTGGTATAATGGAAGAAAGGGTGTTGACCATATTGGCTAGTGCTTGGATCGTTTCCTAGTTCATGAACATGTGGTTGGTATTGTTACACTCCTATACCAATAGGTGTCATATATCATGATTGACTTGATGAACTATGAAATATGTTCATAACCTTTTCTTGTTGCAAAGGTTTTCCATATTCTCAAAAAATCAAAAAATTTAAAAAATGTAAAGAGGGTATACCCTAAAAGAAAAATCAAAGGGTGAAAAGAATAAAAATTGGCCAAAAAAAAGTGAAAGAAAATGAACCCCACTAAAAGAAAGGCCAAGGAAAGTGTGCAAGTCTAAATTCCACTACTTTTTGCTCTGATATAATAAAAATTTTCGCAGCTTGTATTCTATGCCACAATTTATGAACAGTCAAACATCTTAAGCTTGGCTAGTTCATTTTTCAATTTCATGTTTTAGAGATAGAGAATAAAATCTGACCAAACTGTTTAATCTTGGCAGATAAGTAGATAGGTAGAGTAAATAAAAGGAGCTCAACAGTTTAATCTGAGCCCTTGAATGTAATAAGGTTAGAACTAGATAGATTTTCATATGTAAAAGAAAAAGTTTGATGAGGGTTTGCTAGTCTAAGTGAACCCTAATAAAGAAGAAAAAATGGTAGGGTAAAGTAGGTAGGGTAGGTAGATGATGTTGCTGAATTACATGTGATGAATGATGGCTTTAGATGGTTAAAATTTTAACTTTCATCACAAGTGAAAAGGCAGACAATACATTGGAAGCATTGCAAGCAAGGAAAAGTCAAATTATTAACTTCCCTTCTCATTTTTCCCTAAACATTTCACTAATTTCCCTTAAGTATTAAGGTATTTGACAATTAAAGGGGCTCAAGGCATTTCCTTGACTTTTGGAGGGACCGGAACCTCGGCCCAATGATTGGAAAAACCTAAGTACTTAAAATCATTCATTATCACACTCATTGATTTCTAAAAAGTTATTTTCCTAAGTAAAATCCCATTTTACTTAGGAAACTCATACAATATTCCATAAAAACCTTTTCATGCAAAGCATAAGTTAAATACATTATTCTAATGTTTTATACTTAGCGCTTTAGTTCATTTCCATATTGATTTCTAATTTATTATTTAAATCCCTATGAAAATAACCTTCTCCTATTATATATAACTCCTTCTTTATAAGATACCCAAAAACCCATTTATTATAATTTTAGTCAAAGTATTTATCCCCACATGTTTAAATAAAAACCCCCCAATATACTCCCTTTGAATAAAATATATCTTTATATTATTCCCACCCCTATGGTAAGAAAATCGCTTTGGTTTAATTACCATATAATAAAAAATGTATGAAAAAAACCTTTAAACATATGTTATATGTGTTTAAAACGAAAAAATAAATCCGAAGTTTAATTTTAACCAAACTTCGAAATAACTCATCTCTCTATATATATTTTCCCCTTGCTCGACTCCCTCCCGATCACTGGTCCGCATTTTAAAAAGGAAATAATTAATCCTCACGATTAATTAATAGCCTAACTACGCCAATGAGAACGCCCCCGATGAGATTAATTAACAAATAATTGTGTCGGGCCCGCTTGTTAAACTCCCGTCATTTCCACGTCACGACAACCGTCTGATCGACTGATTCAAGATCTACGGCTATTATCAATATCGCTAGCCATCCGCGTCCGAACAATAATGCGCGATGGCCAAGCGGTTTATGAACAGTGCTCCACCACGCGTCAGTCATCGTATGGAATCGCTACCATTCCGCCCAAAACCACCTTTCCCCAAAAGCGGTGCGATAGAAACCGTTTACCACCTTTCCCCCGTGACTCATCCACCGTACATGCTGACGTCATCAATCAAAACCCGCCACCCTTTTGACTTTGTAAATAAAACAAATACGCCCGCATCATTTTCATTATTTCGTGCACTAACCAGTCTCCCATGCAACAAATTTCAAAAATTGACTGTCGAAGCTGCCAACCGTTACCTTGCTGAAAAAAATTGCTGACAAGCAATTCAGAGTTCAATCTCCATAGTGTGTACCTGTTTAATTGCTATTCATTTCCCATAAACAGGTATTTACTCTAATTTCCCGTTAAACTTTGAAAAAAGTCCTGATTCTGGTTTTAATTCCACACTAAGGTCTGAAAAGAACTTCAATTTGATCTGTTTTAATTACTAGAACTGCAATTGCATCCCCAAAACCTGTAATTGTACCCCTTTTCCACAAAAACCCCGAATTTCCATTTCTAAATCCACAAGAACCAGAAATGGAAGTTCCTGTAGCTCTGAATGTCGTGCCCCTCAATGCCCCTCATAAGGACTTGGATTATTTGCCTTTGGCTGATATGGATTTTCAAATTAAAGACCTGCTTCTCAGTGAGAATCCTCTTCGAATCATTTGCCACTGAAGAGACAATTATTTTAATGGTTCTGACATCTTTGGACTTTGGGAATCCAATCTTCCCATGTACCTTCTATATCGGTCAACATTTTTCCTGAGTTAATCCATTACTTCTATGCAAACTATGATCCCGACCAACGAGCAGTTTTATCCCCAAGTCAAAATGTCTTTTTCCCAATAACTGCTCAGTCCATAAATGAAATTCTACAATTCCAACTTGGTCAAGCCCTCACTCCCCTATCCATGGCTAAATTACTTGAGAAATCTACCAATTTATCCCATGAAGAGTTAAACCGCCTATGTCAAACCTTCATGTTAGCAGAGCATCAGCCTAAAATCCCTCCCCCTTATGGTTATATTTTTTTACTGATGTGGGAAGAATTATTCTGAACATGATATCTTCTATAATGGGCTTCAATACTAGTGAGTATGTTGATCAATTAACCCTATTATTGTTATCTGTTTTTACCCACGGATAGCCTCCTTTTGTCAAGTACGATTTTGCATCTTATATTGCTGACAAAATCCATGATGAGTTCATGAGATTAGGGAATGAGAGAGTGTTCAAATATTCTTCTGTCATATATCACCTCATGATTTACTTTCAATCAGAGAATTTCCCTTTTTATGTTAAGAAACTTGATGCCAAAGGGAATCCTAGGTCAGTCATGTTTTGGTCTACCATTACTCACAATTCCCCTGATTCTCCTTATTCTTATAATGAGTTTGTTGAACTTTTTGTACATCCTGCAACCACCTTGTTGATAGGAATTTCTCCTCCTAGGGTAAATAATGACATCAAGAAAATCCTTCAGCTCTCAAAGCAGTACAAGATAGGCGATTGGTACCTATATCAAAACCACACAGAGATCAGAATATATGGATGTGAGTTATGCCCATTTAAATTGCCAAAATATGTCCCAATGAGACTCTTTTCATTAGAGTATTTTAGGCAGATGATTAATTCAGATATAGTTCATTTCTACAATGCAAAGAAAAAGGCTCAACTCAGGATCAAAAGCCAATTAGGTCCCTTTATTTGTTACTCTAGGGAAGCTGGAAAGGAAGCCGAAAGGATTTTAGAAGACTATCTCAGACTACAAAAGAGTTTCTACTGGGCGCCTCATGATCCAAACAACTTTATCTGTGATAGAAGAATGAAAAATAAACTATCACCATACATCCATCAAAGAATCCCAGAAATAGAACAATATGCTAATACAAATGAATGGGTGGAAGGAACATTGATTGAAAAAGATAGTGAGCAGGTCAATGTTGAAAATGTGATGAAAGATCTTGAAAATATACTTGACCTAGAATCTTTTGGACAGGTGCAGATACCAGATTTTGGTCCTTCTTCTGTCGGGACTTCACAACAAAATTTGCAGGAGATTAGTACAGTGGCAATAGAATCTAAAGGAAAATAAAAGGAGTCTGATATACAAGTAATTGAAAAATTCACAATGAAAGAACAACCTCAGACTTCTTAAGGACAGGAGTAGGTACATATTCCTCCTACTTAGATCAATGAGCCAGAAATTTCAATTTTACAAACTCCTCTGAATGTAGAAAAAGGAAAAAAGAGAGAGGTTGAATCAACTACTCCTATTGGTGGCTCCTATGAACAGCAAGGTGTTAAAAGGCAGAAATTAACTCCTCTTCCAGAAGTTGAATCAGTTCAGGAAATCCCTGATAGCCAGAGAAGAGAAGACAATCAACAAACAGGTACAGGTAGTGGGACATCTACTAATTTTCAAAGAAAGGAATACAGAGGAAACAAAGTGCAGAGATATCTTCTTTCAAACCTCTAGTAAAAGATGCCTGGGACATCAAAATAACATTCATCAATATAAATACCAGGAACAATCCACGTAGACTTCAAGTGTACAACCAATATTTGAAGATGGCTCTGAAAAATCAAGAAAGATTAATGCCAGCCTATGACATCCAACAGGGTAAAATGTTAATGAGCCACTTCAAGCCCAAGATGCAGCAGCCTCAGACAGCTGCAGATTACATTATGACTAATTTTCAAGTATTAGAAAAGGATATCCATCATTTAGATCAAATTGAGCTACACAAGAAAACAGGTGAGATGATTTATTCTACTCTGACGGATAAATCAATGATGGCTCATAAGTTGCAAGATTATTTGGATAACACTAATACACAGTTGCAGCTTGAAAAATCCTCCTCCTAGGCTAAGGATAATAGAATCAAAACGTTGAAGGAAATAATCATTGGTTTGGGTCATAATCCTAAAGATGTGAAAGGTATTGAAGCTTTGATCAAGAGAAAAGATGATGATATTGTAGCTCTGAGAAAACAACTGAAGTTACCAGCCTCAAGACATCCACAGACTACAGAAATCATCAAGAAAAATTCTAAGGAAGAACTAATGGATTTTCTCTTAAAATTGATTGAGCAACTTAATGCAATTGAAAAAGAGCTTCAAAATGCATTGAAGGACAAGTAGACAAATATTCCAGTATCTACAACAGGAGTAGTGATAGGTACAACAACAACAGGTCAGCCAGTAGAATTGTCATAGGGCAACACTGCAAATTTGAACACTGATGAATTAACGAAGTCAATGGTAGAAATGAAACTTTAGGTCATAGAGCTCCACAGAACAAAGGAAAAATTGGCCACTCTAGAACACAAATATGATCTTTCAAAAATGAGTGTTGCTGATAAAACAAAAGAAGTGAACAAATTAGAAAAAACAATCAAAGCATTGGAAAAGGATCTCACATTGTAGAAGCCTTTAAGGGAAATAAATGAAATTCTTTGGGACAATATCATCCAATCAATAAAGGATATCTGGCCTTCAATTCAAATAATGCAGGAACAAAATGATTTAGTCAAATTGTCTATAGAAGAAGTCCTAGCAGCAAGGGAGGAATTGGAAAATAGGCCTGATGAAGCCAATGAACTCATTCATTTTCTAAATAGTCAGAATAAGCAGCAACTTGAAGAATTTGGCATTCGAGACATGATAGGCACAATATTGGAAATAAAGAGAGTTTTTACCAAAAGAACTCTGATGTAGAATTTAGAACGAAGATGCTCAGACATGCAAGAAGAAATCACTGCCTTCAGAACAAGATTTGACATTTTGTTGAATAAAGGATTGCCCAGTCCTTTCATTACAGAGGATAAATTGATGGACCTGGAAATTTATGTTGGAAAATTGGATAAGTATGCTGACACTCAGGTCAATGCCTCAACTAGTTCATCAATAGCAGCATTACCTACAGGAAAATATCTTCATGCCAAACTAGAAAATTTGTTTTATCTTGAGCATGAAGTAAATCATTTGTTCCCTGCTCAACCTACTTTCTTTAGGTATATAGAGACTGATGAAACTCTCAGAAAACTGTAAAGGACCAGGGTTCCGGAAGATAAATGGTGGGAAGAGCTGTTATAACTTTTGTAAAAATTATCCTTACCTAAATTTTTGATCATATACTACAGTTAGTCAAGATAAAAAAGGATAAAATATGAATAGAGTTCATAGTGTAGCAGAGCAGTCAAAGAGTATTAGTTAAAAAAACCAGCTAGCATAGAGTTACTGAAAATGACAACAATGAGCCAAAGCATAGGGCTTGCCTCCAGCACATTCTCAAAGGAAGGAAACATCACAACATCAGTTTTCATTCTTTCTTATCTACGAGACCATTTGTCTCTATTTTATTGTAATTTACTTATGAGTCATCCTAGATAATATCTCAAGTTGTTATGAGATATTTTTGTAACTTTTTGTATAAATACTCCCTCAATCGGAGTATTGAGGGTGGATTTTTTAGACTTTGCTGTAACATTGACTATTTGGAATAAAGTGCTATTGGAGTAATTTTTTGTGGCTAAGCTGGATGATGAATTGAAGCGAAAGAATTTTTACAGGATTCATGTGTCAGACTAAGGATCAATAAGACATCTTTCCCTTGTGTTTTAAAGTCTTTATATATGTTTATTATATCATTGTGTTTCATTTCTTAATGACTAATGAAACGGAATAAATCAAAAGGTACTTAAGTGTAATCTGATTTCAATCATTGTTATTCTAAATGTTTTCTTCTAAACTGGTTTTAAACAGTGAATTCTTAATTGCTCCTGTTTTTCTAGTTTAAACATTTTGGTTATTTAATAAAGAATTCTTAATTTCTCTTTGTTAATAATCCCTCAATTTTCCCTCTTATGAATGTGTTGAAAGATTCTTAATTTCATTTCATCCATTTTAAATCCACTCCATGCACTTTAAATATAAAATTGTTCTTTGTTTGATTATCTTGCCTTGTAAAACCATATTTTGTCTAGAAACTTAATCCAGTGAAGCCATCCTTTTGACTCCATAGCCCAATGGCCTGAACTTCAAGGAAAATCTGAGTGATAACATAGTGGCGACTCCATTGGGGACCTGAATATTTTATTGTTACTGTGTTTACTTTATAAACTACAGACAGAGCCTGAAGTTAGCCAGGTAGCCTTTGAACTACTTTTGCTCTACAATTTCATAGTAAATAAATGCTACTTCAGTCTATCTCCGGTCTAGTTTATGGACTGAACCTTGGTTTCAAACATCTGATCAGTTCCTCCAGTTAAATAAATATTTAAGAAAATTTAAATCCATTATCTGAAACTTCTTAAAGAGATTATTGAAGTTGTATTATTCATTTCATTTAAAACCAAAAACCAAAAATATCACTTAAGAAAGCTGGCTTCAGAAAGGACTCGTTATACTAGGGCTAATCCTGATCCAAATCCTCCGCCTGTATTCGAAAATCTGAATCTGATTCCCAGAATTCTTAGAAGACAAGATAGTCAAGAAAGCTCTGGAAGTTCTCGACCTCTCTATAGATCAATTTCCTGTCCTGTAAAGTGGATCTATCTTGAGGACAAACCTTTTGACGAGCAGTTTGAAACATCTTTATTTGTGAATTTTTCTGAAACTAAATTGTCTAATTTGGTTCCGAACCCATTATTTCTTGAGGATTTTCAATTTGAATTTGTTACATCACACCTTGACAAACATTTGCGAGAATCTATACAATCTGAGTTTACCTCTGAAGAAACTTCAAACATTTATGTGATTACTTCTGCTTCTCCCAGTTCATCAACTTTTCCCCAAACCTCTCAACATCAAACTACCCCTTCCTCCCCTCCACCCATCACTCATAGACCAACCTAACCTATTATCCCACTACCTCTTCCAATGGAAAATAGATATGCTCCCTTAAGGTTACCATCTAATCCAGGGGCTATGCCTCAAGATTATCAATCTAAAATCACTCCTTTTGATGGTTCCGGTACTTACACCGCTCAACATCATACTAAAAGGATGACTGATTATTTTGAATTTTATGAAATAGATGTTGATGATGTTAGTATGATAATTTTTGTTCAAAGTCTCACTGGAGAAGTCAGAACCTGGTTCAAGGCCCTTCCTACAAACAGTGTTGCTGACTTACCAGCCCTTTATAGAACATTTTTAAATAGGTGGGAGAAGAAGAAAGATCCTCTTCAAATCCTATCAGACTTTGAAAAACTAAAAAGAGGACCAAATGAGACTGTGCAAGGTTATGTTACCAAATTCAATGAAGCTTATAACGTCGTTCCCCAAAATCTTAGACCTCCTCCAGACTCAATACTAATGAAATTCCCTGATGGATTTTATTCTGACATAGCATATCAGCTTAGAGAAAGAGCTCCTCAAACTCTAGAAGAAATTCAAAGCATAGTTGTTAGTGTTGAAGCTAACCTGATAGAAAAACGAGCTAGAGCTAGAGCTGAAAGAAGAATGCATGTAAATGAAGAACCCTCAGCGTTTGAGAAGAAACTAGATGCTATAATCAAAGGAATGGAAAGACTAGGAGACAGAGTATAAACTATTGAAAAGAATAAAGCTCATTGGGATGGTCAACCTAGTAATACTGTGAGAAATCCGAACTTCAGAAGAAACCAAAATCAAAATACTGGAAAAACTCGTCCTGATCAAAATATTAGGCCCCCATTCCAGGAAAATTATGTTGAAGGCTCAACTTTTGAGGAACCTACTGATGATGTTCAAATAAACAACTTTACTGAAGATGAAAATGAACCAGAAATATTCTTGACCCAAGATGATCAAGAAGCTCACATTATTAAACAATTTCAAACCCAATCAGGAGAATCATTTGATTTTAAGGAAGGATATGACACAACCATCTACAAAGTTCATAAGCAATACAATTTGAGGAGTAGAAGAGTTGATGTTCCGGAAGCAAGTAAACAGAAAACCACAAAGAAACCTCTCAAAGGTAAGATCAGTACTACCCCTGTAAATATTCTCACTAGATCAGATCCCAATCCTGCCCATCCAATAATTGAAGATGTATCTGAAACTCAACTGAATAACAGAAAAATTTCCAATACTTTTCCTCCCAAAGGAAATGTAGAGGAACCTCTAGAAGTTGATTCAAAAACAACTTCAGCACCCAACCGCACTCCTGAAAATGAGAAAAACATAGAAAACATAGAAAAAGATAATCCAATTGTTCGAAATACAAGGAATCAAACTGAGAAATATTTTAATTTGGAATCCGAAGTAGGCAAATTAAAGATAGCTATTCCACTGTCCGAATTACCTAAACATAATGTCTACAAAAACCAAATTTATAAATCACTCAATATTCCTGGAAATGATGACACAGTTAATGTTTTTGATGAACAACCTAGATTACTCTTTGGCCCTGAAGTAAATGGAAAACCTGAAAGCGGAGGGACTCCTCCATTTTATATAAGTTTGAATATGCATGACAAAATAATTCATAATGCCATGCTTGATTCTGGAGCGTCTCACAATTTAATGCCCAAGGCTGTAATGGAAAGATTAAATCTAGACATCACTAGACCTTACAAAGATCTTTTCTCTTTTGATTCAAGTCAGGTAAGATGTTTAGGATTAATTAAAGATTTGTGTGTTACATTGGTTCAATACCCTGCTAAATCAATTTTGATGGATATAGTAGTAGCAGATATTCCTCCAAAATATGGTATGCTGTTGTCTAGATCTCGGGGTGCAAATTTTGGAGGATCTCTCCAATTAAACATGTCATATGCTACTATTTCAGTATTCGGCCAACCTAAGAGACTATACAGAGAAACCTTGATGAAATATGTTGTCAGTAGTCAGGAGAAACCTGAAAATTTCCCTATCTACTCAGTACACTTTGATATGGACTCATTTATTCTCTATAATGCTGAAACTGATCTTCCCACTGAACTAGAAGCACCAGCAACTGAACCAAAAGAAACTGAAAATAAATCCAGTGTTCAAATCCAAGAAATCTCTGAAGAAAAAGAAACATCAGAAACCCAAGAAAAACCTGAAGAAAATAAAAAACAAGATCTCCCTGTTAAAAAAGTTACTAAAACACCTGATGAAGATTATGAACATGAAATTCTTTGGCATTTAGAATTTGATGGTTCAGTTAATAAGTTAGGAGCAGGAGCTGGAATTTGGATATACAACATTGAAAATGATCGTGCTGAAGGCGATGCTTACAGATTGAACTTTAAATGCACTAATAATATGGCAGAGTATGAATCTCTTTTGTTAGGGCTTAAACTTGTCAAAAAATTAGGATCAATTGGAGTGTCTGTTATAGGAGATTCTGATTTAATTATTCAATATATCAATGGTGAATGTTCAAAAAAAGATCCCAAACTAAGAGAATATAGAGGAACAGTTGTAGAAATTCTCAATACTTTTCTACAGGCTCAGCTTGCCAAAATTCCAAGAAAACAAAACTTGCATGCTCATAGCCTCGCAATGTTTGCTAGCACTTGTAAATTACCATTTAAACCTAATCACCAGTTCACAGCTGAGATTAGACATAGACTAGCTATACCAAACAATCTTATGAATTGGAAAGTGTTTGAAAATGACAATCAGATTAACAATTTTCTAACTTTAGAGAATGAATTTTCTAACAGTAGCATAGATGAAGATACAATCCTTGAATCTGATCAAATAACTGAACAAGAAACAAAAATTTCTGAAGAGAGTGCCATTCAAATGCTCCATCCAACGAAATTCACCAGAAAAGACATGCAAGACCTCAAACAAATGGAAGTTGATGAGATTGTAGAGGATGAATCCGAGATCATTAATCTGAAAGATAATTATTTACATAAAGGATTGACTCCTCTAGAGGATCTTTTTGACTCTAATGAAATTCCATTAAAACCTAAAATGGAACCACTGAAAGCTGATATTGAAGAATAGAATCTGGGGACTGAAGAAAAACCTAAAATAATAAAGTTATCAAAATCTTTGCCTCCCGATCAGAAACAAAAATATGTTGAGTTATTAACAGAATTCCAGGATGTTTTTGCTTGGAGTTATGAAGACCTGAAATCATACGATACATCTATAATTCAACGTACAATACCTTTAAAATCATACCAGAAATAATTTAAGCAAAAACTGAGAAGAATCAACCCTGTATTGTTACCTTCAATTGAAAATGAAATTAAACGAATGTACAAAGCAGGGATAATTGCTCCAATTATATTTTCAGAGTGGGTGTCTAACTTGGTCCCTACTAGGAAGAAAACTAAAGAAATTAGACTGTGTGTTGATTTAAGAAATCTAAATAAGGTTTCTTTGAAGGATAATTATCCTTTGCCCAAAATGGATCACATTTTGCAAAGGCTAGTAGGTGCTTCAAGGATTTCTCTCTTAGATGGGTTTTGAGGATACAACCAGATTTTGGTTCATTTTGATGACCAAGACAAAAAAGATTTTACAACACCATGAGGTACTTTCAAATATGTTAAAATGCCATTTGGACTCAAAAATGCTGGAGAAACATTCCAAAGAGCAATGGACATTGCATTTGCAAAATAAATTCACGACTTTCTTGTTATATATATGGATGATTTAACTGTTTTCTCTAAATCAGATCAACAACATTTAGGCCATCTCAAACAATTATTCATAAAATGCAGAAAGTATGGTATTTCCCTGAATCTAAAAAAATCATTGTTTGGCCTTGAAGAAGGAAAACTCCTGGGCCATATCATCTCAAAGGATGGCATTAGAATTGATCCTGAAAGAATAAAAGCTATTTTGCAAATACCTCATCCAAGAAATGTTAAAGAACTTCAAGCTTTCATAGGAAAAATCGATTTTTTGAGAAGATTCATTTCTAGTTTAGCTGAATTAATTAGATTACTTACTAACATGTTAAGAAAGGATTCGAGTATTAAATGGACAGTAGAAGCCAAGAAATCATTTGAAGATATTAAAATGGCTTTGACCAGAACACTAGTTCTTACCAGTCCACAATTTGATAGAGACTTTATTAATTTTTCATTTGCATTAGAACATACTGTAGCAGCTATTTTATTACAAAAGGACGATCAAGGATGTGAAAAACCTATGGAATTTTTTAGCAAAACACTAAGAGATGCATCATTAAAATACAATATCATGGAAAAACAAGCTTTTGCACTTGTGAAAATTATTAAAGATTTCAGAATTTATATATTATATTCTCATGTGATAGCTTATGTACCAAATGCTGTTGTCAAAGACATCTTAACTCAAGATGGAATTGAGGGCAAAAGGGGTAAATGGATTACTACCATATTAGAATATGATATTGAGATAAAACCTACGAAGTTGATAAAAGGACAGGGATTGGCTCAACTCATGACAGAAAGAAATTGCCAAGCCCTGGATATTAATGAACTGGATGACAATCAGGAGATGGCGACTCCACAAATTAGCCAGGCCTTTTTGGACTCACCTTGGTATGCTGATATCATTTATGTTTTGTTAAACTTGAAAGCTCCTCCAGGGTTATCCAAAACAAAACGAAGGTTTTTAATAATTACATCCTTAAAGTATTGTATTTTAGATAATGTTATATTTTGGAATAATCATGATGGTATTCTATTAAATTGTTTATTAAAAGATGAAGCTGACAAGGCTCTCAATGAATTCCATGCAGGAGACTGTGGCGGACACCTTTACTGGAAATCAATAGCAGATAAGATCTTAAGGGCTGGATTTTACTAGCCAACCTTGTTTTCTGATGTAAAGAAATTCGTAACTGCTTGCCATAAATGTCAGATCTTTGAAGGCAAGAGAAAATTATTACCTTTACCCTTAAAACCAATTTTCACCGAAAAACCATTCCAACAATGGGGCCTGGATTTCATTGGAGAAATCCATCCTCCTTCTTTTGGCCAACACAGATGGATCCTTGCTGCCACAAATTATTTTACTAAATGGATTGAAGCAATCCCATCCAGACAAGCTAATGACTCTGTAATCATAGGATTCTTAGAAACCAATATACTATCGATATTTGGCTATCCTGAAAAAATTATAACTGATAATGCTACTGCTTTCAAATAAAAAAAGATGATAAGTTTCTGTAATAAGTATCATATCACTTTAAGCCATTCAACAGCCTATTACCCTCAGGGTAATGGACTGGCTAAATCTTCCAACAAAAGTCTCATTAATATCATTAAGAAAATGTTGGAAGAAAACAAGAAAAATTGGCATAAGAAACTTATTAATGCACTGTGGGCAGACAGACTCACCACCAAAAAATCAATTGGGACCAGTCCTTATGAGTTAGTTTATGGTATTGAGGCTGTATTTCCATCGTCTTTAGGAGTTCCTATGATGAAGTTACTTCAACAAGCTCAAGTTGAACCAAATGATATTAAGAGAAGAATAAATCAAACAATCAATTTGCAGCAGACTAGAGAAGAAGTTTATCAAAGATCCCAAATTTTACAGGAAAAACTAAAGAAGATTTTTGACAAAAGGACCAAAGCAGAGGATTTCCAATTAGAAGATAAAGTTTTGAGATGGGATTCCAGAAGAGAGGATAAAGGAAAACATGGGAAGTTTGACTTCTTATGGAAATGACCTTACATCATTCATGCTTTACAAGGAAATAATACATATTTTCTTAAAAATTTGGATGGTTCATAAACTGAGGAAGGACCAGTAAATGGTCAAATGTTAAAGCATTACTTTCATCCTGTTTATTAGGATATTCTTATTTTTGACATGTACATACTATATCCTTTGTAATGTATCAGTTTTGATTGGATGGTAGCTTGCTAGAGTTGAAGCCCGAAGAGAAAGCCCTAAGCTTCAGAAGTTTCATTATCATACATACAATAAAGCAACAAAAAGAAAAAGATTTCATGGTTCAGTTAAAGGCATTTTGAGGCATCTGACCTGTTGTTCTTGACTTTTCACCAGGAAAAGCCATCCCCAAGTGGAGCCAGTGTTAGACTCCTATACCAATAGGTGTCATATATCATGATTGACTTGATGAAATATGCAATATGTTCATAACCTTTTCTTGTTGCAAAGGTTTTCCATATTCTCAAAAAATTTAAAAAATGTAAAGAGGGTATACCCTAAAAGAAAAATCAAAGGGTGAAAAGAATAAAAATTGGCCAAAAACAAGTGAAAGAAAATGAACCCCACTAAAAGAAAGGCCAAGGAAAGTGTGCAAGTCTAAATGCCACTAATTTTTTCTCTGATATAATAAAATTGTGTGCAACTTGTATTCTATGCCACAATTTATGAACAGTCAAACAGTTTAAGCTTGGCTAGTTACTTTTTCAATTTCATGTTTTAGAGATAGAGAATAAAATCTGACCAAACTGTTTAATCTTAGCAGATAAGTAGATAGGTAGAGTAAATAAAAGGAGCTCAACAGTTTAATTTGAGCCCTTGAATGTAATAAGGTTAGAACTATATAGATTTTCATATGTAAAAGAAAAATTTTGATGAGGGTTTGCCAGTCTAAGTGCACCCTAATAAAGAAGAAAAAATGGTAGGGTAAAGTAGGTAGGGTAGGTAGATGATGTTGCTGAATTACATGTGATGAATGATGGCTTTAGATGGTTAAAATTTTAACTCTCATCACAAGTGAAAAGGCAGACAATACATTGGAAGCATTGCAAGCAAGGAAAAGTCAAATTATTAACTTCCCTTCTCATTTTTCCCTAAACATTTCACTAATTTCCCTTAAGTATTAAGGTATTTGACAATTAAAGGGGCTCAAGGCATTTCCTTTCTTTTGGAGGGACCGGACCCTCGGCCCAATGATTGGAAAAACCTAAGTACTTAAAATCATTCATTATCACACTCATTGATTTCTAAAAAAATCTTTTCCTAAGTAAAATCCCATTTTACTTAGGAAACTCATACAATATTCCATAAAAACCTTTTCATGCAAAGCATAAGTTAAATACATTATTCTAATTTTTTATACTTAGCGCTTTAGTTCATTTCCATATTAATTTCTAATTTATTATTTAAATCCCTATGAAAATAACCTTCTCCTATTATATATAACTCCTTCTTTATAAGATACCCAAAAACCCATCTATTATAATTTTAGTCAAAGTATTTATCCCCACATGTTTAAATAAAAACCCCCCAATATACTCCCTTTGACTAAAATATATCTTTATATTATTCCCACCCCTATGGTAAGCAAATCGCTTTGGTTTAATTACCATATAATAAAAAATATATGAAAAAAACCTTTAAACATATGTTATATGTGTTTAAAATGAAAAAATAAATCCAAAGTTTAATTTTAACCAAACTTCGAAATAACCCATCTCTATATATATTTTCCCCTTGCTTGACTCCCTCTTGATCACTGGTCCGCGTTTTAAAAAGTGATTAATTAATCCTCACGATTAATTAATAGCCTAACTTCGCCAATGAAAACGCCCCCGATGAGATTAATTAACAAATAATTGCGTCGGGCCCGCCTGTTAAATTCCCCTCATTTCCACGTCACGACAACCGTCTGATCGACTGATCCAAGATCTACGACTATTATCAATATCGCTAGCCATCCACGTCTGAACGATAATGCACGATGGCCAAGAGGTTTTATGAACAGTGCTCCGCCATGCGTCAGTCATCGTATGGAATTGCTGCCATTCCGCCCAAAACCACCTTTCCCCAAAAGCGGTGCAATAGAAATCGTTTACTGCCTTTCCCCCGTGACTCATCCGCCGTACATGCTGACGTCATCAATCAAAACCCACCACCCTTTTGACTTTGTAAATAAAACAAATACGCCCTCGTCATTTTCATTATTTCATGCGCTAACCAGTCTCCCATGAAACAAATTTCAAAAATCGACTGTCGAAACTGCCAACCGTTACCTTGCTGAAAACAATTGTTGACAAGTAATTCAAAGTTCAGTCTCCATAGCGTGTACCTATTTAATTTCTATTCATTTCCCGTAAACAGGTATTTACTCTAATTTCCCGTTAAACTCTGAAAAAAGTCTCGATTCTAGTTTTAATTCCACACTAAGGTCTGAAAAGAACTTCAATTTGATCTGTTTTAATTACTAGAACTGCAATTGCATCCCCAAAACCTGTAATTGTACCCCTTTTCCATAAAAACCCCAAATTTCCATTTCTGAATCGAAAAGAAAAAAAAATGGAAGTTCCTGTAGCTCTGAATGTCGTGCCCCTCAATGCCCCTCACAAGGACTTGGATTATTTTCCTTTGGCTGATATGGATTTTCAAATTAAAGACCTGCTTCTTAGTGAGAATCCTCTTCGAATCTTTTGCCGCTGAAGAGACAATTATTTGAATGGTTCTGACATCTTTGGACTTTGGGAATCCAATCTTCCCATGTACCTTCTCCCCTCGGTCCACATTTTTCCCGAGTTAATCCATTACTGCCATGCAAACTATGATTCCGACCAACGAGCAGTTTTATCCCCAAGTCAAAATGTCCTTTTCCCAATAACTGCTCATTCCATAAATGAAATGCTACAATTCCTACCTGGTAAAGCCCTCACTCCCCTATCCATGGCTGAATTACTTGAGAAATCTACCAATTTATCCCATGAAGAGTTAAACCGCCTATGCCAAACCTTCATGTTACCAGAGCATGAGCCTAAAATCCCTCCCCCTTATGGTGATATTTTTTTTTACTGATGTGAGAAGACTTATTCTGAACATGATATCTTCTATAATGGGCATCAATACTAGTGAGTATGTTGATCAATTAACCCTAGTATTGTTATCTATTTTTACCCCTGGACAACCTCCTACTGTCAAGTATGACTTTGCATCTTATATTGCTGAAAAAATCCTTGATCAGTTCATGAGATTAGGGAATGAGAGAGTGTTCAAATATTCTTCTGTCATATATCACCTCATGATTTAATTTCAATCAGAGAATTTCCCTTTTTATGTTAATAAACTTGATGCCAAAGGGAATCCTAGGTCAGTCATCTTTTGGTCTGCCATTACTCACAATTCCCCTGATTCTCCTTATTCTTATAATGATTTTGTTGACCTTTTTGTACATCCTACAACCACCTTGTTGACATGAATTTCTCCTCCTAGGGTAAATAATGACATCAAGAAAATCCTTCAGCTCTCAAAGCAGTACAAGATAGGTGATTGGTACCTATATCAAAACCACACAAAGATCAGAATATATGGATGTGAGTTATGCCCATTTAAATTGCCAAAATATGTCCCAATGAGACTCTTTGCATTAGAGTATTTTAGGCAGATGATTAATTCAGATATAGTTCATTTCTGCAATGCAAAGAAAAAGGCTCAACTCAGGATCAAAAGCCAATTAGGTCCCTTTATTTGTAACTCTAGGGAAGCTGGAAAGGAAGCCAAAAGAATTTTAGAAGACTATCTCAGACTACAAAAGAGTTTCTACTGGGCACCTTATGATCCAAACAACTTTATCTATGATAGAAGAATGCAAAATAAACTATCACCATACATCCATCAAAGAATCCCAGAAATAGAACAATATGCTAATACGGATGAATGGGTGGAAGGTACATTGATTGAAAAATATAGTGAGCAGGTCAATGTTGAAAATGTGATGAAAGATCTTGAAAAGATACTTGACATAGACTCTTTTGGACAAGTGCAGATACCAGGTTTTTGTCCTTCTTCTACCGAGACTTCACAACAAAATCTGTAGGAGATTAGTACAGTGGCAGTAGAATCTAATGGAAAAGAAAAGGAGCCTGATATACAAGTAATTGAAAAATTCACAATGACAGAACATCCTCAGACTTCTAAAGGAAAGGAGCAGGTACAGATTCCTCCTACTCAGATCAATGAGCCAGAAATTTCAATTTTACAAACTCCTCTGAATGTAGAAAAAGGAAAAAAGAGAGAGGTTGAATCAGCTACTCCTATTGGTGGCTCCTCTAAACAGCAAGGTGTTAAAAGGCATAAATTAACTCCTCTTCCATAAGTTGAATCAGTTCAGGAAATCCCTGATAGCCAGGGAAGACAAGACAATCAGAAAACAGGTACAGGTAGTGAGACATCTACTAATTTTCAAAGAAAGGAACTACAGAGGCAACAAAGTGCAGAGATATCTTCTTTCAAACCTCCAGTAAAAGATTCCTGGGACATCAAAAGAACATTCATCAATATAAAGACCAGGAATGATCCACTTGGACTTCAAGTGTGCAACCAATATTTGAAGATGGCTCCGAAAAGTCAAGAAAGATTAATGTCAGCCTATGACATCCAACAGGGTAAAATTTTAATGAGCCACTTCAAGCCCAAGATGCAGCAGCCTCAGACAGCTGCAGATTACATTAGGACTAATTTTGAAGTCTTAGCAAAGGATATCCATCCTTTATATCAAATTGAGCTACACAAGCAAACAGGTGAGATGATTTATTCTACTCTGACGGATAAATCAATGATGGCTCAAAAGTTGCAAGATTCTTTGGATAACACTAATACACAGTTGCAGCCTAAAAAAATCCTCCTCCCAGGCTAAGGATAATAGAATCAAAACTTTGGAGGAAATAATCATTGGTTTGGGTCATAATCCTAAAGATGTGAAAGGTATTGAAGCTTTGATCAAGAGAAAAGATGATGATATTGCAGCTTTGAGAAAACAACTGAAGTTACCAGCCTCAAGACATCCACAGACTGCAAAAATCGTCAAGCAAAATTATGAGGAAGAACTAATGGATTTTCTCTTAAAATTGAATGAACAACTTAATGCAACTGAAAAAGAGCTTGAGAATGCATTGAAAGAAAAACAGACAAATATTCCAGTATCTACAGCAGGAGTAGTGACAGGTACAACAACAACAGGTCAACCAGTAGAATTGTCATAGGGAAACACTGCAAATTTGAACACTGATGAATTAACAAATTCAATGGTAGAAATGAAACTTCAGGTCATAGAGCTCCACAGAACAAAGGAACAATTGGCCACTCTAGAACACAAATATGATCTTTCAAAAATGAGTGTTGTTGATAAAACAAAAGAAGTGAACAAATTAGAAAAAAACAGTCAAAGCATTGGAAAAGGATCTCACATTGGAGAAGCCTTTAAGGGAAATAAATGAAATTATTTGGGACAATATCATCCAATCAATAAAGGATATTTGGCCTTCAATTCAAATAATGTAGGAACAAAATGATTTAGTCAAATTGGCTATAGAAGAAGTCCTAGCAGCAAGGGAGGAATTGGGAAACAGGCCTGATGAAGCCAATGAACTCATTTGTTTTCTAAATACTCAGAATAAGCAGCAACTTGAAGAGTTTGGCATTCGAGACAGGACATGCACAATTTTTGAAATAAAGAGAGTTTTTACCGAAAGAACTCTGATGAGGAATTTAGAACGAAGATGCTCAGACATGCAAGAAGAAATCACTGCCTTCAGAACAAGATTTGACATTTTGTTGAATAAAGGATTGCCAGTCCTTTCATTACAGAGGATAAATTGATGGACTTGGAAAGTTATGTTGGAAAATTGGGTAAGTATGCTGACACTCAGGCCAATGCCTCAACTAGTTCATCAACAGCAGCATTACCTACAGGAAAAGATCTTCATGCCAAACTAGAAAATTTGTTTTATCTTGAGCATGAAGTAAAGCATTTGTTCCTTGCTCAACCTACTTTCTTTAGGTATACATAGACTGATGAAACTCTTAGAAAACTGCAAAGGACCAGGGTTCCAGAAGATAAATGGTGGGAAGAGCTGTTAGAACTTTTGTAAAAATTATCCTTACCTAAATTTTTGATCATATACTACAGTTAGTCAAGATAAAAAAGGATAAAATATGAATAAAGGTCAAAGTGTAGCAGAGCAGTCAAAGAGTATTAGTTAAATGAACCAGCCAGCACAGAGTTACTGAAAAGGACAACAATGAGCCAAAGCATAGGGCCTGCCTCCAGCACATTCTCAAAATAAGGAAACAACACAACATCAGTTTTCATTCTTTCTTATCTGCAAGACCATCTGTCTCTATTTTATTGTAATTTACTTATGAGTCATCCTAGATAATATCTCAAGTTGTTATGAGATATTTTTTGTAACTTTTTGTATAAATACTCCCTCAATCGGAGTATTGAGGGTGGAATTTTTAGACTTTGCTGTAACATTTACTATTTGGAATAAAGTGCTATTGGAGTAATTTTTTGTGGCTAAGATTGATGATGAATTGAAGTGAAAGACTTTTTACAGGATTCGTGTGTCAGACTACGGATCAATAAGTCATCTTTCCCTTGTGTTTTAAAGTCTTTATATCTGTTTATTATATCATTGTGTTTCATTTCTGAATGAATAATGAAAAGGAATAAATCAGAAGGTACTTAAGTGTAATCTGATTTCAATCATTTTTATTCTAAATGTTTTCTTCTAAACTGGTTTTAAACAGTGAATTCTTAATTGCTCTTGTTTTTCTAGTTTAAACATTTTGGTTATTTAATAAAGAATTCTTAATTTCTCTTTGTTAATAATCACTCAATTTTCCCTCTTATGAATGTGTTGAAATATTCTTAATTTCCTTTCATCCATTTTAAATCCATTCCATTCACTTTAAATCTAAAATTGTTCTCTGTTTGATTATCTTGCCCTGTAAAACCATCTTTTGTCTAGAAACTTAATCCAGTGAAGCCATCCTTTTGACTCCATAGTACAATGGCCTGAACTACTCAATCTTGCCCTCAACTATCAAATTCCACCACCCAAATTCAAACAAAACCCCTAAACATTATAACTAGCCTAATATCTTCTAAAAACAAAGCTAAATTTTATAGAGAGAGCCCTCTCTGGGTACAGATTGGCTAGATTCTGTACCTAAAAGATTGGTTTGTGGTTACCTCAGACTCCTTTCCTCTTCCAACAACTTCAAGGAAAATCTGAGTGATAACAGGTATGTTGGGCTACTTAAGATCTTGGACCATAAAATCCAATATATTAGCTCATCTTCCCATTATTCTGCAATCAAAATGGGAACCACCGCACTTGGGCATTCCCTTCAAGTTTAATTGTGTATTGTTACAAAATGAGGGGTTTATATCACTTGTTACTGATTATCTCAAGTCAGACATTCAGGAGATGGACACATCCCCGAGCATGCACCTAACCTCCTTATTACTCACACTGAAGCAACAGGTTCGCATTTGGGAAAGGGAAAATAAGGTGACCCAATTATTGGAAATACACACTATTTCACAGGACATTAAAAGTATGTTGTAGGAGTTGGAATGTAATAATCCACTACTAGACACCTGGGATAGGTTGATAGCACTTGAAAACCATAGAATGTAGATCTTGTTGGTGTAGGAAACCATGCGGAAAATAAAGAGTCAAGCCATCTAGTTGAAGGAGGGGGATCAAAACACTAAGTAATTCCACTACATGGAAAAACAAAGGCTAGGGAATCTGTGCATAGGATGGGAATATGTTACACAAGACAACTAAATTTTAGCGTGAGGTTGTTTTACATTTTGAGTCTTTCTTCCAGCATCAAACTATTGTGGACATAGAGGACTGGCTCTAGGGTATTGCAGATTACCCAAAAATGTTCAATGCGGAGAAGAATTTATTTCTATATAGGCCAAATGATATGGAGGAAGTCCTTAATATTATGAATTCATTCGCTTGTGACAAAAGTCTCGATCTTGACGAATGCACTATGGAATTATTTTTATTTTTCTATGACTTCCTAAAAAATGATCTGCTGGACATGGTTGAAGAAAATAGGCTGGGGGGACACATTTCAAGTGCCATAAATTCTAAATTCACCGCTTTGATTCCCAAGAAGGATGAATCCATGACGTTCTCGGATTATCGGCCTATGTCTCTTTGCAAAATTGTGTATAAACTCATATAAAAAATTATTTCAAAGCGTCTTAAATATACTTTCTCAACCTATATCTATCGTGAACAATCAAGGTTTTTACATAATAAGCTGAATCATGATGTGGTGGTGATTTCTCAAGAAACCATTCATTATATACATTCAAAGAAATTAAAGGCACTTGTGATGAATATGGATTTATGTAAGGCGTATGAATTTCTGGACTGGGGTTTCCTGAGATTAACATTACTAAATATTGGGCTCAATAATCATATCACTAAATGGATAATGGCTTGTGTCACTGGCGCTTAATTTTTTGTCATGATTAATGGCTACCCCTCTATATTTTTTGGTGCTAGGAGGGGGCTTAGACAAGGGTGCACATTATCAACTCTATTATTCATTATGGTCATGGATTTTTTTAGTCAAAAAATTAGAGTTTCCAATGCAACAAATCATTTCAAGGGTGTTTTGGATATGCGCTGACATAATCGTCACCGATAACATTTTTGTGGACGATAGTTGGTTCGAAACACGTCGAACTAATTTATTCTTATGTGATTTTTACCGAAATATTTTATTCACAATTTAAGGATCATAGAAGCCAAATTCCTAATCTTGGTATTCAATATGCTGTGTAGATACACATGGAACAACCTACACCACATCCTTAGCTGATTTGGCAACTAGTCTTTTGGAAAAGGACACTAAGTCTCACCTATTTTACTCATAGGGGGACATTTACATCATTACTAACATTGAAAACATGTTAAATTATGAATATGTTCCATTAACTAATGGAATCACATACTTGGGGTACAAACCGAAGCCTGCAAATTATAGGAAGACAGACTGGATATGGATTCTGGACAAATTAAAGAAGAGGATTGATGCATGGACTCATCGCTGGTTATCACTTGGGGGGCGATATGTACTTTTTCAATTGGTCATACAACAAATGGGTAGGGCACAATTTTTTCACCTCCCGACTGCCATCATCCAAAAGATAAATGCCATACTTGCACATTTTATATGGGCTAGACACAAACTTCATGGAAAATATCATCTGACTAAGATGGTCAAAATATCGATTCTAAAGGAAGTCGAGGGATGGGGCATATTGGATACAAAGGTATTCAGATGGGAACTTCTCCTAAAATCACTATGGAATGGTCTACATACAAATGGAATATGGCAAGATATAATCCACACAAAATATATGGATGGGAGGAATCTCATCCATTAATATAGATCGGGAACACTTGGGTGGTAAAATAGATCATATATATGGCGAAGTTTCCAAGTGGTGATAACTTTTCTCTTACAATGACTGGTTTGGCACTTTGAGAATGAGACCAATATCATTATTAGGACTGGTCAAATAAAGGAATTTGGAGGGGATCAGATACTATTGGGTTGATTGCTTCACTACCTTCACTCCATGGGAATTTTGTATTTACAATAGTTTATTGAGGAGTGATCTATGAATAATCTGAAATGGTAGAATGCAGAGGATATAAATATTCCACCAGGGTTGCATATTGAATGACAGGTATATATCAATACCCTCAGACATGCAAGTCTATATAACATAGGTGAGGAAGACTACATCACATGGGTGAGCATTTTAAATTCAAAAGGTGTGGTTGTTGCAGAAATATACAAACAATTCATATATACCACTCATGGGCTGCAAGAAAGCTAGTTTCTCAAGGTATGGAATCTACAAATTCCTCATAAAATTACATTATTTAATTGGCCGTTATGGCACAACATGAACCTCACTTGGGAGAATTTGAAAAAGAGGGGCATACATGGCCCTGGTCGATGCTCACTATCATCATAGCTATTTCAGAACACAACACTCACCTTTTTATGGAGTGTCCTATTATTGTGTCAATTTGGCTGGATATATTCCACTTCATACACATTCCATACAGAAATTTTACGAATCTATAGGAATGTTATCTGTGGTGGTTGGACAGGACTGAAAAGCAAAAAATCATCCCTTATTCTATTGTATGGGAAATTTGGAAAGCTAGAAATGGTCTCATTTTTTAAGGCCATCAGTTTATTGCCCATCACATTATGAATAAAGTTGTCATGTGGCTCAAGGAACATTCAGTTCCCTATCGTATTCCTTGTGACCTTTCTACAAGAGCTATTGCGCATCCTTTACAATTTCCTGCAGGCTATTTCGATGGAGAATTTTAGAGGAATACATGCGGTTGTGGCATCTGGGTTCGATTGGACCCATCAACACAGACAAGATCCATTGGAATGGTGGCTCGGGCACAAACACTCAGGCATAGGTGCTCACATTATGGGGTTTATTATGGTTTACTCAACAACTGTACCTAGATACCCTCCATGTATATGGGCATTCATAGGTCATAATTCAATATCTCAATAGAGGCATAACTTTCACTCCACACCATCTTTAGGCTTGGGTGCACCAGATTAATTATCTTCACAATTCCTTCCAATACATCAATTTCACTCACATTTACAGGGAGCATAACATGTAGGCAGATTCAATGTCAATTATGGGATTATTAGATGCCTTTGGGTTTATTCATTACTCTCTCATCATAGCTGGTTTGACTATTGTAATGGGCACTACACCTCCCCCTTGATCTATCTCTATGAATGGATCCATATGATTATTTCTTTTAGATTTATTTTTTTTGGATTATTTTCACAAATCTTGGTAGAGCACATGGCGTTGCTTAAAGATTTCTATTTATACTTGTTGATTCACACTTCAAGGAAAAGACCATCTAGCGGAGTTTATAAAGGAGGTTTTTAGTGTTATAAAATTGGCCAAAATTGCCAAAAAAAAATTCTACAACATTCGTTTATGGTTACAGAGGTTTTGGTGGAACTTTTAATGAAAATTCAACACAACTAAAAAAATGGGCGACCGAAGGTTATTACAGATGTTTTTTTTCAGATGTGCTACTAAGGTGTCAATGCACCGGTGCGAACCATCTAGAAGGTGGCCTGGGGCGGTCGAAGGTGCATGCACTGGGACGTTAAGGTATAAAACAGCATCGGGCAAAGTGTTGGTGATACCACACATGGGGCCGTTCTAATTGGTCTTGGGATTTTTGCAATGCCCATAGGTCGTCTCAATGCACCGGTACGTAGACTTATAGAAATGCACCAGTGCACAGTATCAGAAAAATGCACCGATTGTTCTAATTTTTATTGGTATTTGTGCGGTGCCCATAGGTTGTACAAATGCACCGATGTGTAGTCTCACATAAACACACCGGTGCGTAGTATCGCACAAATGCACTGATGCATAGTCTCACATAAACACATCGGTGTGTAGTATAGCATAAATGCACCGAGATTTATCATTTGTATTGGTATTTTTGCGGTGCCCATAGGTCGTAGAAACACATCGGTGCGATGTATCATACAAATGCACTGGTGAACAATAATTGACATGCACTGGTATTCATTTTGCATTTTTTAGAAACATTGACCTGCGACAGTGCAATTATTGTGATTTTTTAAAATTCATTATTCATCAAAAGTCGACACATGTATATCTTATAAGAGTATTCATATGAATTAAATTTTTATTAGTGCATTTGAATGTGATGTTTGGATTAATTTGTTATATCATATCATAAAATTTCACATCTCTTCATCATAATATTTAATCATCCATAAATTTAATCAGTGGTGTTACATTTCACAACGACAATGGAGAACACAATAGAATAAATTAAAACACACACACACACACACACACACACACATATATATATATAAAAGACAGTCTTTGTCATACAAAATGGGACAGTTATTGGTATCCCTTTGTCTTTCAATTGGGACACTATGTCCATTAAATTAAACAAAATGTCTGATTTCATAGACAAATATTTCAAAAATACAACGCCTTGCTTTGATATCTAAACATAGTGATCATGATTCTTTCGCTTGAACTGCTGTCATTGCTAGAGCTACTTTCATGACTTGGGTTATTTTTAGGAATGTTTTGTTCACGGTGTTGATTGTTTTCTTCTTCTTCACCTTCCATCTACAAACATAAAAACAAACTGTAATGAGTGTATATACATTGCAATATTAAATAACATACATCAATGTAAATTGAAAATAAATGATGTACCATAGCAAAAATTGACTCATGAACTATACACATTCTTTCGAAACCATGGAGTATCCCATCTTTCAAGATTTCATCTGTTGGCATAGTTCCACACTTTGTTTCTTGTAAGTTTTTTACCCCACAACAAATCATATGTTTAATATAAAATATTTTTTTGTTCTATTAATTATAGACGGAGCTAAGTAAAAAAAATATCGATAGATGCATACAAATTCCACAATTAATTTATGATATGCCAACATATACTCACAACCCATATTTAACCCAATCTCAATCAATTCATCTGTGGTGCTTCTTTGTATGTTAGCACCTGTTTGAAGACATTCAGTAATGATTTTTGTAAAACTACTTAAAAAATACAAAAATAAAATCTAGTTAAGTTGTTATAAGGAAGTAACAATTACTCACAAACTTAGATATCAGCCCTTTTCTTCATTTTCGTCTTGTTTTTTGTGCTGAATGGGTTCCATTTTCTTTTCTTTTCTACAAGAAAATACTTGAAAATTAATAGTTAATGTTAATATTTTATTTATTGTACCTAATGATCGAAAAATTCAATGATTACATATTACATTTGAAGCACATTTTTGTTGATATGGCTCCTCATGCAATGCAATTTTTTCCATTTCTTTGACCATCTCCTTGTACACCTTTTTGGACATTCCTACTGGCATATTTCTGATATCAGCTCGTTCATATTTTGAGATTTTCATAATCTTCCTGAAAATGTAACATGACAATAAACTATTTAATTTTTATATTGATATATGAAAAGTAAATATAAAAAAAATGATATTTATAAATAATTCTAGACAAAAATTTAAAGGAATATTACTTTTTCATTCCTTATTTTTTGTTGTTGTATGTTTTTTCTATTAAAAGTCTGACATGTCTCATTTACTAATTCTCTGGAAACTCTTCCTGTAATTTAGGTAAAATTTGGTTCTTGGAATCATTGGATTGATTTTTGTATTGTAAGTGGAAAGAACATCTATACATTCATTCCACTAGATCCCTCAAGCTCTTGTAAAAATTTTTCCCCCTTTCATTAACCTCCAGCACCACTCCAGCTGAGCTAAGGAGAATTCATTTTCATCTGCATGTTCTATCTTTTTCTTTCTGAGAAGAACATTCCTTTTCTGAGTTGTTGGTCCCTATAGCACATTAAATAGATGTGAATTAATAGATATTTTAACACATGTTATCTAACAATTTTAAGTATATTATTAATGAAAATTAAAAAAAGAAGCTCATATTGGATCGATAGTATTTTTTTATTCACCCGATTCATCCTTTTGCAATTTTTCCATCAAGATTTTATGCTCTTCTGGTCCTAGATCAGAAATAATATTATCAAGCTTTGTTATTTTGTGTCTCTGCATGATACATAGTAAACAATACATATTAGTTAAACTTACATATAGTTCAAAAATAATATTTTTTGTAAAGAATTTACAAAGAACTTGCCTTTTTTGTTTTTCTTGATTTCTTATCAGTATTTTTGTTACTTGATCTCTTATCACTCATTTCTTTATCAATATGAAACCTGTACCATATCATTCATTAATATATTTTATAAATAAATTTTCAACTTTTTAGGTAAAAAAAAAATCTCAAGAAACCGGTGCGCCATTCATGTTGTACGCACCGATGTCGGTGAATGGGGGTCTTATAAACACACCGCAAAAACATTATAATAGACCGTACAGTACTCTACATCAACAAGGAGCACCGTTGCATTACATGTTAGCCACCACACTGATTAACATAGAAAAAATAATAAAAATCGTCCAGTGTTAGTTTTTGTAGCATAAACGCCCCGTGCAAACAAGGGACCACCATACAGTGGTCTATGTCAAGTAGGAGACCAGGTGCGGTGCGTTATATGTTACATGGTGCACCGATTAACACAATAAAATATTTTTTTGTGAAATAGCACATGCGTGGTGCGCCATAATGAAATAGCGCACCAGTGCCCTATTTTACATATGGCACACTGATTAATTTTTTTTAAAATTTTTTTTTATCACACAGTACTTTCGCGGTGCACTGGGATAATCCAGCGCACCAGTGCACTAGGTTACACCGGGCGCACTGATAATTTTTTTTCTTTTTCTTTCAAAAATTCACGCAAGGGCCAACATGGATTGGGATCTGATTATGCAAGTCGTTCCGTGGGTTGGATTTCATAGGACTATCTATAGCAATACAAACTCTATAAATCCAAAATGAAAAACCCTAATTCTGAAATCACAGAAACAGGGAGAAGAAAGAGAAAAAACAAAAAGAATGAAGGGTTTAGGGTAAAAATGGATTTTTATTTTTATTTTTTTATTTTGTTTTTTTATTATTATTTTATTTTATTTTTTATTATTTTTTATCTTTATTTATTTATTTATTTATTTTTTTGAAAATGAAAAACAAATTGATTTTTTTTTCTTATTGCGTAAAAAAAACTGTAAAAAAAGTAAAAAAAATAATAAAATTTAATCACAAGATCGTTTGAACTTCTATGCTACATGGTTTGAATCACTAGAGGTTTGGAATTCTGATTGTCTGAACAGTTCTGTTCGAACGTATTTCGCTGCTCCACAGTTCTCTCGTGCTTTCTTGCTCTAGGTATGTCTCTTGCAAATCTCTGGCGGGAATTTTTTGCAAAAATAGTGAAATAATGAAAAGTGTTTAGTATTTAAAGAATTTTTTTATGAAATTAGATTTTTGAAAATATTTTTCCGCCCATTTTTCAATTTATCGCTTTTTTCAGTTAAAGAAAATAGAGTTTTGTTTTTTTTATTTGCGGTTATTTGTCACTGGTGCGTCCATTGATAACACAACACTGGCGCACAGTAACTAAAACGCATTGGTGCGATTACCTGTACATTAGCACTGATTACAGGAAGTCCATTTTTAAGGCACCGAAATTACTTTTAGGTGTGTACACCAAAATTTATTGTTGATTTTTCTCAAATGCAGGGAGAAAATATCATAATTATATTGAATGGACAATTCTTCAAAATCCAGCTTGTTCCATAATATTTCTCAAAGTCCATCGTGGACTTCTGCCTATCCTTCTCGAGACGTAATATTTACTTCATGTTTTATATTTTCATTATCTAATTGAATTTATATTTTTTATCCATGTCAATCATGCACAAATTAATTAAATTTATAATGTATACAAATTCACAGGTTCATGCAGATTCAGAATCGAGTTCAGATGCAAAAAATATTCAAACATCTCTAAAATGACGGAAGCTCTTATCAGGAGCAGCATACTGCAAGGCACATTTAGTAGATGAAAATGGACAACCGCTTCACCCTACCAATTGTAACAATATTGCATCTTCTAGCCACAATCCTAGGACAATGATGGTAATAATTATAATTATTTGGTATATTTATTAATGTAATTATTTCAACGTAAAACCAATTAATCATGCAATATTGTCAATGTGCTTACTAATTGATATCATATATTTTGTACTAATAATGTTAAAATATTTATTTTTAAATTATTAGGATTCTAGTGATGATGAGAGACCTACCTACCATCTTCCATTGCACACCACGACAATTTAAAATCGAGAGAAGACTAAATTAAGAGAGAAAAATCGGAGAGGAACGATACCAAGAATGGTTGAATCAACCATTGATTCAATTCCCACTACGTCTAGATTCACCAATTAGGAATGACTACAACAATAGTAGTTCTTTAGAAACTAGCAATGGAGGCAATCAAATAGAGGTTGGTATGGATGATTACTTAAGGGATACAACTGCCATGGAGACAATGTTGTTAGATGCATTCCAAAATGATGATCAGCTAGGGGATGATGCTCATATCGCTAACACCTTTTTCGAAAGCCTTAAATTTGCTTCCACCACCCCTCTCTTTGGACCTGGCAATCAGTCAAGGTATACCCAGTTGGGGACAACGATGTTACTGTACAACTTGAAAGAAACGTTTGGCTTGTCGAATGCATGTTTCTCGGAAATTTTGAGGTAAGTTACCATAAATTCCTCCCTTATATAAATTTGAGAAATATAATCAGCACATAATGAACATTGCAAATGGTAACTTTTATGAACGTTAATAATTATATCAGAATTAATGTACATTTATTAATATATATTTCCATGATCACCAACTACAGGTTATTCAAAGATAAGGTTCTTCTGAGTGATAATGTCTTGCCCGGTAGCTGCAAAGAGGCAAAGAAATTGTTGAAAATGTCTGGTGTTGAGTACATATCATATCATGCATGTCCAAATGATTGTATTCTATGTAGAGGAAAAAATGAAGACAAAGAGATATGTTTGAAATGTGGGCATGACAGGTATGATAAATAAAAAAAGAAGGGTAAATCATGTATTGGTCCTCCTTTTAAGATATTGAGGCACATGCCTATAATCCCAAGGACTCAAAGGCTCTTTCATTGCAAAGAATTAGCTATGTTGCAGGGATGGCATGCCTCACATAGAAGTGAGTTGGGAGTTGTGCGAATCCCAACTGCTTCAATAGCCATGAAGCATATAGAGGATACATGGCCCAAAAAATTCAAGGATGAAGTACGATGTCTACGACTCAGAATAGCCATGGATGGCGTCAACCCATATTCCCTCTAGAACACCAACTATTATTTTTGGCATATAGTAGTGATCAATAACAATATACCCCATGGTTGTCTGTGAAGAAATAACATCTTATGTTGGCTCTCATAATCCCTAGTAGAAGACAAGTGAAGAATATGGATGTCTACTTACAACCACTAGTGGATGAATTGAAGGAACTATGGGATGGGATAAATGTATACGATGTATCAATACCCATCGCAACAGAGAGGAGTTTTACGTTGTATGGAATATGTGCTTACACGACACATGATTATCTAGACTTAGGAGTTTGATATGGTAAATTAGAAGTTCAATTTATTGATTTGTTTATATACGTAACAATATTATTTCACATATTAGTTATTTAATTCTTTGTAATTGTTATGATATTCATGATATTATTTAATGTGCCATGCATATTAATTGTATACAATAATATTGCAGGTCTTGTAACAAAAGGGTATTTTGGATGTAAATGTTGTGGACCTTCTCTGAAAGCTAGATGGTCCAAGGACCTATGAAAGCCAGTGTCTAATTGCTCCAGGGTATTCCTCCCAAAAGAACACCCTTACAGAAGAGCAGCATCCACTTTCAATGTTAAATGAGAGAGAACCCAAAGGCCTCTAATAACGACACCAGTTGAATGGCTTAGAGCATATGAGAGAGAGAAGGAGAAGGGTTTCATAGGAATTTTTGATTCAAATGGGGAGCTTATGTTCGATGATCCAAAATTCTTTGACACCTATGTTGAGAAATTTCCCCTTTGGGATGAAAAGGAAATATATCTTTTATAACCTCCCATATTGGGAGCATCTTAAGACTACCCACTTATTAGATCCCATGCATATATTTAAAAATGTTTCATCTTCTTTATGAAGGAACATATCATCGAAACAAAGTGACACATTGACTGTTAGGAAATATATTATTACTTCAAAAACTAAAAAGAAATATTGGCCAAGACGATTAGAAAGTACAGGATCAGAGGCAGGCATTGGTCCCTCTAATTCATGGTATTTCAAAGAAGTTGATGTCCCATGGATTTTAAAAAAAGATGATCTTTCTTTGGAAAATGAAGTTATAATGGGTGTGAGGGTGCCATCTTCATACGACTCTTCACTACGGCGTTGCTTCATCGTGGATGACCATTTCTCGGGTTTGAAATCACATGGCCATCTAAATATTCTAAGAGTACGTATAATTTCAAAAGCATGATTTTATTATCTGTTATATTAATAAATTTTTATCCCATGCAGGGATCATAAAACATAACTAATTTTGTATATTATTGCACATGTTTATAACTTTGATGTGTCATTATCCTTTGTTCATGCATGGATGTGTGAAACATGAATTCCCTTAGGACCTAGGATGTGCCATATCTAAATTATCTGCATTTGTACATTGGATCACGTCAAAGGAGATTCATGTGGCTAACATTCCATAGTGGCATCAAGAGATACTTGAGATTGTTTTTATGCTTGAGAAGGAACTATAGACAAGTTTCATGGAATTGCAGGTTCATATTCTAATCCACCTAGTAGATGAGGTTGAATTAGTTGGGGTGGTTTCTTGTCGTTGGATGTTCTTCTTAGAGAGGTACATGAAGAAATTGAAAGGTTTTGTTCCAAAAAGGGAAAAACCCGAGGGGTCTATGACAGAGGGTTACATATCGTATGAGTCTTTCTATTATGCCAGTGAGTACACCAAGTAGATCGAAAACAGACCAGGTGCAGTGATTTGGGATGATGAAAGGGATGAAGAAAAAAGAGAAGGGGAGTTGTTCCAAACGAGTGGAAAAAAGAACTTGATAAAGAGTAAGCGACTTATAATTTTTCAAATTTACACAAAGTAAATATTGATGTTGAACTTTGATATAATTTATATTTTCATATCTATGTATTATATAATTTCGGTTTGATTTCATCAGTGAATGCAGAAATTGAAGCAATCAATAAATTCGTTCTTTACAATTCTGAAGTGACACAACTGTGGGTCGCATTGTACGAACAAAAGAGGATGAAATGGGATAGTGACAGGAAAGGTTGAATGGTATAAGTGTGCCTTATCCCAATCATTTAAAAGAAAATATGCCAGAAATATGCCCCAACAATTGGGTTGCTGACCAAGTCAGAGAGAAATACGGTGCAACCGGTCGTTACCCACGTGCTGAAGAGGATGCACTAAATGTAGGGATTGGGTGCAGCAACTCGGTAATAACCTATTCAATTTATATGTACATTTGAAACTTAATAATGGACCTTTCAAATGTAATTACATATATATTTCATATTTTAACTATTGGGTTATTATAAGACACATGACACTATGGTTTTTAATTTTTTTTTATCATAGATGCATTTGTTCCCATCTATGTGGGCATATAAAAACCAATTTCTCACAGAAAATTCCGATGCTGGAAACATCACACAAGACTATGGAGTGGAAGTCGATTTTGATCAATCTAGTCGATCTAGCCACCATGATAAAAACCTAGTACGAGGGAGGCTAGGTTACGTCGGAAAGATACAAGAGATCATTGAAGTGGATTTCTCTTCTTTCCAATGTGTTATTTTTAGGTGGAAGTGGTGGGACACCTTTGATCGGAATAATGTAAAGGAAGATCACGATAGTAGGATGATATGTATGAACTCTAGAAAGATGTGGGATGAAGCTAAGGAGCCCTATGCTTTCCCCAAACACTACAACCAGGTGTTTTTTTACCCAGATGTGTTGGATAGGGATTAGTGGTTCGTATTGAGACATGACCCTAGATCAAAACATATTTTTGAGAACAATATAAGTGTTATCATGCCATGCGAGCTCGAAGATAATGAGAGTGCTCATGAGAACTGAGAGTGATATGGTACATGTGTTATTTCATCAATATTTATACTTTTTAAGATGGGTTTTTCGAAACATTATAATATGTATTTTGAATTAACTGGTAATTTAAATTGTGTTAATGTTAAAATCAATATTTCAGTTGATATTTTGCAATTATGTTGATCTAAAAAACAATGACGTATTGTATAAAGTTCTTTTTTTTTGTATGTAAGATCATAATAAAATAATGATAATTATAAAGTACATGAATTTATTTTCATTAGTTTCTAAACATTATTATGTTACAAAAATTCATATTATTCTTGACTTATTATTTTACAATTATTTAAAATTTTACAAATTTACAAATTTAAAAATTTTAATAAAATCATTTCACATTAATACAATTAAAATTTTCACCTTAATACAATTAAAATGTTACAAATATTTTACATACAATTACAATTAAAATTAGAATAAGAATTACAATTACAATTACAATTTTACAATTTCACATACAATTACAATTACAATTACAATTTTACAATTTCACATACAATTACAATTACAATTACAATTTTAGAATTTTACAGACAATTAAAATTTACAATTACAATAATTTCAGAGTAATACAATTAAAATTTAATAATTTTTTTACATAGAATTAGAATTACAATTACAATTTTACAATTTCACGTAAAATTACAATTACAATTACAATTACAATTTTAGAATTTTACATATATACAATTACAATTTTACAAATTTAAAATTTACAATTACTATTACAATTTTACAAATTTACATCTATACCATTATAATTACAATTTTATAATTTTACATATATACAATTACAATTTTACAAATTTAAAATTTACAATTACAATTACAATTTTAGAATTTTACATACAATTAGAAATACAAATACAATTTTAAAATTTTACATATATGCAATTACAATTACAATCATTTCACAATAAATTAAATATTACAATTAAAATTAAAATTACAATTACAATTTTAGAATTTTACATACAATTAGAATTACAAATATTACAATTTTACAATATCATGATCATTTAATATTAAATTAATTAATAAACATCACGATCATGATAACCATCGTACAAACATCATATTCGACTAAAAAACACGTTCAAATTCGCTAACATCATCATGATCATGATCATCTAACAAAACACAATTAGCATTGTATAACATCATCACAACACAAACTTCAAATATACATCTCATGTAAAATATTGCTATCATATACACATCTATCTGCAAGTTTCACATTAAATGAACATATCTAACATGACCTAACAATATACACATCATGATGATCACCAACATGTAAATTAAGTACAAATGCAACATGAACATAAAACGCATGGACCATATATATATATATATATATATATATATATAATGTAAAAAATATACAACTGCAATATAAATGTCATATATCAGCTTGTGGTACATCATCAAAAACAATACTATTCGAGGCCTGCTCAGTCAATGGTGCAACCTCGAAAAACTCAGATACATGTTAATGATCACATGCTTGCTGATGTGGTATTGGTAACTTAGGCTGATCAGGATCAATTGTTGGCTGCTCATCATGATGAATTGACATGGTCGATGGTCCAGCCTTCTCATGATCATGAGTACTGTTGGATGCTACAGGCTACTAACTTGACATGGCCGATTTTCCAACCTGCTCTCAATGATGACTGCTGCTTGATGCTAGTGGAGGCTGCTCATCTGGCACGACGCGAGGTGAATGATGATCACTCCCCTGATCTTGATCATTAGATGATGCATCGACGCTTCTCATGGACTATCGATCACGTGTTGTGTCTCGACCATGCCTATAATGTGCAAGTGTCCTCCTCAGCCGCGTAACTATTGTTGTAGCTCCTAAGCCATGCCACATCAGGATGTACATGTCACGGGGCATGCCTCTCCACATAGGTACCAGCCTACCATCGACCTATATGTCTCTCATAGTAGCGGGCCTGACTCTTGCCTCAACAATCAATGCATAGAGTTTGTTACCAACTCCATCCACAATCTACTATCAAGCCTACCGTGCCTAGCAAGAGGAAGCACTCACACACGAGTAGGAGCAGGTCTGCATTGGCCTCCTGATGATCCTCAGAATCTGGCATATCCTGATCGTCATCGGGATCCACACCTGGATCATGTGGTGATGCTGGCATGTCCTCGCCATCAAAAGACCCAATGTATGCAAAATATATACAAGTACACAACAATAATTAGACAATTTCATTACAAAATTTAATAAAAACAAGTTAAATAACATGTTAAAATAAATTTAATAAAATAGTAATATTACCTCTATCATCCGACGACTCATCATCTATGAAGAGGATGTTAGCACACCCTCGCCAATCCAAAATAGCATAAGCAAAAGGGGCCATAACGAAGGGATACTCGTCAACACTGGCTATCAAATCCAGTGCATCATGCGATATCCTCACGGAAAACTTAGTCTCGCCCCTATTGGGCATCATTTGTCCGTACATGTGCATCCATGCCTCCAACATCGGCCTACGAGGCTGCCGAACAAAATTATGCCTCGTCTTTGGAAATCTCTCAAAAAATAAACAAAAAAGCTCTGAAGTGAAAGGGAAGTTGACCCTCCCTTGTGCATGAGCACGACATCTATCTAAGGCTGTACATAACTGCTGCAAAAAATGGCAAACCACCTAACAGGTCGTGTCTCATGTACTAAGGAATCAACATAATGTCAAATCATCTGATTTCCTTACATCCAGTTTGAGTAGTTTATAATACAAAATAATACTCAAGAACAGTTCCAAATACATCTACAGTAGCCAGCTATTTCAATTCAATTTTAATATTCTAATTTATTTGATGGGAGTGAGACAACATGAAGGTTGCATCCACTTGAATATCCTTTATAGAAAATCCAAAAGATAATCTCAAAGCCTCCAAAATTTTAATCAATCATTCATGACAACACAATAGCTATGCCAACCATATATCATGCCTACCTACAAGATGCCTTGAATGTTTGAAAATATTTTGTAAAGATACAAAAGATAAAAATTAAGATGGACAATGAACAATTGGGGAAAAAATTTATATCATTCTCTATCTTTTGGATAATAAATATTCTCACAGACATGAACATAAAACCATATATGATGAAACCATAATCCTCATTCTATTTTAAGAATGATGAAAGCACACTCTTCAGAAAATATTATGGGTAGAATGTCACTCGCATATTGTTTTTACCCACTTTGATTTTAAGGCTTAAAGAAATTTCTCTCACAGATGAAAACATAGAACATTCAATGATGAAAGCATAATTATAATTCTCATCAAGATTAGAAAGCATTATCACAGTGCCACACACTACATTTTTTTTCCCCACTTGGATTCTTAGGCTTCAAAAATTCTCTCTCACAAACACGACTATAGAACCATCTATGATGAAAGCTTAATTATGATTCTATTTAAGAATTATGAAAGAATTCTCTTTATAAAACACTACGGGCATAAAGCCATTCACTATTTTATTTGACCCACCAATGACACTTTTTTCCTCTAATTTTCTTCCACCTTAATGGATTCTAGGCTAGTTTATTTTGATGTTGAACACCATGAATCAACTCTATGCAATTTCCCACTTCACCTTTACAGGCTTAGACAATATGACAATTGGAGCTTGAAGATGTTTATGGGCATGTGAGTTCCTTTTTTACAAAATATCAGTTTCACTTAACCCATTTGATTGGTGTGCAATAGCTCCGAGAAAAATCCCTTTGAATTGGCATTTTGCAAGTAAAAGAAGATAACATAAATCTAGAAAAGTGCTTAGAAAAACTATAGTTTCTACATAAATAATTTTGGAGAATACCAAGAAATCCTACAAAAATATTTCCCTAGCTCTAAAAATATGATTCCCAAATGTTTTAGTTGAAGATAATCCCCTTTTTGAAAATCAACTCAGAAAATTACCTGAAAATTTCTTGTTCATGTGCCCTAGCTAACATTGTGAAAGACTGAGGAAATTTTGAAGATAAAAGTGGTGCAAAAAATGCAAAGAAAGAACATTGCTAGTGTGTCAAGGTTGCATGTCAAACATGGCTTTAGTGTGTTGGATAAAGACCACATAAGATCTCAAAAATTGAAAAAGGAAGATGAAGAAATGGTCTTATGAGAAATTTCTCCCCTTCTGTAAATATTGATTGAACTAACTCCCAAATTGTTGGCAAGTCAACTTTGCATTCACAATAGACAACTGAGTTTATGCCAAACTTTTTCTATTCTAACCAAGTCGTGGAATCATTTACCGATCTGTCTCAACCAAATGTGGACTTCAATTGAATTAGAATCATGATTCCAGGTATACTGGGACCGAATCCAGTAAGCATGATTCCCATAACTCAAAATTATGTATTTTTAAAGTACTTTTGGGTCCTTGTGCAAGTTATTTCAATGTAAATTCTAGCTACGCAGTGACTTGAATCTCAACATGTTAAGTTGCAAGTTGCAAGTTGTTATGACAAAGCATACAATTTCATCGTGGACTTAACTATCCCAAGAGAAGCTTCTAGTAGGACCAAGTCTAGTAACAATGCTTCCCATAAGTTAGAATTATGATGTTTTTTATGTACTTATGGGTCCCCATGCATGTTATTTCAATGTAATATATAGCTATGCAAAAATTGAATCTCAACATGTTAAGTTGCAAGATGCAAGGTGTTATAACAAAACATAAAATTTCACCATGGATTTAAAAATCCCAAGAGAAGCTTCTATGCTTGCTAGTTTGACAAAACTAAATGTTACATGAAAACAACATAAGTGACCACAAACATATAACTAGAATTTGGTTAAGCAACTCTTGTATTTGTGTAACCACAATAATTTTGTAGCATCATAGACTCGATAAAGTAATTGTTCCAATCCAATTTTCAACCCATTATTTAGCATTAGCCTCAACTTCTAAAATATATGGTTGTGTGACCTAAGGGAATTTGGTCTTGGACATTGGTTTTTCTAGGTTTTGGAGACATTTATACAAGATTGCAAGAAAGCTATTGATCTCATCACAAAACACCATATCTAAAGCTATTTTTAAGGAATCCTCTAAAGTAGAGTTATTGAAAAATTTGTCTATATATTCAGTTGCCTTCATTTTGTTGAAGCACCTCATAGAAGTTAAGTAGAAAAAAATGAAAATAGCTTTCAGTTAGATGTGGTTTGTTTGGAGGTAGTAAAAAACTGAGAAGGAAATTATGATTCCAGCTTACATTCTTAATAAGGATTGAAGGGAAAACATGGAGTTGGTTACTATTTTCATTAAGACTAATGTTGCTCTGATTCAGGAAGTGAACAGTGGTAGACATTCCTTTGGGATATGTATGAGGACATGAATAACATAATAAAGGAGACAAAAAATTGGAGAGGGAGAATGTAGGAAGAAATCACCCATGCAGGCTTCATCTCACATATCAAGGTTGACTCATTGATAGGTGTGACAGATTCAACAATCCTCTTCACATTTTTCAAATGTGATCAATCCAAAACATTGTTATGACAATTTTCTTGATGGTAATAAGAAGAGGAAATCCCTACACAGGGATAATAAAATGTATCTCGGTGAGGACATCAATTTAATAGATTTTTCCAATTGTGATAGACGCTATACTAGTTTGGACACAGTTCATACAACTTGCTTCAAAGAGTTTTCTCCAGGAACAACACAACTTTCAGATATATCTTCCATTGGTGAAGCAATGAAAATGGACCTAATTGTATGGGAGTTAGTTTATGGGATTGGATCAGAGACTAAATACCAAAAAAATCTCAGTAAATTTCAAATAAAACTTTCATTGATGCATTTTTACAAATATTTACTGCACAGATATTTGTCAAAATTTTCATAAGCATACCAAAATACTACCGCAACAATGTAATTTAGAGGCAAATAATATTTTATTCAACTAAATAAGAAGAGATATAATGCTTGGGAAACTTGTGACATTGTACAGGAGTGCAGGATATCTATTTATTTCATCACAAACCACCATATCTGAAGCTATTTTCAAGGAATTCTATAAAGTAGATTTATTGAAAAAGTTGTCTATATATTCAACTGCCTTCATTTTGTTGAAGCACCTCATAGAAGTTAAGCAAACAAAATTGAAAATAGATTTCAGTCGGATGTGGTTTGTTTAGAGGTAGTAAAAAACAGATAAGGAAATTATGATTCCATCTTGTATTCTTAATGAGGATTGAAGGGAGAACACTGAGTTGGTTACTATTTTCATTAAGACTAATGTTGATATGATTCTGAAAATGAACACTGGCAGACCTTTATTTGGGATATGTACAAGGAAATTAATAGCATAATAGAGGGAGACAAAAATCCTGGAGAGGGAGTATACAAGAAGAAATCACCAATGCAGGCTTCATCTCACATATCAAATTTGACTCATTGATAGGTGTGACAAATTCAACAATCCTCTGCACATTTTTTCTAATGTGATCAATCCCAAACACTGTTATGAAAATTTTCTTGATGATAGTAAGAAGAGGAAGGCCCCACACTAGGATAATAAAATTTATCAGGGCGAGGACATAAATTTAACATATTTTTCCAAGCAAAGATGACAATTATGATTCTACTTAAGCCATACCTTCCACTCATATCAAAAAAAAAATCCAAATGCCGCAAAAATATGTACTTGGCAACAGGAAGCGTTTAATACCTATTGCAAAAGGCAGTATGGGGTACCCCAGTTCTGTTTTCTTCTTAAATTGCTTGGAAACAAAATCTCGTCATTACTGATTTTCATTGTTTATAGGGAAAAATCAATAGTATCGTTCGTTTGGGTCCAAAATAGGGAAGCTATACTTAAAAATTTTTACAGTGCAAAAGCAAGTAATTTACAATAAGCCAATAATATCATGTTTTCATATAGAATATGCCACAGAACAATTTGTAGGAAGTACAATTGTATACTGAACATAATGAAAGACATGAAAAATTAGAGAATACATAAGGTGTTTTTACCACTTGGCCAGTTCCGAAAGACTTCAACTAAATACATCAACAAGCAGCTCAGTGTGGAGAATTACCATCCAATTGATTTTTTGTTTTGGTAAAAATAGCTCCAATTTTTGGAATCAACTGTTTTTCCTTCTTCAGAGAGAACGATCCATTGAGAGATTGAACTCACTCTACTCTTTTAGGGGAAGAAATATTGATGTTAAGAACCTTACCAAGTGGTTCAAAATGCATGAAATTTTCTATAGGTTACCTTGAGACAACATTTTTCTCATTGTTTATGTAGTCTTGTGAAACTGCTGAAACTACAACCCATTTCCATTGCTCATTTTCTATCCACCTTCTCAGCCCACCCTCAACTGTTATCTTAGCTGATTCCGCCATCTCTGATCTGTGCAATGCTTCCTCTGATGTTGTCTTGATTTCTTCAATTTCTCTATTTGTAACTTCTATATTCATGAATAATTCCTATTTAGTTTCTTTTACTGCATCAACTTGAGCCATTGCAATAATAACCTTCATATTAACAAGTTCACCTTTCTGCAACACTCTTGTTTAGGGAATCAAATTTTTTTTGTGACATGGTAATTGAAGCTCCAAATTGAAATGTAGAAGCTCGAGCAGGATTTGTTTTCTCAGAAAGAGATTTTATCTCCCCAAGAGATAAATTTTTTTGTAGATTTGGCTACATCGTCTTCCTTCAATTTCATCTTGGAATCTACTCTTTATCGTATTCAAGGCAGCCTTTTCTTGTTCTACTTTCAATTTTTCTTCCTTTACCTCTTCCTTCATTTCTTCAGCTTCCTTTATAGCTTCCTCTAACAACTTTCTTCAAAGATTTTTCTCCTAGAATGACACAACTTAAAGATATATCTTCCATTGGTGAAGCAATAATATTGGACCTATTTGTCGACTAAATACTGCAAAATTTTCAATAAATTTCAAATACAACCTTTCATTGATTCCTTTTTATAAATAGTTAATGTACATATCTTTGTCAAAAATTTCATAAGCATACCATAATACTAGCACAACAATGTAATTTAGAGGAAAATAATATTTTATTCAACTAAAGAAGAAGAGATATAACACTTTGGAAACTTGAGACATTGTATAGGAGTGTAGGGTGGCTATTAATTTCATAAAAACCCACCATATCTCAAGCTATTTTCTAGGAATTCTCTAAATTAAGGTTATTGAAAAAGCTATCTATATATTCGACTACCTTCATTTTGTTGATGTACCTCACAGAAGTTAAGCAGACAAAATTAAAAATAGATTTCAGTCGAATGTGGGCTATTGGGAGGTAGTCAAAAAATGAGAAGGAAATTATGATTCCATCTTCTATTCTTAATGGGTATTGAAGAGAAAACATTGAGTTGGTTACTATTTTCATTAAGACTATTGTTACTATGATTTAGAAAGTGAACACTGAAAGACCTTGCTTTGGCATACATATGAGGACATTAATAGCATAATAGAGGGAGAAAAAAATATTGGAGAGGGAGAATGCAAGAAGAAATCACCCATGCATGCTTCATCTCACATATCAATGTTGACTCATTGATAGGTGTGAGAGATTAAACAATCCTCTGTACATTTTTTCAAATGTGATTAATCCCAAACATTGTTATGAAAATTATCTTGATCGTAGTGATGGGCGTCTAAATTAGACATAAAATAAGGCCCATCTAACCTTTCTTAGGTTCATGTAACCCTCCTTATGCACATAAATGATATATTAAATCTCTCCTTCTACACTTAATAATGTTTTCTTATGCTTTAATACGTTCTTAGTAAGGTTTAACGATAATTTCATATTTGTGCCTAATATTGGCTATTTTTGTGGAATATTGTGAGAATATTGGGCAATTTATGAAGATTTGGAGAAGGAGATAATTTAGGTACTTTATCCCTCCCACTGGAAGATCAATATTGAAGAATAAATGAGCACAATGTCAGGAAATTATGGAGAAACCTTGGAGAGATTCAAGGGGTTTGTCCACCCTCCTTAACTATCAAAGGTAGCCAAGAAAACTGAGAATGAAGTGCACTCAATCTATGTGGACTCAATCACTATTTTCTAAGGAGCCGTTGGTAGTTTCCATGTAGAATAAATAGAGTAGAACTAGAGCTAGGAAGGGGATTCGATTCTATTCATAATTTTTGCTGCAAGCTATTAATTTCATTATTATTGTACTCAGTTATTAAAATTTCAAAAATGTAACAAGGCTATTGTCTTCTTGAAATGAGCAGAAAGACTCCATTTTACTGATTTAGTTCTAGAGAGTTGGGCTCATGGGTTAGGGCCCAACCCATGTGCCTCAGCTTCTCTATTGTTTTCATTATTTTGTTTCTGTCATTTAGCTAGTTTTATTTATGATATTTTAATTGTTGTTACAGTTTGTTGGTGTAGATTTAATCTACTTATCTACGTTGTAGAATATTTCATGAACTCCATAAAATTGTGAGGCAACCTTCCCCTCTCATCTCTTTTGATAGAGCTCGAGGAGGGTAGACCTTCCTGTAGACCAATTTTTTTTTATTTTTTTTTTATGATTCGTTGCTTCTCAGATTAGAGTAGAGTGCAATAAGAGTTTTAGTGTTTCTTCCACTGTGTTATCACACATTTTTTCTATTTTTATGTGCATGAATCCGCAGGTTTGTTTGCAGGAATCAGTATTAAATTTCTGTAGAAGTTCAACCTCACCTTCCCACTTCATTTTCCATCTCTGTTTTCACACTTCCAAACACCTCTGTTACGCTCTATTCCCTCCTTGTTCTTTTATTGCAGCTGTCGCCCTTTTGATTCACAAAATGCTTGAAAAAACATTAAAATTTTTACCTCCGCCCTTGCTCTTCAAAAATCTTGCTCAGCGTACTTCACTCATCACAAATTGCAGATCTCTTGCGTTCTCTATTTATGATCTCCCATTCCAAGCCCCGATTGCGATATTTCCTTCCGCCTTACCTTTGTCGCTTATTAGTAAAAGATAAATTCATAAACATTAGAACCTGATCCTTTTTCCTTCAAAGACTTATTGCAATCACAAATCACATTTATAATTTGTTTCCCGTAATACTTACCGCCCCTGTCTGCCGATTGCGATATTATTTCCATACTCCGCCACATCACTCGTCGCATATCACATTTCACATTTCGCTCCCGAGAAACACTTCCGCTACTCTACAACTTTGCGGTCTTGCGATTGCGATATCGCATATCACATCTCACACTTCTGTCACTCATCGCAATCAGAAATCTTATCTCATCGCATTTCGTAATTCGCTCCCACTCCTAAACAATGCTTCCGTCGCTCCTCCAGCTTTGCGATATTGCGAATTGTGATATCGCATATTGCATATCAAACTTACGTCCTCCCATTTTAATTCCGCCATTACACTTTTCAAAGCCTCCCTCTCTAAAGAATTTTTCAATATCATAAGGTTTGATGAAGTATAAACCCCTCTTTCCACCTCTAAGCCTTGTCACATGTGTTAAGCCTTCCATTAGCATCTTTAGCCCTTTTTCCTCCAAACTGCAAGCAACGTTTTTTCAAGCTTATTTAGATCATGAATAGTTGCATGGTTAGAAGCATGGTATCATGGTAAATATATAATAGGATAAGTAGAGTGAATTTAGCCATTTGGCCCATTAAGTGTGGTTATAATTAGTTTCATTTCCTGTCATTTATTTTCAACAATTTAATTTAGTTTCCTTTCTGTCATTTCCTTTCTAAAATTTAGTTTAGTTTCATTAAAGTGTGACAGACTTCACCAAGAAAACCTAGAAGTAGCACTCTTTCGTAGAGCAGAAGAGGATTACATGACTAGAATGCATCTGATGTGTATATAACACTATCACCTCCAAGTTTGTATGAACCCCGAGTTGATAAAGTAAAGTAGGGCAGCAATCCCTGGGAGTTGCAACTCTCTTGGTGCAATACGGGGGCTCACAAGGTAATAAGTAGAAAAAGGCCCCACACAAGGATAATAAAATGCATCAGAGTGAGGACATCAATTTAACAAATTTATCCAACTATGGTAGAGGCTAAACTAGTTTGGATATAGTTCAGACAACTTGCTTCAAAGAGTTTTATCCCGGAACAACATAAATTTTAGATATATCTTCCATTGGTGAAGAAATGACAGTGGACCTAATTATATGGGAGTTAGTTTATGGGATTGGACTAGAGAAATTAATGAACATTTCCATTTGGGAGTTAGTTCATCAGCATGTGAAAGGAACTACAAGACCCACAACGTTATCAATTTAGTAAAGTGCAACATGTTGGATTCACAAAAGGTTGAAGACTTGGTCTACACCCACTTCTATCTATGAATCCTCTGTTAGTAGAAGCATGAATTAAACTGGGACCTTATAGAAATATGATATAAATCCTGAATATGATGGATTGGAAGCAAATTTCGAGACTTTTGGCTTGTCTTCACAAGAACAAGGCACTTCTACAGTTGAATTATCTTCTTCTGGCTCCACATTGACTTCTGGTGTCAAAACTATGAAAATTATTTGGTGTCAAAACTAATTTTCAAGTTTTTTTTATTATACAGAAGTTCACATTAAAAATAATGGTATGATGTGATGTTAGAATTTATCTCCAAAGAAATATGAAAATTGAGACAGGAGTTATCTTGGACAAACTCTTAGAAATAATCTTCAATACATAACATCCCTATATAGCTATCAACTAGAACACTATTGGCAAACTAGTTCAAGTTTCATGCTTTCCTTTCACTTACGCACACAATACAAATATAAATGATAATCTTAGATATCAATTGATTATAAGGAAATTGAGACTCAATCATCTTGGGTAGCTTATGCTTCTTGTGGTTTTAAATATACCATTTATCAAGCTAAACACAATACATCATGAACATTCATTCCTTAAATAAGAAGAGAAAATCATATGTTGTAAGATATCAGATGTCAAAATTATAATTATACATCCATGATCCAACACAATCCATATTTGATTTTGACCTCCAAGGGAAATTACAACACTTGACAGTTTAATAAGTAAAAAAAGTTTTAATTTCCTCTACAAGTTTGGTATTTAAACTGAAATTTTCTTGGGCTCCCTAAATACCAAATAAAAATTTTATACAAATTGAACAAAACTTTGACAAAACATTACAAAAGTTCTATTTGTGTCATTTGTTTGAGATTATAAAAATTCCCTTGAAGAATAATTTCAGAAATTAAATTCTTACCACAAATTAATGAGAAATCCAGAAAACAATATATCACGTAGAAGACAACATACCTTAGTCTGAATCATCGTCCTTCAAGTCCTACTCCTTCATTGAATCACCTACATGGGAAAAGCCATGAAATTTACTTGAGTCAGGAAGATCTGAGATATGATTTGATTTGTCCTATACCAAAGTGTCAATTTCTTCCTCAATGTCCATTTGATGCTGAACTAAGGATTATTTCATTGCATTAACCAAAGCAACCACCCTTACAATCACCCAGAACTACCCCTGCAATCACCCAGTGGGATTTTCTCATTTCATCCAGTCTTGCTACAATCCAATCTAGGTCTTATCCATGAGCCTTCAGATCATCCTCATACCCTCCTCTATCCTTTCCCATCTCTAAGGATATCTTTGTAAGATTTCTTGGAATTTCTCAAAGTGTCAACTTTCTCTTCTTAAACAAAATTAACAACCCCTTATGTCGAGGATGAGTCAAACCTGGTTGAAGAAAATTAATCTAGTGTGAGATTTCTATAATGCAATGGAGTTTTATCCTACTGGTAGATATGGTTTAGAAACCCTACTGGTAGATGTGCTCAAGAAACCCCACCACGGATTTCCCATTTAAATGGAAGGGGATACTTTTATTGATATCATCCTAAAAGAGCAACCATCGCTACCCTCATGAGGGTACTTGATGTATCTTTCCTTGCCATTGAGACAAAGCCCATTTCAATATCGCCAGCCCTATGATAAACTCCTATTTAGGCCTTTTCGTTGCCTATAATGGCGAGACTACTTTTCTATTCCAATTTCCATACCAATACTCCATCTTTGCCAAAGATGGAAGCTGCAATTCATGGGTATCCTAATATTGCACAAGTGGAGGGGAATTTGTTTGTAACCGAAGAACTACCTACTCCTTCAAATATCTATTCTTTCTATTTCGAAGGGCGAAATTGGTGGCTGCCTTTTGGCTTGAGGGAGTATCATTTCCAAATAGCGAGGGTTGCTTGCTACATCTCTTTATTCAAAACCTCTTCATGTTAGAATCTCACAGCCCTGACCCAAAAATGAAGGTGATGAAATTTCCCTCGATTTCCCATTACTAGTGTGATTATGGCTTCCCGAACTCATTCAATGATCATGTATATTTTCTTATCGAGAGCATCTAATGCCCCTGCATATGTAAGGGAGCATCCATTACTGGAGATTCTTCAAATTTGGGGAAAATTCAACCAAGCCTAAATCTCTATAAATGGATCATGGTAGAGGGTGTCAGGAACTGGAAATCAGGGATGATTGAAGCAAATACCACCCTTAATCGAGGCGAATTAGAGTGAATCAGGATTGAAAATAAATAAATTACAGGCGCAAACAAGGGAAATCGATCGAATCAGGGTTGGAAGATAATTTTTTAGAGGCGAAAATATAATATTTTTTGACCTAACTATAAATGGGTGTAATATAAAAATTTCACCCTCTAAAATATGAAAACCCTTAAATTTCTCCCATGGGTTACGATTTTCCCCTAAAATTTTTTATGCTTCATATTACCAAGATATACTCAGGAATATTGTTCCTAGTAGATGTGACACTATTAGATGAATTATGGCCCATATCCCCCAGGTAATCTAATTTGAACAAAATTATTCCTTAATATGAGAAATATCATTTTCTGAAACTGTTGAAGAAATGGTGAAGGCTATGCCCGAAAACAAGGCACCCAAAGAATCAAACAATTATGGTCTCAACTAAACGTTACCTTTCAAACTCTAATTCCCACGTCTGGTAAATCTAATGACACTAGTGCCTTTAAGTCAACTTCTCTATTTAATGTGACTTATAAAATAATTTCTTATATTTTTAATCATCTTAAACCCCTCCTTGATCACATTATATCACCTAAGAAAATTGATTTTGTTGAAGGACGTTAAATATTAGAGGACACTGTAATGTCTCACGAAATTGATTCCCTTAGAAAAATGAAGAAGGTGAGTATGTAGATAAAATTGGATCTCCTTAAATCTTATGATAGGTTAAGTTAGGATTAATTCCTTAAGGTAATTCATGCCTATGGTTTCTCTTTGTAGTGGATTGATTGGATCAAATATCTTATTTCCACCCCTTCCTTCTCTATCCCACTCAATGATTTTACTACTTGGAAATTTTTTCAATCTTGTGGTCTCACACAAGGTGATCCCCTTTCTCCCTTCAGGTTCATGTTGGTTGCTAAAGGTATGGGTAGATAAATCAAAGTGGATTTGATCCAAGTCATTCAAAGAGGTATTCATATTTATGGTTCGAACCTAGCTATTATGCATCGACAATTTGTTGATGATGTCCTTATTTTTTATGAACCTTCACTTTGTGAAACAAGGGTGTTAAAAATTATCTTATCATAATTTATGGAAGCATCCAAGATTATGATTAATGAAGATAAATCCAACATCTACTTGTTCAACACTAGTGTGTCTATGCAATCTCATTTAAAAAGGCTATACGACTTTTATATAAGCAACATTCTCACTCAATATATTGGAATTACTCTGGTGGAAAACTCATTGTGAACCTCATACTAGAAAGATATTCTATAGAGCATCACAACTGGATTGGAAACCTAGGATTTTTTCTCATTGAATCTGGTAGGTCAAGTGGTTGTCATCAAATCAGTTCTTCAAGCATTGCCAGTTTACCAAATATTTCTTTTAGTAACCCCAAGCTTATATTAATAGTTATCACCTCAAATTTTAGATACTTTCTATGGAAAGGAGTTGAACATGATAAGAAATGGGATTTTGTGGCATGGGAGAAGGTATGTTTACCAAATTTGGTTGGGGGTCTAGGGTTGTGAGACCAAAAAATATTAAATAAGGCTTTAGAAGGAAAATTATGGCAGAGATGGTTATAAGGGGGTCAAGAGCTTTGGAAGAAAATTTGGATAGAAAATATAGCCAGTCTCTTTCTTATCCAAGATTATCCCTAATGGACCAAAATTCATATTCCTCAAAACTCGGTGAAACCAAGACCAAATAGAAGAGCTCTCATAAGGAATGTAATGGTGCAAATGACGCCTTAATCTGAGTTTGTATGTGAAAGTTATGCCTAGTTGAAGTTTTGGTCAAACTTTGCAAAAAGGATGAAATTACCAGAGCACTAGATAAATTTGGAGCATTTCCAACTTGGAAATATAGCCAAATTTAACATACCTCATATAAATTTAGCAAAGATTTTAGTTACAGTTAAGTTTAGTGGGACTACAAAATATGGTGACACCCCGCTAAAGTTGGAGGTAGAAATGTGGACCAATAGTATGGGGCCATGTGGACCGATCCAATGGTGCCACGTGGAATCCATTTGGTTTCCAAATGGGCCTCTAATAGACCCAAATGGTGGCCAAGTATGTTTAACGGTTCGACAAATGGTTAATGGTTATCGACGGTTTCTTTATAACAAATGTTAAAATTATATGTGTGTGTGTATGTGGTCCAAGTAGTTTAAATTAAATGTTGGAGGTCCAAATATTCGACAGTCAACAATTAAGAACATTTTATAACGAGGATTGAACATTGTTTGGTGAATGGTTTCAACCAAAATTAAAATATTTCACAATTATATACAAATAATATTTTGGTGAGTGGCAGTTAAAACAAATATTTGTTTTAAAAATTAAAATAGAGTCGTGGAGGTTTCAAACTGGGCCACCCGCCAAACCAAAAATACTATTTACCGGACACCAACCATCATGCAAAATTAGTTGCCTTTGATAAGTTTGTCTAGCGAATTACATTTAAAGTAAAAAATTTCCATTCAAACAGGGGCATAGGGTCAAGAGGGGAGTTGTGGGGTCAGAACAATGTGGAGGAGGCTAGAATGCAGAGAAGTGGTACCAAGCCTAGGTGTGATTATCGATGCAATATATTATTGGTATATTCTAGAGAATATTGCTAGAAATTTTTTGGGAATAATCGATATAGAATTTTTTTTCAAATCTAAAATATTCTATGAGGAGTCAACTATGGAAAAATATAGTTAGTTTTATTCTCAAATTACTCATAATTTGATGAGGATTTCACTGGTGCAGTATGTTTCTGGATTTGAGAAACCCATTTTAAGAAAATTCTTATAAATGGAGGTATAATGATGTATTTTTCCATGTACTCATTTCATTTTTTTTTAGATGAATGAAGAGGCCTCCTCACTATTAAAGCAGGGCCCGAAGACATAGTCCACATTGGACGAAATCCATTATCAAACATTGTGTGCATTATCTTTATGGTCTCCTTTATGTTGCTTCTTCTTTAAGTGTTTTCATATATGGTTTTTACATGCTGTTTCACACAATTCTGTAAACACCAATGAATAAAAGATCCTAGATCATGTTGGTATCAGAGTGGTATTTCTACTGATGTGAATAGTGTGTGTGGATAATAACTAGGGCCAAGCTCAAAAAGGGTGAAGGAAAACTTAAGTCTTTTTACCTAGATATTGAACATGTAACACAAATAAGGAAAATGGAAGATGATGATGCACGTGCCAAGAATGAGCAAGATTTTCGTATATATTTACACAACATGGAAAATAAGGTAGATAAATTGTTTGCAGATTATTAGAAGAAATTATTAAAGAAGGAAAATAAGAAGAAAGAAAATGCAGAGTACAATGCTTCTGTAAATCAAGGAAATTGAGGAGAACCTCCTGAACCTCCATCTCTATCATCAAGTTATTATTCGTCTTCTTCATCTCATTCTCATGATTAAAACATAACATCAAAGAATGCATGGCTCCAAGAACTTGAGGATATCAACCAGGGCATTCAAGAAAAGAATGTTAAACTAAGAAGACCGCTACAAGCAGCAAAAGAGGAGAAGCAAGGATACAGCTTCAGTTAAATCCACAAAAGAGGCCTTGGAAAAGTTGAAGTGAAATGAAGGCTTAGCAAAGCCATTATCACCCACTTCAGAGTCGAAAACTAAGGTAAACATTGTTAATTATTATTCAGTTTCATGTTCTCATTATGATGATGATTTTATGTCATTTTAAAGACACTGCGAACCCATGGAGACAAGAGAGTCTTCAAGCGAAAATTCCAAGTCAGTGTAGGATGCTGAGAGCACATCACAACCTTCCATATAGTGAGAATTTCAAAGGAATAACTAAGTCAATTTCTCCTCTCTAGAGTTGCACCAAATACAGTCATTCAAGGAAGTTTATCTCATCTAGGAAGAAGACATGAAAAACTATTGCAACCATTGCAATAAGGGTGGACATCTGAAATCAACATGTTGGAAGCTTCATCCAAAGCTATGCCCAAAGAAGGATCGGGAGCATATGAAAGCACCTGTGAAGGAACTGACCAATGAAGCATTTCAAAAAGGAAGTCATCTACAAGAAGAAATCCCATTAGCCTGGCTAGGTAAGATATGGGTAGCCTTTTTAAGTAGTTGAGTATGGCCACCATTATAAATCACATGTTTTTTTTAAAGACCCTGTATATGGGAAATTTTTTTTAAAAGTGATGAAGTGTATAAAATTACTTATGAATGAAACATATTGATATTTTGGCTTTTAGTTTGATAAAAAAGGGTATGGGTTTTGTTGTAAAAATTGACAATGAATATTTTATAAACTCTTGGAAATAATGGTCTTTCTTTGAAACTTGCAAGTTGTGGTAAATGCATTGGAAGCTATAGATTTACATATGGATATAGGTGTCATTTTCATCATTCCTGGTTTTGAAGTAAAAATGTATAGGAAAGGAAAGGTGGTATGCCAGAGACATTTTTTTTGAAAATCAAGATTGCAGTGGAGGAACAAAATTCATTTAGTGGGGAGGAATGATAGAGGAAAATTCCTAATGGCACAAAAATAAAATTCCTCAAAACTTAGTAAAACTAGAATCGAATAAAATATATCATCATAAGAAATCCAACGATGCAAACGACGCCTCAATCTGAGTTCGTATGTGAAATTTATGCCTAGTCAAATTTGTGGTCAAATTTGGAAAAAAGGACAAAATTAGAAAAGCACTAGATAAATTGGAGCATCGCCAAATTGGAATTCTGACCAAACTAGAAGACAAATTTGGCATACCTCAAATAAATTTTGTAAATATTTAACTTATAATTAAATTTGGTGGGACCGCCAAATCTAACAACATCCCTCCAAAGTTGGAGGCAGAAATGTGGCCCAACAGTATGGGGCCATGTGGCCCAACCCAATGGTGCCACATGGCACCCATTTTGTGGCCAAATGGTCCTTCAACATCTAACCCAATTGGCGACTAAGTTTTTCTAGTGGTTTGATGAACGGTTAACAGTTATTAGTTGTTTAGTTAAAACATCTGTTGTGTGTGTGTGTGCGTGTATATATATATATATATATATATATATATATATATATATATATATATATATATATATATATATATATATATATATATATATATATATATATATATATATATGGTTTGAGGAGTTTAAATTAAACGATGGAGGTCAAACCATTTGGCAGTCAATAATTAAGAAAATTGTATAATAATGATTGAATAATGTTTGGAAAAAAAATTCAACCAACATTTAAATATTTCATGGTTATATAAGAGTGGTGGTTAAATATGAAAATGGGGTCATGAGGGTTTTAACCCCGGGTCACCCTCCAAACCAAAAATATTATTTACAATGCACCAACAGTCATGCCAAAATTTTGGGCTTTAAGTCTACCTGGTGAATTACATTTAAATTCACTAAGTTCCATTAAAATGGGGGCAGAGGGGTGAGATCAAAGCCGTGAGGTGGGAAAAATGCAGAGGAGGCCGGAACACAGAGGAGCGGAACCCTACCCATGTGCGATTACCAAGGAAATATATTCTAGGTATATTATAGAGAATATTCCAAAGAATATTTTGGGAATATTCTAGATAAATTTTTTTGTGGAATCTAAAATATTCTTTGAGGGGCTAAAGTTCATTGTGGCAGAATATAGTCAAGTTTATACTCAAATTACTCAAAATTTCACAGGATTTCACTGGTGCAATTTGTTTCTAGAATTGACTAGCCCATTTTTAGGTCATTCTCAGAAATGGAGGTATAATGATGTATTTTTCCATGTATTCATTTTAATTTTTGTTGAGATGAATGAAAATTCCTCCCCACTATTGAAGTAGGGCCTAGAAATGTAGTCCACATTGGAAGAATTTTGTTATCAAACATTATGTGCATTGTCTTTATGGTATCCTTTATGTTTCTTCTTCTTTAAGTGTTTTCATATATGGTTTTTACACGCTCTTTCATGCAATTATGAAAACATAAATGAAGAAAATATCATGAATCACCTTCCCAATAAGGCAAGTTAAGAGCAAGGGTTTACCCTTCAGGATCATCTATTTGGAATCTATCTCATGAAAGTAAACATCTAATTCAAGATCATGCGTTCTGGGAGATCGGGAATGGAAGAATAACTCTCTTAGGGGAAGAAGCTTGGTAATATTGCCCTTACCTGGGAAACTAGGTAGACCTAAGGGAACTGAAGGATTACACACATAATCTGTGTCCAAAAGTCGTGTGTTAGTGGGAAGGAAAAAACTTCTTACATGGGATCACATCCAGAAAAAGGCTTCCAGGGCCCCTCTTTCTTCCATCTATGCAAGGAACAGGAAGAAACAATGGAACACATTCTAAATTCTTTCCCTTTCATAGATAATATTTGGATGTGTCCTTCATATCTTTGGTTACTCGAATTTCTCATATAACAACTTGATTGAAACGTTGGAGAATTGGTGACTCACCCTATTTAATAATACAATTGTCAATAGGTTAATAATTTTTTCTTATGGAAAGTATAGAAATAAAATAGTTGGAGCATGTTCAAGAATAAATGGGCATATAGTGGCTATGTTTGGTAGATATTAAAGTAAAATATTAAGGAGATAGTTCTTTCAAAATCTTGGTCCCCTGAAGGTTGGAAATTTAATCAACAAGAACCTTCTATTTTCAATTATTTGAAAATTTCCCAAGCCATGACATCCTCGGAAAATCCCTACCTCCAGGTCCCCTCCCCTTTTTATCTCTTCCCATACATATTTTACACCCCTTACCCTTGGCTTTGTTAAGTTAAATTTTGACAGGGCATCCAAGGGAATTCAGGCCTAGTCAAATATGGTGTCTTTAGAGCTTGGAATAGGAAGACTCTAAGAGTGTTCCCTTCTAATTGTGGCATAATCAACAACATAACTAAATTTTTTACCCTGGAATTTGGCTTGTAGATATAACTTTAAGCTGTTATTTTCAAAATTTCAAGTGGATGGGGATTCTCAATTGGTTATCTCTATAACACAAAAACTTATTTATGGAAGCCATGTCTACAAATGGGTTAATATTTGGAGATTGGAAATCCTCATTTCTCACATTTTCTTTGTTATATACGATATGTCATTACTTCTCATCCTTAGATAATTTGGAGCAAATTTGTGGACCTATTAGCTAATTGGGGATGTTAGGAAAAAGGGCTGAAATTTAGCTCCCCTTGGTCGGTAACTAATAATCTAAGCTAGACATATCGACTGTGCATCATTCTCGAAGAAGACAATAAGTAGTGCAGTCAAATTTATTTGATTTAAAATTTTTTATATATCACATATAATAGCCAACAAATGTAGTCAGAGTGAGGTTGGTATAATTTTGTGAAAAATGATATCAACAATGTAAATTCTTTCTTAATGGAAAACTCTCAACTTACAAAAAAAAAAAAAAAAAATCACTTAAAAAACAAACAAATGAAACAAAACAAAAATTTAGAATAACACGTTTTTTTTGTTGAGCAAGTAGTTTTTTGGAGAAATAAAATTCTTAATGAACTATTTACATAATAGAAATTCATCATTTATTTTCACGTTTCTTCCATAGAATGAAAAAATTGTTCTTTGGATGAGGTTTGAGGGTCAATTATATGATTCTATAAGTGTTGCATCCTTTATTTTACAAAGAAATGTTTTTTCAAAGGCATATTAAACAGGGGAAATTTTAGGGACTAATATTCGCAAGTGGGCTAATTTTCCATGTTTTTTCCAAAAAAAAGATTCGCAAATTTCCATTTTTTTCTAAAAATAATTCACCCAAATTTTATATATAAAGTTATTTTACCTTGAAAATCACCAAAATTTTATATAGACTAATATAAAGTAATTAGAAATCTAAATATTTAAAGGAGAAAACACATTAGACGTTTTACAATTTGCATATTAGAGACTAGTATTATTCGCCAAAGTTTCTAAACTTTAAAATAAACTTCCATTGTTAAAAATTTCCCTGGTTAAACTCTTTACAAGCCTATATATCATGTAATGTAGATTTGATATTTCCAATCCATCTCAATATGAATATTAATGGCAATTTCATCTTTCAGTGGAATTCTCCAACACTATATAACAAAGAACCAAGTGTAAAAATAATTTATACAAGCTCCATAAAACCCAATGAGTGACTAATTTATTACACCTATTCTAGTTTTTTTTGTAGTATTAGGGAATATTGGTTGAACCATACATGCTATATAAATATCTACTAAAAAAGTCATAGGTGTAAGTTTTTTCATTTGAAATTAGAAAAGATGATAATTCAAGGATAGAAAAATCCATATATTAGAACATAATTAGTCATATAAAAAATAAAAATATCATAAAAAGAGTAGATGATAGGTAATGTCATTCACTGTATATTGCAATGAAAAGGGTTAACTATAATGACAAATTAATTTTCCATTTTCCTTATATTCCATTGTATCACCACTTTCCTTTAATTTTATATAAATATATCTAATATATTTGTTGTAATATTCAATAATGTATTCTCCTCTTTCACTCTCATGCTCTTATTACCTATAGATTTTGTTTTTTCTCCTCATATAGAATTTTATTCTATGACTCTTATACAATTATGAAGTCCTAGTACACCATCTCATGTATTTCTCCTTTAAGGATATAGCTTTTATCATAAGTGTATTCTAGGTCCTACTTTCTCTCCTCTTTGTCTTATCTCTGGATGAGGTATATTTATAAGAGAAAATAAACCTTAAGAAGTGGTTTCATTCATGTATTATATATTTGTATTACTTCATATAAATATGAGATTAGAATATGGCTTGAAGCTTTTTCCATCAAAGTTCTTGTATATGTTATGTTATCACCAAACTGACAGTAATTGGGCTGCTCAATAGTCAATCTGATGTAACTATTTCAAGCCACTTAATGTTGGAAGTTAGCCCTTCCAACCAGAGAGGGCTCTCTCAAGAAAAAATATGTTATTCAATAAGTATGCTTAGCAAGGAATATGGCTAATTCTCGGATGTTTTTTGGATGATTTTTTGCAGGTGAAAGATATGTGATACCTAGCATTGGGCATGGAGTCTGTATGAAAATCAATTACATAAAAACATCATTAATGGAAGCTAAGGCATATGAGTTTTTATAAAAATAACTTTTACAAAAAACAAGATACATAAAGGAAGTTGGAGCATAATAATTTATGAATTCCAAGTAATTATGTATTAATGAAGTTGAATTCAACAGAGCAATAAGTATGCTTATTAATGCCTTGAAATCCTCCATCATTGTCCACAACTTGGAGGATCAAGATATAAACAACATCAAAATTTACTTCCCATGTGATATTTTGACCTTTGAGCCAGGTTTAAAATATTTGGGCTTCCACCTGAAGCCAAAATGTTACAAGACCAAAGACTGGTATTGGTTGTTAGCAAAATTGGAGAAGATACATTTTTGTTGGAGTCATAAATGACTTTCTTGAGCAAGTCATTTAGTCATGGGAAAAAAAGTACTAGAAGTTATTCATGTTTATTGGATGGATTTGGCATGGATTACCAAAGGAGTACTAGAAAAAGCAAGAAGAATTTGTTTCAAATATATTTGGGAAGGGTCTATGGACACATATGTGTTACCCTAGGTAAAATGGTCTAGGATTTCCAACCCAAAATTAGTAGGAGGATGGGGGTTAGATAATATCTTTTTTTTTTGTTAAGGCCCTGTCAGCCTAGTTTGGATTGTGGCTATTATCTACAAATAACATATGGCTGAGGTCATTTACCATAAATACATTATCCCAATGTCCTTGGAAGGTTGGACTAGACTATGTAATAAATCAAAAGGAAATATATCTTGTGTTTGGCAAGCAATACTAAATTCTTTCAATCAGATTCCCTCCAGTATTGCCTGTAGTATAGGGAATGGGAAGAGGCTTTGTTTGGGTTTTGACCCTTGGCCTAGTAGTGGAGGGGATTATGTCCTGTCTCAAGAACTCATCCAATTATTTTTCGATGAGGGATACACATATTTTTTCTCGAATTTCTAACCTGCATGGCACCAAGTTGTGGAATCAGGGGTCGTATTCAACAAAAGAATTAAACCTTCCAACGAAGTTTCAGGAGGAATGGAGGCAATTCGTGTGGGAACTTACAAGGGGACATATTAGACTAAATGAGAAGGAGGATTGATTAATCTAGACCTCAACCCCTCTTGGCACATACACTCATAAAATGGGGTACATTCACTTAATAATGGAAAAACGACAAGATGCTTCAAAATGGTGGTAGTGTGTAGTGTGGAAGGCAAAATCCCCCCCAAAGTCAAAGCTTCTCACTTGGTGCTTAATGGCTAAAAAATTTCCCACATAGGAAGTTATGCAAAGTAGGTATATAGTTGGGCCTGACTGTGTTGGGTGTGTTCTATATTCTTTCCATGACTAGTTACATGAGTTGTACATTGTGCCAGGCGTAGTGGGGGGGGGGGGTGTCACAGGGGGGTGGTATCCCCCTTGCATGAGGTTTGAGGTAGTGCCTCGGGAAAAAAATATTATGTGGACCCAAGTATGGGGGACAGACCAAAATATGGTGGGAGAACCTACCCATGGTTTTGTGCATTGATTTTTCACATGGTTTTGGGCATGATGGTTTTCCGCCCATGGTATTTTGTATATCTTGTCAAGGGAACTACGATTATGTTATGGTATTTTATTAATTTTTCTAGGGACAAGGGTTGTGAAATACTTCAAACCATGGGCTGGGACTCTACGTTTGTTGTTAATTTGGTTAATGGTGTTCAGGAGTGCAAAAAAAATTATTTGGACAACATTGTGATGGATATCAGAATGTTATATTTTTATTTTGAATTCTCTTGCAAACACATATACAAGGAATGAAACATGGAAGAAGCCAAGATTTCTAAGAAAGGCCCTTTTCTGGATAGGGCCGGTCCTATGGTACATGACCGAGTACCATGGACCAGACCATTTCGAGTATTATCATAGACCTTATGATAATATGGCATAGTTTTTTTAGGGGCTCAGCCTATCCCCATGATGCAGGTCATACTTTTTGTTTTTTCCATCACTTATATATACATATATAATCATGTCATATGATCATGCTTTCTTTTCTATGGCATTGGTCGCTTTGACAGTGCATGTTATCATATGACTCTCTTCTAGAGGGTCACTATCAAAATAACCTCCTGTTATTCTACTATGCCCCTGTGGCATTGTGAACTGTATTATGTTTTGTATGGGTTTATACAATCTTATGTTGAAATATGTTGGGATAGATATTTGTTGGATATGTCTATATCAGGTGTTGGGATTCTTTTTTATTCCAAATATTCAGCTTGGGAAATTTTGAGTAATGCACTGGCTAAAAATAATGGATTTGCTAAATGTAATTTTGTTAAACCTCTTATGAAATTACAGTTTTTTCCTTGGAAAAAAAATTCCTTTAGGTTTATAATATTAATAATACCTACAGTTTATTAACCCATTGGATTTTTAATATCAATCCCTTGGATTTATTAATCCCTTAGGTTTATAATACTAATAATCCATTGAGTTTATAATATTAATCCCTTAGGTTTATAATGGTAATAATCCCTTGGGTTTATAATATTAATTTGACAATCCCTTGGGTTTAAAATATTAATTTGACAATGCCACGGGTTTATAAAATTGTGTCAATGCGACAATCAATCCGATAATCATTATCACAATGTTACATTACATTGCAATTTATTCAACATCTCATTGCGACATAACAAAATTCGGGTTTAATATTGGATTTATAATTTATAATATTGAGGTTTAATATTGGGTTTATAATTTTAACCATAGGGTTTTATAATGTTAGGGTTTTATATTACGGTTTAACATTTTGATGTTGGAATGGTAGAAAAATTTATCCAACATCACATTTCGACAAACATTGTATGAATACGACAATCAATCTCACAATCGTTGTCACAATGCATTACATTCCAATTTATTAATCTCTTGGGTTTATAATTTTAATCCCTTGGGTTTATTGATCCTTTGGGTTTACATTATTAATCCCTTAGGTTTATAATATTAATCCCTTGGGTTTATTAATCCTTTAGGTTTATAATATTAATAATCACTTGGATTTATTAATCCTTTTGGTTTATAATATTAATCCCTTTGGTTTATAATCCACTGAGTTTAATATTATTCCATTGTGTGTATAATATTAATCACTTAAGTTTATTAATCCTTTAGGTTTATAATATTAATACATTGGGTTTAATATTATTCCCCTGGGTTTATAATATTAATCCCTTAGGTTTATAATATTAATCACTGGGTTTATTAACCCTTTGGGTTTATAATAGTAATAATCCCTTATGTTAGTCAAGTCCTACTAGCACAACCAGTTGAGAATGGGCTTCATTAGAAAGGTGACGTAGGATCAAACCTCACGGATGTTATTGCACTCGTGCTAGGGCAAGGAGACATGGTAAAATATAGTCAACTTAGGGTTGGTGTGGACCAGGTCAGATGCGATCCTCGAGTGACTTTGAAGGATTAGATGCCCATGGGTCACGATTTCTCAAGCCATAGGTCAATCCTGGAGAAACACATACAACTTCATGACAAACAAACAAAAAATAATCCCTTGGGTTAATAATATTAATCCCTTTCTTTTATGATCCCTTGGGCTTATAATATTAATCACTTGGGTTTAATAATTTGTTGGGTTTGTAATATTAATAACCTATTGGGCTTATTAATCCCTTAGGTTTACCATATTATTGATAATATGAATAATATTATAATATAATAATAATAATAACTATAGCTATTATCATAATTATAATATAATAGTACTAATAATATTTTACAATATTATTATTATAATTATATATTTATTAATATCAATATTAATGTTAATAGTAAATCCTAACTATTGACGCCTATCAGCGTATATGTGTTGATCAACGGTTGTCATTGATGTCAACCCAAGCAGCACCAGGGGCTAACCCAATATTGCATGGGAATTTTGACCTAATAAATTAATATATTCTGGGTCAATAATGATTTTTATGGTTTCTACTTGTCGAGATGTTTCCATTGATATATGGCACGCCGTATAATTCTTCACGGTTTGAGAGATATTCATGTTTGAAGTTTGTACCCCCAGTTAGTGGGCTAAAACCCCATGGGGTTGGGGCATGGGTCATTGAAAATTCATAATTAATATTTTTTAAGCTCCTAAGATCCCTCCCACGTTCACTTGTTGAAGCCCCTCTCAACTTAAGCATTCATATAAATTGTGATCTTCATTTCCTCCTTATGTATGGGATTTGGCCATCTGAAATAGATCATCGTGGAATTTTCGCTCTAAATTTTTTTCTAGGCTCAGAAGTTGAAATTTTTATGAGGCGAAGATGAAATCTTGAGGAAGCTGCAGTATAAATTTCAAATCAAGTTGCGCAATATTTGTGGAGATATGATCTGTGGAAGTAAGGGTTTTTGTAGGCTCCTGAAATTCATCTCAAAGAAGTGACCTTGGTAAAATCGTCATAACTCTCTCTCTGAGTATTAGATTGGAATTCCATAAAAAGTGGCAGATAGTGCACAGTCTGCAGTTTTTTCTCTATCAATTTCAGAGGCAAATGAAGAAAAAGTGACACGTGTCACGCCGTACAAGTGCGCTATTCTGAAACAATCCATAATTAGGGTAGTGTGAGAAATTGGGTATAACTCTCTCTTGAAGAATCAAAATTGGGTCAGACCTATGGCATTGGAAAGAAGACTTAGAGGAATACTACAGGACCAAAAATCAAATATTGAGGATATGAAATAACAGAGATACACCAGATTCAATATTGAGCTCCTAGAAGGCAAGAAAAAGCTAGATCATGTGTTCTCAAGGATTGCAAAGGACCAGAATTTCTACGGCATAAAAGAAAAACAAGGTGCAGTAGAGGGTAGCATGAAAATATCAGCAACCAAGGTGCATAACAGCAGCAATAAGTTCATCATATGAAGTATTCAAGTGGGAAGCACTGCATACAATCATTGTAAAGGTATCATTGTACTTAGTAATTGTAAATACATTATTGTAAAAATTGTACTAGTGTCTATCTGCCAAGGGTTGAAGAGGAAGTGTTGGGAGGTCTAGGATCATCATTAGGTGGTTGTGTCAAAGTTGGGGTTATGGTCTAGTATATCTTATTCTTCTACATCATTCTATATCATTGTAAAGTGGACCATTTTCCCTGGTACGGGAGTCCATTCTTCTTTTATTCTTCTATAGGGTGGTAGGGTGGTGCTAGGGTGAGTTGTAGCTCATTGGGTATTGGGGAATTCATTCAGTTGACTACTGAATAATCTCAGGCATTGGAGCTTCCATCCAGTGGGAGCTGGAGAAGAATGCTTTTCTAGATTCTAGGAAGTTGGAGCTTTATTTTCAATTGGAGTTGAAAAGAATTATTAGAAAAGTATTAGGTGGTTTTTGTCTCGGAGTGGGTTTCCACCTTAAAAACTGTGTGCATTTGTGTTCCTCTTGTTTGCTGCTATCATTGTAAAAACATTGATAATAATTGAAGATTAACTAATGCTCTAATTAAAATAAATACTGATTCACCCCCCCTCTCAGTATTTCCAACAATATGAACCACATTTATTAATGTAGTTGTGCTAGTATATATAAAATGTTGTTATCTTGTACATTATAATTCATTTCTTGCATGTAATTTTTTAAGCTCATAATGAGTATACTATTGTTATAGCTTCTAGTATTGTTATATGAGAATCTCTTTAGGACCAAAAGATATATATATATATATATATAAGGAACTTAGTGAAAGATATTCCCATTCGATTGGTCAAAAGCCACCCATTGGTGTAACCAACCCAAAAAGGAAAAATAAAAAGGGTCATTATGGTTTTCAAGATTTTGTGGTTATTGAATAAATGTCCGGATTATCCACAGCGTTGTAGAACAATGTTCCAAAATCTAAAGGTCCAATATACTAATCATAGAAGGCGAAGTTGTAAAAGGTTTGTGGGCCCTGAAATGGTTAAATGATACACCAACTTCTCAGGGGCACAACTATTGCATACAACCTTCTTTTGGGGTGCATAGTAGCTTATTAAAACATATAACTAAATATGATTCCTAGAAGGGCATGGACATTTCATAGAAATTCGAGGCTTGAAATCACTAAAAAATATCATTTAAGGCCTCAAAATGGCCTTCATAGTTTTGGACGCAAAAATCATAACAAAACTACCAAGAAGGAGAACCATGTTAATTTAGTGTGTGGGTGTCCACTGGTATCCACCTAAATAAATCCTCCCCCCTTAAGAATAAATAATCTTTGTCATTTCCTGATTGGATATGGGATAAAATTCGTTGAATTTGAATCTTGGCAAGCCACTTATTTTTCTAAAGAAGTTGTCTTTCTTTGACAACCTAATAGAGTGGTATGTTCTACTAGAAGATGGCCTTCATTTTGATCTCCTTGATCTGATGATGTAAATTTTTCAAGATGTTCTATGCTTGATGAAAATTCACTTTTATCCCCAATGTTAGTCAGCAATCACATAAACAAGAAATTAAAGTGCTGATAGAAGATACCAGTAGATTGATAGAAGACAAACCAGAAAAATATAAGTGTGTTAGTGCATTACAACGGTCAACAGGATGCTTCAACCAACAAAGTCTCAATACGGTCAGCCAACCAAAAGTGTCACACACATAGCCCTTAAAGAAATCTCATAAAAATCAACATAATTCAACAAAGGAATCCCACATCCAGATTTTCGGCATCATCTAGATTTACGGCATCATCCATATTTATGGCATCCAGATTTACGACATGAATTTATGGCATCATCCAGATTTACGGCATCATCCATATTTACGGCATTCATTTCCGAAATCATCCAGATTTACGGCATCCATTTACGACATCATCCAGATTTACGGCATCATCCAGATTTACGGCATCATCCAAATTTATGGCATCATCCATATTTACGGCATCCAGATTTACGACATGCATTTCCAGAATCCATATTTAGATCATGAGGATGTGTGTGATGAGATGATTGAAATGTCCTCCAATGTTGAATTTATTTATATCAATAATTGAGGGTGTGTGACATATTTGCTGGGGGTGTAAAACCTTAAGGCCGACCTGCACATATTTTTAAAGTATTAAAAATAAATTCAAAATAAATGTTCTACTCATCGGATTAAGATGATATTTAGATCGATCTTGCACCTCTTCGAAAGAGGGACCCAATAAAAATATTGGTGTCTTCATCTGAGCATCACAACATGGATTTTGGACCTAGTTTTCCAATTTTAACACTCCCTCTCAACTAGGGAGAACTCCATCCACCTATGCAATCAAACATCATGCGTCATCCCACCGTAACTTGCTTTGCTGGCCTCTTTATTTCAGAAAAGAAGTGGGTCAGTCACAAAGACATCATTCCCAGCTAACAGATTCAACCCAGAGGTCTGAAACCTCTATAGGACTCACAAAGAGTCTCATACCAACCCGGAGTCATTTTATCTGACCCGAATTCAGTAGGAGGTTTGAAACCTCACTCGGACTCAAGAGAGTCATATATACTAACCCGAAGTTAGTCTCACTAACTTGAAGTTAGTTGGAGGTTTGAAACCTCACATGGACTCAAAGAGTCACATACCAACCCAAAGTTGGTTTATCTGACCCGAAGTCAGTAGGAGGTCTGAAACCTCACATGGACTCAAAGAGTCACATACCAACCCGAAGTTGGTTTATCTGACCCGAAGTCAATAGGAGGTCCGAAACCTTACTATAATTGATCCCAGATCAAGTGGTTGGACACGTGTCATCCTAGATAGAGAGTACAGAAATCTCTGATGCGTCTATCAGTCTTTGCTACTAGTCTCTAGATTTTCCCACCTCATTGGCCAAATGAGAGGTACTTCCCATGAGTCCATAACTCAAATGGTTAGGATGCATACGGGTCATAGATCATGAGTGGTGAACAAACTCAATTATCATAACAGTGGGGCCCAAGCACACCAACAAGGTTCGGCAAGCCGAGCCCTGTGGTTGCTTATAGCTCTGATAAGCTATCCCCAAAGCCCCCATAGCTCCCAAATCTCATCGTCTAACAAGACCCTCAGAATAGGGTCGTTCCATGATACCAAGTTTCTCACGAAAGGTTAGGAACATGACCTTCCCCAAGGGAATTCTCTAGCATAGTGACCTAGCTCAGAGATCTTGGCAACCAGACTCTTATGAATTGAGACCCTGATCATCAACTTTGCTTTGATTTCCCCCTTCTTGTACTTTGATTTGGCAGCAACAGTTGCAGTGGATGGAGGCTCTTGTATTTACCCTGCACATAGTCCATAACATCTTGGTCTTCAAAATTAAGATCCAATGTCATCTTCCAAGCATGGAAGTCATCCTTCCTAGTCAATTTTTCATTAGCCTTAAAGCCATTGTAGTTTGAGGAACCCATCCTCTTCTTCGGTGATTGCTACAAAGTAGGGATTTGTCTTCACCTCAGCTCTGATACCATATAAATTTTTGAAGATGTTCTATGCTTGATGCAACTTCACTTTTATCCCCAATGTCAGTCAGAAATCACATAAACAAGAAATTAAAGTGTTGATAGAACATACCAGTAGATCGAAAGAAGACAAGCCAAAAAAATATAATTGTGTTGGTGCGTTACGATGGTCAACAGGATGCTTCAACCATCAAAGTCTCAATACAGTCAGCCAACCAGAAGTGTCACACACACACAACCCTTAAATACAACTCATAAAAAATCAACATAATTCAACAAAGGAATCTCACATCTAGGTTTCTGGTGTCATCCAGATTTACGACATCATCCATATTTATGGCATCTAGATTTATGGCAACATCCAGATTTACGGCATCATCCATATTTACGGCATCCATTTCTGGCATCATCCAGATTTACGACATCCATTTACGACATCATCCAGATTTGTGGCATCATCCATATTTACAACATCATCCAGATTTATGGCATCGTCCATATTTATGGCATCTAGATTTATGGCATGCATTTCCAGAATCCATATTTAGATCATGAGGATGTGTGTAATGAGATGATTAAAATGTCCTCCAACGTTGACTCTATTTATATCAATCACTGAGGGTGTGTGACATATTTTCTGGGGGTGTAAAACCTTAAGGCCGACCTGCACATATTTTGAAAGTATTAAAAATAAATTCAAAATAAATGTTCTGCTCATCGGATCAAGATGATATTTAGATCGATATTGCACCTCTTCAAAAGAGGAACCCAATAAAAATATTGGTGTCTTCATCTGAGCATCACAACATGGAGTTTGGACCTAGTTGTCCAATTTTAACAGATGAACTGTATCTTACTCAAAGCAATAAGGATTTAGCTTTGAAGGGGCCAAGTTCTCAACCACCTCATAGGTATCTAGCAAAGGTGTGAAATATGGCCATAACAACTCCACATTAAATATTTGGTGCAAGCCAAGGAATGGAGGAATACTCCATTCAAAATAATTTTCACCCACATTATCTATGATTATGTAAGGCTCGTATCATAGTGCTCTAAGCTTACTGTGCGGTCCTATGAAATCCTATTGCTATAAATCTAACCACATCTTACCAACTTGACCCTTGTGTGGAATAAGATGTTAAATCATGTTGCTACTTGTACTTGGAATTGGCCTTTTACAATATATCATTTTCCTCTTGTTAGAGGTGTTGGATCTATTAAAAAAAAAAAAAATCTCTATCTACCTTATCCTAATCATGGGAGGAATATGTTGGTGAATATGCGACAAGTAGAGCTACATCAAATGGGTCTGGTGACTAGAACCCCAAGCACACGTGAAATTTTTTTGCTAATAGAGTTATGGAGATATTTATTATAGCTATATTGAATATATGGAATGTTATCATCCCATGTATGTGGATTCTTGGAGTTGTACATGCATAGGATACACAAAACCATATTATTGAGCACTTCCACTTATCCGTTTGTTTGGCGATGAAGATAGATAAATTGGTCAACTCAGTGTCCATTATTGGACCAAAAGTTACTGTGGAAACTACTATCCCTATCTAAATAATGGTCTATGGTAGCCCAAAATGAAATGAAATATGCTCAAACAAGATATTAGGAATGGCCTCGATTGTGATACTCTTTTTACAAGGTGTTAAAATCGCCATCTTAGAGAACCAATAAACAACCACAAATATACACTTATGACCATGTTTGGTGGGGGGAAATCCTAACATTTAATCCATGGAGATTGAATTCTATGGATTTCCCAAGGTAGGTAGAGGAGCATACAACCCTTGCTTCTTAATGGATAGATTAATGATGGCACAAGAAATACTTGACATGGTATAATGTAAAAAAATCTACTGAAGCTCTACCTAATAAAATAATTCTAAAGTATGGATATTATATTCTATATACAAAATTACCTTACCACCAAACTATAATGTGGTTCCAAATTTAGTTTTTCATGCTCAATTGTAGGAACAAAAATATGAACTAAATAACACAAGAGCACGTCTTGAAATTAGAATTCTAGAATATATTTACCTATACTTAGTATTTGATAAATAACAGTGAATTCAAAATCATTATTGTATTATTGTGTCCAACTAGAGGTCTCATGCCAACGAAAGTTAAGAATTGTGGCTACTTCCAAGACCAAGGGATAATTGAGGTAGTTTTAAACATGGTTGGCACTACCCTTTTTGTATTTAATGTTTAAATGGACTTGTTATAGTTATGTGGATCACTTATGATGGTGGTCATTCTATTACTTTCCTTGTGTTTGTATGAATTTCAAAGGATTGTGATTAATGTGGATGACCATTTCCTTTCCTAGAATATAATGTTTCCACTATTGGCATGTTTACATAATGGAGTACATATCCTTGTCATAAGTGGGGTATCTAAAAAAAACATATATTAATGATTCACTATGATAGGCCATCAAATGTCCTTTTTGAGTGAGGACTACACTAATATCATGGTCAAATACATATTTCTCATTCTCAAACAATTGTTATAGGTCTATTAGAGTGAGGACTAGCACAAATAAAATACAATATTTAAGATCCTAAAATGTTTTCTATTGCAACTAAGAACAAGAGAAATTGGACTTAGTTCCATCCTTAATCAATTGAATTAATTTCCAATTTATATTAGAGATCCCCAACATGATCCTATAATATAATTTGAGAAGGCCCATGAAGTTGCAAAGATAAATCAAATTCAACAAGGTTGGCCAATTGTGAATTACTTGGATCTTGGCTAGGTCCACATGCACCCCATGTTAATCCATAATGTATCCTAATTATTCAATCCACTACAATCCAAACAAGCACTTCTCCATATTGGTATATAACATATGTTGACCCAAGGTGCATGAGACATGTTTAATGTGTTTAAAATGTTCTATATAGGTTTGATTTAAGACAAGGATGTATCCAAACATGAAACCACAAAATAGTTTTTGAATAGCCACAAGTTATCATCCATCATCCTCATGAATGTTTTTGGAACATTATCCAAGTTGAAAGGCATGAATAACCATACAAAATGACATTATTTAGACTTGAATGTTGAATTTCATACATTATTTGGTTCAATTTAAACATGTGGTAGCCTAACATTAGATTTATCATAATAAATAACCTAAAATCCTTAAGTTGATCAAGAAAATTGTCAGTCCAAGGGATGGGGTATCAATTCTTCATAATTATTTCTTTTAGGGCTCTATAATCAATACAAAGTCACCATGTCTCATAATTATTTTGCATCGGTGCAATAAACCTCCCACAAGGTGAGGAGATCGGTCGAATGTGCCCCTTTTGGATGAGATAATGAATTTAACAATTTTTGTTCACATTATCTATAAGGGAGAGTCTATGTATATGACCATTAGGTAAGGGAGCACTAGGTATCAAGTCAATGGAATTTTTTACCTAGCAATGTGGAAGTATCCCTATAGGGGAAGCAAAGATATCTATGTTCTCTTATAAAATATTTTCCACCAGTTTTTATCATGTAGAGAGACCTTGTGATGAGGTTTTGATGGTCATGGTGACTCTTTGGTCATATTATGACTAAAACTTGAAGAGGAAAAACTTTACAGTATGAGACATTACCTTTCATCATTTATTTTCTAAGATCAATGAAATTGCAATAGTCAAAACTACCTCTAATCTCGTGTAAAATTGACACCCTAAAGTAACACTGACACAATAGGGTCGAGACTCATAAATAACATGGTGTATCCACATATATGGTCACCCTAAGAGAAAACCATAAACTTTGAGGGAGGAAACATCACATAGTACCTCATATTTGAAGGGATTTGTGTCATAGGGAAGGCCACATTGGTAGCTAACATGAATGTCTCACCCCTAAATCAACCAAATAATGGCGTATGGTTGGGATGTGGAATCATATAAAATTTCAATATATTGATGGTCTCGACTGAGATCAGTGTTGGGTGATTTAATCATGAATTAAATCCCCGTCTTTTAATTGTCAACCCAAGATTTCGGAAATGGGTGAGTTATAGATGTACTATATGTACTAGGTGGTTATCCTTTAGATTAGATTAATATAATGCAAATAAAACTAATTCAAAACAAATTAAATCACTCAAAACCAAAACAAACCAAACATAAAGAAATTAAAATCACACTTGCAGAAAGGAAATCACACTTGCTTGAAATTGAAATCACACTTGGGTAAATGAAAATCACCCCACTTGCATAATTTAAATCACACCACACTTTCATAAATGAAAGAACTCTTGTTGAAAGGAAATCACACTCACACTTGCATGATTGAAATCACATTGCTAAAATGAAAATCACACATGCATAAAATAAAAACACACTTCCTAAAAATAAATGAAATAAAAAAACTATACTATGTTACCAATATGTACAAATATGTGAAAATTGTAGTTGATGGAGGCCCTCCATGACTCATAAATCACACTAAACAACTATCACATCTTGGAGGTCAAAGTGGCAATATATATTTCGTAAAATGAATTTACAAGATATTACAATAATTCTATCTCCTCACTTTACAAATCACATCTTGAATGGAACTTGGAACCTCCAACGATCAACTAGCCACTATCTACCTCTAACCTCTAACAACTAAAAATTAACAATCTACCATTAAAAACCATTTGTATGAATGGTACGCTCATATTTATACAAAAATTAAGGATAAATATACAATAAATACAAATCCTCAAATTTCTCCTAAATCCACATTTATCTCTTGTGGTTACGACCAATCATCTAAAAATGTAAGATAAATATCCTCTCAAGGTTCTCTTATCCATGATTCTTCTCCTTTGAATGTTCTCAGCTTAATGATCCATATATTCTTCAGATATTCTATAAATCCTCATGAGTTGGAATTTGAAATTCGAATTTGTAGTTAGGAGGCCAAGTAGGAGCCTTCTAGAATCTCCAAGTAGGTCTACAATATCACAAAACTCATAACACTTATATATATATGAAAACTTGTCAATTTCCTAATATTTAATCACAAATTCACTTGAAATAATTTAAAAAAATGACTTTGGAAAATATAATTCTAAATCCATATGATCATGAAAATAGTTACTTAATGTAGGGTTATGTAGCTATAGAATTACGGAATGAGGGTAAAATGATGGAAATGTTGACAAAAGTGGATGGAATTTTGGAGTCACAACATACCCCCCAACTGAAGGTGTTGCATGTCCTCATGCAACTATTGAATTGATCCCCTTAGTCATAATTTAATCTTCTTGAAATGTTTCTATTTTTATATGAGCGTTGTCTTTGTATTGATTCTCTTTTAACTTTTCATTATCATATCATTTGATAACTTTATTATTTTTGCAAAGAGTACTTTGAAATATATTTGATTGAAACATATTTTTTTAATGGTTGGTTCTTGTGTGGTAACCATTTTTTTTTAGTATTGGTCCTTGTATAACAATACTTCTCTTATTTTTGTCGCATCAAAATACTTGAAAACATTGAGAATTCCTTTTGAAGCCTCCCATAGTCATCCATTTAATGTGCTCATCAATCGATCATTGCAAAACTTATAAAATTTTGGAATCAAAATGAAATAATAGTTGATTTGGGAAAAATATGTTGATTATGATGAAATTAAATGTGACATGTGGCATGAAATATGAATATCCATTCCCCCCAACTAAAGTTGTTTTTAGTTTCTTGCAAATGAAAAAGGGAATATGAATGTGGTAAGGGATTTTCCAAAATCACAATTTTAGCATTTAAGGAATTACATGATTAAATATTAGAAAACAAAATACCTTCAATTACCTAAAAAGTGGACAAGCTATGTATATCAAGAAGAGTGTGGTTGTTGCTGCCGAATCATGGAAATGAAGTAAAAGGAACTGATCTACTTCTTATTTCTCTTGGTTGTATGAAAAGAGGATGAAATTTGAATCTTTATTGCTATGAATGTTGAATTGAGTCCTACTGCCTATTTCTAAAATCATATAGTCTTCATTCATTCTTGCTTAGTGGCATAATTCTCATCTATTTGAATAAATGTGTTGATGTCAAACATAGAATATAAATTTTTGGATTAATGGTCATTAATGAATTCCATTAACCAACATGAGACTACTCACCATTGATGACAATGAGAGTCAATATGCCTAAGTACATCTTACTAGGTACGAATAGATGTGTCAAAGTCGAGTAACCTAGAAGATCTGACTGTTGGGCCAAAATTGTAATCTACGGATAAACTACGCTTCCCTAGACCATTGTCTAGTCTAGAAAAATAGGTTAAAGACTGCACTACCCTTTTTCCTAACTCAGAACAGATATACAGAGAGGATTTGATGCTTACTTGTTTCATTCGCTTCCAAATGGCTCCTTTTTGTTGCTTCCACTATAGCCTCAACTTCAAGCGGTTTCAAATAGTTGAATGCTTCCTGCAAGAAAGAGCACTGAAACAGAAGAAGATACAATAATCTAGATATCTATTCAAGTTAATTAGCGAAATCAGTTAAGCATAAACTACATTCATCAACAAAGATTTTACAACATCGAAAATCAAAGTAAACATGGATACATGTAGGGAAAAACAAGAAGTACTCTTTATTGATGATAGAAGGAGAGGTTACAACCTAGTGAATGATTCATCGTGACCTTCCAGCAGAGTTCCTTAGTCTCATCATAGCATAAGTCTCCCCACCAACAGCTCCACAAATCAAACTCTCTATTGAAAATTCTCCAACATTTCTCTACTCAAACTCCTCCTCCTTGAACTCTTAGCTTTATGTTCAATTTATAGATGAACTGTAGTTTTTTTTGCAATAAATTGCATTCCAAAAATAGGCAAGACATTTTTTCTAGTCATGTAGATATCAAATGTACACTTGGATCTGAAGCATGACACATGTGAACCCTCTTAGAAGACACTGGCTAAGTGGAGATTCCAGAACAATGAGAATTTCGCTCCCAATGTGACTAACACACCTTTGAATGTTGGGAAGTTCTTTGCAGAGCAACCCAGAATGGAGCTACCTGCATATGCAACGCACTTAGGCCCCTTAGAGCCTGCGTTGGTGAGCTCCCACATGTGAAATATTAAGCTTCAAACCACGAAAAAGCCTTGCTTTGATGAAAATCTTGTTTGGTTCATGAATGTTTCCTGTCTTAGAGCATATAGCAACTGAGATGATAGGGAATGATAGACCCTTTGATCATTGGTCCTAGAGATGCTGCCCAGTTAACCAAGTCATTGGGAATGGTGCCCAAATTGACCTATAACACCGACAAATAGGGGACATTGATGTATTCCCACTATTTGTTGGCAAGAGATCTTTCCATTAAAGCATGCAAGCCTCAAGGTACTTGAAATATCTCTAGTCTTGATCCCAGATTATGTGTTAGAGGCGATGGGTCAAGACTTGTTAGAAGGGAGGCCTTAAAGAATCCCCCATCATATAACGTGAGTACACAATAATAATATGAAGGACTGTGGATGGAAATATTGCATTGGAGCAAGGTTTATTAGACATGCATGAAAAGGAAAATGGGGTGACTCAACTTTGTAAGGGAGCTGAATGACTTTATTTTTGGGAAGGGTGAGTGAAAATGATGCAGGAAAGTATGAAAATTGTGAAGGGAAATGAGTTTTTGGTTGTAGGAAGATGGAAAGTTATGGATCGTCTGCTGGCTTAGAATGAGAAGAAATTATAAAATTGGTATCTGTTTAATAGAAATGGTATAATGGATCTCATTTGACATAAAATGATCATGCTCTTCTGAAAGAAACCTGGTCTTTAAAAAGGCACTCGTGCACATAGTGATATTCTTTCATCGTGTCCTAGACTTGCAAAAACTTAGCACTTTTCTGTAATAAAATGTAATACTGTCAAGAGAGAGAGGTGAGCAATCTCTCTTCATTTGATATATACACAAAAAAACTCATAAATAGTACTAATAAGAAAAATTCAAGAAAATTTAAATGCACTTTTACCTATTTCTTACCAATTTTGAACTTGAGATCTCTTCTCCATACACTTAATGCCTCATTAATAGACCATTATTAAACCAATTTTGCATAAGCTACTAAATTGCGGCAATTATGAAGTTACCAAATGTGAAGATTTCAACTTTAAATCCTATTGCATTATCTGATGTCATTTTTTCTACTTATTATTCATAAATAAGTTATTTGCAAAATTCTCTTTAGTAAATATTGAAATAAATTCAAGTTTAGAATTCACCATATAATTACTGAGAAGAATAATAAGAAAAACACTAGCACATAAATGACACAAATATTTTGGACATTTTTCCTTAGAAAAACCCAATGTGAGAAAACTGGTGCAGCAGATGAGGGTTTCTATTATTCAACATAATCTTCTTATATAATTTATAGTAAGTAGTGATGAAGATAAATTATGAAAACATTGGAGGAATTTCTCACAAGATAGTCGGATGATAAATAACCCCGTAATGACCCTCCTGAGCCCCGTGTATCATCACTGCATTGGCTATGCGTGGGGAATGCGTAGAACTGCGTCACCCCTATGCATTGCTCCCTCCCAGCCTCTGCGTTGTCTCTTACTAGCACTACATACCTGTTCCTGCACCTCGGATTGTTGATGAACCCTCTATGCTTCTCATTCACCTGCAAGTCTTCCTATGAGTCAATTTTATACTGCCGAACTCTGACCACTGAGACAGTTGATTTACTCGGGAAACCGAGTATCTACACTGGTGTATTTTCCAAATGACCCTCAAGCCTTCCTTTATAGTTTCTATCCTCATATATTCTACAGAGTTCACTAGGTGACTACGTATCTTCTACAAGTAGCTAAAGATAGCATTCTTGGCCTATCAACTATCTTTAGAAATCTCACTGCCTCCGTTATCCTCAATAAACCATTTTCACTATATTTCACCTTTGCCTTCTCAAAAATACATTCTTGCTCTTAAGTGACTCATCCTGGGCTTGTTTCTTTAATTTTCACCATCTATCCTATCACCAATATCATTCCCTCATTTCCTCCACTAAAAACCCATTTTCCCCTCTAAAAACCTTTCAAAACCCTCAACTTCATCATTTTCCTCATCTTGCACTAAAACAATGTAAAAATGATTTTTTACATTGTTTTTAAATCAAAATATTAGCCTCTCGGGACCCTCTATATTTAAAAGACTATGTTTTAAATATAAACCCGACTCCTTTAAATTTTTTAAACCCTCCCCCTTTACCTTAATAAACAAAATCACCTTCGCTTATGGTTTTTTCCCCAATTTTCTTTTTTAAAGCCCCCACCCACATTAACCTAACCCCATGCCATATAAACTCGGTCCTTGCCCATTTAATAAGCACTCCCGCTTATTCTATTAAGACCCAGGGGCCCGCTTCACACTAAACCCTGCACTCATTCAAATTCTTCCACCTGTCCGCCCGGGCCCTCCATTTCTACTTGCCCACCGCTCCCAAAGCTTGCAACCACTGTTGATATCATCCCACCAGATGCAACGGTTGATCGCGCTTATCGCAAATACAGTGGCACAGGGGTTAAAAGGGTGGTTTTCCCTTGCCACGCGACGTTTGCTGAGTGGAATCACGCGCCCACTCCCAATACCATTACCGCCCTTCCGATCATGCGAAAACCACCTTCCATGCACTCGACAATCACTTTTTCTCCTCCTGCAAAATTTTGATACTGCCTTCCTTTTGAACACTATCTAGAGCCTTGTAGCTCTACGATGAAACCCCGACCCTCCATTAATGCCTCTGCAATGCTCCAAAGCCTGAAAAATCCCTAATAAATGCAGAAAATTCCCTCCACGCAGGTTTTAAAAACTCACAGTTTTTTGTGTGTGCAGGTTTAATGGTAGAAATGCATAAAATGCATTCAATGGTTCAAAACTCATTTTAATGAATGTCTGGGTGGCGATCCAGAGGTTTATTTTTAATTTGAAGGGACCAGAGGTGAAATTCAAGCTTAAATCACCAAGGAATCATGATCCTTAGTGGTTAGTAAAACCCTCCAGCAGCAGAAGAATGCATCCCTACACCAAAAAAATAGACAAAGGCAGTCACAGGAAGGTAAAAAAAGTAAGAAGACCGCAGTAGTAAAGATCATAAGGTTAAAGGGTTAATTACAGATCAAATGACAAATCAAAAGATTAGCCACAAAGTAGAGGTTAAAGGTAATAAGGACAGAAGATCAAAGGTTTAAATGATAAATTCAAAGGTTAAAAGGCAACATCAACAAGAAAGACAGTAAGACAGTTTAAAAGGAAAATCCAAAGTTTAAAGGCATTAACAGAGTTCAAATGATACTCAAAGGAAAATCTACCCAGAAACATATTCAAATGATCAAATCCACAACAATTTCTTCTTCAAAGGATATTTTTTGCCACCTACATCATGTTTTCTTTCAATAAAGCATCAAATAGTTATTACAAACAGTTAGAGATATTTTTTAGCTACGAGCAGTTTTTGTAAAGTTATTGAAAAAGCCTTAAAGTCAAACATTTCTAGAAATTAACTCATAAGTTAAGTTAGGAGTTATTATTTCAAATAAACACTCTCAGATATTTTTTCCTTGGGGCTTGTATGGTCTCAAAGTTTAAAAACACATTAAATATGTAATAAATTACATCTGAAACCCTAACTTAGTATCACCTCCTCATTTGCAGATAAATACTGCATGTAAGTTTAATTTTTTTAGTGTTGGTTAGTTGGTGGTTATTTGACTGATTTCTATTGCTGAGCTAGTTGAGTACTACTAGGCTGGATTTGAGAAAGCTCTAAGTTGGAGAGAGCTATTTTACATGGAGTAATGTAACTATTTTGATCATAAGTAATACAAGCACGTTCACAAGATTCTTAAGCTATTTTAATGGTGAAGTTTTCCTTCTTTGTCATTTTTTTTATTCTATTTTCCATTATGTCCATATTTCTATGATAAAAGAACATAATTTTAGAGTAGGATATGCTATCTTGTCACCTTTTTTTTGTCTTCCTTCTTTATTTTAATGTTTTCCTCTGCAAGGTCTGAATGGAGAATTCTTAATTTCTCTCTAGTTCCACCTAGCTTGTTTCCTTGGAAATAATTTAATAGAGTCAAGCCAAAGAATTCTATGGTAAGCCATGTCCTTTGGTGTAGCTTGAAATATTGTGTTTAAGGCCTTTATTTGAAGTATACTTAGTGGAGTCTAAACTAGGGAAGTCTATGGTATGCCCTGTCCCCTGGTCTACCTAAAAATGTTGCTTTGAAGGTATTTTGAGTGTTGAGTTAAAGAAGTTAGGTTTATATTTCTCTTTAGCTGCTCTCATTGTTATCTTAAATGTTTTCTTTGTCTGAAAGTAATTTTAGGATTGTTGGAATGTTTTCTTAAAGGTTTTCTTATTGACTTCTCGCCAAGAAATTCTATGGTATGCCATGTCCTTTGGTTTTCCTCAAATAGTTACTTAAAATGATTTTCTTGTTAAAGTAGAGTTAGAAGATTCTTAATTGACTATAGCTTGGCTGCCTTCACAACTTATTGTTATTTAATATCACAATCTAATATAAGATATGCACTTGATATAGTTAGCTTGCCCTGTGAAAACCCTTGCAGAGTTGCTAAACAATTAAATCCTTCTATGACTCCATGGCCCAATGGATTAATGTTTCTCATAGTCTATCTATTCATTTGAAACACTCCCTCAATTAATCACACCACAAATATGTCAACCTATCAATTAATCAACCAAAACAAACAAGTCCTTAAAACTTCATAACTAGCCTAATATCATAAAACAAGAGCATAAATACATATTATCTATAAACACTTATATAGAAAGATCCCTCTTTGAATCTAGGAAGGCTAGGTCCTAGGATTCCAAAGTCGTTCTGATGTGGCCCCTGCAGTGTTTGTTCTTGCCAATCTTGCAAATCATAGGGAGCCAACATAGTGGTGACCATACTGGGGAAACTAAGTAATAAATAACGTCAAAAAATAATAAAACCTCATTATAAACTTATATCAATCAAGTGTTAGCTAAGAATGGTTCCTGGTTACCTTTGGTGGAGAAAACTCAACCATAAAAAAGTAAAAATCCTCCACCTGGTGACTCCACTGGTTTTCAGTAGGCCTACTGACTCTAGTGGTTTTCTATAGACTCCACTGGGAAACTTATTTTATCATAAAAAAATCAATAGAACCCAGTCAAGAATACTTTGTGGATTAAGTATTTCTTTCACAGTTTTGTTTGTGTCTTAAGACTGTTACACTTTTGCAAAATTTTTGATTTGTTGGGTCCAAAGTTCTGGTGTCTAGAAGAATTCATACTAGATCCCATCCTGACCCAAATCCTCCTGCTATAGTTGAAAATCCTGAAATCATCCTTAGGAAGTCTCCTAGATCCAAAGGCCTAGCTTTTAGGAGACCAATCTACAAGGCAATTTCCCTACCTGAAAACCTTAAAGACTTGAATAATATCCCCTATGATATACCACTAGAACAAAGCTTTTCTAGGACTAGGTCTCAGAGTTGGATAACTCAAATAGTATTTGACCCATCTACCCTACAATAGAATTATGTTGTACTAACTTCATCCCCCACTATTCACCTTCCACCAATTAACCTTGTACCTCCTTTTGTAAACCCTCCACTTATTAATCCTCCATTGTTTCCACAACCACATATCATGGAAACATGGTATGCTCCCTTAGTCCTTCCTTTACCTTTAGTTGTTCTACCACATGAATACCAGTCCAAGATTCCTTTATATGATGCTAGTAGTTCTACTACTACTCAAAAACATGTGGACAAAATGAATGACTAATTTTACATACAAGAAATAGATGATGAAACAGTCAAACTCAGAATGTTTTCTTAAAGCTTAGGGGGAGAAGTAAGAAAATGGTTCGAAGGCTTAACCCCTAATAGTATTAATGACCTCCCTATTTTTTTATCAACTATTCTTAAAGAAATGGGAAGTCAAGAAAAATCCTCTTCAAATACTGTCAGAGTATGATAACCTTAAGATAAATTTTGGAGAAAGTGTCCAACGCTTCTGCACTAGGTTCAATAGTGCATATAATGCACTCCCTCCCCACATGAAACCCTCGCAAGGCCTAGCCCTAGTAAAATTTATAGATGGATTTGATCCGGACATGTATTATCAATCAAGAGAAAGAGACCCCCTCACCTTAGAAGAAATGAAAATGGGAACAGTAAGTGTAGAAGCCAACCTAATTGCTAAAAGGGCTAGATTGAGAGCAGAGAATAAGGTTACATACAAAGAGGAAACTATGGCCTCCACATATGATGCTAAAATTGACAGCCTAGTTAGGACCATGGAGAGGATGATGGAGAGAATAAAAATGAATGAGAGAGCTTATCCTAGAGAAAACCAAAAAGCTCCTCAAAACAAAAATCAAAATCAGAACCAAAACCAAAACTTCAGTATAAATCCCCCTCAAATTAGACAAAGAGGTCCTGATCAGAAAATCAGACCTCCTTTCCAAGAAAACGATGCTGATGAGGATGAAGGAATGATTGAAGGAACAGAGGAAAACCACATAAATTTAATGGGAGTAAACAATGAGGATATTTTTTCCATTGCAGAGGAAGAAAAAGGTATGTTTTCCCCAACTCAGTATGAGGAAGAAATCCTAGAATTTGAAGACTACAAAAAAGGCTTTGAAAATTCCATCATGGAAGTACACAGACAATATGACCTCAAAAGCAAGAAAAACCAAGACACTCCCGAAAGAAAGACCTTTGAAATTTTGGCTAGAAAAACACCTGAAAACCTTTCTAAAAATGCAACAGAAAACACTAACATAGTGGCTGAAAGTTATGATAAAAATAGAGGCAAAAATAGGCAAGCTAATCCCAAACATAGTGGTGACCAAAGTAGCACTAGCAACTCAACTAATGCTCTTAATAAAACTATTTTACCTGATGTTCCTAATAAAAACCAGCAAGATGAAGTTGCTGTGAAAACAGTGACTGAAAAGGATGATTTAAACATTCAAAAACTCAGACACCTTTCAGCATAGATAATGATATTTCCAAGATTAAAATCTCTATTCCTCTTACTGAATTATTCACTCAAGATGTATATAAATCGCAACTTTTGAAAGCTTTAAACATAGGAGAAAATGTTGATTCTGTAAATTTAAATGATGACAAACTTGAACTTCTGTTTGGACCAGAAGTAGAAGGAAAATTTCAAGAGGGAGGTGTTCCTCCATTTTATGTCAGTTTAAACATCCATGATATTGTATTGGTTGATATAGCTCCAAAATATGGCATGCTACTTTCAAGATCATGGGGTGCTAAACTCCAAGGTACCCTCCAAATGGACATGACATATGCTACCATCCCTGTCTTTAGTCAACCAAGAATATTATATAGGGAAACACATATGAAATACATGGTTAGAAGTCAAGAAAGGCTAGATAACTCCCCTCTTTATTCTATTCACAAAACCCTTGATTCATTTATCCTTTATAACGATGAAAATGTTAATGAACAAGCAGCTGAAAATGGGAAAATAATTGTAGAAAAAGAGGAAGAAGAGGAGGAACAATAAAAACAATCTAATTTGATTAAAAACATTCAACATAGAGGAAACCATAGGGAACAAGCAACCATCAACATAGTGTTGATCATGAAAAACAGAATGACAACAAACATAGTGCAGACCCTAAAGAACAACATGGTGAACAACACAGTGGCAACCACTATAAACCACATAATGAGGACCATAACAATCAAGAAAATGAGAAATCTGAAATTGAACCTCTTTGATGTATGACCTTTGATGGTTCTTGTAGAAAAAATGGTTCAGGAGCAGGTATATGGGTGCATAACACAAAGAATAATCATGCAGAAGGTCACTCATACAAGCTAAAATTTCAATGCACAAACAACATAGCTGAATATGAAGCACTCCTCTTAGGATTACAATTACTAAATAAATTAGGAGCCAAGAGGATAACTGTCCATGGAGATTCAGAGTTATTCATTAGGCCTATAAATGGAGAATGCACAGCAAAGCATCCCAAATTAAAATCATATAGAGATGATGCTATTGACCTCTTGAAAACATTCCAAGAATATGAGCTTACATTTGTCCCTAGAAATCAAAACATCCTTACCAATTGATTAGCATTTGCTGCCAGTACATGTCAAAAACCTTATCAAAACAAACAATACATAGTACAAGTCAAATATAGGCTAGCAGTTCCTGATAACATAAAATACTAGCAAGTTTTTAAAGGAGATAAACAGATAGAATATTTCCTGCAGTCCAGAAATGAGTTTGAAGTGCCAAATTTAGACTTAGATTATGAATAAGACTGCTCTACTGAGTAACAATATTGCAAAGAAGAACCTCCTGATACTGTTGTTATAAATTTTTTAGACAAACAAGACATACATGACACAGAGCTATGCACTAATTTGGAAAAAGAAGGCTTTGAAGTGCTATAGTCTAATATTGATAATTTGCCAAAGGGACTGGTTCCTCTAGAGGAAATTTTTGACTTTAATGGTGTTGCTAAGAGGCCAAAGATGGAACCCACTAAAACTGAAATAGAAGAGTGCAACATAGGCAGTGAACATAGACCCAAAATGATCAAACTGTCTAAAACACTTCCAGCTCACATAAAACATAAATTTCTTGAGATTTTTAGAGAATTTACTAATGTTTTTTCTTAGAGTTATGAAGATTTAAAATCATATGATACAGAGATAATCCAGCATAATCTACCTCTCATAGAAAACCAGAAACCCTTTAAACAGAAATTGTGCAAAATAAACATTGTACAACTACCCCTGTTTGAGAAAGAAATTACGAAAATTTATGATGTTGGAATAATAGTCCCTCTGAGGTATTCAGAATGGGTTTCAAATCTTGTATCAGTGAGGAAGAAAACAAGAGAAATTAGGCTATGCATAGACTTCATAAATTTAAACAAGGCCTCCTTAAAGGATAACTACCATTTACTGAAAATGAATCACATCTTACAAAGGGTAGTAGGTTCTAAAATAATTTCTTTGCTAGATGCCTTTTCAAGATACAATCAGGTGCTGGTACACCCAGATGATCAACACAAGACAACTTTCACTACACCTTGGGGCACTTTAATGTATGTGAAAATGCCTTTTGGATCAATGAATGCTGGTGCCACCTTCCAAAGAGCCATGGATATTTCTTTCTCAGAATAAATAGGTTACTTCATTTTGATTTACCTTGATGACATAACAGTCTATTCTAAAATAGATGAAGAACACCTAGTTCACTTAAGAAAATTCTTTGAAAAATGTAGAAAGTATGGTCTATCTCTAAATCCCATGAAAATATGTTTGGCGTCCAAGAAGGAAAACTTTTAGGCCATATCATATTTGAAGAAGGGATTAAGATAGACCCAAAAAGGATTGAAGGAATATTGCAAATCAATCCTCCTAGAAATATCAAAGAGCTACAATATTTCATTGGAAAGATAAATTTCTTAAGAAGGTTCATACCAAACCTTACAGAACTCCTAAGAAACATCACAAACATGTTGAAAAGAGAAATAGGAGTCAAATGGATCATACAAGCAAAGAAATCCTTTGAACTAGTAAAACGAGAACTTACCCAAACACCAGTTCTAATCAGCCCTGATTTTACCAAAGATTTCTTCATCTTCTCCTTTGCATCAAAACATACAGTTGTTGTTGTCCTACTACAGAAAAACATAAAAGGACAAGAACCGCCTATTGCATTTTTTACCAAGGAATTAAGAGATGCACCTCTGAAATAAAACATAATGGAAAAACAAGATTTTTCCTTGATCAAGGCATTAAAAGATTTCAGAGTTTACATTTTTCACTCACACATCATTGCATTTGTGCCTCATTCAATGGTAAAAGACATTTTAACACAAGATCTTGATGGAAAAAGGGGTAAGTGGCTTACTGTTATATCAGAATATTATTTTGAAATAAAGCCCACTAAACTAATCAAAGGACAAGGATTGGATAAACTCATGGCTGAAAGAAACTTTCAAGCACTGGACATGAACATGATTGATGCATTAGATGAACAAGAGGAGTTGGCAACTTCACTTATTGAAGAATCATTTCTAAATTCATCTTGGTATGCTGATATTTTATATGTGCTTTTGAATCTTAACGTTCCTCCTAGTTTGTCCAAGACCAAGTTTAGATTCTTAAAGTTGAAAGCTGTAAACTACTGCATTGTAGATAAAAATTTATATTGGAAAAATGCTAGTGGTATATTTCTTAAGTGTTTTCTTGAGAATGATGCAGATAAGATCAAGCATGACTTTCATGAAGGAGAATGTGGAGGCCCCTGTTGTGGTGGATTTGACATGTGGGTGTACGAAATCGCACACGTTTAGAGAATGTGGTATTTTCTCTAAACCATAAGTAACAAGCCATATCTGGGGGGAGCTCAGAAGTATAGAACTTAAATGAAGTAATACACTAGAGCATGCTCTATTAAAAAAGTAAAACTAAAAACACAAAAAGAAGCTAAATAGAGAGTTCGAAACAATAACAAGGTAAACAACGACTCGATGGCATTCTTCTTATTGAATGCTTGGAATGAAAAAAAAATATTACCCACTTGCCAAAGGGCCTAGGTAGAGGCTCTAGGACCCGATGCAAGGATGTTTTTCCTTCAAGTTATGCCTTTTGAAGTAGTCTAACTCTCTCTCTTTTTTGCAATGGGCTAAGATTGTTGGGTGGCCAACAATTGAGTCCTCTTCTTCAGCTCTTTCTCCTTGGTTCACACAAGACACTGGTGTTGCTTGGGCAACTTTGGCAAACATAACCTTGTGATCACCCATTGTTCATCTCTTTGAGGGTTTATATAGGTGAGCTTTCAAACCTCCTTTCCTCCCTTGGTACATGGTGGATAGTGACCCAAGGGAGAGGAAATATTCCATTGTGGGCTGAAATATGATTTTATGTGCTCACACAAGGCCTAAGGAGGTGCTAGTGTTGTCCTTAGGCGGCTTTCACATAAGGAGAAACTGTCCTTTGCTTGCTTGTGGTCCCGGAAGGTGAATTTTTGCTACTTCCAGGAATGCGCACTTATTGGGCTCCAGTGCACGTAGAAGGCACTCTTCTCGAAGGAAAAAGCACGCATTTGAGCATTTATGACTAGTTCAATCTTGAATTTCTCAAAACCTTAGATATTCTTGATTCCATAATGTATTCTTGTCCTATAAATCCTTGGGCTCAACCTTAATTGATGTTGTTTTCTGCTGTATGATTTTCCAGCATTAACAGTTACCTCCTAATGTGTGAGGTATAGGAAGAATTCTATAGCCGAAATACATTATAGTTTCTTTTTTGTTTCTTACACACACACATAGAGAGAGAGAGGCTTAGTGTGAAGACAACACTTTGCATTGGATCTAGGATAACTCATGTGGGGGATGTTACTAAGAATTATTCTGCCAGAGAATTACATACCCTTTAACATGAATGCAGCTACTTGCTCACCTTACCTCAAGCAAGTCTTGAAGCCTTTGCTCTCATGTCAAACAATTACTCAAACGGAGGAAAAACCTGTAAAATATCTTACAACTTTGAGGTACGCGGTGCCTTAGGCTTTGCTGGGTGTTCCTAGCTGCACAAGGGTGACATTTCTTTGTCTTGCCCCTACGTTTGGAATGTGGTTTCCTTTGCAATGCATTACCTTACTCAAGATCCGTATCATCATGGTTGGTCATTCTAATTTCTAGATGATAATTTGCAGGATGATAAGCACATTGATTTGTATCTCCTTAAGAGACTAATCCCTTGATAGAGAGTCCTCATGAAGGAGATTCTCCCTTGAGGTGTGAATCTATATCATATGCTCTATAAAAGGAGGCATTTGGTAGCCTCAAATGGTTAGATTTTGGAGATTGAGAATTGGAGTTCAAGCTTTATGTGTGATTGAGTTGAAGTGTTGTTGAGATTTAGTCTTCTTTCTGTTGAGCTTTTGAGAGGAAAGATCACATACCTCTTTATGCTCCTGGAGGAAGAGTGCAAGACTTATCAAAGTAGAGGAGACTCCTGCTTCGGACCCCGAGAAGGCCTTTCGAACATCAAGGCTAAGGTTGTAAGGTTCTTCTGTATATTTTAAGATTAATACAATCAAGTTCTGTTTTTCTCAATAAATTGTCGTTTGATTGTTTATTTCAATAAGCTGTCGTTTGATCGTTTATTTCATAGATTCCTTGATCACTATGATAGGTGTGTTTTACTAGTTGCCCCATTATACACGTTACTATTTAATATTGTATTGTTTGTGATTAAATTGATGAGAAAGCCGTACTGTACGTGAAAAGAAATCATTTAGATGAAGGATTATTGGTGACAAGAGTTCTTGTTCATCAGGGTTATTGATCTGATACAAAGCCTCCGTACAAATAAGCATTTGGATCTAGTGCAGTGTTACCTTCATAAAGTTATTTATCAGGCAACATTCTTACCAAAAAAAAAAACATTCATTTTGTTACTGGAATTGTCTTGGACACTAGAGATGGTCTTATTGCAACGGCAATTCCTCAACAAGGCTCTGGACCAAAGAACTCCATTGAAGGAACTGAAACATTTTGGTTCTCTTTTATTTTGATTTGAGGAAAATTTTTTCCTGGTTTTTTATTGATGGATATCTGCCTGGGTAGCTCAGGTTTTCTCATTTTGAAAATTTTAAATATTTTTACAATTTCTTAACGTTTCAGGGCCACTAACATTCTCTTGCAGTGCGAGACGGTTGCACTGTAAAGTAAACGACCTGCCCAGGCCGCACTGCCGCCAGAACCTCTGATTCAGCACATTGACTCTAGACTTATTTCAGTTTATTTTAGATTTAATTTAGGATTCTTAGCATCTACCCAGATCTGTATCAGTTTAGTTTAGATTTAATTTAGGATTCTTAGCATCTACCCAGATATTTTTCTGTCAAAAATATCTTGTTTCTGAATTTCTTTCAGCATTTTTCATCTCATCAATCTCCGTTAATTGGGTGTTTTGAATCTCTTTTTTGAGAAATTATTAATTTGATTTCCTTTGGTCATTACTTGGAGGTTTTTCTCAGTCTTTTCACAAATTTACATCTTTTTTCTTTTGTTTTTGCAAAAAAATTCCCCCCTCATTCGCTAGGGGGGGGCTAAATTGTGTATGAGTGTTAATCTCCTTTGAGTGTTTTTTGATCTTTGGAACTCTCACCCAATTTTCTTGACTTGCACTTGATTGTGTTTGAGAATTCTCTTGCATAGATCACATTTGCATAATTAGAATTCTCATTTTCAGAATATGAATGAAATTGTGCATAGATTACATTTGCATACTTTTTAAGTGAATTGTGCATAGATTACAACTGCATAGTTTACATTCTGAAAAATCAATCGTAAATTTAGATCAGTTTTCTTTGATTTGAATTTAGATGTTTTTATGCTTGTTTTAAAAACACAAAAATATTAAAAAAAAAATTGGGATTGATTTGCATTATTTTTTCTTAATGAAATTAGTGCATTAGAGAATTTGTTATATTTTCTCTTAGTGATCAATTTTTTGCATTGCTGGAAGTGGATGGAAACTCTCTCCCTACTTTAGTTAGGATTCATCGAATTGAAAAGATTACATTATCATATTCGATTGCATTCAGTTTTGGTTCGGGTCATAACACCATTGGTTTCATATCCATTTACCATTTTTGAGTAATAACAACCTAAATAACACAGCGCTTAATTAAAATTCATCTAGTAATTTTTACATTTTTAGGGCTCTTTCCACCAATCTAGCTCAGGATTGGTGCTTTGGAATAGACTGTAGTTAACTTTCCAAAACAACAAAAACAAACAAGTAGATAAATCTTGCGGTAGGAAATAAATCCAATTGTAATTGGTACAATCTGGGAAGCTTCTCTTAAAGAATTCAATCACGAGATCATGTCCAAACCTTTGAGACAATCAATTCTATTTCATTGGGGAAGATAGAATATTTTTCACGCATTACAAACGGTAAACCTCGGATTAACCATTGTCAAGGAGCCTGGGGTCACTTGTCGGTAAACCTGGGATTAACCATGTCGAGGAACCTTCAAGGGGATTGAGCTTTGTTACTCTGCCCTTGCGCGTTGGATCGGATCGTAGACTGTTCCCCCAGTTGTATTTGTTACTGTTTGTAACCTTAGTGTCCAAAATCTTAAGATGATTTCCTAAGGTGACGGTGAAGGAAAGATCTCACTGTACCTGGAGCAGACGTCAACTAGACTCACTTGGACTCTCTGGGGGTTCTCTTCACTCGAGATGGTTTTGTAAAGAAACTTGTGCCAGTCTGTTTCATTAAGAAGGTTGTCGAGGTAACTGTTCCAACCTCCCTTTCTGTATTAGATTCTACGATGTTGGATTTCATCACCAACTAGTGTTTTTAGTACGGGAAGTTACTGTTTGTGTGTGGTTTGACTCCTAGATTTGATAGCGCATGTTAATTTGTTTGTTTTTACTTTTAGAGACCATAGGTGTGAATTGTGAATTTTAATTGTTAGGTGTGAATTGTGAATTTTTAATTTTAGTTTTAAATTGTTAATAAAATTCACTGAAGTTGAATATAATGGCAACTGTTCCATAATTTACCAACCAAGGAACTCCTTTTAATGAGATTCCTAGTAATTTTCCATGTTTTGGAAATGTTGGTCCTCCTTATATGGCTACTTTGTCATTACCTGGATTTACAATAGGTTTACCGATATGGTTATTTTCAACTTCGTTGGCCCCGAAAACTCCAATTGTTCCACCTCAACCGGATGCTTCACAGAGTTCACCATCTCAACATCACCAACCTTCTATTGACCCTTTACCTTCTTCGCCTAATATTTCTTCCTCCATTTCTTCCTCTTCGCTTGGTAAAAGCCTTGATGCTAGTAACTAGGTGATGAAGAAGAAGAAAGGGAAGAAGAAGAAGAAGAAGCAATATAAGAAATAAGTCAACCAACCAACCATGGTTGTAAGTGTTAGTTGTGTTGAGGAAACCTCCAACATGCATCGTAAACCCAAATACCCTTGCAGGCTCCTAAGGTCTTGGAAGTATGGTCAGAAAAATCTCATCAACTTTCCGTTGATCCATCAACCAGTGATGGTCAGGTTCCTGGGAAAAAGGGTAAAGTTAGGTTTCCTTGTAAGTTATGCAAAGGGATTCATCAAACTCACATTTTCCCTCACATGGATGGAGCCTCAAAATTTTTGGAAAACCTTACTGTTCCACAGCAAGAATTTCCAATTGGTTACCGTAAACTTTCTCCCAACCTACCGTCAACTGACGGAGCGATTGATCTAATTTCAAGTATAGTCGATCCCACTCTTCCATTGGAGAGTGAAACTCATATCACACAGGTTGATGATCCATTAGTTGATCAAGTGGTCGATTCGATTTCACATTCAGTCGATCCCATTCTCCCTGTAGAGAGTGAAATTCATACCGCTCAGGTTCTTCTTGCTACATCATATTCTTCTACGCCAGGGGGCATTTCACCTGTTTCTACAGAACCCCCTCCAAGTACTGAGGTCTTTTCCTTTGATTGGAATCGCCTAACAGAACCTTGTCTTCCTTCCTCCATCCCTTTCCAAATCATTGTGAAGTTGGGTGGTAGGGACATACACTGCACACAGGTAGATGAAGGTGCTTTTGTTAGTATTTTATCCTCAATTGCTTGGAAAGCTTTGGGTTCCCCTCAGCTTGAGCCTATTACATAGAATATGAAAGCTTTTAACAGAACCATTAGTGAACCTTTAGGGATCCTTCCTAAGTTCTCTATTACTTTGGAAGGTAAAACTATCTGTATTGATCTTATGGTAGTTCGAGGTCCCTTGGATTTCAATTTACTCCTTGGGCGAGACTATTTTTATGCAATGAAAGCTATCGTATCGACACTCTTTCGCGTGATGTCTTTCCCTCACAATGGAAACATTGTGACTGTAGACCAGCTTTCATTCGCTAGTCTTGATTCGACTACCAATAATCTGACATCCCTGAATGTTCCTCATAAGCAAGTGGTATCTACCCCGCCACGGGTTAATTATGTGGCAACTAGTCCCATGTTTTCAATTACCGATGTAAGCGAGCCTCTCACTGTTTTCTCGTCTTCCTTTGACTTAGATCCAGTAATTGACATGGAAAAATCTATGGGATTATTTGAACGAGATGTTCTTATCCCTTTTGACTCCCTTGACATGTGTTCCTTCCAAGGAACTATTCTTCCATCTGACGAAGACCTCTTGGAAGCCATGATCAAGGTGTGTCCATTGACATGTGTTTCTTCTAGTTGGAAGCCATGACCAAGTTTATGAGGATAGTTCCTTTTACTGTGTCAACCTCGTTAAAAAATGAATCAATGAGTCCGAGGATAGTTCCTTTTACTGTGTCAACCTTGTTAAAAAATGAATCAGTGGCCCGAGGATAATTCCTTTTACTGTGTCAACCTCGTTAAAAAATGAATCAGTGAGTCCGAGGATAGTTCCTTTTACTGTGTCAACCTCGTTAAAAAATGAATCTGTGGCTGGTGAGGAGAGTTCCTTTTACTGAGTCAACCTCGTTAAAAAATGAATCAGGTACGAGGATAGTTCTTTTCCTGTGTCAACCTCATTAAAAAATGAATCAGTTGGTCAGAGGGCTTAGGGGGCATCAAGCATAGTTTTTCTCTGTTTCAAGCTTTTGTAAAAATGAAACCTATCTTGAGTCAATTTCAGTTATTTTCAAGACTCGTTAAACTCATGAAAATCCCGAGATTATTTTTCTATCTTTCATTCTTGTAAAACACATGAAAATGCCGAGTTCTTTCCGTCTTTTCCTGCTCGTTAATTAAATTGAAATTCGGCCACAGGAGTACATTTTTATCCCTTTTTCAAACTCGTTAAAACTTATGAAAAAGTGAAAACCATGAGTACATTTTTATCCCTTTTTTGAACTCGTTAAAATTTACAGAAAAAGCGAAACTACTGAGTATACTTTTATCACTTTTTCGGACTCTTGAAAATTACGAAAAAGCGAAACCTTGGAGTTCTCTTTTAAGCCCTTTTCAGACTCTCTAAATATGAAAATATTGCCGAGCACTTGATTGTTTGAACTCGTTAAAGTAAATGAACAATCGTCCCTTCAGTATAAGTTTACCCCTTTTACGGATTGAAATGGACTATTTACGAAAAAGGTATACGTTGACTAATTACGGTCAATAGAGTTCTCTCCCGCATTATTTTATCCTTTTTCGGGCTCGAGAGACTAAATTTATGAAAAAGTACACCCATGGAGTTTTCTTAAGTTTTTTCTTCTGACTCCCTAAAATTGAAAAACACCGAGTTTCTCCTCTACTGGACTCGTTAAAATTTAACAGTAAAGGACCTGTTCAATTTTAAACATGAGCGAACCACTCCTTCTTAGGGTTCGAATCTTAAACTAAGTTGGACTCATCCAAAGGATGAGCTTATAAACAAGCAAATCTTATCCTCCTCAAGCTTGTTAAAAATAAAGAGGTACTTGCTAGAAATGGTGGGGGAAAAGAGAGAAAAATGGGTGTGTTTGTTGTATTTTGATTTTTCGGAAATTCAGTCAACCACTCTTGAACATGACACTTTTTGTTTACCTGGGTTGGGAAATCCTTTTCCTAATAGTTAATCAAACCACATTGAAATTCTTCAGCCGGTTTCTGGGTATTAGCTTTGGGTCAATTGTCACCAATCCATCTGCAGTGTCGTTATGTGTTCAAGAGGACAGTTCAAATAAACCATTCATCTGCAAAATATCTGTCATCCATTTTGACCATCCCTGAGTCAGTCCTTGCCAATATATTTCTTCAAAACTTGATCTATGATTTCATGTTGTGGGCTTGCCTATGATAGATCACTTTCTATCGACGACAGCTCTTTATCTAGGAAGTTGATCTAGAAATCGTCAGTACCTTGAAATATGCATGCCTCAATGGCAGATTTCTCGCCTTCGACGACATGTTGCATCATTGACCTTCGATCGAATGATTCCGTGACATGTTCGACTTCAGCTCATTCATTCACATTTCATGGATTGTACTGAGTACTTTTAGATCCATTTACGTTACTGGTGGTTTCTCTCACACTTGTTAATAGTTTGCATCACTGACTAGTAATCAAGTGGTTTCTACCATGTTTGACTTCAACACATTTAATCGCATGGATAGAATCGTACTAGTTCGGGAAGCATAAATCAAGACCCTGGATCTAGTTTCTACCATCCAGGCTGCGAGGAATTTTGTTATTATTTATACAGTAGACTATTCATTACATATGGCTGCGTCCATACTCTGTCTACACATGTCTATACTGTGATGTATTCAAAATCATTCCTGTATCAGAACAATTTGAATTAGTTTCTAGTTAGTTTTGATCTGAGTATGGGAATGCCTACCTCAGTGATGATATGTATACATATATATTTTTCTTTGAATTTTTTTACAAGTTCCGACTGGGGTGTCCATAGGATGATCCTTGAAATGATAAAGTACTTCACTCTTCATATATGATAGACTTCATCTTCATCTATTTCAGACTTCGCACTTTACGGGGCAATATTTTACACTAAAAATTGTCACCTTGACATTCTTCTAACTGTATGAGCTCATTAACACTCATACATACCTCCTTTGCAAGTCTTACAACCTTTACTCCTCATGTCAAGCCCTCAAACAGGAGGAAAAACCCTAAAAATATCTTAAAATTTAGGTACGCAGGTAACATGAAGCCTGCCTGCGTTCCTAGCTTGGGTACGCAGGTGATACACTGCTTACCTACGTTTTAGAATGCAGTTTCCCTTTGCAATACCTGCGTACCCTCCTCAAAGTCAAAAAGGAGAGAAAGTAAAGTGAAAAAAGTGGTTTGAGGTCAATTCTAGAAGGTTCTAGATGAGAGTTTTTGGGGATGAGTACACTTTGATAAGGTGCATGTATCCCTCACCTTAAGGAACTAATCCCTTGATGTGAGGAGTCTATCCCTTTGAAGGAGGATTCTATCCCTTAAAAGGTGGAATCCTAACCTCCTCATTTTCTCTATAAAAGGAGGCACTGGGTAGTCTCAAAGGGTTAAATTTTTGGAGATTGAGATTTTGGAGATTGAGGATTAGAGTTCAAGCTTTATGTGTGATTGAGTCGAAATGCTGTTGAGATTTAGTCTTCTTTCTGCTGAGCTTTTGGGAGGAAAGATCACATACCTCTTTATGCTCCTGGAGGAAGAGTGCAAGACTTATCAAAATAAAGGAGATTCCTGCTTCGGACCCTGGGAAGGCCTTTCGAACATCAAGGCTAAGGTTGTAAGGTTCTTCTGTATATTTTAAGATTAATACAATCAAGTTCTGTTTTTCTCAATAAATTGTCGTTCAATTGTTTATTTCAATAAGCTTTCATTGGATCATTTATTTCATAGATTCCTTGATCACTATGACAGGTATGTTTTATGATTATTTGTTATACAGGTGCTATTTAATATTTTCTTGTTTGTGATTGCAAGTCGACGAAAGACGACACTTTCTTGCGACGAAAGAAATCTTGTTGCAACGGAAGGATTATTGTTGCGACAAAAGAGCTCTTGTTGCGACGAAGGATTATTGATGCGACGGATGCACTACGATCGCAAATAAGCATTTGGATCTAAGGTAGGATCGAAACCGTCATAGCATTTATTTGTAAAACGAATATACTTAGAGAAAGACAAACTTAGTTGTTCGTTTGTTGCTAGATTGTCTTCTGACACTAGGGAGATCGGTCTTGTCTGCAAGAACGATTTATCTGGCCAACAAGGAACACCCTGTATGTAGACAAAATATACAACATATTTTCAAAATTTCAATGAGTTGGGCATATCCCATGCTCATGATGCTATATCTAGTTAAACAAAATTGACAGATACATGTGTTGTCTGTGTCACTACTGTGGTAGTGATGTTGGTGGTTGTTGATGACGACTACTGACGCCCTCAGGGGAATTTTTTCTTTGACAATAGGTGGAATGTGGTACCCATATGCGTAATATTAGTATGGAATATCAATGCGCAATGTACGCATATGTACTGGCTGGGAACTTCCCGTGTAAGCATTGTTGTCAGAGACGCTTATAGAGGCACCGGTCTTCGATGGATCTTGATCAAAGTGCAATGGTTATAAGGTACAATACCATCGTGACATGAAAGCTTTTGCTGTAGTTGAATTTCAAGAGGATTGATGACATCTATGGAAAATGACGTCTCCCACAGTGCGACCCGAGGATACCCCTTTGCATGGGGGAGGGTCATCCAAGGTATCACTTCCTTTTTAGAAAAGGGGTATTTATGTCGACAAAAAGGAAGCCTTAACCGAACCATAATGGGTTTAACATAGGCATGTTGATGAGCGGTGGCCGAAAACAGATGATGGGGATTCAGTGGCTTGAGGTCGAAGTATATTTGAGCAGCTTGGCGACAGTTATAGGTATTTCTGAAGGGAAAAGTTTCTGGAGTCGGTAGGACTTATAGGGTGGGTATGAACCGGCTACGATTGTCGTAATGGTGCGTGCATGGGGGGCTATGAAATACTTCGACCAAGGGAGAAAGGGGGACTACTTCCATGGGAGGAAAAGTGCAATATGAGGGTGAAGAGGCGAACGACGTTGTTTGTGATCTTTGTAAACTTACCAAAAGAATAACATAATGGGGTTTGGTTTGTACAAAACACGGAGATGGGTACCCCAAAACATGAAAGAGAGTCGCTCACTTAATGGTGTGAGGACAATGTTTTGCTAGGGGTAGGGGTCCCATTGGTTGGTCTCATGTGTGGGGTTGATGGAGCGGAAGATGTCGCAGATGGGTTAATGCTGATGGAGGTATGGTGGGCCAAATGCAGTGCGCGGAGGTGCGCTTTCATTCTGCTTGAACAACATGGTCATCCGGGAAGGGGGTTGATTTTGAATGGTGAACTTGACCTTATGCATGATATATGGATGGGCATGAGGTGCTTCTCGGACTAAAATGACATGGCCATGGCATCACTTGTGGATTGATGTGTGGTATACTTGAGATAACGATCGCCATGGAGGGGAGGCTCTACCGATCATCGCGGACATTTATCATATGCAGGGTAAGGTGATGATAAACATGGTTGGGTATGAGGACCCTAGGGTTCATTTCTGATGGAGAAATGGTGTAAGGATATGAAATTTTTTCTGGGACTCTATCATGCTGAGGGTAGAATGATACCTGCTCCGGAACTTTCAGTGGTCAGTGTTGTATGCGGTTTCTTCCTGAAAAAAAAAACTACCTCAAGTGAAAGAATATTATTTTTATCCAATAGTATTGAAAAACATGAATCTTGGAAAGGAAGATGGGAGGGTGCATACCTGGCGGCGCTGAAAAAATTATTTTTTCAGGAGTGCGAATGTGTGGCGTTGCCTCTATTTGTTGGGAGATGTTACTTGGGTCCTAGTTTTGAGTTCAGTTGTGGTTGCCCCTAGACTGAGATCACAGGGGAGGGCGTTGCCAGTTAGTGCCCCCCGTCTAGGATCTCCCTTAATACAAATTACTTCTGCCTAGGTGATCATAGGTCAAAGACCTAACCAAGCCGTCTGCAGTAATCGATGTGCCTGAATCTCAAGAAGATGAGGCAACCAGGTTTCCTTTTCCCTGGTTGGTGTATGGTGGCTTGGGTGGAAGAGGGACAAATGGTTGTCGATCTAGTGACCTTCATTCCTCCTGTAGGTACCGGATGGTACGCGATTCATTTCTAGATTCCTGGATGGAGGGATCCTTTTGATAGGATCGCTCGACTGCACGTAAAGCATCCCTATATCGCGGGAACTCTGGGCAATGATATGTGTAGTGCCCGTAGATGCCACAGAGGGCGCATGCACTACAAGAAAAAATCACATTGGTGAGGGTCATGCTTGTGATGGACCTTTAAGATCCGTCACCAATGTCACATATGGTGACGGCCTTTAAAAAACCGTCACTGTAAGTGTATATAGTGATGGTCCTTTATGGTCCGTCACCAAAGACATTTTCAATGACACTTTTGGTGAGGGTTGTTAAAGGCCCGTCACTAATTCTCTCTTTGGTGACACTTCTAGTGATGAAATTTTAATGACCCTCACCAATTCTCTTTTTGTTACTTTTGGTGACGGTCAAAAAATGTCCGTCATCATTGATCATTAAAAAACCGTCACTGTAAGTGTATATAGTGATGGTCCTTTATGGTTCGTCACCAAAGACATTTTGAATGACACTTTTGGTGAGGGTCGTTAAAGGCCCATCACTAATTCTCTCTTTGGTGACACTTCTAGTGGCGAAGTTTTAATGACCCTCACCAATGCTCGTTTTATTACTTTTGGTGACGGTCAAAAAATGGCCGTCATCATTGATCATTCGAATGAGTTTTTGATGATGCTATGTGCCTGTTAATATATTTTTTTGTCAAAAGTTAACGATTGAATACCATTATTGTGGAGTATTTTTTATAATATGTCCAAATCCATAGTGGTTAGGGTCAGTGAATTTTTTAGAAGTAATTAGTGTGTATCATTTCCCTCAAGTAATAACTATTCGAATAGAGATTTTCTATGAGTCAACAAATGATTCATATATATTAAGTTTATTATCTAGAAAATTCCCTTTAGATAAAGTTCCACTATTTTGTGTAGGAAATATATTATTTAATACATAATCAAGCTTTGAAAATTCTATTAATGAGAAAGACCTAACGATCCTCACCAATCTGGGCATGCCTTAAATTAATTCTTTGGCACACACTAACATTTCTTAGCACCCCACATGTATTGGAACATCTTTGTACCTAGAACGTCTTGTGATGACACTTACGCCCAAGCACATGGTGACATGCGCTAGCACAACATCGAACTCTGCTAACATGTGTTGGCATGCTGCATATAGTCCCTAGCATGCCCTGGAACACCTTGGTTGAATGCATTGACATACATTAGCACTTGGCACACAATGCCACTTGGCATGTATTGGGACCTATTATTAGTGTGCCTAGCATGCCCCTTTTCAAAAAGATAAAGTCTTGAATTATTAACCCTCTTATTGGTTATTCCTTTTGTTGCCTTGACACATATTGACATACCCTGGTCCCCTGCACCACATCCTTAGCACCCAACATGTATTGGCATATCTTGGCACTATTAATTGGCACATGATATAATTAGCACACCCTGGAACTCCCAAGCACACTTTGGGAATTCTTGACATGCCTTGATATTACCTAGCATGCCTTACCAATGCTTAGCATAACTTGTCAGTCCCTCCTTGGCATGACAACTAACACTCATTAACACTAGTCTCTGGCGCACGTTCCTCATATTCATTAACTTTCATGAATTTTTACTTAGTGCTCCCTTAATGTTTTTTCCTAGTAATCCTTAACACTCATGAACATGCATTATCACTCTCTAGCACACTTTAGCACTCTTCAACATTCCCTTCCACTTCACAACATGCATAACACTAGTTCTTGACACATATTGGCGCTTGGCACGTGTTGGTGCTTGGAAAGTCTTAGCATGTGTGGAATACGTTGAGATGCCTTGGTATGATTTGGCATGGTTTAATATTAAATTTATTTGTGATTATCAGTTGTTGGAAAGTAGATGAGAAGCAACAAAGGAATACTTGGCACTTAGAATGAACTAAGACTTTGCACTTGGCACCTATTGTTGCCTAGTGTTGGTGTGCCTAGCATGCCCCTCTTGGAAAAGGTAAATTGATGACTTATTAACCCTCTTATGTGTTCATTTCCTTGTAGTTTAAATTTTTTCTCCCTTTTGTTGTCTTGACATTCCGTGACATGCATTGACACACCCTTGCACATCTTGGCATGCCTTATCACTTGGCACATATTAGCATGTTTGACATGTATTCCCACTATCTGGCACATCAAGGGGGTGAAGAGAGATGTAGTCCTAAAGTAGGTCGAGTACGAGGGCGAGTAAGGGTTGCTAAATGGAGGTCATGATCATCCTCCAAGAGTAAGATCATCATGTGAGTGTTCAGAAGAATGTTGCATACCTTAAGGGTCAGTTTGCGCTAGGAAGTAGGATGGCATATTGTTGGTTCTCTTCTGGCAAATCAAGCTTAAGAGAGGTTTCTCATGAGAATATGGGCATGTGATTTCAATGGTGTCTTTGTGTGAAGGCCGCATCAAATTCTGAAATGTTGAAATTTGCAACAAGAAACAGTGAGATTGGAAACCAGAAAGGACAAAAAAAAATGCACCCACACTGGTGAGGAATTTTGATGCACCAGGAGTGAGGAATGTCGGGCGTCTAATTTATTTTTCCCTTAAATAAATTGTCATTTCATCTCATAACAACTTGTGTTAGTTAATTAAGTCATGATGACCGAGTTATCTCAAGAAATTCAAGTACTTGAGGGTCTAAGATGAGGCATCTAGAGGGATTCTAATATTTTTTGGGTCCAGTTGAAATTGATGCATTAGTGGGGTGCAAGTGTAATTAATTCAATTAAATGCGTTAAAATCAGTTTAATTGGTTCTAACTAAGTTATGAGCTAGCGAGAGGTCTAGTGAATTAAATTATATTTAATTCACAATGAGCGATCAATCATATAATTGATAATTCACTATTAATAGTTGTATGCATGTCAGTTTCGAGGAATACCCAGTTGAGACAGAGGTTAAAGGGAACATAACTATCAGTTGTATTCAGAGAAAATTTCCCATGTGAAATTATAAAGTCATTGGGATTCCATAATGGATTGTGCAATCAAGGAAGATTGATTTTCCTAATTAATAAGCAGTTAATTCCCTAGCTAGGATTGTATGAGCAAGGCAGGCTGAAGTAAGGATCAGAATTGGCTAAGTACTAGGCCGAGTTTTCCTAGATCAACGGGAGACAATTGACAGAGTGTTGGAGAATCTCATGAGAGATTAAGCATTAATGTATTGTTTCATGATTCCTTGACTTAATACACAATAGAGATAGAGGGCCTTTGAGCAGTTTCTTTCCCCAAATACATCATGTTGTTGTGCGATTGATAATTTATTTCTCTTACTTATATGTGAATGTGCGATCGTGTTTTGTTTCCGCAAATTGTAGGAAGGATTCAATATCTTGTTTTAGTAGATTACAAGATTAGATTGAATCTCGTTGGTTAGATTTTCTACATGGTATTAGAGCAGAAATTTTTTGGGCAGCAAGTTTGCATAGAATATTTGAATATTTTGGTGTAAAATTTTCAAAAACAAATAGGCTATTTGGATTCCTTTCGAAAATCTACCGAAATAGAAAAAAAAAAATCGGTCGAATCGGAGCTCGGATGAGGGAGATATCATTGATTTAAAATAAACTCTTTTTTAGAAACCTTTTGTAACGTCGGGACAATTACACTGTGTGCGAGTCAAGAACCTATATGTAATTGAGGTACCAGATGCATGAAAATCTTTGAGGAGAAAGGCAAAAGTTAGAGACTTGGTGCTTTAAAGGGAGCATAAATACCTCTTAACATGAATCTTCATGAGAAGCGGTCTCAGAAGGTTGTGGAGTAGTTGCCAAAATTGGAGAAGCAGAGAGGAGACTGAGTGGAAGCATCCACTCAAGCAGAGACCTCCATGAGGGGGAAATTTCGATCCATATGGGAAGAGGGAGCAGCCATACCTGGAGGTGTAAGCTGGTAGGGTGATGTGTAGACATAATCCCAAGATAAGAAATTTGGGCAAGGTCCATTGAGATGGCGTGTGATCTCATGGATCGAACCTGGCTATGAGGAGCCACAATACAATAGTAGTAGGAAGGACCAGTTAAATTGATGTAGTCAGATGTCAGCAAGACAGAAATCAAAGTCAGATGTCAAATACTGGATCACAAATTAGAGTTAGCAATAGTTCAAAGGGCACAGATGCAGATGTCAGTAGCAGCGTAGAGAATCCAGTACTAGACAGATGCAGTAGCTAGCAGCAGTCAGAAGATTCTGATGACAGATGCATTATACTGAGTAATTTGTTCGGAGGCTATTCAGTTTTAGGACTTGCAGGTGCAAACAACACTAGAGAAGTGTAGCATGTAGAACATTCCAAAAGTACCGAATGGAGATAGATTGAATTCATTTCTTGTTGAGAGGGAGTATTGAAATTTGCAACAAGAAATAGTGAAATTGGAAACTAGAAAGGACAAAAAAAAAATGCACCCACACTAGTGAGGAATTTTGATGTACCAGGAGTGAGGAATGTGAGGCGTCTAATTTATTTTTCCCTTAAATAAATTGTAATTTCGTCTCATAACAACTTGTGGTAGTTAACTAAGTCATGATGATTGAGTTAGCTCAAGAAATTCGATTTAAGGTGATCGAGGTGGATATTGGTAGCCACCCGCCTATTCCACTTGGGCCCTCGCCATTGTCTCTTTCAATTTTTCAGTTTCCTTAATTATAGCACATTTTACTTTTTTTGTCAGTTTTTCAGGTCCTGAACTCCCGGACCCATTTTGAGGCTCCAAACGACGTTTTTTGGGCAAGAAAGGTTTAGCGATTTCATAGAAATCGCATTAGCAGTTTTAGTCCTCGAAGAGATCTTTCTAACAAGGTATCATGTCGGTCAAACGAAGATTATATGACCAAGTTACGACCCCGGAAAGTTGGCTGCCCAAATAACCCCAACGGGGCCCATAAACTATTGGTGTTACATCTCCTCGGGTTAGGGTTTTAATTGTTTAGGATTTTATCTTATTTTTAAATAATAAAAAAGACCCTTCATCCTTATTGTAACACAGTTCAGAGGAACATAACTATCAGTTGTATTTATATAAAATTTCCCATGTGCAATTATAAAGTCATTGGGATGCCATGATGGATTGTGCAATCAAGGAAGGTTGATTTTCCTAATTAATATGGAGATAATTCCATAGGAATTGCGTGAGTAAGGCAGGCTGAGAATTGGCTAAGTATTAGACCGATTTTTCCTAGATCAGCAGGAGACAATTGGCAGAGTGTTTGAGAATCTCAAGAGAGATTAAGCATTGTATTGTTTCATGATTCCTTGACTTAATACAAAATAGAGATAGAGGTTTTTGAGCAGTTTCTTCCCCAGATGCATCTTGTGTTGTGCGATTGATAACTTGTTTCTCTTACTTATATGTGATTGTGCGATCGTGTGTTGTTTCCACAAATTGTAGGAAGGATTCAATATCTTGTTTTAGTACATTACAAGATTAGATTGAATCCCGTTGGTTAGATTTTCTACATGAAATAGAAGAGAGGGTTGATACCATCTTTCCTTGTGGTGGTTAGTAGGCCGCAAGGTCTGTGATAAAGACCAACATAAATGGAGGAGGGCTTGCACTGTAATTTAGAGCCATAACAAAAGTCGACACAGGTGTAATATTGACTGATTTAACCCTAGTTTGAGGGTCGACATTGAGATCTAAATTTCATGTCAAGATTCAGTCAAAGAAATGCCCAGAATCTATGGATCCATATGAGCTAGGTCGAGTCTCTTATGGAGGCAAGAGTCGTGTTTTTTCTATGTGTGGATAGGGTTTGTTCTACAACAATTAGAAGTACATAAGTAGAATGCCCTAGTTAGGACAGTTTCCTAGCATGTTTAGTTCATAAGGTATGACCTTAAGACTGTGAAAAATTTGCGTAGAAGAAGATGGGTTGTGACCCTTAGAGCAAGGCTTATTTATGCAATAAAGACCACAAATCTGGAAGATGGTTTGCAGATTCAGTATCTGTGGAGAAAACAGATCCAAAGGAGGGTGGAACCTGAGCAGAAGATTGAGCATGCAGAAGAAATGTGCCATATGAAGAATGGATTGACATGCAGAGGAGTTGATTTTGGTGGACTTTCCATAGATTTTTAGACAAATATCTGAAGAAACCTATAAAAAATTAGTGAATGGACTGTTAGTGGTTGATTTGTGACCCTAGTTCAGTCATCTACAGATTGTTAGAAGTATGATACGAGGAGTAGTTCATATTTTCTCATAGATTGGACAACAAAGATAAAATTGTCAATACACAAGAACAATGATCTTGAGAGGACTCAAACCATTGTTAGGTGGCAGATTTGAAGAGCCCTAGATGAAGACAATATTGTGGGCCCTAGATCAGTAAAAGGAATTGACTGTGGTTGGGCAGATTGATGGTAGGCCAAGTACAGTTGGAGGGTTGTTAGGTTACTATCAAAGAAGAGCCCTAACTCTTGTTCTGGTGAAGGACAACAAAATTGGTAGAAGGGCGGGTGTATAGGGCCTAAGGATTTGTAGACTTTGAAGGACTAAAGTAACAGTCAAGTGGGCCAACCAACTAGCCCTAGTTCACTATATTGTAGAGGATTGATTCAGTGAGAAGAAGGGCAGCCTCCATAGCCCTGGACATCTCATCTTGGAGCTGTAGTATGGAAAAAGTGGGCATACCAAAGAGTTGTTCACAAATGGAATTGTGAACAACATGTTACCACTCAAACTAGTAGTGGATCTAAAAGGGGTTCCTAAGAGGGAAACTACTAGGATAAGGGAAACGATGGAGGCTTAGCCTATTGTCACCATAGCTAAGGCTCCTTGCTCTTCACAGAATTTCACCGATGGGTGGAGTCCCAATAGTTTAGGAAGTCACTTGTTTACTATAGGTCAATGAATAGGTGGGAAGTGACCCTCAAAACCCTTTCCCTAAGATAAAATAAAGAGTGGGACTTACTTTCCTTTTAAGCAAGGGAATTATCTTCTAGGGAGAGAGGAGGGGGATTGAAGGGTTGAGGGAGAAGAATAAGACTTATGAAGGAGGTTGGGATCCCTCATATGGTGGAAGGGAGGCCTTATCCTTTGGGAGGTTGCTCAAATGTAGGAAATAAGAAGCCAAAGGAAGATTTTCGACATTATTCAGTCGAACAACCCATGCTAACTACGCTCACGAAGTGGTTGGAAATGGAAACTTTGCTTCTATTTTATAAAAAAATCAAAAAACAGCTCAGCGCGAGAAGTCCATTGGGACAAAGCGCCAATGGGCACGAGGTCGAGTGTTAATTTCTCTATGGGCGCAAGGCCATAACTACCTGCTAGCGCCGACCCAAAATCATATGTTTTTGAGAGCCTGTTCCAGGAATAGTCAAAAGAGGGAATGTTCTTCTCATGGAAAGGGATGTAATGACACTTTTTGCAAGGTATGACACTACATAGAAGTCACAGAAATGGCCCTCCAATGTTCGGGATGGGGATTGCAGGGATGGTGACAAAATGTTGTTTAACACTTAGTTTTAAGTTTTATTGGGTGGGTATATTACTCTTATGTGATAATAGTTTCAGTTGGTAGTAATATTTATAATGATATCAAATGTTTGGCATTTTATAGTAGCACCAAGCCAAAGAATGTTGGTTTGTTATTCCATCATACATAAACACAATAATATTCTCATCTTTCAGTCTAAATATTTTAACGATTTAATATGCATGCCAAACACCAACCTATAAATGAGTAGTATGCCTCCACAGACAGGACGGGTCTGCAGGAGGGGTGCTGGGCCACACATGGATGTACACCAGCAACATGGGGAGCCTAGCTCGGACTCTGAGTCGATTGAGAGTCGTCACTCCGCTACAGATATGACCCTGTCTCCAGCCCGCTCATTGAGCCACGTAGAAGTCTGGTCACCATGAAGTCCATCGCGACCCAGCTGGATCACATACATCTCAACATTGATACGCTGAGGGAACAGAGGTATGAGGACATGAACGAATTGGTTTCCTATATCAAAGACCTCAAGCATGTGCATAATGAGACCTTTGACTCTGTGGAAGGACTCTGGTGCCAACAACAACGCACAAATGACCATCTTTGCACCTTGGAGAGTTGAGTGGAACACATTGATTACCATATGCATGAACGTGATGCTCTCTTTGCTGCACTTCGAGCGTTTCCTCCCAATCTCCATCCTTAATGTGTAATTCTGAGATTTGTAATTTTTCTCTTTTTGTGTCGACAATAACCAAAAACACCGACTGTCTTGGCTCCTCTTCAGGCTTCTTACTTTTCAAAGCAAGACTTGTGGAAACTCTTAAACCAATCTATATTACTATATTTTGTTGGTGGTAATGTATTTTGTTGACACTTATGCTATGATAATATAATTATGCTGGAGGCATTTTTTTTGTTGGCTTGGGGTGAGCAAATACTGTTCACCCCAGCCAATGAGAAGCCTTTCTCATCACCCTTCCAGCCAATAAATTTAGACATGTGGCACCTCCTCCAACCAATGAAAATCTTCCATTTGTCCCTGTTAGTTTGAAAAATAAGTTTCAAGATCTTAAATGTTTGAAAATAGGGACATGAGAGACGCCGAGAGGGTATGGAGACAAGGGTTTGCAGGTCTATGTTGATGGATTTGAACAGGGCAACAGTGGAGGCAGCGGTGGAGGCCGAGGCTTCGGTAGTCAAGTTCAAAACCTACAGCTGCGAAGTCTGCAGTGACAAGTTCAAAACCCACATCAAATTCCAAAATCACTGCGGTGAAAAGTTCAAAACCCACATCAAATTCCATAAACACTTCAGGGAGAGAGAGCAGCTCAAGCTGTTGAGGCGTCTTGATTCCTTGAAAGGGAAGAAGAAGAATGCTTTTAGGGCTAAAATAGTACCCAAATAGGAGAAATATAGGGAAGAAACTAGACAGGTTTTGGTGCCCAAGGTGGGCTATGGGCTTGCAGGAGAGATTAAGAGAGCAGGGTTTTGGGTCATCACAATGTCCGATAAACCTTCAGTTTTTTCCCCCAAGGGTTCGAATAGAGAGGTTATCAGATAGATCAACTTTTATAAGACTGTTTCCATTCATTGCAAGTTGTTTAGGTACGGGGCCTTCAAACATATTACTAGTAAGGTAGAGGTATGCCAAACTCTGTAGCCTACATAAACTTGCTGGCAGTTTTCCATGCAGTTGATTGTGATGGAGATACAGATTTGAGAGGCGACGACAATTAGTTATGGAAGCGGGTATTGCCTGTGATAATTTATTTTTTGCTAACCATAAGCTGGAGAGCACAATGAGATTTCCAACATTTGATGGAATTTCTCCAGTCAAGATGTTTTGGTTCAAGTAAATTTGTTCTAACAGAGGAAGCCCAAAAATGGAGGGAGGAATGGTTCAATGGTTTCAGTGAGAAATTTGGAATAGAGGGACAAGTATGAGAGCTTTGTGAGTCAACCCACTTAACACTGCTGAGATGATAGAGAACAGAATAGCTCGCGCGACACTGTTTTAAGGGAAAACCCCTGAGCAACTTTGACAGTTTGCCCTTCCTATGAAGGTCTTTCTGGCTAGAGGTTTACACATTCAAGTAGAACTTCATATTGATTGTGATCGGTCACTATTGGTTGATAGACTATTTTGTTGATCCTGTTGATTTTTACATTGTAATACATGGCTTCTTGTTGCTTGGTATTTGATCTTTCAGGGCTCATTTACTAAACCTGGACCATCATTCATTTTGATTTTCCTTGATTTCATGTTTTCAACTCCTATGGACTTATTTACCTGATTAAATTTTCATCCTTGATGTCATTTTAGAGCCTCCATTTCTTGGAATCAACTTGGCCTTGTTCATGCTTGATGGTATTTTAGAGCCTCCATTTCTTGGAATCGTCTCATAACATAATAATTCTTTACTTTTGGATAGCTTTACGTGCTTTACTTGACCTTCAAAGTGGAGAATGGTCAACCACTTTTGGGTTATCTACAACTTGTTCATCCCATAGTGTTATTTTTATTGTCTCCGAGCGCTTTAAGCCACATTTAGTAGACTTGGATTTTCATTTCATGTGCGCAGCCATGTCGTCTCCCGGTGGCGGAGGTGTAGGTGAATTCTTACCTCTAGGCTGGTTTGAAAGTGGTGTGGCTGGAGGAATTTGTGAAGCTGCTTCTCTTATCGGACTGTAGATCAATCTATCTCCTTCTAGGTTTTTTCTGTAGTATTTACCACTTCGCATTATGCTCCCATCCAGATCAGAGGTCATTCACTCTGTATGGCTACACAAAATACTCTTTTCACATAATAATATCTTGATTAACAATGGTAAGGTCTTCAGAAACTTACCTCAGAACCCCTTGAAGAATCTTCGCTCTGCTTCTGAGTAGGTGACAAACTAATCTATGGAAAATTTTGTCACAAATCCTCCTAACACACTGTATACCCAATGGTCTATTGTGCGAGTGATGGTGTTGTCAGTCTTTTCTAACTACTGGATTAGTTTGGGGGTCCACTCTGTGACCCGCTCGTCCTTCCAACACTTCTGAAATTCTACCAGTCTTGCGAGCCACTCCTGAAGCTTGATCGCAATCTTTACAAAGAATATCTCATAGATCTCTGTAAAAATGTACTTATTCTTCCACTCTTCGGTGGTCAACCTCTCATTGCGGTTTTCTTTTATGGAAAATTCCTGAACTTGTTGTTCAAACCATTCATCAATTTCCTTTCTCTCAGGCTTCCAGTATGGCCTTGGCATTATCTGATCCCTCTCTCAAAATGCTCCAGGTCCTGGCAACGGAACCATTTGTTGGCTCGAGGGGTCCTGACCCAGGTTCAGATGTTCAAGGTTTGCTAGCAAACCCCTATACTACTGGCCCTTTCGGTAGTGACCTGCTTGCGCAGGCCAAAGTCTCACCCGTTATAGTATGGGTGGGTGTTGGAACCAGGTTTCCGCACCCTGGGAGAGGGTAGGTAAGTTAAGCAGAGCTGCGTTCACCCTTATAGTAACTAGATCTTGTATCACAGAGCCTATATCTACAAATTCCCTTCGCATCCACGTGCGCAACAACAATGATACTCGCAGAAATCAACAGATCAATGATGTCATATAACGATAACGCAGTTATTCCAGATATTCTTGAATGAAGTAAAACAAATCAACCCCAGATCGCATCATAAATAAGTAACACAAGTATGTTCGTAGCTTAAATCAATAACACAACATCATATATTAAGTAATCAAACAACAAAGATTCATATCACAGTAATTCCAGTGGATTCAGATATTCAACAATACTTCCGCATTCATTAATCTTTCAGATCTACTTACAATACCCCAAAACCCAACCTGCGCATACAACAGGATAGAGGCTCTCTGTGCACATAGCAGTAGGAATCCTTACCCCACAACCCTAACCAAATCTATCGATTCGCACTTAGCAGCAATCTCTTATCATTCTTAGCCTCTCCTACAACTCAAAAAGGTTCAACTACTTATACTATTTTAGCCTATGCATCCAATGGTCTGCAAACCGTGGTTTGCGGACTCTTGGTCTACCCTTGACCCATTTACAATGCTTTAGGGGCTTTAACCCACCCCAAAACCCCTGCGTTAGACTAAATATAATAAAAAATATACAAAATGGACAAGTTTCACAGCTTTGTAGGAGACCCTATTCCAACACCTTCCACTTTACTTGAAGAATTCTTCATGATACTAGAAGGTGTTTATCATCTTCTCTCAGATTCATGGGTGGTAGTATATTCTTCAAATGTTCGAGATGGTAAATCTGCACATGGAAAGTTTGTTGGACTTGCAAAGGGTTTTGATGAAAATTGAAAGACTAAGGGTTTGTAAACCCTAAAAGTCTAGAAGGATATGACTTGTATAGGAGTCTTGGTCCTAAGGGTTTGTGAAACTTTAGAGAGAGACCAAGAATGTTGATTAGTGGAGTTTTACTTTAAAATGTATTAATCTTGTTGTATAACTCAAGGATGAAGAAACCTTAGCTCATAAAAACCATGCAAAGAAGGAAAGGAAAGCTACACACATTAGTAATTTATGATGAGGATGGGAATGAGCATTTATAGCTTCATGACATTGCAATTGGATTGTAGTGATTTCTACAAAAAGGCTAGGATCAAGAGGGAGCTGACAATTCCCCACAATCACCGGATTAAAAGATAAGCACTTCATATCTTTCTTCCTTGATTATTACTTTATCTTTAGTCAACCTCTTTCTTTGTATTTTTTTCTTAGTTACAATAATTTCTTCCATGGCCTCCTAGTGAGGTTTGTAGGAAGATCGTGAAGCCCGCCAAGGCTCTGCCAGTAGATGGAACCATTGAGAATAACGAACCAAAGTTTTCGTAAGAAGATTCTCCCAGGATTGAGCATAAACTCAACCAAAGTGATTTGTGTTCAAGAGGGATAAATTGTATTGATGACCATAAGAGCTCCTAGTTCAGAGGGACTGGGAAGGCCAACAATTTTGAGGGATGCCATGATGGAAGACATTGTGCTAATACTTAAAGGGAAGTCAGTGGTGACTTCCAAGTGGATCTACAAGATCAAGCATGCAACATAGAGAAGTACAAAGCGAGATTCGTAAGGGCTCTCCGATAAAGAGGGAGAGGACTATGAGGAGATATTTTCTCCAGTTGCTTGGTACACTTATGTTATAATTATTAATTATATTACTTTTGTCATGGATTGAAGGCTACATCAAATGGATGTAAATATCACTTTCCTCAATAGAGTTATTGAGGAAGAAGGGTGCATAGAACTACTTTGGGACTTTCAGGTACATGAGAGGGAATATCATGTTTGCAGACCAAAGAAAGCCTTATACAGATCTCAAGCATGGTATTCTCGGATTGATCAATATCCGATGAGTCTTGGTTGATCCTATTATTATATGACTTGTTTCTTATGGGAGAATAAGGACTCACATGATAGAGGAAGCAGTAGTGGCAAGAGGATTTGCTTTCGTGATAGAGGGAGCAGTCAAGCCCTACTTCAAGGTCAGAGGGAGTTGACCTCTAAGTTCTAGATGAAGGATATAGATTTGATGTATTACTTCCTTGGTTAAGGAATGTATACTATTGAGATCCTTCAGATTATGGGTTGTAAGATTGTTAGGCTAGATGCTCAAAGATGGGAGGTATTTAAGAGTAGTATGCCTTCCATGAGTGGACAATGCCAAAAAACATATATGCTTCAGTAACTAGAAAGAAATAGCGGCATATGGAGCATCCAGGTTTGCCACAACATGATATATTTCATAGGGTGTACCCAGTAAGGGTGATAGTAAAGCAACTATGGTGATGGATCCAGTGAAGGAAGTCAGTCAATATATGGTTGAGTTGAGGCATGCGGCTCAAACATGTGTTGAGGTATCGACATGGTTCAGTTGCATATGGATTGAGACATGATGAAGTACAATTGTAGGGATATACATATTCATATTAGGCACATAGTACTAAAGACAGGAAAGCACACAAGGTTGTTACTTCAATTTGGGCTTTGCTATGATATCCTAAATGAGCAGGAAGCATAAATATATCACACTTGTCACTATAGAGGATGCGTATGTTGCAACTAGTTTGGCAAGTTGTGAAGCAGTGTGGCTTCAGAAGCTACTCACAGTGAGAAAAGGGACCCTCCGGCTAAGTGGAAACAAAGAAAATCAACGAGAAATCATGCATATAAGTGGAGGGCCTCATCACGTGAAGAGGAGTGAAGAGGCTGCAGGACCACCTATACCTGTGAAAGGTTGCAGGGCTGCCAGAGCCTTCTGCCCAAGTGTTAATGGAAAATGACGAACAATATCATCCAGTTGGGCCCAAATTTTGAGGCCCTCATATGGGTCCTTTGAGTAATCCATGAGCTTGTCCTCTATTATGAACTATGAAAAACTAAATGCCTTGACTGCGATGAAGGAACCTACTGTGACAAACCCTAAATCCAGGTAAAAAAACCCTAAATTACACGAGGACTAGGTTTCAGATCACCTTCAAAACTTATATATATATATATATATGTGTGTGTGTGTGGGGGGGGGGGGGGAGGCGCTCTTCTACACCTCTCTCATCAAAACTCTTATAGAATCAAGATGGGTTTGGGACCCAGAACTAACAATTTTGCTGAGCTTATCACTCTTCGCCATCTACTTCAGTTTGCATTAGAGCATAACATCCTTCACCTACAAGTTTTTGGAGACTCAAAAATCATCATAAACTGGTTCAACAAATCTGCATCATGTCATGTTCACACACTTCTTTCTATATTAGAAGATATATGGCGTTTGAAGGGGAAATTCTCATCTATCTCTTGCGCTCATATATACAAGGAACACAACAACATTTCTGACAAGCTTTCCAAGGAGGCAGCAGTCCAACATAGGGGGCTCTACCACATAGAGGAAATAGATGACACTCAACACTTCAACTATTACCACAGTCCATTCATAGATTAGCCTGATATGGAAGAACAACAGAACTGATTTTGACTGATTTTTGACAACATCATATGGATATATTCGGTTATAATTATTGTAATTATGCTACTTTAAGACTTTGATGTACACCCCAATGGGGAATTTTGAGGAACTAAATGTAAGTACAGTCACAAAATGCATATACAATGCATCTACAACATGTAATTTTCAAATTTAATAAAAATTATGATTTTTCCTTGGGAATATATATATATATATATATATATATATATATATATATATATATTATATATATATATATATATATATATATATATATATATATATATATATATATATATATATATATATATATATATACGCACAAAATGCATCTACGGCATGTAATTTTCAAATTTAATGAAACTTATGATTTTCCTTCAAATATATATATATATATATATATATATATATATATATATATATATATATATATATATATATATATATATATATATATTAACTAATAATAATATTAATATATATATATATATATATGTGGCTTGATGCAGTTGAAATAATCTCTTGTAACCAAACCTATATCCTAAGAGTAAAAATCTCATTAACGAGAATATTAAATTTTCGATCATACTAAAACATATATATAATTTTAATGATATGAAAAACCATATTATACATTTAATAATTTTTACCCTTGTCCAAAGTACTTTTAACTAACTACTATTTCATTCTAATTAAAAAAATATTAATTAATTATTATTTTTTAAATAAATGGTGAAGCCAAGTTCACTTTCCTATATTCGTAGATGTCCTTTTCAGCTAACTATTTGATGTAAGTAAGAGCGAATCACCCAAAAACCTAAACCAATAATTTGCATATAAAAAACGTAAAAAACATAACACTACTAGAAAAATCAATGATTTCCATAAATAAAATAATAATACTCTATTTTAGAGCGGCTAAACATGGATGAATAAGATCAAGATCAAGGAACTTTGTAGAATGACAAAGGGTCAGACCGTTCGAAGGGTTTTGTATCGGTTCCGGATTCAAACCCTTGGTTTCTGTGTTCAAATTTTCCATATTCTTCACCTTTTAAGAGGAGTTCGATGGTGATTACATGTACAGAAGCGGCATCGGCACTCTGAATCTAACGAAATTGAACTTTTCAGTATTTTCTTATTTTAAAAGTTACCTAAACACCATTAGGGTTTTGCTCATTTCTATTTTAGAACCTGCAAGAGTTGATGCGGTGAAAAATTTAGATGTCTATTATAAAACTGTGCCTTCTGAGTTATTTTGTAATTCATTTTTCTCGGAGTTCAAATGTTGAAATATTAAGGTGAAGTTCCGTGCATTTTGCCCAAAACTGGTAGCTTGAAAAGTCTGCAGAAATGTTTTGGGGTCGATTCAGAGAACAGAGGTACTATAGTTAAGGTAAAGTTATAGCTAGGGGAGGGTTTCTCAACGCGGGCATTAAACTTGAATCAATTTTTTACTGGGCGGAGTTTCTCTTCATTCGGGGTATTGAAACTGAGGTGTATTTTTTTTATTGACAGGGTTTTTTTTTTTAATCCAGAGCGTTAAAATTGGGGTAAATTTTTTGTTGGCAAGAGGGTTTGGAATTGATAAATAGAGGGATGACAATGCTGTAATTAATATCAAAACCCCGCTGGCGTGTAGCCAAATGTCAGTCTTCGTTAGAAGAATTGATTGAAGACTGATCAAAGGGTAGAAGTGTAGCTTTTGGTTTTCGAATTATGATTGTCAAGAATTTGCTCGTGTTTTTTAACAATTACATACTTACAAAGCGATTGTTCTTGTGTTTAAGTCATGAAGTGGTTTATTGAGAAAGTTCCCTAGCTCTTCCCTGTAAAGGAACTGTCATTTCTTGGAGGCCGAGAACATAGTTAGCCAAGGCTAAAATGCCATCTACACAAAACTTACTGAGGTTGAAATTTGCTTTCCAAGGAAATTGCCGAAGAACTTTGAAACACCGAGAACATCAGAAGTCTGCAAGGGGTTTACTCAAAGGAGACAATCAGTCACCAAATATCTCATTTTCCTATTCTTTTGGCACAGATAATCTATCATCAACTACAGGCTTGCGCAATTTGGGCCGTTTCAATCAATCAAATAGATGGTTTGATCAGACAATTGATCAGAAAAAGACCCTTTCTATGTCAGGAACTCTTTCCCAGACGTTTTCAATCCCCTCGGTCCATGGTCCTTCATGGCAGGTTTGTGAATATCACACACATATATTTCTTGTTGATAAGAGCTCATTATCATCCTCAAATTGTTCTCAAAATACAATTTCAGAAGTGAAGTTTCCTAGGAAGGTGGTAGTTGATAATAGCATTAAGGCAATTACCTACTCTGGCACGGGGCATCTGGAAGGATTTTGTACATCATTGAAAACATTCATGGTCCAAAGTTATCGAGTCAATGCTTGGGCCTTCGCAAGGATTCCAATTTGAACAAGATTTCACTTGTGGCTTCTTATTGCAGTATTCAAGGGAATGGCCATTACAAGAGGGACGGAGATAGGCTAGAGAAGAGAAACTCTGTTGGATTTAATTTGGCATACGGTTTGTTTGGCTTTCAATTTTTTAGTAATGGAAGCTGGCTTCGGTGGGTATGGGGGCCAGAGTCAAAGGGATTTCACCATTTCACTGCCTTCTTGAATACAGCTGCTCGGGCATCTCCAGACATTACCTTTGATGGTTCTGCTAAATATGATAATCTCGATGACTCTTCTAATGCTTCAGATCAGTATGTTGTTTCTTCCTTTACTTGACCTTAGTCTCTGTGCTCTTTTATGTGTGATTCCATTGGATGGGTGTTTTGTGTTTGTTTCTGTTTGCCAACTGCCTTGAATTTGCAATAAAGATTTTTTACAAGGATAAATGCAGGTTAAAATAATCTTGTGATACATCTTCCTCGGACCTTGCAAAGCATTCTGGTATTACTTTTACTGTGTTCTATTGCTTTCTTATTAGCCAATGTTAGGTACTGCATATGTATTTTCTGCTTTTTTATGTTGTTATAACTTAGTATAATGTTATTGAATTGATTTGGAAGATATTGATTCTAAAATTAAGACTAGAAAATGATTGCACACATGAAGCTAGAACGTATGATACAATTATTCTATTAAGCGATTTGTGTATTTATGTGCAATATGTGGTAAAAATTGACTGTTGTTGAGAATAAATCCACATGTTGTTGTGTTGTATGCCTCAGTATGCCTCAAGCTTACAATTTTGGCCTTTTTACCTGGCCGGAGTTAGTATGGTGGTTCTTGTTGGATTTTTGAGTATACAAGACAGATGAGAGAGAGAATTTCAAACAGACTTGTGTAATCACCGAGTCACATAATACAATGGGGTTGGTCTCATTTTATATCGTTACTTTAGGTAGTTATGCTACATTGTATTTTTTAAATACCCCCTTTGATACAATTTCAATCGCATGCCCTATGATAGTATTACAATTCTTCGTTCTTGTTTCACAGTATGGGGGTTTTGAATATTTGGAAAAATTTCCTCAGATATATCTTATGATGGTAGCTGGATATTCATAAATGTTAAATATCTTGAATTCCAAGTGATTGTTGTGCTTGTTACATATTAGGAACCTCCTCTTTATTTGGTGAAATTCCCTCAGACAAATCTCACAGTTATAGCGTTATTTTCACACACATGTGCCCCATTCTTCTGTTGGTGTTTTGGCACTGCTGGTGTGAGTCGTTTGATCATTAATGCTCAAAATGCTACAAGTAATATCCCTATGATTATTAGTTTCCCATTTGTTGATTCTTGCAGTTCCTATGGTATGTTTGACTTCATCTTCTTGCAGAATGTTAAATGATATTGTTCAATAACGGAATTCCCATTTGCAGCTTCCAGATGAAAACCCATGCTGTGAAAATTTTCAACCAGATCCATTTTAGACAAAGAAGAAAGTCACACTAGCTACAACCATGGCTCTGGTGTACTTGGAGCCTTCTAATTTGCATGGGTGTTTGTTGTGTATTCCTTTGTCTTTTCCAATTAGGTAACCAACCTGCAAATTAAAATAATATTGGAAAAATTTTCAGTGCTCTAAGAGAGATATTGAGCTTGTGTTTGCAACACTAGAGTGCTCAGCAATTGGAATCAGATTTATAGATTAAGGCATGAATGTACCGCAAATAAAATACATACCATCCACTGAAATATTTTAATTTTAGCAGAAAGAATGATGTATTCACAGCGGGCAAATATTGGCGAGTAAAATATATGATAGAGAATTGTAGTGCTTTGGAAATAAAATGCACGAGTCAACCTTACATAATCTGGAATTACCCAACACTTCCAGACTGTGGCTACAACTTACCTATGCAAGTTTCCTGATTATCATGTTGTCTTCTCTGTTGCATTTTATCATGTGACAATTTTTGTTGTCTCATTATATATTTTTTTATTATTTAATAAAATGTATTAAATACTTCTCTATAGATAAAGGCTAAAGGGCTATTCATAAAGCAAAGGTCAGTTAAGCTTCCTAAAGTAATATTACATAGACAGTAAGACAACCTTGCTTTCTAGGAGATGCAGGTCTACAGGATATGTGAAGATTAACAAAAAATCTAACATTCAGTATATTTACCTTGCATGTTTTAGTTGATGTATTTATTATGTTTGCCTCTTGTTAGAAAGGGGTAATTTGGGGATAATTGTTGCACAAGGCCTTAGGATAACTTGGAATGTGTGTTACTTGTTTGTGAGAAAAATTTTGAAGTTTCTCAATTTAAAATTTTGTTGTTGTCTTGTCAACTCAATGTAACTTAGTGTTACTGCTACCTGATTCAAGAAAAAAACGAAGTTGGATAAATAAGCTTATAGTGCATTGTATGAAGCTTTAAGACCCAAAGTATTTGTTGAAGCCTGAATTTTATATTACCATGTTTGATTGAAAATCTAGAAATATATGGTAGAATTTTTTTCCTTGAGCTTTACTGTGTTATAAAAAGCCTTTTGATGATTTCTATTTTGAATCATTATGTTTCTGCAGTACAAGAAATGCTATAAAAGCACCTGATTGACATGATAGCATGGTTGAAATTGGAAAATGGTCCTGTTGAACCTCATTTAGAGATTATGTTTACATGGAATTTACTGGTCCAGTTTAAGTAGCTTCTCTTGATTCAGAGCTGTGGTAACCCTTTTTTGAATAGTTATGTTGGTGCAGTATAGCTAAATAAGAAAATGCTATAAAATCACATGATTGGCATGATAGCATTGTTGAAATTTGAAAATGGTCTTGTTAAACCTCCATCATAGGTTATATGGTTATATGAGTTTACTGGTCAGTTCAAGTTAGATTCACTTGACCCACACCTATGATAACCATCGCAAATAGTCAGTGCACAAATTCTGGAAGCAAATCAATTATTACGCACAGCAGAAATTTAAATAACACAGAAGCCATAATGCCACTACACAACATAAGCTTTATTTTCATTCATCTACAATCTTTGAAATTCAATCTCCATGCACAGACTTGAGGGCCAAGAGCTAGTATGACATGTTTCCTTTCAAATTTATGCCCAACTATACTTTTGGAACTATTGAAACTGTAGAAAACTTTGGAACGTTAAGAAGGCATTAAACAGTTAAATAAGCCACCTTTGATACTATACATGAGCTACCAGTTTTAGTTTTGGTTGGCAGTTTGACTTCTATATAATCCTAGACAAAACAACTTTGAGGCTATTTATGAGCTTCCATTTTTGGTTGGTAGTTTGACTTCCATATTTTCCTTCTCCAGCAAATGTGAATCAGTGTTTCAGATCTTGACTCCATGTTGACCTATTTTAGTTCCAAATAAAAATGTATTACATATCCTGGCAGCCCAAATTAACTTTGGCATTGGTTATGAAGGCACCATGCAGTGATTGTGAATCCAAATTCCACTTCAATGACTTATCAGGAATACTAAGTGTTGGAGTTGATATTCCTTTGAGAGGTCCCAACATGAATCTTGGACTGTTTATCTCTCTCTAAAGTAATGGTTATCAGAGTCTAGTAACTATTAGTCATACAAAGTGTTGGAGTTGATATTCCCTTGAGAGGTCCCAACATGAATCCTGGACCATTTATCTTCCTCCAAGGTAATGGTTATCAGAGTCAATCTTTCCTCTGCAAGTGCCACACACTACCTCCCAACTACGAGGACACATGTGGATCTTCAACCCAACAGGAAAGGTTACAAATCACAATCATTGAAAGAATGTAACCCATTCAAAACGTGATGAAACCACTGGTAGTGTTGAACAAAACCAGAATTCTATACAGCATATGATCTCTATAACTAAATCCTGATCACAATGTAAAAATTCTGAGCTCAGTTAATATCATTGGAGAATCTATCAAAATTTGTTTTTGGCAGTGAGGATTATCCATGAACCAGTGAGGCTCCTGTAACGTTTTGGATACTATGACAACCCTGTTTACATTGATTCTTCAGTCAGAGGGCAACACCTCATGCGTGAAAGATCATGACAAATCATTCTCAAGACACATACTGATATTGTAGCTAGCAGAAATGGTTGGTCCTCGAAGGCATGGAGTGCAGTGGATAATCTCTGTATAGTATATATGATTAGCTTTTTGTTCTGGCACTAATTACTGTTGCAGACCTGGAATGCCACCCTTCGGATTGGTGGAAAAATCTTGTTGTATGATTTAGGTTCTAGGGATTCTGGAATTTTCAAGGCCTATGTTTGTTTAACTTAAATGTTCATCATCTCTGTTAAATATATGTTGTATTTTATTTTAAACAATGTTTGGTCATAATGGTGTTTTAAGTTTGGTGGACTGTCAGTTATGGTGCTAATATTTAAAGTGATTAGTAGCTATGGAAGTAATTTCTGTATTGAATGGTCAGTGCACATGGTCCCCAATCTTATCAGTCAATATGTTTAATCTCTTAATTGACAGGAATTACCTTCGGGTATGTTTTATTGACAGATTTGGTGAGTCGGCAAATGGTACTCCAAAACCTACCTCTTCTGGAATAGGAGAAGCAAAAATATCGGAAGAAGAAAAGAGGAAAGCAAGGGCTGAGAGGTTTGTTCTTCCAAAATTCAGGAATTTATTTTCTGTCTTCATATTCCTGAGATTATGATGATGCTATTTTCCTTATCTTATGTTTCTAATTTACCATCGGCTTAATTTGCTTAATATTGTTTTGCAAAATTATGATATGCATTTGTTTTACTCCAGAATAATTGGAATCTGATAATGCCCAAATTATTAAACAGGAGTAAAGATAGTTATTTACTCCAAAGAAATATACTTTATACTAATATTGAGCTTTTCAACTAGAAATCGGGTTACAAAATTAAAAAAATGGTTCCTTTTATTCATGTTTCTAGAACAGAGAACATACCTAGCTGGTGGATTTGGGCATATTGGTGCTCACTGATGTCCTATGGCCAAAACACCAGAGTGGTGAATGGATTTATAGCTCCTAGATGGGAGAAAGTATGTGTTATCATGTACTGATAGAGTGTCCTATAATCATAATCCCAGGAAAGAAATATTGAATATTTCCTTTCCTCTAAATATTTCATCTTTGTGCATCCTGTCAGTAACAGCTCCATTGAAACACTTGGACATGCTATCCTAGAATCTCATGGATTATTTGCTGAAGTTAAATTCTATTGGACTGGAATTGGAGCATTGATTGGGTTATGTGCACTTTTAAACATTCTGTACACTATTGCTTTAGCATGCCTCAACCATAAGTATGACATTCCACTATAAGGTTTGGTTTCCGCTACTATTTCTCTCACCTAAAATTATCTTAAGAGTGAGATATAATAAATTCTCCTCCAATTATAGCTTTAGTGAAATCACAGGCTGTTATATCTGAAGAGGTTATTGGAGAGAAGCAAGCAAACGGAGCTGGAGAAAGAAACCAATAAAAAAAACATCGTTCTGTTCAACTGACATCACAATGAAGGTCTAGTGGTAAGTTGAGCTCTCCAGAAATACTTTAGTAGTTCCCAATATTCAATTTACTACTCACAGATTAAAGTACAATGTAAATGGATATGGTGCTAATTGTAACTGATTAAAATATTTGATAGAGAATTAAATGAGAATATCTATTGCCCCAGACGTCCCCTCACGCCCCCTTCATGTCCCCTCCCATCCCCTCACGCCCCCTCGACCCCTCCAGATGGGGAAACGTCCCCCTTGACGTCCCCTCCAAATTTTCGAAAATTGGGAGCGTCAAGAAACGTCCCCTAGAAGTCCCCAAGACCCCGAATCGCGGGGGGGGGCGAGGATTCTAGACCCTTGGGGGGGGGGGGACGAGTCTCCGTGTAACACTGATTTTTAGTCTCTGAGTTTTTCACTGCATCACATTCACTCAAATTAGCAATGACAGATTACGAAACTAAAGACATTGTAGAGCTAAAATTCATGTTCCAACAGAGTTCTACTATGCTTGGGTGTTAGATATTTAGTGATCAAATAATTAAGACTTGTAATAGCTCACCTTGTGGAAAGGTAAAGGTTCTATTGAAGTAGAAAATTTTTTAGTCTCTGTTTTTTTCAGTGCATCACTTTCACTCAAATTAGCAATGACAGATTTGTCAAACTTCTTAGAATCTGTCAATAATGAAACATTCAGATCCTGGACATTTTCAAGAGTAAAAATATCAGTGCCAAGTGATTTCCTAATTTGTGATCCACTATTATGATAGTGAGTGGCTTGTTCACATGCCTTTTCAACTTGTAAGTTGGCAAGAAGAAAAACCTGCAGTGTCTGTGTTGCCACTTCCTCATAACCTGGGTAATTAGAAGTACATGTTATTACACAGAATGCACTTCCAACAGACAAATGTTTTTCAAGTGATGTTTTTCATTTGTGTGGAGAAGAATGGCCACCTTCTTTTAATTCACGTGCTTGTATTGTAGATAACGCTTTTTTTGGTGCACAATTAGCTTTACTTGGCTCAGTAATGTCTTTATTTTATAATATAGTACTCACTGAAGTTGCCTTGAGGGAAACAATGTAGCCTTGAAATATCCTCTGGTTCTTGAACTTCAGAGGCCATAAATCGAGTTGTTACACTTCCCATGTAAATTATCTCAGCTTTCTCCATATAAGAAGCTAGTTTATGGTTACATGTATGTGCCATGTTTTCACTAGTCCATGGTAACATAGAAGACTCCTCTTCTCTCTGACTCAAGGTTGTTGATGACAACTTTGTAACACTTACCTGGGCATACTTCGGATTTTTTTTTTTTCCAAACACACTCAGTTCACCATTTCCACATCTCTGACTGAAAACTCCTCTTCCATGACATTTTTATAAACAGATCTTGAATCTTTCAACAACTAATTATTTTCATTGTGCCTGTTAACTAGAATTTTGGTCATAGATTTTCATTTGGTAAGCACATGAGCAGTCTAAATTGAGAGTTTAGAAGCATTTTCACAAATTCTAGAGTTTTTGCTTCTGACCATACATTTAAAGGTCTCAAATTGATTGATTTATATGTATTTGCACCTATTTAAAGGTCTCAAATTGCTTGATTTAAAGGTCTCCTCCTCATATGATGTACTATTTTGAATATTATATTCTTTGCATATCAAACATTATAAAGCCTCTTGCACATTGTTCTCATCTCTTTTATTTGAACATAATTCCGATAATCATTGCATTCATGAAGAAAGGATATATTCATGTGAAACCCTGTCCAGCTACTTCTCTTGGCTAATGCATCACCTACATCCCATAGAGAATCCAACAATTGAATGTCGACTTGACCAAAGGCATTGCTTACTTCCTGCTGAGATTGAACAAGAGAATCAAAATCTCTCCTTCCAGGGGTCATTACTCTGTGCTTTGAACTTGAAGTTTGCCTCTTTTCCCTTCTCTTCTATCCCGAGACTCCAAAAACTTGTTGTAGCCCATCCTTTCTATCTCCTCTGCCCACTGAAATTTCAAAAGAACTTCATCCTCGCCCTTATATGCTCCTTCAGTTTGAAATCCAAAATCATCATTTCCACTATTCTTGTTTTCCGTATTTACTTCTGTTGAATCTGTATTTTGTGCAAGGTTATGAGTATATTGTTTTAAATTATTCACTTCAGAACAGAGACCAATCATAAGAATATTTTTATTTTGTGCAGGCCTGCAATCCATGACTGAGGACGTATTGACAGCAAACAATAAATCACATTGCTCAGAGGCATTCAACAAAATTGGCAGAGCTTTGGTGTTTTTTCTAAATTCACCCGACTGTTCAGATGCTGGCTGATTCTTCTTACCTGTATTTTCAAACCCATCTCCCAAAATATATAGCCATCTAGAAGGTAATGACTCTTTGAGCCCTTTGAAAATACACCACATAATAATCTCTGCCCAATTGTTTGAGCTACTTATCAACTCACCAATGTCTGGTCCAAACAAGTTTCCTTCAAGGATCAAATTAATTTCCTCTTTTCAAATAGATTTTAGAAGCATTTGCACAGATTCTGGAGTTGTTGCTTCTAACCATACATTTAAAGGTCTCAAATTGCTTGATTTAAAGGTCTCTTCCTCATATGATGTGTACTATTTTGAATATTCTATTCTTTGCATATCAAACATTATAAAGCCTGTTCTCATCTCTTTTATTTGAACATAATTCCGATAATCATTGCATTCATGAAGAAAGGATATATTCATGTGAAACCCTGTCCAGCTGCTTCTCTTGGCTAATGCCATCACCTACATCCCATAGAGAATCCGACAATTGAATGTCGACTTGACCAAATGCATTGCTTACTTCCTGTTGAGATTGAACAAGAGAATCAAAATCTCTCCTTCCAGGGGTCATTACTCTGTGCTTTGAACTTGAAGTTTGCCTCTTTTCCCTTCTCTTCTATCCCGAGACTCCAAAAACTTGCTGCAGCCCATCCTTTCTATCTCCTCTGCCCACTAAAATTTCAAAAGCACTTCATCCTCGCCCTTATATGCTCCTTCAGTTTGAAATCCAAAATCATCATTTCCACTATTCTTGTTTTCTGTATTTACTTCTGTTGAATCTGTATTTTGTGCTAGGTTACGAGTATATTGTTTTAAATTATTCACTTAAGAACAGAGACCAATCATAAGAATATTCTTATTTTGTGCAGGCCTGCAATCCATGACTGAGGAGGAATTGACAGCAAACAATAAACCACATTGCTCAGAGGCATTCAACAAAATTGGCAGATCTTTGGTGTTTTTTCTCAAATTCACCTGACTGTTCAGACGCTGGCTGATTCTTCTTACCTGTATTCTCAAACCCATCTCCCAAAATATATAGCCATCTAGAAGGTAATGACTCTTTGAGCCCTTTGAAAATACACCACATAGTAATCTCTTCCCAATTGTTTGAGCTGCTTATCAACTCACCAATGTCTGGTCCAAAAACGTTTCCTTCAAGGATCAAATTAATTTCCTCTTTTCAAATAGAGTTTAGAAGCATTTGCATAGATTCTAGAGTTGTTGCTTCTGACCATACATTTAAAGGTCTCAAATTGCTTGATTTATATGTATTTGCACCCATTTGAACTGAAAGCTATATTGTGCAAAGTTGTTTCAAGCTCAAAAGTATTATCTTGCCTATAGAAGCATGAACCCCAATAATCCTTGCAGTGGCCACTTTCACCAAGTAGAATATGTGCTTCATCAACATCATCAAATCTCAAACCTCAATTTCCCTTCCAATTTTTTCTCTATAACAATTTTTGTGAGTCCTGCTTGCCGGACACCAGTTACAAACTGTCTTTCACTTGAAAATTCACAACAATTGAATTTAAATTAGCCTCACATGGGTTGTATTTCATTTTTAGTATATTTTTCTTGATTATTTCTTTATACAATCTCCCCACTTCTCTTATCCATGTTCCGGCGTTACTTTGCACCTCTTGGTGCAATTTCTAGTTATAAGAATATTTAAGATTCTAGATCTATCGATCTGAGATGGATATTGCAATATAAATCTTAAGGATTCATGAGATTACTTCATGTTTGATCATATTTTTTTAATGATAAATGTTATCTTGCAGGGAAATTTCAAAATTTGAATTCATATATATGATGGCAATTTCATTTTTTTTACAGTTACTTTTAGTTTAATTATATCATTTAGCTCGATGCTTTCCATATATTCAACTAAACCTTTGTTGCTTAACAAGACTTTGTCATTTCCATGTTTTAGTGAAATTGTTTATGGTTTGATACTTTCATACAACCTCTATCAAGTTACATGCACCCTCATTAGAAAAAACAAGAGAATTTTGCTTGCCATGACTATGTTTCTTTGTCATTGTTGAATTAAGAGATTCTTTTAGCTAAGAAACTAGTTTCAAGGTTATGGCATAACTTGTCATATAAATTGAACAGAATTTATATCCAAAATGTTAACTTGTAAACTACTTAGCTGGTTTTAGGCTTTCCATTTAAAATCTACTTCATTTTGAACTTTGAATGAGTTGTTCCATAGACATGAATATTAAGATATTTTGGTGTAAGGATTAAAAATTAGCCCGTAAGGCCTCTTAGTTATTCATTTATTTTATCTAATATAACATTTATTATTAAATTAGAACCACTCGGCACAAATACGTCATAGATCAAGATCATACTTTGTAGAGTGTCATAGAATAAAAATAGGAGCAAGGACACTGAGTTCTTTCAGTTTTCTTGGTTCTTATTCCTTTGGTGTATCTTTGCACCTTTAGGGGCAATCGCTAGTTTAAAGTCTAATTCTTTAAAGGGTGCTAGCTCAATGGAAGAGCACCTGCTTTACAAGCAGGAGGTTGGTGGTTCGATTCCATCGTGCCCTGATATTCATATATAGGGAATGACGAAGATCAGTTTTTAGTGACGGATGCTCTTTTGACCATCACCAATGAGTTTATGGTGACATTTTTCGACTCTCACCAAAATATGAAATGGTGACGGTCAACGAACGCCACCATATATACGCATCAATAGTGACGACCATTAAAGGTCCATCACCATAAATCGTTGTTGTTTATATGAAATGGTGAGGGTCACTGTTTGTCATTATAGTCATTATTCGTGACGGACCTTGATGTCACCAATGCGTTTATGGTGACGGTCAATGAACGTCGCTATATATATGCACCAATAGTGACGACCATGAAAGGTCCATCACAAAAAATCATTGTTGTTCATATGAAATGGTGACGGTCACTATCCGTCATTATAATTAATATTCGTGACGGACCTTGACTGTCACTACAACACATACTTTCGGCGACGCCACCTTTGGTGATGTTCAGTTTTTTGGTGACGAAGGCTATTTTCCGTCACCATTGCTCATATGAAATGGTGACGGTCAATATCCGTCACTATAAATCATTATTGGTGACGGACCTTGAATGTCACCACAACACCTATACTTTCGGCGACGCCACCTTTGGTGACGTTCAATTTTTTGGTGACAGAGACTATTGTCCGTCACCATTGCTCATATGCAATGGTGACGGTCACTATCCGTCACTATAAATCATTATTGGTGATGGATTTTGAATGTCACCACAACACCTATACTTTCGACGACGCCACCTTTGGTGGCGTTCAGTTTTTGGTGACGAAGGCTCTTTTGACCCTCACCAATGAGCTTATGGTGACCATTTTCGCCCCTCACCAATGTCTTTTTTTCTTGTAGTGATGCATGATTGGTACACAGCAGTTTTCCTGTACTTTTGGTGGCAAGTTCCTTTTTATGGAAATTCCGTTTTGAGGTGCCTGCCTCGCAATAGAGGAGTGGTTTTAATTCATCCAACTCCGGGCATATGTGAGTAGGGTGTCCGGTGACATCACATATAGCGCAGTCTGATGACTCCCGCTGTATGGTGGGGGTCACCACTTTCTTTCCTTTCTTGGAAATTTTCTTTATCATGGTCGGTTGTTTCACAACAGGGATTTCCCTTGCGGGGGCGGTTTCAACTGCTAGTTGGGTAGTTTGGGGCTCCTCGGGACCAGGCAGCTTTAACCGAAAAGAAGTAACATTGGTAGCTGGCATTCCTGGAGGGGGAAGGAGATACCACATTGGAAATTCCAATGATATGTTGGGTAGTACCAGTGTTGCCAAGACTTTCTGTGAGGTGAAGCCAGGAGGTGGATATAGGAAAGGAGTTTGGGAGGTGGCATAGACTATAGGCTGCAGTAGTTGATGCCTCAGTGTCGTTATTGCTTGAGTCCATGTCCTGAATAACCTTGGTGCTTGATGTGGACATCATGCATACCGGGGCCGCTGTGGCATTGAGTGATACCTCAGGGATAATATGAGGATCTCCTATGAATGAGCCTAGGACGAACAACGGTTTGAATTTTCCAGGACCATATTCTTGATACTATAAAATACCATCTATGGTTGTGTCTACATTGGGTAGAACCATATCCATATTGGTCAAGGGATGCTTTCCATTATGCGTTAGCTGGTCTACTGTAATGATTCGATCCTCGTGGGGGAACATCATGATGCGGAAAACAGAGGATGCTATGGCATACATGGTGTACATGTAACTCTGCCCAAGAAGTATATTGTAATCCAAGTGAGCGTCCAAGACTTCGATGTCTATGTGGACCGTTTTTCAAGCTAAGAAGACCAACACATTTTGGAAGAGACCGACAGGGGTTGAGGGCCGATTGTCGTATGCCCTAAGTGTGATGACAGAAGGTTTGAGTTTTGGGGCTCCTAACTCCTGCCATACATTCTTTGACATGATGCATGTGGATGCACCCTCATTAATGACACATCGGTGAATAGTGATATTCTGTACCGATACTGGTATTTGGAAGGTGACCATGGAGGGAAGCCTAGGGGTGGCTTTGTCTAAATCAAAAGCCATCATGAACGTGTTTGCAGGGTCGACAGCACCTAAGGCAGAAAGTAGGGATTTCCACTACTTTGGGCATGACTGTAGTACCTCCAAAGTAGACATGGTAGCAGGTGACTGGGTTAAATCATCTACAATGTTGTAATTGTGGGCTGATTTGGAGTAGTTACCTGCTCGCCTATTATTCCCTTTAACCATTTTTGGCAATGGTTCCAAAGGAATCTTTAGAATGGTCAAAGGTTCAGTCGACGTGGACATACTAGCCCTTGACATACCGGCGTCTGGTGGCATGTCATAGTTACGATTCTGGGTTTGGAAAAACATTTCTTCCCCAGCCATGTAAATTTCATGGTTTTTTTTCTTAGAATCGTTGGGGTTTTGCTGCTGAGTGCTGACCGTTCCTTGATGGGGGAAGGGTTCTTGCATAATTGTAGTTGTCTGGGAAGATCCTCCTTGTCCTAGGTTACTCTGAAGCTTTTTAAGCTCAGGGAGTTCGAGACAGTGGTGAGTATAGTTCCCGTACTCACAAAATATTGAACAAGAATGGTTTTTTCGTAGAGGTGGCCTTTTGCCTTGCTTTTGAGTATTGTTTGGCTCTTGGTTCTGGTTTCGGTTGGAGTTATTTCCAGGTCGGGTTCGTAGTGGGCATTGTTGGTTGCTACCCCTTTGTCTAGGGTTCCCTTTAGGTTTGTTTTTTATATTTATTTTGACCACGTTAGGAGGGTAATTCTCTTGATAATACTGGTGTGGTTGATTTTGTGATGGCTGCAAAAAATTCACTTGCACATTGTTTTGTGTTGGTGGGTTATGTGTTTGGGACTAAGCATATTGTTGTCTCATGTTTGCACCTGGACATTGGGTGGGAGTTCTTCTGTCATTTTTTCTTCATGCGTACTAGGTCCCCCCGGCCAGAGGGTAAGGAACTCCTTGGTGATACGTTGGCGCCCTATTATTCAAATTCTTCTACTGCATATGATGACTGTAAAATCCGGTTTGGGACATGTCCTAGGTAAACCCATGTGTGTAACTGGGATTCTGATTGCTGTTGCCTAGGTACCCTTGGGTCATTGACCCAATAATTCTGTTTGCAGAGTTCGACGTGCCTAGAAATTCTTGATAGGATTGCAAGTGCGGGGTGTTAGGTAGGATATTGTATATGTATCCTGATTGTGTATAAATCAATTCAAGTTGTTGGGATTTACTGATTGCGTCCTCTTTGGATGTGGGGTTATGTTGCGCCACATCCTTTGAAATCTCCTCTGTCAGAGTTTTCAGAATAAATCTAAAAGGACTCGGTTGTCGAGTTGAGCTTTGCATAAGCTACGATGCCGTCTCCACTCATGGAGATTTTCAGAAATCTGGGTAGAGGGAGATTGTCTGAAATGAGTCAGTAATTCCATTCCCGAATCATGGTGAATGGGTAACTGAAAGTATGTGAGGAACGTAGTAGCGAGGGTGCTAAAGGTTCTATTTGAAGCAGGGGGTTGCTCAACGTACCATTTCATGGACACTCCCATGAGAGTGCATTGAAACAACCTGAATTGAATAGTATCGTCAATGATGCTATTCGATGAGCACCACAGGTGAAACATCATTATATTATTCCCTGGGTCTTCCACTTGCTTTCCATCAAACTTTAGTATTTCTGAAGGGAGCTTCGTGGGCATGGGAGGCCAATTGGGGTTGTGTGCGATGGGGTCATTGGTGAGCTTGGTTAAATCCGGTAGATTTAATGCTGCTAAAAAGGGTGACTGAGAGGTAGATGCCATGGCAACGTGTGAAGACACGAAGTTTTGGTTATAACTAGGGTTAGTTTTTGACATACCCGGTTGAAAATTTAGCTAGCTTTCTGTATGGGATGCACTCTTCTACCCCCTAGGGGACGAGGGGGGAGTGATGTGCGGTGTGGTGTTGGGAGACCGGCTAGGGTTCCCAACAAAGGTTTCTCAAAGAAAGGAGGAACCAACCACTGTGGCAATGTTCTGTCTTTGACGCCTAAACGGCGAAAGACCTGGAACCCCTCCCATTAATGGGGGGAGGTCCAAAAGATTCCTGGAATGACGAGGTTTCATTGGAACCATTTGAGGGTTGTCCAAGTTGGTTTTGGAATTTTTTTTTGAGGGGATTGAGTCTATGATCACGTCAATTTTATGGCCACATACATAAAACAAAGCAAAAATGAAATGATTTTTCCTTTAATTTAATCTATGTGATCAATCAAGAAAAAAATAGTTTTGTTTGTTTGCGCGTGATACTCAAAGATCCTAGAAGACCTAATAACGTCCTCACACTCTCAAAAGTAACTGGGCCTTGAGAAGATTTCTTGCGAGTGCTGGCACAACGTCCCGAAAGAACTGGCGACGCCCCCAGTCAGCCGAAGAGAATAAACCAAGGTAAGGGTAGAGGGTCTGGCGCTTGCCTACACCATCACCTATAGGGTAAAGGATGCCCTAGTTTTGGCCACTAAGAACCACCATCCCACATGAGTGTTCGATTCTTGGGCTTCTTGGTAGTCAGCTAACAATACCGAGTATCAGATGGGTTAGGTAGCCCCAACTGATACCGCACGCACTGCGCCTAAGCCTAACCCCCTCTAAATCGAGTCTCTGCCACACTCGGGTTTTATTTTTTGTGGGCTTATAGGTCAATTTTGAAGCGCCCTAAAAACGAAATCAAGGCGGCTTATTGGATGCCTACCCCCTTGATCCCAACTTAAGCTATAATTTTTCTTGTGGCCCCTGTGGGGAGAATTTAGTGCGTTGGTTTAATTTATTTTTAGGTGGCTTTCTTTTCTTAGTGGGTGAATGTGTGTGAGCATATGGTGAACAATATCATAATTTGAACATATGGATATCGGTGATCCTTCACAAATGTACCCTATTTAAACTATGTGATGTTGTTCCTTGCTCAAATAGAAATCATTTGCGGATAATGGGCCACTTTCAAAACCTCCTAATTAGTCTATGTGAGTGACTAAAGGGAGATGGAAAATAAAAAATAGAGTGTTCGTATGATTGTATAGGGTCAACCAATGGTGCAAAGACAATAGAGATTACTTACTCTAACTTGCGATTAAATCCTAGTCTCGCAATTTCCTAAATGCAAAAATTGAAATTTAAACTAAGCAATTTCTACACTAGCTTATGCATGTGTGGTCATGAGCCACTTACTTGGACTAGTTAAATTAAGTGTGCATACCATAATTTGAAAAAACATAAATTTTTCAGAAATAAATGGTTAATTCGCCCCCTACTTAAACTATGAGAGCACTTTTTGCAAAAAACCAACTTAAATGAAAAATAACTAAATGCCTACAAAAAGCAACAAAAATTAGTCTTCAGAAGTTGTGGGGTATCAACACAGGTGTTGGAAAATACATTAGGGGTTGCCCAACACACTTACAAGCAGAAAAAAAGTAGAATGTAGGGAGAAAAATCTCTCTACAAATTTCACGCAAAAGCCTTTGACAGGTGCGCTTTTCTGTGCGCAGGTCACTCCTGAACGCGTGCACTACGCATCTGTATGAAAAAACAACGCACAAAATTTCTGCAAGTAAAAAAAATCAGGAGCTGCCTTCTTCAGTCTGTCATCTCAGTGAGTCTAGGGACTTCAATATGGGTCAGAGGACTGTCAGCTCCACTCTAGCATAGACTAAGGGTCTCCTGCAAACAATGGCACAACCACATAAACTTGAAACACGTCAGTGGAGTCCCCAATCCTGTTGTGGTGGATTTGACACGTGGGCGTACGAAATCGCACGCGTTTAGAGAATTTTGTATTTTCTATAAACCATAATTAACATGCAGTATCTGGGGGGGGCTTAGAAGTATAGAACTTAAATGAAGTAATACACTAAAGTATGGTCTGTTAAAAAATTAAAACTAAAAACACAAAAAGAAGCTAAATAGAGAGTTCCAAACAATAACAAGGTAAACAATGGCTCGATGGCCTTCTTCTTATTGAATTCTTGGAATGAAAACAAAAATCTTACCCACTTTCCAAAGGGCCTAGGCAGAGGCTCTAGGACCTGATGCAAGGATGTTTGTCCTTCAAGTTCTGCCTTTTGACGCAGTCTAACTCTCTCTCTTTGCTGCAATGGGCTAAGATTGTTGGGTGGCCAACAATTGAGTCCTCTTCTTTAGCTCTTGATCCTTGGTTCACACAAGACACTAGTGTTGGTTGGGAAACTTTGGCCAGCATAACCTTGTGATCACCCATTTTTCATCTCTTTGAGGGTTTATATAGGTGAGCTTTCAAACCTCCTTCCCTCCCTTGGTATATGGTGGATAGTGACCCAAGGGAGGGGCAATATTCCATTGTGGGATGAAATATGCTTTTGTGTGCTCACAAAAGGCCTAAGGAGGCATTGGTGCTATCCTTAGGTGGATTTCACATAAGGAGAAACTATCCCTTGCTTGCTTGTGGTCCGGGAAAGTGAATTTTTGCTACTTCGAGGAATGCGCACTTATTGGGCTCTAGTGCACGTAGAGGGCACTCTTCTCGAAGGAAAAAGCACGCATTTGAGCATTTATGACTAGTTCAATATTTAATTGCTCAAAACCTTAGAGATTCTTGATTCCATAATGTATTCCTGTCCTGTAAATCCTTGGGCTCGACCTTAATTGATGTCGTTTTGTGCTGTACAATTTTCTAGTGTTAACAACCACCTCTATTGGAAAACTACTGTCAAAAAAATCCTTAGAGCTAGTTACTATTGGCCCGCCCTCTTTCAAGACATCCATAAAATGGTAATTGCCTGCCATAAGTGCCAAATCTTTGAAGGCAAAAGAAAACTGTTGCCATTACCTTTGCATCCTATCTCTGTTGAAGCTCCTTTTCAACAATGGGGCCTAGATTTTATTGGAGAAATCCTTCTTGCCTCCTCTTCCCAACACAGACAGATCCTCACTACAACTGATTACTTTACAAAATGGATAGAGGCCATCCCTTCTAGAATTTCCATAGACTCAGTAATTATCAAATTCCTTGAAAATCACATTTTATCTAGATTTGGATGTCCTAGAAAGATTATCACTGACAATGTTGTTGCCTTTAGATCCAATAAAATGGTGGATTTTTGCCACAAATATCATATTACATTGGTACATTCTACAACTTATTAGCCTTAAGGTAATGGGTTGGCAGAATCCTCAAACAAAATTTTGGTGAACATCATAAAATTTTTTTTGGAAGAGAACAAGAAGTCATGACACAAAAAACTAGTACATGCACTATGGGCAGATAGATTAACAAATAAAAAGTCAATTGGAGTGTCTCCCTATCAGCTAGTGTATGGAGCAAATGCAATTTTTCCAACAAGTTTAGGAGTGCCAGTAATGAATCTCATCCAAGAAGTACAGTCTGAAGAAAATGACATGCTAAGAAGAATAAATCAGATTGTCCAGTTGCAGCAAACCATAGAAGAAGTATATAAGAAAATACAACAAGTGCAGGAAAACATCAAGAAGACATTTGATAAAGTAACCAAGGAAAATGACTTCAACATTGGTGACAAAGTGCTGAAGTGGGACTCAAGAAGAGAAGACAAGGGAAAGCATGGAAAATTTGAAAATCTATGGAAAGGTCCATATGCCATCCATTTTGCAAGAGGTAACAATGAATTTTTCCTACAAGAGATGGATGGAACATAATTGTATGGAGGTCATGTCAATGGAAATATGCTAACAATGAATTTTTCCTACAAGAGATGGATGGAACATAATTGTTTGGAGGTCATGTCAATGGCAAGATGCTCAAGCATTATTTTTGTTAAAGATCTCAGTTTAAAGCTTTATTCATTGTATATAAAAATGTTTGAATAAAATATCGGAAAAATAAACATTAAAAACAAAGAAAATAAGAAAAGAGGGAAGATGAAAAGAAGATGTAAATCCCCATACCAAAAAATAATATTTCTGAAAGTGTGCAAGTCCAAATGCCACTACTTTTGAAGAGTAAGTCTTGTTCAGTGATACAGCCTAATCGTGATTGAAATTTTTTAAAATTTTTGTTGATAAGTTAGAAATTAATATTTTCCAAACTTTTTAAACTTGGCTTATCAGTATATTATATTAGGAAAAGTTATTGGTTCCAATGTTCAAATCTAAACCAAGAAAGAAAGAGAGGGATGCATGAAAATTTTCAAACTACAGCCCTTAAAGTTTTTGGTTTTACTTTTTGCAAAATAAATCCTGTGTGGAGCTTGTACAAAATGCCACAACTCATGACAAATCAAACTACTTAATCTTGTTTTGATCATGTTTTCAATTCCCTGTTTTCATATTAGAGAATGAAAATTTGTCAAACTGTTCAATATTGACAGGTAAGTAGATTAGGTAGAGAATAAAAGAGCTCAAAAGTCTAATCTGAGCCTTTGGATGATATAACTATAGAAGTAGATAGTTTCCTGTTTTCAAAAGAAAAATTATGTCAAGGTTTGACTAATATAAATGCACCCAAATGAACAAAAAATGTTAGGAAAATATGATGGGTAGGTAGAAGTTGATTTGAAGCAATCATGTTTTTCAGATTTTTAACATCACTGCTTCAAAGAACAATAGAAAATCACCAAATTAAAAAGAGGAGTCCATCAAAAACAAATTAAGGCACTAGTCTACAAATTCCAAAGATTTAATCTATGAGGTTCTTGACACCTCCTAAAGGAGCTTCCCTCCCCATCTGGAGCCACTGTTATCCTCCTGTATTCTACATAGTTCACTAGGTGACTATGTATCTTCTGCAAGAACCTAAAGATAGCATTCTTGGCCTATCAACTATCTTTAGAAATCTCACTACCTTCATTATCCTCAATAAACCATTTTCACTATATTTCACCTTTGCCTTCTCAAAAATACCTTCCTGCTCTTAAGTTACTCATCCTAAGCTTGTTTCTTTCATTTTCACCCTCTCTCCCTATCACCAATCTCATTCACTCATTTCTTCCACTAAAAGCCCATTTTCCCATCCAAAAACCTTTCAAAACCCTCACCTTCATCATTTTCCTCCTATTGCACTAAAACAATGTAAAAATGCATTTTTACATTGTTTTTAAATCAAAATATTAGCCTCTCGGGACCCACATTTTATATTTAAAAAAACCATGTTTTAAATATAAACCCGACTTCTTTAAATTTTTTAAACCCTCCCCCTTTACCTTAATAAACAAAAGCACCTTCACTTATGGTTTTTTCCCCAAGCTCCTTTTTTAAATCCCCCACCCACATTAACCTAACCCCATGCCATATAACCTCTATCCTTGCCCATTTAATAAGAGTTCCTGCTTATTCAATTAAGACCCTGGGTCTTGCTTCACACTAAACCTCCCGCCCATTCAAATTCTGCCACCTGTCTGCCTGGGCCCTCCCTTTCTACTTGCCTGCCGCTCCCAAAGCTTGCAACCATTGTTGATCTCATCCCACGAGATCCAACAGTTGATTGCGCTTATCGCAAATACACCACGGGGTTAAACAAACCCCGACCATACGAAAAGGGCATTTTTCCCTTGCCACACAACGTTCACTGAGTGGAATCACATGCCTGCTCCCAGTAATACCATTACCACCCTTCTAGTCATGTTAAAATCTCCTTCCATGCTCCCGAAAACCATTTTTTTTCCTCCCGCCAAATTCTAATACCGCCTTCTATTTGAACACTATCCAGAGACCTGCGGCTCTGTGATGAAACCCCAACCCTCCATTAACGCCTCTGCAACACTCCAAAGCCTAAAAAATCCATAATAAACGTAGAAAAAACCATCCATGCAGGTTTTAAAAACTTAGAGTTTGTTTTGTGCGCAAGTTTAATGGTGGAAATGCATAATATGCATTCAATGGTTGAAAATTTTTTTTAATGAATGTTTGGGCGACGATCTAGAGGTTTTTTTTAATTTGAAGGGACCAGAGGCGAAATTCAAGCTTAAATCACCAAGGAATCATGATTCTCGGTGGTTAATAAAACCCTCCAGCAGCAGAAGAATGCATCCCTGCACCAAAAACACAAACAAAGGAAATCACATGAAGGTAAAACATCTAAGAAGACTGCAACAGTAAAGATCAGAAGGTTAAAGGGCTAATTATAGATCAAAGGACACATCAAAATATTAGCCACAAAGTAGAGGTTAAAGGTAATAAGGACAAAATATCAAAGGTTTAAATGATAAATTCAAAGGTTAAAAGGCAGTATCGACAAGAAAGATAGTAAGATATTTTAAAAAGAAAATCCAAATTTTAAAGGCCTAAATAAAGTTCAAATGATAAAGAGAGGCAGATCTACCGAGAAACATATTTGAATGATCAAATCCACAACAATTTCTTCTTCAAAGGATATTTTTTTTCCATCTACAACATGTTTTCTTTCAATAAAGCATCAAATAGTTATTATAAAGAGTCAGAGATATTTTTCAACTACCAGCAGTTATTGTAAAATTATTGAAAAAGCCTTAAAGTCAAACATTTCTAGAAATTAACTCATAATTTAAGTTAGACGTTACTATTTTAGAGAAATACTCTCAGATATTTTTTCCTTGGGCCTTGCATGGTCTCAAAGGTCAAAAACACATTAATTTTGTAATAAATGACATTTGAAACCATAGCTTAGTATCACCTCCTCATTTGCAGATAAATACTGCATGTAAGCCTCATTTTTAGTGTTGGTTAGTTGGTGGTTATTTGACTGATTTCTGTTGCTAAGCTAGTTGAGGACTACTAGGCTGGATTTGAGAAAGCGCTGAGTTGCAGAGAGCTATTGTACATGGAGTAATGTAACTGTTTTGATCATTAGTAATACAAGCATGTTCACAAGATTCTTGAGCTATGTTAATGGTGATTTTTTCCTTATTTGTCAATGTTTTTCTTTTGTTTTCCATTCTGTCCATACTTCTCTAATAAAAGAACATAAATTTTAGAGTAAGATATGTTGTCTTGGAACCCTATTTATGTCTCCCTTATTTATCTTAATGTTTTCCTCTGTAAGGTCTGATTGGAGAATTCTTAATTGCTATCTAGTTCCACCTAGCTTATTGCCTTGGAAATAATTTAATAGAGTCAAGCCAAAGAAGTCTATGGTAAGCTCTGTCATTTGGTGTCTCTTGAAATATTGTTTTTAAGGCCTTTCTTTGAAGTATACTTAGTAGACTCTAAACCAGGGAAGTCTATGGTATGCCATGTCCTCTAGTCTGCTTCAAAATGTTTCTTTGAAGGTATTTTGAGTGTTGAGTTAAAGAAGATAGGTTTAGCTTTCTCTTTAGCTACTCTCACTGTTATCTTAAATGTTTTCTTTGTCTAAAAGGAATTTTAGGATTGCTAGATTGTTGTCTTAAAGGTTTGCTTATTAAATTCTGGCCAAAGAAGTCTATGGTATGCCCTGTCTTTTGGTTTTCCTCAAACAGTTACCTAAAAGGATTTTCTTGTTAAAGTAGAGCTAGAAGATTCTTAACTGACTATAGCTTTGTTGCCTTCACAACTTATTGTTATTTCTTATCAAAATCTAATCTAAGAGATCCACTTGATATAGTTATCTTGTCCTATGAAAACCCTTGCAGAGTTGATGAATGATTAAATCCTTTTATGACTCCATGGCCCAATGGATTAATGTTTCTCATAGTCTATCTATTTAGCTAAAACACTCCCTCAATTAATCACACCACATATTTGTCAACCTATCAATTAATCAACCAAAATAAACTAGTCCTTAGAACTTCATAACTAGCCTAATATCATAAAACAAGAGCACAAAGACATATTATCTATAAACACTTATATAGAGAGATCCCTCTCTGAATCCAGGAAGGCTAGGTCCTAGGATTCCAAAGTGGTTCTGATGTGGCCCATGTAGCGTTTGTTCTTGCCAATCTTGCAAATCACATGGAGCCAACAATAGTCTTCTCATTGAGAAATAAACGACCCAGATTAGATATATAATCAATGGCTGAGATCATAATTTGACTTGATCCATGTTCTCTAGAAGGTTCATACTCTCTTTTATTAATACCCATTAATTATTTAATTTCCCTAAGTTTAGACTTAGGGTCCCCATTAAAATAATTAATTATTTTAATAAAAATTTAACCATGTGGAATTTCCACAAACGGTTTTTGGGTTATTTGGAAAACTAGTGTCTAAGTCTTTCCACAAAATTTGAGACTTATACCACTTTCTGATGCTACAAAAATAAAAACTCCCTCTTAGCGAGCAAAGTTCTCTATCAATTATGCTTGCTGAATTCTTCTCTGACCCTGAAGCATCCTCTGCATTGTTGATGTTGTCCACCAACGCTATGTTGTTGCTGCCAGCGCATTGCTACATTTGTACTACAACTTTCTCTAAAGTACTAAATTATCTGCTTCTACTTAAACATATTCTCAACAATCCTCATATTCTCCCTGAAATAAATAAACTTCTTTCTCTAGAGGGCCTTGGTGAGAATGTATGCCACCTATTATCCTGTAGGAGTGTACTATAACAATACTGATCCCCACTGGATACAGTCTCTGATAAAGTGACACTTGATGTCAATGTGCTTCGACCGATCATGAAAAACCAGATTCTCAGAGAGCTTGATGCAACTCTGATTATCACACAGAATATTGGTCGCTTCCTTCTATCTCCTGAATAGATTCACAAGCAACTTTCTAATCCATATGGCTTCATACGATGTTGTGCTTGTTGTCATATATTCAACTAAAACTGAGCTCAGTGCTACAAAATTCTGTTTCTCGCTGCACTAGGAGGTCATTAATGATCCAATACTGAAATAGTATCTTGTGGTACTTTTCCGATCTACTAAACTTCCTTCCCAATTTGTGTGAGTGAATCCACTTATTCTGATGTCATTTCCTCATATCTAATTTAATCCATGCTCGAATTTTTCCCGTATATATCTGAGAATGTGCTTGGCTACTACCTAGTGTGCCCTCTTTGGTTCCACCATGAACTGACCGAGGGTGTTGACAGCATAGCAGATGTCTAGCTTGGTGTTGACAAAATACATAAGAGATCGTATGAGTTGTCTATAAAAGGAGGGGTCTACTTCTTTGTCATGAGGTGCATCAATATTTTTCCAAGTTGTGATCATTAGAGTGGCCATGGGTCTACAATATTGCATCTTAAATCTCTTCAGAATTTAGGTAGTGTATCTCCCTTGTCCAAAAAATATTTCACCCTTATTTTTCCAAACTTCCAACCCAGGAAATAATGCATCGGCCCCAAATCCTTCATGCCGAATTTTGTTTCCAGGTTCTCCTTACAGTCCTTATGAGCCTAGATGAACCTGACAGAAATAAGTCATATAAATATAATACCATAATTAGAGGCTCATTCTCTACTGTCACATAGTAGAGATTGGGATCTGCGCTACTCTTGAAAAATCCCATCTTCTACAAGTAACCATCAATCCGACCATACCAAGATCTAGGTGCTTGTTTAAGCCCATACAAGGCTTTCTTCAGCTTGCATACATGAGTTTTATTCTCATGTATCTCAAAGCCCTCTAGTTTTTCAATGTATACCTCTTCTTCTATCACCCAATTCAAGGATGCAGTCTTGATGTCCATCTAGTGAATCTCCCATCCCATCTACGCTACGAGGGATATCATGGATCTGATAGAAGTATACTTGGCTATAGGTGTGAAGGTATATTCATAGTTGATTCCTTCCTTTTGAGCATACCCGTTAGCCACAAACCTGGCCTTATAATTTTCTACGCTTCCATTTGCTGCATAATTAATCTTGTAGATCCATCTCGAAACTACAACTGATATGTCCCAAGGTCTGGGTAAAACTTCCCAAACATAAATCATTATAGAGTTGTATTCCTCCACAATGGCATCCACCCAAAATTGATGTTTTACGATCTCCTGAAATCTATTTGGTTCCTCAACTTTACCTACCAATGCTTGGTACTTGTCTAACTATCTACGATGTCATTTTCGGGTTCTCGGAGTACCAACAAACTCCTCTGCGTCCCTTAGCATATGTCGTAAATCTATATTGATCCTACCACTAGTGGTAGGAGGATCAATCATCTCATCTTCTTGTTGTCCCATTTGCTGCGAGCTACTTGGATTTTCTTCTCTTGAAGAAATATTAGTACTAGTCATAGTGTTATATCCTGATGGTTGTCCATCTGTTGGATCCTTACCTAGCTGTCGCTAGACAAGAGGCACATACTCAGACTGTTCTTTGGTACACATTTCACAGGATCTTCCGAAGGCTCAATCCTCCATTAATTTCACATCCTTCCTTAATACCACTTTCATGTTCCCTGGAATGTAGATTTTGTGTGCCTTCGATGTCTCGTTATATCCTACGAGATACCCTTTCTCGACAGTCTAATCTAGTTTTCTTTGTTTCTGACCTAGAACATAACAATATACCACACTCCCAAAAATCCTAATGTGGCTTACCTCATGCTTCACCCCTGTGAATACACTCTCGAGTGTTGTCTCGCCCAATGCTCTGTGAGGAGTCCTGTTAAGAATATATATAGCGGTGTTGCATGCTTCTACCCACAAAAAATCTAGGCAGATCCTGGTCATACAAAAATTGCTTTGCTTCCCCAACAATAGTCATGTTCTTCCATTATACAACTCCATTCTACTCCAGATTGTAAGGAGTTGTCCATTCTCTTATGATTCCTTCCCTTTAGTTCGGTTTTCTACCAAAGCTTTGAATTATTTGAACTGATTAAATACCTCATCCTTGGTATTTAAGAAGGAAATCCAAGTCTTCCTGGAATGGTCATCTATGAAAGTGACAAAAAGTTAACTTCCACCAACAGCTCTAGTTTACATCGATCCATAGATATCTAAGTGTATTAGTCCCAATACACTTTTCACCCTATTTTTGCTTCTGGAATATGATTCTTTAGGGTACTTTCCTAGTACACACCCTCTGCACACGTCATCTTGTTTGGTGCTAAGAACTAGAACTCCCGTAATAGTTTCTTTGAGCATTTTCAGAGCCCCATGATGTAGATTCCCCATTCGTCTGTGCCATAGCTCATTATGATTTGATTCTCCACTTAGATTGTTTCTTACCATTTCCATTAGAGACTCGAGCTACAAGTTTTATAGCATGTTGCTTCGAGCCCCAATCTGAGCCTTCTTCTTCCATCTTGGATGCTTTAAATATACATTTCTATTGATAAATTATACATCATATCCCTTGTCTAGGAATTGAGACAATTAAAGTAAATTCATTCCCATACTTGGCACATGCAAAACATTTGTGGTTCAGAGACTATCGCCTGCTTTTGTTTGAAATTCTTTGATCCCTTTTCCTACAAGGGTATAGTTTGTCTTGTTTCCAATAGTAATATGGAATTCCATACACTCTTCTTGATATCTAGAGAAATGATCTCTTTCTCTAGTCATATGGGCTAAATCCCCACTATCAATATATCAATCATATTATGGTGCAGTGATTGATAATCACACACATTCCTTTTCCAACCTAGATGTTAGGTCCCTATATTACTAGTATAGTCCCTTATTGTTGTTAGTGTAACACCATTATTGTTATTATTGTGCCCCTGTAACCCCCATATAGTTATTATTGTTCCCTTAAATTATTATTGTTAGGTCGGCTAGGATTACATTGTGGCCCCATGGACTCCTATATATAGAAAGGAGGTTTTTTAATTTGTATCATCCAAGAAATTTTCATTCATGTAATGTATTGGAGGTTTCCCCCTCGAAGTGGCTTATTTCTAAGGCATTGACATCTCTTTTCTTCTATTTTTGGAGCTGGTTTCACAACATCTGTTATCAGAGCTTTGGATTCTAGGGTTTCGCTGCTCTAAACAAGTCATCATGGAATTTTCGATATAACATTTTTTCTCCGAAGGTTCAGAAGCTGAAAATTTTAGAGTACAAATCTGAAATCTTGAGGAACATCATCGCAAAATTTCAGAAATTGGTTCGCAATATTTTCGGAGATATGATCAGTGTAATTTAGGGCTTTGTGCAGGCTCCTGAATTTCACTTAAAAAGGTCATCGTGGAATTTTCGCGATAACCTTTTTTCTACGAAGGTTAAAAAGCTTAAATTGTTAGAGTGCGAAGCCGAAATCTGGAGGAACATCGTTATACTATTTCAGAGCTTGGTTCGCAATATTTTTGGAGATATGATCTGTGGAAATCAAATCTTTTCTGGCTCCTAAATTTCATCTCAAAGAGTTAATCGTGGGAAAATATTCATAACTCTCTCTCTGAGCGTTGTATTGGAATTATATAAAAAGTGACTAGAATTAAATAGAATTTAGTTTCATGTCTATAAATTCCAGAGCCAAAGGAGCACACAGTGACACGTGGCAAGTTGTACAAGTTCTCTCTACTGAACTAGTCCATAATTAGGTCATTGTGGGAGATTGGACATAACGTTGTCTTGAAGAATCCAAATCAAGTTAGACCTATGGAAATTGAAATAAGCTTCAAAGGACTATTATAGGGCCGAATTTCAAATTTTGAGGATCTGCAAGTATGGAGATAAGTCAATTTCAATATCAAGCTCCTCAAAATCAAGTAAAAGGTGTGTGTGTGTTTTTTTTCCAAATTGCATAAGTCTTGTTTGAAGAATCAAGTTGAATTGATTCCAAGGGAATATTGTAGAATAGATATCAGTATTGGATTCTCAAATGGCCCCTAAAAATAATTCAACACCAATTAATCCTTTAGTAGGCTCTACTATGACTCATGAAGACGAAGAATGACACTATTACATATCAAAATTACAAGAGGAATTGCAACAAATTTCTCTCTCGCAAAGAGAAACAAAAAATGACATGGAAGTTTTGAAGAAAGGCGTGGAATATAAGATGGATGGTTTAAAGAATGACATGGAAGCTAAGATGGATGGCATGGGGGCTAGCATGGAATCTAATATGGATGACATGGAAGCTAAGATGGAAAACATAAAGAATGATCTAAAAGTAGACATGGAAGGTTTGACAAATTTGATACAAGAAATGTTTCCTAATGGTGAAAAGATAGTAGAGGAAACTCATGATGAGAATAAAATAAATTTTAATCGTTATTTCATAAACTCTAATGTTGGAGGGAAGAGCCATCATATTCCAAAAATGGATATGATGAAGTTTGATGGAAGGGATCCTGTAACATGGATACTACAGATGGAGCAATATTTTGATCTCAATAATGTGAAAAACACACAAAAGGTATGCATTGCAACTTTACATTTAGAACAAAATATATTTGTATAGTATCGATGGCTTTGCTCTTGCAAAAAAATTGTCACTTGGTCAATTTTTACGGAGGAAATGATAGCACATTATGAGGATATAAAGAGCAACACTTTCTTTAGCCAATTGATAAATCTCAAAAAGAAATGTTCAGTGGGGGAGCACATTGAGGACTTCCAAAAATTGAATATAAAGGTAACTGATATTCTAGAGGAACACGTGATTGATCTCTTCATAGGTACTTTAAAGAATAATATCGAACATGAAGTTTACATTTTGGAACTTGATTCATTGGAGAAGGCATTCAGGTTGGCAAGAAAAATTGAATGTAAAATTATGGCGACAAGGAAGCCTACCACTCACTTCTATAAGGATGGAAGTGTTGCTACTCCTAGATTTCCACAACCTACAAGGTTTACACCACAACAATTGGAAGAAAAAAGAGAAAAAGGCCTTTTCTACAGTTGTGATAGAAAATACCCTAAAGGTCATAAGTGTGCTGAGAAGAAATTATTTTACATAGATTGTGAAGAGGAAGAAGAAAATGAACAAGAAGAGGATATACACCAAGAACTAGCCCTAGAAGAGGAAAAAATGAGTCTGACCATATCGTGTAATGCATTGGTAGGAATTACCACTCCTCAAAATCTCAAGATAGAAGGACCTATCAAGAAGAAAAAGGTAATAGTGTTGATTGATCTAGGTAGCCAAGGAATTGAATTGTTTCCAATACCTAGCACCAGAATGTCAAGTGATGGTTGCAAATGGAGGAACTATAAATTTCTTTGGAAAATCCCATAATATCAAGATAATCATGGGGGAATATGTATTGAATAGTCCAATGCTTTCCATTCCTATGGGAGGTGCGGATGTTGTACTAGGAGTACAATGGTTACAATCTTTGGGGACGATAAATTTTTATTGTCAAGAACTTTTCTTGAATTTTTTTTCAGAAGGAAAGGAAGTCGAATTATGGGGTATTGCAGGGAAGCCGAGAAATATAATAAGCTCTAACGTCATGAAAAAGATTCTAAAGAAATAACAGTGAGGCATAATTTCACAATTATGCTCACTAGAAGTTCCAACATCAAAATCATCTATTTCTGCAGATCTCCAAAAAGTCTTGGATAATCATTCCAAGGTGTTTGAAACTCCCAAAGGACTCCCACCTATTCGTGATCATGATCATGCTATTCATTTGATTCCAGGAATTATTCCTCCAAACATCAGGCCTTATAGATATCCTTATGTCCAAAAGAGCGAAATTGAACGTACGATTGCAGAAATGTTAGAGGCAAGTATAATTCAACCTAGTCAAAGTTCTTTCTCTACTCCCGTAGTATTGGTACACAATAAGGATGGATCATGGTGCATGTGTCCGGATTATAGGGAGCTCAATAAGCTCACAATTAAAGAAAAATTTCCCATTTCTGTGATTTATGAATTATTGGATGAATTACATGGAGCAATTCATTTTACCAAGTTGGATCTTCGTTCAGGATATCATCAAATTAGAATGAAGACTGAAGATATTCCGAAAAAATCATTTCGAACTCATGAGGGTCATTATGTATTTTTGGTCATGCCTTTTTGCCTTACCAATGCACCTTCTACATTTCAAGGGTTGATGAATTCCATTTTCAAACCCTTCCTTAGAAAAGTTGTGCTAGTATTTTTTGATGATATACTAATCTACAACAGGTCTTGGAAGGACCATGTTCAACATGTTGACAAGGTGCTCAAACTATTGCAGGAGAAACAATTATATGAAAAAACATCCAAATGTTTCTTTGGAGTACAAGAAGTGGAATATCTAGCTCATATTGTATCTCACGAGGGTGTTAAGGTAGACCCTAACAAAATTAAAGCCATTAAGGAATGGAAAGTAGCCACAATCATTAAGAAGTTACGAGGATTTATCGGGTTAACAAGGTATTATTGCAATTTTTTTAAGAATTATGGGAGAATAGAAACACCTCTAAAAAAATTATTGAAGAAAGATGCATTTTTACAGACTCCTGAAGCAACTAAGGCCTTTGAACATCTTAAAGAGGAAATGTGACTAGCACCAGTCTTCGCTATGCCAGACTTCACAAAAACCTTTATTGTCGAATGTGATGTCTCAGGAAATGGAATTGGTGTTTTTTTTAATGCAAGAAAGAAGACCCATTTCTTTTGAAAGTCATTCAATCAAAGGAAAGTATTTACAGAAACCTATTTATGAGAAGGAAATGTTAGCAATACTGCATGCACAAAATAAATGGCGAACTTACCTAATGGGAAGACACTTCAAGGTAAAAAATGATCATGACAGTCTTAAGCACTTTTTGGAACAAAGACTATCTTCAGAAGAGCAGCAAAAATGGGTCACAAAGATGTTGGGTTATGACTTTGAAATAATCTACAAAAAAGGGAAGCTAAATGTTGTCGCAGATGCACTCTCAAGAAATAATGAAGAGGTGGAAGCAATGCTTTGTGCTATTTATATTATCCAACTAGATTGGATAACCGAAGCAAGAGATGAATGGAAGAAGGAGGAAGAAGTGTGGACACTCATTCAAAAGTTGCAGCAAGATCCTAGTACATATGATACATTTAGTTGGAAAAATGATTCCATATGGTACAAAGATCGCTTATATCTTTGTAATAATTCCCAAATAAAACAAAATATTCTTTTGGAATTGCACACTTCTCCTTTAGGAGGACACTAAGGATTTTTAAAAACTTACCACAGGGTGAAGAAAGAAATTTTTTGGGATGGCCTTAAATCTGATATTCAAAAGTTTGTGGTGAAATTTTTGGTTTGCCAGTAGAATAAAATTGAGACAATTAAGACCCCGGGTCTTCTACAACCTTTATCCATTCCAAGTCAATGTTTGGAGGAGATTTCAATGGATTTTATCACAGGTTTACCTAAGTCTGAAGGAAAGAGTGTCATCATGGTGGTAGTTGATAGACTTACCAAGTATGCACACTTTTGTGCATTATCTCATCCATTTAAAGCAAGTACGATTGCTACTACATTTATGGACAGAATTCAAAAGCTACATGGAAGCCCAAGGGTTATTGTGAGCGATAGAGATCCCATTTTTACTGGAAATTTTTGGACGTAGTTATTTTCTTGTTTGGGTACTCAATTAGCTCATAGCTCATCTTATCATCCTCAATCTGATGGTCAAACTGAGATAGTAAATAAATGTTTGGAAGGATATCTTCGTTGTTTTTTATCTGATAAAAAAACACAATGGGTCAAGTGGTTACCTCTCGTCGAATGGTGGTATAACACTTCCTTCCATACTGCAGCAAAAATGACCCCATTTATGGCACTTTATGGATATCATCCACCATCCATCACATCATATTTAAGAGAAAGTTCTAAGGTTCAAGAAGTGGAATATCACATCGAGCATCTACAAGAAGTTCTCCAACTCTTAAAGGATAACCTCAATTTGGCACAAAATTGAATGAAACAACAAGCAGATCAACATCAGAGCAAGAGAAGTTTTGACGTAGGAGACTGGGTATTGCTAGTATGAATCTTAATTCCAAGCATATGAAAAAAGACCACTTTAGCTGCGCATAACAAACAACCCTAACAGAAAATATGGCTGGGAGGAAAACACAAGAGGGTGTTCCCTGTTCTCCTCAATGGGATGGGTTCTTGTAAGTCCTCAGCACTTCAGATCTAAAATTCCTCTCTCTTGATGGTGTAGATATTGGTGCATAATTAAAATATTATTAACCAAATCAAGATCCAAATTTTATGGAATATTTTATTATATTTGTTGGAGGGAAAAAAATTTTGTTTTGGGTCAAATCCCTTTATTTGTAAATAATAAATAAATAAATGATTTATTTATCATTTTAAGGATGTGGTTGAATAATAATCAAATAAATAATGATTTATTTAATTATTTAAACATGAGTACAAGATGGTAACTTATGACGAAAGTCGACATGAGCGTGGACAAGTATGGAGGAAAAGTGGTGCCCCCGGTATGAGTGTTGCAAGTGAAGAAATTAAATTTTGAGGAGGGGTGAAGTAACACTTCTTGGAAAAAATGTGTCTTGGTGGAGTATCAAGTCACTAAAAACTAATAGATACCCATTTGAGGGCTCAGTGAGAGATTTCCAATGGTACAGACGATTCATAAAACTGAGCTATGGTTTGACCACAGTAGGCGAAATAATAATCAGGGGTTTTTAATAAGTCATTTTCCCTCCAAATTCACTCATTTGCAGGTGGAGTTGTGGTGAATGTAGTGGGGAGAGAAGGCCCTAAATCTTGCGGTGATCGTAGCAGAAAAATCGACCGTTGGAATTGAGATCCATCAGTTGCAAGAAAGAGGCCTAATCCAACTCTTTCATTTCAGTGGATTGAAAGTTTAGTTTAGGTACCTAGAGCTCATGAAAAATCCAGGTCGCACTTTTGGGGGTCTGTTCTGTGACCTGGGTAGTAGGTACTAGGAAAAAAAATCTGTGACATGTCCCAAGAAATGACTTGAAAATTGCGACCTATCAGAGAAAGGGGGTTTTAGTGTTGTTTTTGGTTGAGATTTGGGATTTTTATGGTTGTGGGGCATAGGTGCCCCCAAGCATGTTGTGGTCATGCCAAGATGTATTTAGAAAAATGGGAATATAAACACATTTTAATAATGTGGCGCGCCATTTGTTTTCGTTATGGTTATGCAGTTTCAGAAAGGGAATGGAGGATTACCAATCTCTTTTGGTATTTCATATATGAATAAAATGGACTTTAAGTTTCCAGATTGACATACATGGTGTCACTATCCCAAAGAGAGGATTAGGAGATAATGAACTGGTGCTCTCCTAGAAAACTCACAGGTTGGTCAACAAAAATGTCGAAGGGACTGGGTTGTTTATGTAATATGAAGGAATGATGAGGGGTATCATCCCTAGAGTGATATGAAGTGATATGGGACTCTAGAAGTTCTTTTAAATGTGGAAGAATAATGGTAATAGAGTCAGAATTTCTTCTCCTGGTCTCTCAAATATGGGTGCCCCCTTACCTAAACATTGGGTGTCAATGTAATGGCCACAAGGTGTATGTGGTTCAAATGCATGGGTTCGATGTAAGGGGGGATACATAAAGTCAGGGGTGGTGAATGCTTCCATAATGTCATCATCATAATATAATATGGGGTGACTGGTGGAAGAAAGACCACCTGACATGGCGAAGCTACTTGACTCATCATCATGAGAAGAGAGGTTCACATGCACATCATCACAAGTGGTGATAGAAGAGTAAGAAGATAAAGGATATACCGATGTTGAGCCCAGGGTGATCACTGAAGGGAGGTCAAGAAAAACATCAGGGGAAGTCTCCAAGGGGCCTTCCATCGAGGGTCTGATGGATGATGAGAGGTAGAAAATGGTGGATGAAGGCTTTGTCATCTCGACATCAGGAGGGGGAATGTCAATGGGAGCATTCGTTTCCTCTGGTTTTTCCAAAGAAAAATGTGCAAATAAGGGAGTGGTCCACTCATTGTGCTTGGCCTCGAATTGACGCAATGCTTCCAAAGAGGAGTGGTACTCTTCAAGACGGGGACAAAGGTGAGTATAGTGGCCATGGAAATCACTCAGAGCACAAGGGTGATTTGTGCACAATTATTTGAGTTTCTGGATTGAATCGTGTATAGTGACATAGACCTCAGGGATGTCAGATTCTGAAAATGCCGCATTTATCATTGGCTTAAGGTGGGGCAACTCCAGACAAGTATGGATGGAATGCCTGACAACATCACACAAAGCGCATTGGATAACCTGCCTTGGCGGCTGAGGAGGGGCAAGGTTTGTCAGGGTAGTCATGTCTATGGTTGCTTTGTGGGCTTTTCCCCTATTACCTGAAGCTGTCGAAACATGAGGAGGTTCCTACTAAGGTGGCTGAGGCACTGTAGCCATGGGAGAAGTCATAGGGACTGGTTGAATCATGGTCAAAGCAAGATATGGTTTGGGTGACCAGGTTGGGTAGTGGTTGGGGGATCAAGGTATCAGATGGGAATCCCCGAGGTCATGTTAGGTAGAGAGAGGGTGGCCATAACAGGTACTGTGTAGACTCTGGGAGGGGGGACTAGGAATGGTATCTGACTAGAGGGGTAGTGACCAGATGGGATGACTCTAAGATGGTTAAGGCCTAGAGGAACTATTATAGGAGGATAAAGAGGCTCATGAGTACCAGCTAAAGGTGAAGGGCCAGGAGAAGAAGGTCCAAAAGGCTGATTAGAGATCATCATGAGAATCTGGTAATCAGAGGTACCAGATGGAAGAGGTTGAGTGGCAACTTGACATTTAGGTGGTGGGGTAGCCACAAATCCTTACTGAGGGAAAGGATTGGTAGGCACAACCGGTTGGCTAGGTGCAGTACTGGGAGGAACGAAAGGGACAACTTGATTTCCTCTCAATGTTGCTTGAGACTCCCACGTCTACCGCATATGTGGCAAAAGAGGACAATCATGTGTATAATGACCATAAACACCACAAAAAGAATAGGGCTTGTTCATATGAATAGGCCTGTCCTACTTGGGCTGAGTGCCCTGTTGCTGGTTTGTAGTGCTAGGAGCATTACCTTGATTAGGTCTAGGATTACGAGGGGTAGATTGATTTTGAGTGCCTTTCCTCTTATTTTTTGAGCGAGGAGGATTAGTTGTGCCCTGTTGTGCATACACCTGCCCCTGAGGGGGCAGTGGTTGTTGTTGCGGGTTTGAGAAGGGAAGGGAGGAGGAGGTGCTAATGCTAGAGGAGCTGGAGCACCAGGCTATGGATACAGATAATAAGGAGGTTGGGTAACAGTGTGGTAAACAAGAGGTTGGGAAAAAAGAGGAGGCATGTCGTATCTTGGATATGTGCTACTGGGAGGGGGGAAAGTGTAGGAGGTGTTGGCCCCACTTGAGGAAAACCATAGCCCATGGGAGGTTGAGCATACGGATTAGAGAGAGTTCCAACAATACCATTGGCGGCATGAGATGCCCTGGTGCATTGGCACCACCGGGTCTGGGAAGATTAGGTAGAACGGTATAAACATAACTCAACTGAGCGTAGATCAGGTCATATTTTAACGCAATTTGGAGAGCGACTTCCTTGGTTTGAGGAAAGTGTGATGCGATATCTTTCCCGATAGGCAACAAGAGAGATCTAAGGAACCAGTCCATGTAGACACGGTCTTCGAAGGTAGGGGCTCGACATAGGCTCTTTCTTCTCCGCCATTCTTGTATATGGTCGGATAGGTGGGTCGCAGACGATTGATGGAAAGAAGTCAAGAGTTCGGTGCTAGTGTCATGATGAAGAGGAAGCTGGAAGTCAGACAGAAAATCCTGGGCAAGAGTCGCAAAGGTGGTATGAGAGGAAGAGGCCTGATCAACATACCACTTAGAAGCTTCACTAGTAAGCATTCGTTGGAACAACCAAAGATGGACAGAGTCATCAGTAATGGAATTAGACAAATACCACATGTGGAAAGATCGAACATGATTTGAAGGATCTTCTCTAGCAAGGCCTTCAAAATTTTGGATGTCGAAAGGGAGCTTTGTCAGCATAGCAGGCCAACTAGCATCATGGTGTATCGGGTCGTTTATCAACTGGAAAAAATCAAGGAGGTTGAGGCCTGCCATGAAGGGGAGCAAGGGCGCAGCAGGGGTAGTGTCTGTTGTGGTCCCACTAGTGGTATTCCCGGCATGAGGGTTGGGGTTACCACCAGCATTAGGTTCTGCACCAAACATGTTAAGGTGTTAGGGGGAGAAGGAGAGCCCAAAGGACCAAAAGAAGAGTCAATTCCCAGAATTAGTGAAGGGCTAACTCAAACCCTACGTGGAGGAGTAAGTATTCCTACTGGAAATTGAGGATGAAGGCTAAGAAGTCTCTGCGATAAACGCCTTGGTGGTGCAATGATGATGACACAAACACAAAAAAAAGGAAAAAGAGACCGACAAGGGTAAGGAGTTGCAGGATCAATTGATTACAATGTTTAAACAAGGGTAGAGAGGTGCAGGATCAATTTATTTCAATGTTTTTAGAGTCTTTGCTTGACGGTGCTAACCAAGCCCTTTTTCGCTTAGGGTCTATGTGTAAAAGTGTGTAAATTTTAATTTTTAAACCCATAAATTTGTAGAGAAAAAGAAAAAGTGTGCTGTATAGCTATAAATAAACCTGCAAATGATAGTATATAGGCCTACAAAAATAGAAGATAAATAGCTAATAATGCAATAATCTAAACCCAAGGAGGCAGGTCTCTCAACAAATAGTCTATGAATAATCAAAACGCACTAAAAAAGCCAAAAGATCTAATGTCAAGAGGGACAGGAATCTAAAAGACAAAATCTGCTAGAAAGTGGTGCAGAAAACAACAACAAATCAGAAGAAAAATTGTTGTAAAAGAGGTGGCGAAAGGCTATCTCTTGAAGGGAAACAGAGTGAACCCTAGAGGAAAACCCAAACAAAGCTAGATGAGGTGGTTTGGATGGATAAAAATTTGATCTAGAGTGGATCTGAAGGTGAGGTATCAGATCTGAAAAAAATGGGTGAAGACTGAAATTTCAGACAACCTGCAACAGCAAAAACTCTTCCACAAAAAGTGGAGGGTACTGAAGCCATAGGGGGATAGGTTCCCACTTAGTATAGAAAAACAGAACAATTACAGGTCCAAAATGGGTGGATATGGAGGTCAGAAAACCCTGAACAAAGGCTCAGACAAACCCAGAAAACTTTTAGAAAAATCCCTGCAAAAAGTCCAGGTCGCAGTTTCTGACCTGTTTTCAGTAGAGGTCACAATTTTTGGGCTGAAAGGTGCGTCTTGAGGGTCTAGGTTGTAGTTTTTGGGACAAAAAGTGTGACCTGCACTTCCAGCACTCTTAGCAGCAGATTTTAGAAAAAATTGTTGTCTCAGCTGTGGCTGATGTCTGTCACCTACGCAATAGGTTCGAAAACACATGGAAGTTAGAATTTTTATCGTTTTAGGGTTTCATAGGTTAAAAAAAACATCAAGAAAAGAAAAAACAAAGGGCTGAAGAGAAATCCTAGGTTTTGAAGTAGCTGGATATGCAAAGATCAAAAAAACGACAGCGGTCGTAATCGTAAACCCGTGTGGAGTCGCCAGTTGTTAGTATGAATCTTAATTCCAAGCGTACGAAAAAAGACCACTTTAGCTGTGCATAACAAACAACCCTAACATCAAATATGGCCGAGAGGAAAACACAAGAGGGTGTTCCATATTCTCCTCAATGGCATGGGTTCTTGTAAGTCCTCAGCACTTTAGATCTAAAATTCCTCTCTCTTGATGGTGTAGAAAACCTAGACAAAAATGGTATCAAAATATGACTATGATAGTGGATCAATAGTGAGACCAAAAGTATAGATCCAGAGTGATCTTTAGGCAACAAAAGGTGGTAAATGAATGGGAAAACCCTTCTATTTATAACAAAATATTGAGTTAGTCTAGATATTGGTGCATAATTAAAATATTATTAACCAAATCAAGATCCAACTTTTATGAAATATTTTGTTATATTTGTTGGAGGGAAAAGCAATTTGCCTTGAGTCAAATCCCTTTATTTGTAAATAATAAATAAATAAATGATTTATTTATCATTTTAAGGATGTGGTTGAATAAGAATCAAATAAATAATTATTTATTTAATTATTGAAGGGTGATTTAGTCATATTCAACAAAGAATATTATTTAAATAAGGTCTAAATAATTATTCTTATGAAATAATAAGATAAATAATGATTTATCTAATTAATTTCCTTCTTTTGGGTTAAATATAATTTGGAATATTAATTAAATTGTTGTTTAACTAATTATTCCTTGAGGAAAATCAAACAAATGTAGATTTATTTAATATTTCCTCATGGGGTTTCCTGTTTAAACCATAAAAAACTTAATAAAGGTGGTTTACTAAGTTATTTTTCATAGTGAATGCAATTTTACTTAGGGTAAAATTTGTCTTACATGGTGTACTTGGGTCCATCTAATAAAAATAGGTTATATGACCAAAAAATGGTGTAACAGGTATTTTTACGGCTACAACCATACAAACAAATGTCCCTCAATCAAGCGAAGAAGGATAATAAATTATCGCCAAAGTACTATGGTCCTTACGAGGTGTTGCAAAATATTGGTACTATGGCATACAAATTGGAGCTTCCTGCTTTTTCACGAGTGCATCCAGTTTTCGATGTTTCATGCTTAAAGAAGGTTATAGGTGAAAATATTGCAATTCAAACAATATTTCCAGAACTTGATGAGGAAGGAAAAATCATATTGGAACCTGAAGCGATCACGAAAATAGGAACTCGACAACTACGGAATCGATCAATTTAAGAGTATCTCATCAAGTGGAAGAAATTACCCACTAAATATTCTACATGGGAGGATGAGAGTTTTATACAAAAGCACCCAAAGCTACTCAAGCATTGAGGACAACACGTTTTTGAAGGAGAGGGGCATGTTAGGTCCCTATATTACTAGTTTAGTCCCTTATTGTTGTTAGTGTAACCCCCTTATTGTTAATATTGTGTCCCTATAACCCCCATATTGTTATTATTGTGCCCTTAAATTATTATTGTTAGGTCGGCTAGGATTACATTGTGGCCCCATGGACTCCTAGATATAGAAAGGAGGTTTTGTAATTTGTATCATCCAAGAATTGTTCATTCATGTAATGTAATGGAGGTTGCCCCATAGAAGTGGCTTATTTCTAAGGCGTCGACATCTCTTTTCTTCTATTTTTGGAGCTGGTTTCACAACACTAGAGGCCATCTCTGACAAAACTCGATCTTCCATCTTCTTCGTGCTTTTCCTTTACCGAAAAATTTTCTGTAGAAAGAATGCAAAAGCCCTTAGGTGTACGATTTTATGCCAAGGCAGCACCACGAGTCCTTTTTGGCGTAGACCCTCCTAATTCCTTTCCTAGCCTTGCTTTGATACCATGTGAAGATTTCAACTTGAAAACCTACTACATTATCTGACGTTATTTCTTTCTACTTATTATTCATAAATAAGTTATTTGCAGAAATATCTTCAGTAAATATTGAAATAAATTGAAATGCAGACTTCACCATATAATTAATGAGAAAAATGATAAGGAAAATACGAGCACATAAATGACACATATATTTTGGAAAATTTTCCCCAGAAAAACCCAATGCGGGAAAAATGATGCAATAGATGAGGGTTTCTATTATTCAGTAGAATCTTCTTGTATAATTTATAGTCAATAATGACGAAGAGAAATTATGAAAACACTGGAAGATATTTTCACAAAATAGTTGGATGATAAATAACCCTAGAAGGGCCCTCCTAATCCCCCCATGTCGTCACTGGACTGGCTCTGTATAAGGACTGCATAGAACTGCGTCACCCTTATGACATGCTCTCTCCTAGCCTCTGATTTGTCTCTTCTTGGAACCGCGTCACCTATTCCTGGACCTTGTATTACTGTTGAACCCTCTTTGTTTCTCCTTCACATGCAACTCTCCCTTTGAATCGATTTCATCTTGTTGAAATTCAACCACTCAGAAAAATTATTTACTCGGGCAACTGAGTATTTGCACTAGTGTATTTTCCAAATGACCCTCAAGCCTTCCTTTATAGTCTTCTCGATGTGAAATCAACGACCTAAATTATATATCTAATAAATGGATGAGATTTAAATTTGACTTGATCCATGTTCTCTTGAAGATTCACACTATGTTTTATTAATACCCATTATTTATCTAATTTCCCTAAGTTTAGACTTAGGTTCCCCATTAAAATAATTAATTATTTTAATAAAACATTAACCGTGTGGAATTTCCACAAACGGTTTCTGGGTTCTTTGGAATTCCAGTGTCAAAGCCTTTCCACAAAATTTGAGACTTAGATAACTTTATTATGTTACAAAAATCAACACCAAAAACATAGATCGTTTCACTGCTTTGTCGCTTTACAACCTGCAATTATACTTGGATGGTAGTTTTTCAATTATAACAACTAGATTTTATTTTTATTTTTAGTTTATTTTATTTATTTATTTTTTATTTTTTTTTATTTTTTTTTATATTTGAGAGTTTTTATGAAGGTTTAAGTCTGTAACTGTGTTTATTATTTTTCTCTAGCACTTCACCCTTGTCCATGATCCCATGGATTAGGAAAATACTCAAAATTCAAAATTCTTGGATCATCTTGAAACCAACGCCACAACATAGATCTCATCGCTTTGAATCCAACACATTTTGTTTCATTGAAATCCAACTTCGGATGCTCTCAGAATCGTGTTTTGGGTCATAACACTTGGCACATTTTCACTGGTCCATCATTAGCCAATAGATGGTTGACACTTGGCACTATTTGGTTGGTTGATACATGTTTGCTTCTAATTGGTTCGCAGGCTGCTATTGTGGCCCAATGAGGGAGTGTCATGTGGACCAACTAATGGTTTCCACACGGGCTCCCCATGTCGGCCAAAATTTATGTGAGGTCAAATAACCTCCACGAGAATTGAACCCAAGACCTCATGTGTAGAAAAAAATCACCTTCACCAACTCGAATGTGTTGCTCTTTTTTAATTATGGTCCAATATTTTCTATTTAAATTTTCATGGCCACACATTTGGGGAGGGGGGTCGAGGCTAAGCCCTAGCCCCTGTCCCTCCACTACCATAGGACAATGGGAAGGGGCCAAGAGCTATGCCTTAGCTTGGCCCATGGTGTCATGTAACCACATATGACCAAGTGCTTAAGTTAAAGGTGTCAGCGGAGGAATGGAAATTAGCCCATGATTTTCGACACCCAACGTGGTCGCATGGCACCATGTGACCAAGATTTTTGGACCTGGGGTCTAACTTTAACTATCCTACAATTTCGACCACCAGTTAGGAAGGCCATATTCACATGTCGTTACCATTTTCTGGGCACACAAGCTAGGTTTGGGTCGAATTGTAGGATTATTAACAACGGAATTGGGTAGAAACTTGAAACAATCATATTTTTCTCATTTTTTGGCCAAATAAGGTGAAAAAATATTCAAAATAAGCGTTTTCGATGGTGTTGGATCCATTGGAGACATAATTTTTGTTTTTTGAACTTTCTAAAATCCCTTAATTGTAATTTTTATCATGAATTTAGATATCTTGTCCAGTTTTTATTGCAAAGTTTTAAAACTATTTTTGTTTAATTGTATTTTTTTATCTTTCAGATTGCAGAGAGCACAAGATGAGAGCATACTCAACAACATTTAAAATATTTATTCAATTGGAATGTGAAATTTAAAAGACAAAACGCAAGTATTTTATCTCTAATTTCATATTATGGCTCTCAAAACTCTTATTTATTTTCCTTCTCAAATATTCCATCTCTTTCTACATCTTCTTGCAAATGATTAGTGAGTTGGGTGGCTCTTACTACACCACCAATAAATAAAATTGCAATTAAAATGAAAACATCACAAAACTTGATTTTATTCATTACCTACTCTACTCTACTGGAAATAGAAGAATTAAAGTGTAACCATGCGTGTAACAAGATTAAAAATATTTTCATGCTAAGGTTAGAAAAATATGCATTAAAAATAATCAAAGAATGAAATACAAATTGCTTAGATAATGCAATCAAGAATTAAAGAAGAAAAAACATTATTAAAACCCTTAATTGCCTGTGAATAACTCCAACTGGTTGATAATTCCCATTGCACACATGGTTTAATATAATTTTTTTTTTAATTTAATTTGCGAAATGATTTTAATATGATTTTAACTATGAATATAAAAATGAATACAACTATAATTATTTTTCTAAACTTCAAAATAAACACCTATGTATACCTCCCTAGCAACAATGCCAAAATATTGGGTGATTTAATAGCGAGTTAAATCCCTCTCATTTAATTGTCAACCCTGGGTTTCGTAAAGTAATGAGGTATACCTATACTATATGTACTAGGTGGTTATCTTTCATATTAGATTAATCTAATGCAATTAAAACTAATTCAAATCAAATTAAATCACTCAAAACCAAACCAAAACAAACATAAAGAAATTAAAATCACACTCGCAGAAAGGAAATCACACTTGCTTGGAATTGAAATCACACTTGCGTAAATCAAAATCATAATACACTTGCAGAATTTAAATCACATCAAAATTTCATAAATGAAAGCACCTTTTCTGAAAGGAAATAACACTCACACTTTCATAATTAAAATCACTCCACACTTTCATAATTGAAATCGCACTACTAAAAGGAAAAACACACTTTCATAAAATAAAAACACACTTTCTGAAAATAAATCAAATAACAAAACTATACTATGTTACCAATATGTACAAATATGTGCAAATTGTGGTTGATGGGGACCCTCCATGCCTCAAAAAGCACATTGAACAACTATCACATCTTGGAGATCAAAGTGGCATTATATATTTTATAAAATGAAGTTACAAGATATTACAAGTATTCTCTCTCCTCAATTTACAAATCACGTCTTGAATGGAACTTGGAATTTCCAAGTATCAACTAGCCACTACCTACCTCTAACCTCTAACAAATAAAAATTAATAACCTACCATTGAAAACCCTTTGTATGAAGGGTGCACCCCTATTTATAAGAAAATTAAGGATAACTATACATTAAATAGAAATCCTCAAATCACTTCTAAATCCACATTTAACTCTTATGGTTACAACCAACCATCTAAAATGTAAGATACATATCCTCTCAAAGTTCTTCTATTCATGATTCTTCTCCTTTGAATTTGCTTAACTTAATGATCCATATCTTCTTCAAATATTTGACAAATCCTCATGAGTTGGAATTTGAAATTCGAATTTGTAGTTAGGGAACCAAGTAGGGGCCTTCTAGAATCTCCAAGTAGGCCTACAATATCACAAAACTCAGAACACTTTTATATATATATATATATATATATATATATATATATATATATATATATATATATATATGAAAACATGTTAATTTCCTAATATTTAATCACAAATTCACTTAAAATACTTAAAATAATTGACTTTGGAAAATATAATGCTAAACCCAAATCATGAAAATGGTTACTTAATGTAGGGTTATGTAGCTACGAAATTACTGAATGAGGGTAAAATCATGGAAATGTGGGTAAAAGTGGATGACATTTTGGAGGCCCAACATTCAAGTTATTCTATTACCAATTTTCAACAATGAAATGTAGTGGATACCCCTTCACTCACATTTATGAATGGAAGTGGTGCTCTCACTCCTCGAGATCCTTCGATTTATCTACATCGATGATATAAATTCCCTTATCCTACTCTATATTAGAGTCTAAGCCAGGGTCTATGTCTTATTTTTTAAGCTCAACCAACGATGATTTTTTCAAGTTATATTAATCAGTGTTGTGACAAGGGATTTTGTGGAAATCACATCACCTTCAAGTGTCCTTCTTTGACTTCCCATTACATTTCTTTGCATAAAATTTATACAAGTTGTCCTGAGATTGACTCCCCTTGATTTGTCCATTTTTTTATGAGTTAGGGCTACATTATATATATATATATATATATATATATATATATATATATATATTTGTGGTGGATTTATATACCCTAACTCTCGCTTATTTATCTACTTAAATGTACATTTTATTTTGATATCATATCAATAAGCACCTCCTAGTGATAAAATTCCTAATAAATCCATCTTTATTTGGATGTACCTATGTAGGCCATTGCAATACTTCAAAATCGAGTGTCATTTGGAGCCTCTGATGCCTATCTTTTAGCATAAGGTATGGAAATATCAATGTACTCAAACATCATCTAGTCTCTCTCATGTTGCAAAATTATCCATCTTATGTACTAGTCATCGTAGTACTCAATATGGTAGAATTACCCCTTGAGGGCACTAACAAGAGTTACTTAAGTGGATCCTACTCTAAATATTTTAGACTCATGTTCATTGTGTCTCTCTTATTAACCTTTCCATAAATATTTAACATAGGGGAGGTTTTTTTAGGAGCGTGACGGTGATATTTTCATTGCCATTTTTTTTTTATAGAATAGTGCCCCTCTCACATATTTAATAATTTCTAAAATTAATTTTTATATACTTTTATATAAATTTTAGGTATATAAAATTTAACTTGTAACTTTAATGGTGTCACACCTCGAAATTGCAACTTGTTTAGGACACCTCCACTGTACCTCGTTGTCATTCAAGGATCTAGGTGAATTTTTCCATTATATTATTCCTCTATTGTGCGAGTGCTTCCTCAAGAAAAAAACTTGAAATGATCTCCTACTCCATTATCTCTCTTTTCGTTTGCCAAGATATGTCACTTGGGTCATTGGGAGCAATCATTCCGAAGTGAAACTAACTCGAGATCCAACTCTCTATATCCTAATCTCATCAAGGACAAACATTGAGAAACAATAAGGAGTATATTGATTTAATACCACTGATATAAACTGTACAAGGAAAATAATGAAACATAGGAATGGAAATGGAACACACATACACACAAAAATATATTAGTGAGCATAGTAATACAATTAAAACCTAATTTATATTCATGAATAAAATAACAAAATATAGTTGAACATAAACTAGATATAATTGTGGTAGCTTAACACTAAGTAAAGAGTGATTGCAACTGGGTTCATTTACAAAAGTTATTACAAGATATCAAAAGAGTGGCCTTTTAACCTAAATAAAGAACCCTAAAGGCCCAAAATCCTAACCCTAAGAGGTGAAGTTCCAAAATATTTATGGGCCCCAAGTTGGTTAGAATTAGAGAAATTTGAAGGTCTAAAATGGTCCTCCTAAGAAAAATGTACAACCAAAATAAACTTTATAAGAACCAATAAGATTCAAGATAATGATGTCAGCCATTGGGGATGATTTACCATTTTCGGGGTAAAAAGGTAAAAAGATTAAAAAATAATAAAACTACTTTTTCAACTTATCTCCCTAAGGTTTTACTCAAATTTCAAGTGGGATTTCTCGTTTGATGCAAAATTTAATTCTTCATCAAAGGAGTATTCATGTTGCATACTTTCGATGGACCTTGCTACACGAAAAATGATAAATACATGAAAAGGCGTGATTGCAATCATGTTTTTCATGTATTTTTCATTTTTTTGTAGCAGGGTCCATAAAAATTATGCAACATGGGTACTCCTTGGATGAGGAATCAAATTATGCATTCAATGAGTATTCCCTCTCGAAATATGAGTAAACCCATAGGGAGATAAGTTGAAAATATGAGTTGGAAAAGTAGTTTTTTCTTTTTTTCTGTCTAAAATTTGATGATGTAATCTAATATTATTTTATTATTTCCACTATTATTTTATAATTTACTTAGTAGGCCCATTTTAGACCTCAAAATTCCCCTAATGTTGATACACCAACTTCTTTAGGTGAAACTTTTGCATACAACATTCATTGGGGAACATAGTAGTTTGTTGGAAATATATAATTTAGAAGTACAACTCTTCATAAGTCTTATCCATTTTATGATAACCAAAAGCCCCTAAATCCCAAAAAAACATCATTTAGGGCCTCAGAAGCTTAGGACCTGAAAATCATAACCAAATTGCCAAGGTAGAGAACCATGTTGATTTAGTTGAAGAGGTGGATGGCCATCGATATCCACCTAGATCAAAATGAGAAAGTACAATCCAGCACGAAACCATTACTAGCAAGAAGCATGGAATCAATTTCCTTATTATAAACTTTACTTGAATTAAATGAGATCATCTCAAGCACAATTATAAATATAACATTGAAAATTGTTCTTACATGTTTGTGGGTCATTTAAGAAAATATCCATTTGTTACAAACTCAATCCTAACATTCAATGATGAAATTAGGAATCTCAAAAATTAGTAGCCAGTGAAGCATATTAAACTAGCATTTTTTCACAACATCCTTCTCTTTGATGACAATGAGAATGCTACTTCAAATAAAAAATTCACTCATGAAAAACTTAGCAGTACAACTTCAAATGAAAATGAAGATGAAGTTGTACATAATCAATCCCAACATGATATTTCCAAATGCACTGTAATTCCTCGGGAAGAATTAAATTCAACAAAATAAGCATGTTTTAGGATATGGAAAAGGAAACAAATTTAATATCCTAAATTACTCTAAACCGATTAAATTTGTGAGTGGAGGATATCTTAATAAAGAAATATTAGAAAGATTCAATGAGGAAGAACATTAGTCAATATCAATTTCATATGGAAGATCAATATTTTCGTCTCCATCATTGCCAAAATTGTGACAAGAATAATCATTCATGCTATGTATCCATATAAAAATAACAAGAAAACATAAGAAAAGATTGATTGAATACTTTATCGTTAACCACTTCGAGGGGGGAACCTCCTTTTACATCACATAAATGAAAAAATATTGGATAATTCAAATGGAAATACCTTATATATATATATATATATATATATATATATATATATATATATATATATATATATATATATATATATATATATATATATATATATATATATATATATATATATATATATATATATATATATAGGAGTCTAAGGGGTCAAAATATAATTAGGGCCTACATAACAATAATAATGTAATAGCACAACAATAAAAATAGTGGGCTTCTATGGTGCACAATAATAACAATATGGGGGATACAATAATAATATAGGGACCTAACATGCCCAACTCCTTCAAAAATGTGTTGTCCTCAATGCTTGAGTAGTTATGGATTCTTCTCTATAAAATAATCATCCTCCCACTTGTAATCTTAAATAGGTAAGTTCTTCCACTTAATGAGATACTATAAAATTGAATGATTTTTTAGTTGTTGGTTTCTTGTTTTCATGATTCCTTCCTCGTCAAGTTCTAACAATATAGTTTGAATTGGGAGATTGTTACCTACATCCTTCTAAGAATAAAACATGGAAAAATAGGTGTACTCATGAAGATGCAGGAAAATCCAATTTGTATACCATAGTAAAAATATTTTGCAACACCTTGTAAGGGCCATAGTACTTGGGTAATAATTTATTATCATTTCCAGCTTTCTTTAGGTACATTTATTTGTATGGTTGTAGCCATTAAACACCTAATTGCCTACATCAAAACTTCTTTCACTGCAACGTTGATCTTCTTATTGTTTAATTTGATTATGTGCCAAAATTAGGTTATCATTTAAGAGTTGGACAACTTTTTGTTGATGCTTGATGTGATATTCCACTGCTTGAACCTTAGAAGTGTCTCTTAAAGACGATGTGATGGATGGTGGATGATATCCATAAATCACCATAAATGGGGTCATTTTCACTGTGATATTGAAGGAAGTGTTATACCACCATTCTTCTAGAGGTAACCACTTGACCCACTGTGTTTGTTTATCATATACAAAGTAACAAAGATATACTTCCAAAAATTAGTTCACTATATTTGTTTCCTCATCATATTGAGGATGATAAGATGAGTTATGAGCTAATTGAGTACCATGACAAGAAAATAATTTTGTCCAAAAAATTCTAGTGAAAATGGGATCTCTGTCACTTACAATAATCTCTATGTTTCCATGTATCTTTTGAATTATTTCCAAAAATGCAACAGAAATTGTAATAGATTTTAAAGGATGGGATAATGCACAAAGGTGTGCATACTTAGTAATTATATCAACTACCACCATGGTGACACCCTTTCCTTTTGACTTGGGTAAATCTACGATAAAATCGATTTAGACCTCCTCCAAATGCTGACTTGGAGTGGATAATGGTTTTAAAATACATGGGGTGTTAATTTTCTCGACTTTATTTTTTTGGAAAACTAAACATTATACCAAAAACTTCTAAATATCAGATTTAAGGCCATCCCAAAAAAATCCTTCTTGACCCTGTGGTAGGTTTTTAAAAATCTTGATTTCCCTCCTATAAGTGAGGTGTGTAGTTCCAAAATAAACATTTTTTTAGTTGGTATTTATTACATATATAAGTTATATTTGTACCACAGTGAATCAATTTTCTAACTAAATGTATCATATGCATTTGGATCTTACTCCAAATTTTGAATTAGTGTCCGCACCTAATTTTCAATATTCCATTCATCCCTTGCTTTAGTTATCCAATCAGGTTGGATAATATAAATGGCATAGATAAATGCCTCCACATCCTCATCCCTTCTTGAGAGTGCATCTGCAATAACATTTTGATTCCATTTTTTGTAGATGATTCCAAATTCATAACCCAACATCTTTATGATACTTTTTTGTTTCTCTTCTGAAGAATATCTTTGTTCCAAGAATCATTTAATATTGTCATGATTTATTTTTACCTTGAAGTGTTTCCCATTAGGTAAGGGAATCATTACTTCATGGCATGTATTATTTCCAACATTTCTTTCTCATAAATAGGTTTTTGTAAATACTTTCCCTCGATTGGACGACTTTAAAAAGCAATGGGTCTTACTTCTTGCATTAAAAAAACACCAATGTCAATTCCTAAGGCATCACATTCCACAATAAAGGTTTTTGTGAAATATGGTGTAACTAAGACCAGAGCCGACACATTTCCTCTTCAATATGTTCAAAGACCTAAGTTTATTTTAGAGTCCAAAAAAATGCATCTTTCTTCAGTAATGTTGTTAGAGGTGCTGCTATTTTCCCATAATTCTTAAAAAACTTGTGATAATACCCTGTCAACCCAAGAAATCTACAAATATTCCTTAAGGTTGTGGGGATTTTCCATTCCTTGATGGATTTAATTTGTTTAGGGTCTACTTTAACACCCTCATGAGATACAATATGACCCAAATATTCCACATCTTGTACACCAAAGAAACATTTTGATGCTTGAGCATACAATTGTTTCTCCTCCAACATTTTGAGCTCCCTATAAACATGTTGAACATGATATTTCCAAGAATTTTTATAGATTAGTATATCATCAAAAAATATTAACACAATTTTTCTAAGGAGGGGTTTAAAAGTGGAATTCATCAAACCTTGAAATATGGAAGGTGCATTAGTAAGGCCAAAAGAATGACCAAAAATTCATAATGAACTTTATGATTTATGTATGTTATTTTTGGAATGTCTTATATCTTCCTTCTAATTTGATGGTATCCTGAACAAAGGTCCAACATGGTGAAGTAAATTGTTCCATGTATTTCATCCAACAATTCACCGATGTCAGGAATGGGTAATTTATCCTTAATAGTAATAATTTTGAGCTATCTATAATCCAAACACATACACCATGATCCATCCTTCTTGTGCACCATGTTGATAGGTGGTTGTCATTGATGTCAACCCAAGTAGCACCAAGTTATACCTCTCTTTTTTTGACAAATATGGCATGGTAATTCATGGAATCTCATTTTAGGAGCATTCTACATATATTCTCCTTGTTGAGATGTTTCTAGTGATATGTGGCACACCACATAGTTCTTCATGGTTTGAGAGATATTTGTGTTTGAATTTGGAGAACCTCATTAGTAGACGAAATTCCCATAGGGTGGTTTCATGGCTCACATTCATTGGTGGATGGTCATTAAATGTCTAGCTTAAGGGTCGTTAAGGGTTATTTCTATTATTGATGGATTTATCATCTTTAGGTAGGGTGTTAAATTATTTTTCATCCATTGGAAGTGGCCTTCACCATATAATAAAGGAATAATCCTACATTCATCCTCCTCAAGGCCAACGACCTTCCTTACTTAGAACACAAGGCATGTATTATTTGAATTTTAAATGTCTTAAGTCCTCATTGCACGCCTACTAATCCTCCAAAGGTCATGTCATCCATTAGGATCCCCTTAAAGGTCTATAAAAGGAGGCATATTATACCTCACATAATAAAGATGATTCAAGCATGAACTTGTGAACAATACACTGAAAATGATGGCATGCCTTCTTTCTAAACCCACATTTTGTACCTTCTGTGCATATAAATGCATTCCAAATTTTCACCCAAATAATCTCAACAGTCTGGGCAAACTCACAGTATTCTATGTTCTTGACTAGCAATTTAAATTCAATATATCTGGAAGCTTAATATCTCAATTTGGAGATTAATTTAACACTTTTTTCTTATGGTTATAAACCCCAACATCCAACTCTTATGCGGAATCTCTATCTTCTTTCTCCTTCGAAGAAAACCTTATTATATAATTGAGTCACTTCATAAAACACTTTACCGCACTTTAACCCATCGACTCAGTCGAAACCCAAGGTACTAACTATGTATGGACCTTCACCTTTTAAACCTTACCCGATGCATCCTATTCTCAATCAATATTAAAAGGCCTTTGGTTTTATCTCTAATAACCCAGACTTTATATAGTACTCTTAAACCCATATCTCATAAAGGTCCAACAGCCATATCAAAGTGTGGGGATATCAAATCAAGTCTATGGATTAGACCATATAATAGGGACTCTCGGTCCCACCACCTAACACCTTATTGACCTAAACTCCGAAGCCGATTTAAAAAAAACCCGACAAACAATGGGATCCCACAATACCCTTTAACTTACCTCCCCATTTGACGGTTGGTGAGCCATTGCATTGTCGTGCCACGATCTGATGATCATTGCATAACCAAACTGCACACCTTTTAGCCGCTCAAAATCGCGCGATGTAGGTGGGTCCCAGCATTAACCTACACTTCACATCTGATGGCTGAGATGTCGTTGCATCAGCTTCGGTGATCCAATGAACATAAAGAAGTTTCACATTTTTTTATCATCCGAGTGTTAACGCTCAAAAAAAGTGTGAAAAGGACTGTTTTGCAATACAACCTTATGCCATGTGTCCGTCAGTGAACCATATCACATTTTATTTTGGAATACAGCTTATCGGCTTATGAAAGTTCGAATACCATTAGCGGTTTCTTAGGACCGCTTCAAGGTTCTGTTCCTTCACTCAAGGTTCCACTCCGCATGCTATCAAAACTTCATTCCCTTGGTTTATAAATTCTCGTTTTGGTACTGAAGTCTCGGTCTTCTATGCCTCCAAATATAGTTTCGCATCATTCCATGTAGGTTTAAATTAACTCTACGTTTCTAATTCCATGCCAGAGCTCAAATGAGATTCGACCCCTATCATATACAAGATTACAACTAAACCTTTACACAGAGATTCATTCGGCGCGTTGCCCATACAATTATTTCCTGAATTGAATCAACACACTTCTCATACTCTCACATCACAGAGTATACAAGTAGACTCTTAACCCAAATTACAGAGTCCTACTCATACATGGAGATTCGAGGCATTTTCACACAGGAATTAATCAACAAATTCACAGTAATACTAAAACAATTCTTTCATAACATATACATGAGTTTACTCACAAAAACCTTCTGTTCAGGCTAGATCTTCAATCTGATGGCGTTCTCCTACACTACTCTGCCTCTCCGGCTCCCTAGCTCTATGTAGCTCTATGCAGGTCTGCCTATTATGCCTTTTAGGCTTATTTTTATACAAAAACTACTAAAGAATAAATTCAAATTCTTCAGTGACTCAACAAAACTCTTGAACTCCTACAGTTCTACATTTAGCCTAACTCCCTAACTGCTCTGAACTAACTCTTCACATTCTAATCGACTTCTCTTGTCCTCTAATCATGCAAGGGCGGTTACAATTCTTTTTACATTTAATCAAAATGAATTAAAACCTACTCAATTCATTACATAAGTCTAACTCTCTTGGAAACTCAGAAACCCATAAGTCTAATAAAACATATGGAATTTGTTTTTGCCTAATGCCCCTGCGTCATACTCCCCAGGTTAAATTTAATCATGATCTCTTGATCATGTGCTTTCAGTCTTATCCTCCTGGATCCCACACTTTGTTCTGCAACTGATCATCTATTGCAATATTCTTCTTCTGCACTCCTCCAGGCTTCCATACTTTATGTTGCATCCTTCCACTTGCTATGCCTTCACATTCTGTGATTGTCTTCTTCTTGTTGCTGTTGTTTCTCTGTTTTCTTGTTGTTGCCTTCTTTTCAAACACTCTCACCATCAGTCTACTCATAAATTCAATTTCTCTGTCTAATATGTCTTCTGACTGCTGGATACTGCTCCATCTTGATTGCTGAAATTCCACCTCTACCTATGCTTGCTGAGTTCTTATTTGTTGAACTCTTACTGTTGCTTTTGCTCTGGCTCTTGCACCTACTTGCTAAGCCAAAAATTGTTGAAATTTTTCTTGTTCATTTCTTACTGTTGCCCTAGCTTTAACTCTATCTCTAGCTCCTGTGCTAGCTTCAGCTATATCTGTAGCTCTTCTTACTGCCACCAATCATCCATACCCTGTTGTCTTCTGCTATAGAAAAACTCTTCCTAATTGTCATTCATGAAAATTTCTTCTTTCTCTGTCTTCAGCAATTCTTCAGACTTGTATTTAAATTTCCAGTGACTATCATCGTCTCTTTTCTTCTCCTGGACTAAACATCCCTTAGTCCTTCTATCAGTACCTACAATCATAAGAAAAAAATCAAAATTATGGAATCTTCATGCCTCTTCCTCCTCTTCTCGCAACACTTCAATTTGTTGCTCTAACATTTCATTCTCTCCTCCAAATGTTTTCAGCAAATATTTCATCCATCTCTTATGTTCTTGTTTCACATCCTCAGCATGTTGCAATTTAGTTTCAACATCTTTTTCTTCTTCTTGGGAAATCTTCAGAAATTTCCTGTCATCTCCTTGATTGATTCTGCCAATCAAATCAAGTTCTTCAAGTGTTGCATTTTAGTCTTCTATCAGAGTAAAAATCTGATTTTCTACTGCTGTAGCAGCCCCAAAAGTCTGCCTTACAGTCTTCTCTTGGCTATTCAGACAAGCCAACTCTTCCTTGTCATCTACAAAAATAACAAGTTCCTTTACAGGAGGCATGATAGCCTCACCTTCCTTCCTCTGCAACAATTCATCTTCCTCCAAGACAACTCCAAGTGATGGATTGTATTCTACAGTCCCTGTCAACATAGCCAAATTATCAGTTTCACAACCACAAGACCCAATGGTCTTAATTGATGATTCAATCACCAATTCCTCTTTCTGCAGTTCTAAGTCTTTTCTGAGACTCAGAAAATATTCACTGTCTTCATTCCTCTGTATCTTCACATTCTGCAATCCCCAATTCTAAAATTGAGGTTCCCTCTTTTGCATAGAATCCTACAGATTCAACAACTTAAATTATTCATTCCATGGATTAAACATTTCCGCAGAATTCTCATCCTCTTTCAATTAACTTCCCAATGGTGTCAATTTATCTTCAGCATCAACAGAATCTGCATTCACAAAAAAATTGTCAAAACAAAAATTACAAGGCCTCAGTGCCTTTCTCTCCTCTACCAGCATTTTAGTATGATGTCCTACAATTTTCTCCTTCTCTATCAGCACATCAGTATGCCGATTCTAATCCTTCTCAAGAATATCAGCTAGTCTCTCCTATGCATCATCCTCTTCAAGGATGCCTCTCTGTTCTAGTCCATAAAAATGAACTTCCTCATCCTTAGTCATCTCTACCTTTAAAATTTGAATATCTTCTCTCTGTGTTTCTGTCCTCTCCTCCAAAACACTTAACTCATGCCACAATCCTGGCATCTCATTCATACTATCTTCACAAGTCAAGTTTCCTGCTGTCACTACTTCTTCATCCTTCATCATAATAGAATTCTGATCTTCCATCCCTGCAATAACTTCAGCTACCTATTCGTCAAACTTCACTTGGCCATTCAACAAAAGAAATCTCTCATTATCAGACTTATCATCTTTAGACATAACTGCCATGTCCTCATTGAAGCAATCTCTTTTATAAAACAAGGAATTTATGAATTCCTTTTGCTGCAACAACACAATCTGATCTTCCTATGAAATATAATCATGATATCTTGCTTAGCAATATTCAGCTTCATTTACCATAGTTTCATCATATGAACTGTCTTCATCAATACCTGCATTCACACAAAACTTGTCAGTTGTAAAAACATAAGACCTAATGGTCTCCTTAGATGATTTGATCATCAAATATCCTTGTTGTCCCAAGCCTTCTATACACTTCAGAGATTCTCCAATGGTCTTCTCTTCAGTCTCTTCAAGCTGTCCAACCTCCAGCTTCTGGGCATCATCACAATTTAAATCTCCCCTGCTTCCAATATGTTGGAAAGCAAAACCCTTCTCCAACTGTGTATGGACATTTTCAAAACATCTAGCTGCCTCATTTTCCTCCTTAGTGACAACATCAACAGTTTGTTTCTTCCCACATGTTCTTCCTGAAAACATACAAAATTTGTCAGATGTAAGGCCCTTTGACCCCTTGGTATCACTTGAAGCTTTAGTCTTCAAGTCCTTCTCCAAATACTCAATCATCCTAAGTAACCTCTCTTTCAGCTGAGCATTTTTCATTTTCTCTTGCTTCATCTGTAGCCTCTGCCACTTCAACTTCTTCTTCATGAGCCAACCAACTCTCTGGCTTTCCTTTATCATCAGTTCCAATTTGTAGAACTACTCCCGGATCTGAGCTACCTCTCTCCAATATCCTTCATCAGTGAGTTTCTTCCTCATGCCATTTTCTTTGGCATCTTCCCTCACTCTTCTGTTGTGGCCTCTCTCAGGACCTCTGCAATCTTTGCTATGGATATCAGTAGCCATTTTATCCTCTATGATTTATTTACTCACAAGTTGCACTAAGCCTCTACAACAGCAAGCTCTCTTGCTGCAACTTACCTCACCAGTCCCTTCCTCCGAATCCGGCTTTTGGAAAGTACTTGTCCCTTTCTGCTGGAACCTTCTGAGCACTCTCTTCTACTCTCTCTAGGCTTCACTCTGCAACTTCTCAAGAACACATCTATTCTTATTTCATCCAACCTTAGTTGGGAATCCTCCAGGTTCTGCCACACTTTCTTCTTCACTCAGAATCCCTTGTTGGAATCTTTCATCACTGCTCTCAAAGCTGTGATCTGCCTTTTGTTGAGATTTCTTCCTCAATTTCTTGCACTCTACATTCTGCAAACAAATCCTTCAAACCAGAGTTAAATAAGGCTCATCAACTCACCTCCCAAGATCCTTGAATGATCTCACTTCTTCCTTCACCTGCACTGCATCTCTATCTGCTACAATCTTCAAAATATTTTTCTCCCAAATTCAGATTCTGAAAATCTGAATACCTTCACTGCATACTTCTTCAAATCTATAAATTCTATTAAATAGATTCAAACATCAAACTTTCCTCACTGTTTCAGTACATGTGCATTTCAAAATTAAATTTCAAAGAGCTATTCTAGCTCTGATACCACTTGATGGCATGCCTTATTTCTAAACCCACATTTTTTACCTTTTGTGCATATAAATGCATTCCAAATTTTCACCCATATAATCTCAACAGTCTGGGCAAACTCATAGTATTCTAGGTTCTTGACTAGCGATTTAAATTCAATATATCTGGAAGATTAATATCTCAATTCAGAGATTAATTTAACACTTTTTTCTTATGGTTATAAACCCCAACATTCAACTCTTATGCGGAAGCTCTGTCTTCTTTCTCCTTCGAAGAAAACCTTATTATATAATTGACTCGCTTCATAAAACACTTTACCGCACTTTAACCCATTGACTCAGTCGAAACCCAAGGTACTAACTATGTATGCGCCTTCACCTTTTAAAGCTTACCCGACGCATCCTATTCTCAATCAATATTAAAAGGCCTTGACCTTTTGGTTTTATCTCGAATAACCTAAACTTTATATAGTACTCTTAAAACCCATATCTCATAAAGTTCCAACAACCATGTCAGAGTGTAGGGATATCAAATCAAGTCTATGGATGAGACCATATAATAGGGACTCTTGGTCCCACCACCTAACACCTTATTGAACTAAACTCCGAAGCTAATTTAAACAAAACCCGACAAACAATGGGGTCCCACAATAACTTTTAACTTACCTCCCCATCTGATGGTTGGTGAGCCATCGCATTGTCGTGCCACGATCCTACGATCATCGCATAACCAAACTGTACACCTTTTAGCCACTCAAAATCGCAGGTGGGTCCCAGTATTAACCTACCCTTCACATTCGATGGCTGAGATGTTGTCGCATTAGCTTCAGTGATCCAACAGACATAACGAAGTTTCATGTTTTTTTATCGTCGGGGCGTTAACGCTCAAAAAAAGTGCAAAAAGGGTTGTTTTGCAATACAGCCTTATGCCACGTGTCCGTTAGCAAACCATATCACATTTTATTTTGGAATACATCTTACCGGCTTATGAAAGTGCGAATACCATTAGCGGTTTCACAGGACTGCTTCAAGGTTTCGTTCCTTCGCTCAAGGTTCCACTACATGCGCTATTAACACTTCATTCCCTTGGTTTATAAATTCTCGTTCCAATACTGAAGTCCCAGTCTTCTATGCCTCCAAATACAGTTTCGCATCATTACACATAGGTTTAAATTAACTCCGCGTTTCTAATTCCATGCCTGAGTTCGAATGAGATTCGACCCCTATCATATACAGGATTACAACTAAACGTTTACACAAAGATTCATTCGGCGCATTGCCCATACAATTATTTCCTGAATTGAATCAACACATTCCTCATACGCTCACATCACAGAGTATACAGGTAGACTCTTAACCCAAATTACAGATTCCTACTCATACATGGAGATTCGAGGCATTTTCACATAGGAATTAATCAACAAATGCACAGTAATACTGAAACAATTATTTCATAACATACACATGAGTTTACTCACAAAAACCTTCTATTCAGGCCAAATCTTCAATCTGATGGCCTTCTCCTGCACTACTCTGCCTCTATGGCTCCCTAGCTCTATGCAGGTCTATGCAGGTCTGCATATTATGCCTTTTAGGCTTATTTTTATACAAAAACTACTAAAGAATCGATTTAGATTCTTCAGTGACTCAACAAAACTCTTGAACTCCTATAGTTCTAAATTTAGCCTAACTCCCTAACTGCTCTGAACTGACTCTTCACATTCTAATCGACTTCTCCTGTCCTCTAATCATGCAAGGGAAGTTACAATTCTCTTTACATCTAATCAAAATGAATTAAAACCTACTCAATTCATTACATAAGTCTAACTCTCTTGGAAACTCAAAAAACCCTAAGTCTAATAAAACATATGGAATTTGTTTTTGCCTAATGCCCCTGCATCAGAAAATTTCGGCCACACTCGAGTAATCAAATAATAAATCATAGAAGGGTTAGGGATAGGTATTAGGTATTGCTTTAGTGTAGGCATCTTGTTTCAAGGGAAGCAAAGGATTAGGGCACCTTTTTAGGTCCTGCTTTAGTTTTTTTTCGAGGTTCATCTATTGCAGATTATTGGATCGAAGTTACAAAAGTTTTCTTAGGATTCAAACATGTGGTTTTAGGCTTGAGAAGTTGCCTAAGAATTTCAACATTCATTGAATTTCACTTGAATATTTTGATGCAGGACTCCCCTTTCAAGAAAATAAAAATTACAATATTTGGACCTATGCTTCTAAGGATTAAAGAGCAAGTTCAAAAATCAGTATTTCAAGGATTGAGTTTGTAGTTTCGTGGAGGTATCGTACCAATGTATTTTATACATCCTTTAGGTCTCAGACACTTTAGTGTATCATTTTTAGTTTGATCTTGTAAGAATATTGTCAAGGTTACTCCTTCAAGTCTCATAAATCTCAGACTTGGTCACAATATTAAGGTAAGTTTTGTTTTGAAATTTGTCTTGTATTGCAAGTAGAGGAGATCATATATGAGGTCAGTTTGTTTTGTTCTTTTGATGTTACATGTATAGGTTTTAATTTGGTTATAAGGTGTTTTATTTTTTTCTTTTTGAAACTATGGGATTCACTTGGGTGTTATGTTAGGTATAGGTATGGGCCTAATTGCATACAGTTCATGGTTATTTTATTTTGTTTTTGTTTTGGAAGTTGGGGATTCACTTGGTTATATCTTCTATTGTGGGTCTATACATTCTTCTAGTAATAACATAACATTCTCAACACCTATCGCAATATGAATGATCTACAATAGTTATGGGAAAATATGTTTTTATGGTTTAAACAGTAGCATCAATATTTACTACTCAAGTGAATTCATAATTTTTTATCAAGAGTTTTGACCAGTCACAAACTTGGTAATTTGACAACAAAACGATGACAAAAAGGAAAGGTCAAACATCAAGGATATAGCAGTGAATTCAAGGATTCATCTTCAAAAATATCTTCTTTATAAATGTGAGAATAATGTAAATTTTTGTAAAGTAAAATTTTCCATTGGGTCATAGTAGTTGTGTTTGGTAAAAGGGTGTTATAATTTGTTGGGACAAGGGCTTCAGGTCAAGGATTTTGGTCATTGAAAGAAAAATAATTATATATCATTTTAAGTGTACCATTGTCCTTGGTATGGAAGTACACTATTTTGTATTTAATTTTGTCATTTTCCAAGGTTGTAGGGTGGTGTTAAAGAGGTGGTTTAAGTCACTTTCACTTTGAAGCATAAAAACACTTCATGATGGTAGGCTGGTGTTAGTTCAAGTCAGTGCTTGCTATGGTGTTGGTGCAGCCATTCAGCTTATTACTAATAAAACCTAGGGCATCGGGGCGTCCTTCTATTGGGTGTTGGAGAAGAATTTTTTTCTAGAGTTATAGGGAGTTTTAGATTTCTTTTCAGTCGGGGATGAACATTTAAAGAACTTATTAGAAAAGCATTTAGTGGTTTTTGAGTCGGAGGGGGTTTTCCACCTAAAAATTCATGTGTTCATTGTGTACCATTTAATTATTGTTTTAAATATAGTTTAAGAATAACTAATGGTATAAAAAATATTAATGAGTTAATAATTGCTAAGAAGTAATGGTTCACCCCCCTCTTAGTATTTCCAACAATTGGTATCAGAGAAGGTCCCTAAAAATGAGTCTAACCACTAAACGGAGATCATGGAGTACACTAAGAATGTATTTCCTCTATTTGATGGGAAAAATTATTCACCATGGAATGAAAGAATGAAGTTATACATTTTTGCACAAGGATATGATATTTGGGAATCAGTTGTATGAGGCTATGATGAAAAATCCTCTCCTCCAATAGATGAAAAGGGAAGGAAACTTGTCGAATATGATGACAAACCCAATAATTCCATTTTGAGTGGACTCACTCAATCGGTATATGTTAATGTATTAGATTGTAAAAAAACTAAGAAACTTTGGGGCAAGATTCAAAATGTATATGAAGGAGACACAAAGGTCAAAGAAGTAAAACTTCAAATTAATAAAGCACAATTTGAACAACTGAAGATGAAAGAAGATGAGAAAATTACAAATTTATTTCAAGAAGTGGATGAAGTAACAAATTCATTGGAAGGACTAGGAGAATCAGTTGATAAAAATACTTTCATACGGAATGTACTAAGATATCTTCCAACAAGATTCAATCCTAAAGTTCTTGTTTTAGAAGATAGACACGACTTGAACAATCTTAGCATGTATGAGCTACACGAGATTATTACAGCTTATGAAATGAGGATTGAAGAGGAAGACAGTCCATCCAACTAAGAAGCAACATTCTTAACATCCAAGAAGACTGAGAAAAATAAACAGGAATCAAGACCAAGCTCCAGTTGCTATGAGGAGGAAGGAGAATATTCAAATAAAGAAATAGCTAACTTTACGAGAAAGATAAAAAAAAGGAACAATTAAGTCTAAAAATAAACTTCATTTTATGTGTTTCGACTATGGTGATATTGGTAACTTTGTAGTTGAATGTACTCATAAAGCAAAGAAGGGTCAAATGAGATTCAACAAGCAATTCAAGAAGAAATGCTTTAAGAAAATGTTTTTATCTAAAAAATATAGCTTCTCGTCTAAAGAAGGAAGTGACAATGACAAAGAAAATAAAATAGGAAGAGTGTTACGCATGGATAAGGACAATAGGAAAGAAACTCTTGAAGAAGAGGAAGAATAAGAAGAAGATAATATGGATGAAATAACATTTCAAAATGAGATGAATAGAGTGGAAACATCAAATTTTTGAAGATGAATTGAAAAATAGCAAAAGAACATGCCAAGAGCCTCTATGAGAAGAATGAAGAAAACACATATTTCATTAAATTTGGAAGTTTTCCATCGATCTAGAATTTAGAACTTTAACTAGATTAAGTTTTTTCAAAATGTGGAATTATAAAATCACTTAGTTTACTAATTTTAATGTAGATATTCACCATTTTTGGTTTAAAAAAATATCATGGTAAACTATATAAAACAAATTTATATAAACTTACAAAAGCAAACCTTTCACATATTAATCTTGGATTCCTTACATTATCTCTTTAGATATTTTTTATGGTTTGTACTAAAAGCTAAGTTTGTTAAGGTTATCTTATGAAAATAATATTGTGTATGTTACTAACTTACTACTATTAACTTTATGAAAAAAATATTGTGTATTTTACTATTATTTACCCATTTAATTATAACTTGATGTAGTAAATATCATGTATGTGTTCAGTTATGATTATTACTAAGAAAGGTTGGCACAATTTAAAAGTCTATCACCTTTGCAACACTAGTAATATTGTTGAAGATGAAAAACCCTGTAAAATCATCCAGTTTATATACATATTGGATTTAAATTTCAAAAAAATTGTGGCTCTACCAACCTTCTTGATATTTTAACTAAACAAAATTATGATGATATTGAAACACTTCTTTTAATGCTTTTTGAGCATAACAATAAAATTCTAAAGATTTTTGAGTAATATCTTTATGGATTCTTATATACCATATTTGGTCTTAGTGGATGATAATCATCATTATCACCATCATAATTACATACATTTTTTTTACTTCTAATTACTTTACAACATATTCATTTTTTCTTTAATTATGTTGTGTAACTAGCTCCAAAAATAGAAGAAAAGAGATATCAACGCCTTAGAAATAAGCCACTTCGAGGGGGAAACCTCCAATACATTACATAATTGAACAATTCTTGGATGATACAATTTAAAAAACCTCCTTTCTATATATAGGAGTCCATGGGGCCATAATGTTATCCTAGCCGACCTAACAATAATAATTTAAGGGCACAATAATAACAAAATGGGGGTTACAAGGGTACAATAATAACAATAAGGGGGTTACACTAACAACAATAAGGGACTATACTGCTAATATAGGGACCTAACATGCCCCTCTCCTTCAAAAAGTGTTGTCCTCAATGCTTAAGTAGCTCTGGGTGCTTTTGTATAAAATTCTCATCCTCCCATGTAGAATCTTTAGTGGGTAAGTTCTTCCACTTGATGAGATACTCTGAAATTGATCGATTCCGTAGCTATCGAGTTCTTGTTTCTGTGACCGCTTCAGGTTCCAATATGATTTTTCCTTCCTCATCAAGTTCTGGAAATATTGTTTGAACTGGAAGATTTTCACCTATAACCTTCTTTAAGCATGAAACATGGAAAACTGGATGTACTCGCGAAGAAGCAGGAAGCTCCAATTTGTATACCATAGTACCAATCTTTTGCAACACCTTGTAAGGACCATAGTACTTTGGTGATAATTTATTATCCTTCTTAGCTTGCTTGAGGGACATTTGTTTGTATGGTTGTAGCAGTAAAAATACCCAATCTCCTACATCAAAACTTCTCTCGCTGCGATGTTGATCTGCCTGTTGTTTCATTCGATTTTGTGCCAAATTCGGGTTATCCTTTAAGAGTTGGAGAACTTCTTGCTGATGCTCGATGTGATCTTCCACTGCTTGAACCTTCGAATTTTCCCTTAAAGATGATGTGATCGATGGTGGATGATATCCATAAAGTACCATAAATGGGGTCATTTTTGCTGCAGTATGGAAGGAAGTGTTATACCACCATTCAACGAGAGGTAACCACTTGACCCATTGTGTTTTTTTATTAGATACAAAACAACGAAGATATCCTTCCAAACATTTATTTACTATCTCAGTTTGACCATCAGATTGAGGATGATAAGATGAGCTATGAGCTAATTGAGTACCCAAACAAGAAAATAACTCTGCCCAAAAATTTCCTATAAAAATGGGATCTCTGTCACTCACAATAACCCTTGGGCTTCCATGTAGATTTTGAATTATGTCCATAAATGTAGTAGCAACTGTACTTGCTTTAAATGGATGAAATAATGCACAAAAGTGTGCATACTTGGTAAGTCTATCAACTACCACCATCATGACATTCTTTCCTTCGGACTTAGGTAAACCTGTGATAAAATCCATTGAAATCTCCTCCCAACGTTGACTTGGAATGGATAAAGGTTGTAGAAGTCCCGGGGTCTTAATTGTTTCCACTTTATTCTGCTGGAAAACCAAACATTCCCCCACAAACTTTTGAATATCAGATTTAAGGCCATCCCAAAAAAACTCTTTCTTCACCCTGTGGTAAGTTTTTAAAAATCCCGAGTGTCCTCCTAAAGGAGAAGTGTGCAATTCCAGAAGAATCTTTTGTTTTAGTTGGGAATTCTTACAAAGATATAAGAGATCTTTGTACCATAAGGAATCATTTTTCCAACTAAATGTATCAGATGTACTAGGATCTTGCTGCAACTTTTTAATGAGTGTCCATACATCTTTGTCCTTCTTCCATTCATCTCTTGCTTCAGTTATCCAATCTGGTTGGATAATAGAAATGACACAAAGCAATGCATCCACCTCTTCATTCTTTCTTGAGAGTGCATCTACAACAACATTAAGCTTTCCTTTTTTGTAGATTATTTCAAAGTCATAACCCAACATCTTTGTGACCCATTTTTGCTGCTCTTCTGAAGATAGTCTTTGTTCCAAAAAGTGTTTAAGACTATCATGTTAAGTTTTTACCTTGAAGTGTCTTCCCATTCGGTAAGTTCGCCATTTCTTTAGTGCATGCAGTATTGCTAACATTTATTTCTCATAAATAGGTTTCTGTAAATACTTTCCTTTGATTGGACGACTTTCAAAAGCAATGGGTCTTCCTTCCTGCATTAAAACAACACCAATTCCATTTCCTGAGGCATCACATTCCACAATAAAGGTTTTTGTGAAGTTTGGCATAGCTAAGACTAGTGCTAGGCACATTGCCTCTTTAATATTTTCAAAGGCCTTAGTTGCTTTAGGAGTCCATGAAAATGCATCTTTCTTCAATAATGTTGTTAGAGGTGCTGCTATTCTCCCATAATTCTTAAAAAACTTGCGATAATACCCTGTTAACCCGAAAAATCCTCGCAACTGCGTTATGGTTGTGGGGAATTTCCATTCCTTAATGGCTTTAATTTTGTTAGGGTCTACTTTAACACCCTTGTGAGATACAATATGACCTAGATATTCCACCTCTTGTACTGCAAAGAAAAAATTGGATGTTTTTGCATATAATTTTTTCTCCTGAAATAGTTTGAGCACCTTTTCAACATGTTCAACATGATCCTTCCAAGACCTATGGTAGATTAGTATATCATCAAAAAATAATAGCACAAATTTTCTAAGGAAGGGTTTGAAAATGGAATTCATCAACCCTTGAAATGTAGAAGGTGCATTGGTAAGGCCAAAAGGCATGACCAAAAATTCATAATGACCCTCATGAGTTCGAAATGTTTTTTTTGGAATATCTTCGGTCTTCATTCTAATTTGATGATATCCTGAACGAAGATCCAACTTGGTAAAATAAATTGCTCCATGTAATTCATCCAATAATTCATGAATCACAGGAATGGGAAATTTATCTTTAATGGTGAGCTTATTGAGCTCCCTATAATCCGGACACATTCGCCATGATCCATCCTTCTTGTGTACCAATACTACAGGAGCAGAGAAAGAACTTTGACTAATTTGAATTATACCCGCCTCTAACATTTCTGCAATCATACGTTCAATTTCGCTCTTTTGGATGTAAGGATATCTATAATGCCTGATGTTTGGAGGAACACTTCCTGGAATCAAATGAATAGCATGATCATGATCATGAATAGGTGAGAGTCCTTTGGGAGTTTCAAACACCTTGGAATGATTGTCCAAGACTTGTTGGAGATCTGCAGAAATAGATGATTTTGATGTTGGAACTTCTAGTGAGCATAATTGTGCGATTACACCTCGTTGTTCTTTCTTTAGAAGCTTTGTCATGCCATTGGAGCTTATTATCCTTCCCGGCTTCCCTTCAATACCCCGTAATTCGACTTCCTTTCCTTCTGAAAAAAATTTCAAGAAAAGTTCTTGAAAATTAAAAGCTACCGTCCCCAAAGATTGTAACCATTGTACTCCTAGTACAACGTCAGCACCTCCCATAGGAATGGCAAGCATTGGACTAGTCAATACATATTCGCCCATGGTTAGCTTGATATTATGGCATTTTCCAGAGCAATTTATAGTTCCTCCATTTGCAACCATCACTTGACATTCTGGTGTTGGGTATAGGAAACAATTCAATTCCTTGGCTACCTTACAATGAATAAAATTATGGGTGCTATCTGAATCAATCAACACTATTACCTTTTTCTTCTTGATATGTCCTTCTATCTTGAGAGTTTGAGGAGTGGTAATTCCTGCCAGTGCATTACACAATATGGTCGGATTCATTTCTTCCTCTTCTAGGGCTGGTTCCTGGTGTATATCCTCTTCTTGTTCATTTTCTTCTTCCTCTTCACAATCTATGTAAAATAATTTCTTCCCAGCACACTTATGACCTTTAGTGTATTTGCTATCACAACTGTAGCAAAGCCCTTTTGCTCTTTTTTCTTCCAATTGTTGTGGTGTCAACCTTGTAGGTTGTGTAAATCTAGGCGTAGCAACACTTCCTTCTTTATAGAATTGAGTGGTAGGCTTCCTTGTCGCCATAATTTTACATTCAAATTTTCTTGCCAACCTGAATGCCTTCTCCAATGAATCAGGTTCCAAAATGTGAAATTCATGTTGGATGTTATCCTTTAAAGTGCCTATGAAGAGATCAATCCAGTGTTCCTCTGGAATATCAGTTACCCTTATATTCAATTTTTGGAAGTCCTCAATGTGCTGCCCCACTAAACCCTTTTGTTTGAGATTTATCAATTGTCTAAAGAAGGTGTTGCTCTTTGTATCCTCATATTATGCTATCATTTCCTCCGTAAAAATTGACCAAGTGACAATTTTTTCATGGGATCAAAACCATCAATACCATACAAATGTATTTTGTTCTAAATGTAAAGTTGCAATGCGTACCTTTTGTGTGTTTTGCACATTATGGAGATCAAAATATTGCTCCATCTGTAGTATCCATGTTATAGGATTCTTTCCATCAAAATTTCTCATATCCATTTTTTGAATATGGTGGTTCTTCCCGCCAAAATTAGATTTTATAAAATAACGATTAACATTTATTTTGTTCTCATCATGAGGTTCTTCTACTATCTTTTCACCATTAGGAAACATTTCTTGTATCCACTTTGTCAAACCTTCCATGTCTGATTTTATATCATTCTTCATGTTTTCCATGTTGTCTTTCATGTCATCCATCTTGGCTTCCATTCCAGCTTCCATGCCTTTCTTCAAACCATCCATCTTCGCTTCCACGCCTTTCTTCAAAAATTCCATTTCATTTTTTGTTGCTCTTTGCGAGAGAAAAATTGGGTGCACTTGCTCTTGTAATTTTGATAGATCATGTTGCAATTCTTCATCTTCACGAGTCATCGTAGAGCCTTCTAAAGGCTTAATGGGTGTTGAATTATTTTTATGGGGCATATTTTAGAACCCAATACTGATATCTATTCTACAATATGCCCTTGGAATTAATTCAAATTGATTCTTCAAACAAGACTTATGCAATTCGGAAAAAAAATACATACCTTTTTCTTGCTTTTGAGGAGCTCGATATTGAAATTGGATTATCTCTGTGATTGCAACACTTTGATATTTGAATTTCGGCACCAACATATCCCTATGAATTCTCTTTTTAATGCCACAATTCTGACTTGATTTGGATTCTCCAAGACAAATTTGTGTCCAATCTCCCACAATGACATAATTATGGACTGGTTTAGTAGAGTGAACTTTTATGACTTGCCATGTGTCACTGTTTCTTCCTTCGGCTCTGAAATTGATAGCCAAGAAACTAAAGTCCGTGTAATTGCAATCAATTTTTACGACACTCCAATCCGATTCTCAGAGCGAGAGTTATGAATATTTTCCCACAATCACCTCTTTGAGATGAAATTCGGGAGCCTGAAAAAGCACTACCTTCCACAGATCATATCTCTGAAAATTTTTCAAACCAAGCTCTGAAAATGTTTGATGAGTTTCCTCAAGATTTCAAATTAGCACCCTAAAAATTTCAGATTCTGAACATTTGTAGAACAAAAGTTATAGCGAAAATGCCACGATGACCTGTTTAAAGCAGCAAAACCCTAGAATCTAAAGCTCTGATACCAAATATTGTGTAACCATCTCCAAAAATAGAAGAAAATAGATATAAATGCCTTAGAAATAAGCCAATTTGAGGGGGAAACCTCCAATACATTACATGAATAAAAAATTCTTGGATGATACAATTTACAAAACCTCCTTTCTATATATAGGAGTCCATGGGGCCATAATGTAATCCTAGCCGACCTAAAAATAATAATTTAAGGGCACAATAATAACAAAATGGGGGTTACAAGGGTATAATAATAACAATAAGGGGTTTACACTAACAACAATAAGGTACTATACTAGTAACATAGGGACCTAAAAAACTATAGCCGATATTAATTTTCTAGAACATATTTTTTATTTTTTATTTTTAATTTAAAAGGGCACATAACTGCCAAAATTACATATCCCCTCATACTAGGTTGTAGAATGAGTCTGGCCTCTCAGCTCAATTACTAATCATTTTAATTACAAAATCAATAATGAATTAGAATAGTAACAAAGTAATACAATTTGATTATTTTCAAGTACAAGAGGAAAGAGAGAAAATTGAATAAACTATTTATTACAAATGTTTAGTTTTTATTCCTGGAGTGTTTAAGGATATTATATTGAAATGAACATATTGACATTCATCTAAAACTTAGATTCCTTACATTATATCTATTACCATGAATATTTATATTTATGTATTAAATTTGACTCGTGAATAATAGATTTTGTAAAAAAATCTTACCTAGTATAAAGTTATTTAACAATATATTAATATTGTGTTTGTTACTATAATTGACCATTTTAAATTGACACTAACTACTTTTCCTATGTTGAGTACAAATTTATTATACTAGTACAATGTTGGCACCACTTCAAAATCTATAAGAGGAAATATTTTGTAAGTCTAGTTGTGTTGTTCAATGATCAAAATCATTTTTTTATAAATTAGAGTGCAACAAAACAACAAATTTGATTTATATCAATTATAATAAGGAATATTAGGGAAAACTCACTTCAAACATTATTACAAGTGTCTAAATTTTTTTCATTAAGTGTTTAAATGGTTTATATTAAATAGAATACTAATTAGCTACTCCAGTATTGTTTTAATAGACCAAGTTTAGAAGATGTTGTTTTTAAGTGCATTATTGAATTTGATTATGCATATTTGATATGGTGAGAAGTCATGTTGGTCAAACAAAGCTTTGAAAACTTAAATATTTTATGGCACTGTCATGTCATTTGTATCACCACATGATTACATTGAAATACTAAATAATATAAAACTTCTCCAAAAATAATATGAAGAGAATAATTGATATACAACAAATATTGAAAAGTGTGTCAAAATATATAGTAATAGATCCTTCAAAAAAAATTACATTCATGAATCATATAAACCTAATCTTAAGATTTTCGCTCAAGTAGGTCAAGAACAACTTCTACACCATATTTATTTATCTTGGTCTTCATGCAATGTTCTTTCTTCGGCATCCATGCCCACACTATGGTATTAATTGGAATAGAGCCAAGTTCCGTGTCATCAGGATTTGGTATCCAATATTGCTCTAAACATTTTCCATTGTATTTCCCTGAAATAGGCTTCCACCAATCAACCTTTACATGAAGATTCTCACTTTCATTGTCCCTAAAGATATCTGAGATGGATTTTTCCATCCAAATCATCTCTCATGCATCCTCATTTCCTGATCTAACTAGCAACATCTTTCCTTTCTCAACATCAATCATTGGATTGAATGTTGGCTTTGGCTTGTTTCATTTGGGTCCAACATATATTGGTTCATCTATTGCATTATCAAAATCTCCATCCATAATACTTGAGATTACATGGAGTGCATTACGATCAACATCAACAATGCGCCTTGTCTTGGGCCAGAAATCCTCAGAAGATGAATCATTTCCATATATTATTCTATGGTCATTATAGATTCCATATAATGTATCAAGAACTCTTTCCTAGTACACTACTTTATTTTTCCATTCCTTTGTAACAATTGGTGAATCCTCATTTCTGATAGTGTCTTTCCACATTTTTATGTATGATGTTATCTCTTCCTTTAGTTCTTTTAAATAGGCATCATTCTTTTTGGAAGCTAATAAAGATGGGTTATCTATGGGAATTATAGGTTGACCTTCATCATCTATATTCCATAACTCAATTGATTCTGACCACTCAATATCTCTAATTTATTCTTTGTACCTTAGTACTGGAATATCATTGAGTACAAGAAATTGGAAGTATTGAACATTAAGATGTCCAACTAGCACATTTTCCCCTCCTTGATGTATCCATTAAGGAAAATTTTGAAGTCATAGACCTTGCCAATAAGTGTAGGTGGAAACACTTGATTTTATTCAATTATGCGAGATGTATCCATCATTTAAGGTAAAGAATATATATCTTTACTTTTGGGTTGGAAGACATTCTTCTGTAGGTTCCATCTATGTCTTCATGGGTGTGCCCCACAGGAAAGAATCCAACCTAAATAGTGATTAAGACACCAAGTGTAGTTAAAAGTGATAGAAACATGAAAAGATATGATTCTTATTATCACTTGCTACATTGTCCAACAGTAACAAAAAATGTGGAGGAAGATGTATAAAATCAACATTCTGACTCTTTGATCTTCCATGAGATATAAAATCATCCTTGTACACTTGAAATTTTGAGTAAATAGAGGTGTCAAGTAATGCATTTGTGAGTGGTTTTCTTGATCTTCCACTCTCATAAAGTAGATCACCATACATATCAATTTGTGGGTCTTCAAGGTCCCTTAAGCACTTTTCAAGGGATGTAATAGTAAATTGTGATCCCATATGTACAAATGGTAGGGCAAAATGACCAAAACCTCCTATCTTATGCCCATGTGTTAGCATACCTATCAATGAAAAACCTAAATAGATTTTGATTTGACATGTAGCCTTGGGTTTGAAGTCTTTGTTTTATCCATTTTATCATGGATAATGCTCAAATACTCCTTTGGAAACCGATCTGACATAATTCTATGGGAATATTAGCAATATATTCCACACATAACAATCTTGTTATGTTTATCCAACCTACTTCGTGCCTTTTCTTCCAACTCTTTTGTAGTCGTTGACTTCATCTGTGCTTTCAACACAATACATTCACTGCATTTACTGAAGTTTGTGTTATTTGAAAATGCCACATATCAAAACTTAGTATTCAAGATCTTTCTCATTGTTTACTGTGATATTTATGGGTAATTGAGCTTTTAAAGAGCCTCATTGATCTCTTTTAACAAATAATTTTGTGTAAGATGAAGGAAGCAATCTGAAAGGAGCAGATGTTCCATCTTCTTCAACTTGATGTGTTTGGTTTGGTGAAAAATTTGAATTATCCATTACAATTTTGTGCAATATTTATATGGCTGCCACAGTGTGTGCTTGTGCTTTGCATGTGTTGGTGTTACCATGAATAGCTTTGCTCTGTCCATGTTGTAAATAATGTCAGTAGTTATAGAATGTGCTTTGAGGAATATTATGTATCTTATACCATGCTTTCTTACAAATAATATTCCCATTAAATCTCATGTCCTTTACATTTCTAGCAATAGGTGGTAGGCCATGGCCATGGCTCCTTGACATGACTGTGTTTGACATGATTGAATTTAAGACAAATTCCATAATACCATTTTTATTTATTTGTCTCATACCCCTTCTAGCACCTGCAATGGCCTTCCTATCCACATGTTGAAGATAATATTTTCTACAACATACATCTGCTGCCAAAAGTCAAATTTCTTTCTTTTCATCTATTTTTGTTTGACATTTTTCAATTTTTTTTTTAGCCATAACTCGTTTAATCCTTTTATATGGCCTTGTTACATGCATATCAATTGAGATTCTATCTTTTTCATTACAAAGAGACTGTTTAATCCTTTTATATGGCCTTGTTACATGCATATCAATTGAGTTTCTATATTTTTCATTACAAAGAGACCCATCCCATTTGTTTAAGAGATTTTTGTCCTCTATAACATCCCATATCACCATTTCCTTGGGTGGCTCCTTGAAATTTTCCTTAACCCGTAATGTCACACCTTTGTTGTCCACCAACTTATTTATTGGCCATATAACCAAAAAATGTATAAACTTATCCCAAATTCTTCATATTTCACAATTTCCATCTATCTCTTCCAAAAAAACACCAAATTCCATTTCACTTAGTGTTTAACCTTCAACAATGTCATCCCCGCAGACATTAACTAGCATTTGGCAATGCACATGCTTGTTCCCATGCATTCATGTGTAAAAGAAACCTTTGTACATATGAATATAACCCTATCTTGGGGAATATTTATGGCATCATCATGACAATGAGGTTGCAAATATGATTCTAGCCAAATCTCATAAGATTCCAATGCACCCCCTAGTGGATGCTCAAATCATGTTGGATGTGGTAGAGCATCATGTTTTAAGACCTTCTCAATTTTAACCACTATGCATCCTTTCTTTATCATATTTCCATGCACTTTATGCCCAAGCTCTATATTGACTATGGAGCCCTCTCCCACCTTCACTCCATGTTGTAGAAGATCTACCTTGTCTCCAATAGAAAATGTAGAAGAAACATTTTCACCTATAAACGAATGTAAATAAGAATAGCATTTACTCAAAAAATGAGCATTATACTATCAATAATATTTAAACACATGCTTCAATATTTTTATTTACGTATGTGGTGCCTCAAATCCATTATCTTCCATGGATGTATGTCCCCTTCATCAACATCCTCAATCAAATGTGGTTGAGTGACATCAATTATCAAAATTGCAGCATAACATGCATTAACACATTCTCCAGCAAAATAAGTTTCAGACTCTGTAGATTCGACCCTTCCTAGCCCAACAACTTGATCATTAATAAGGAGATCAACAAAGTCCCCTTTTGCCAAAATTATATTTTCCATTCTAGCTTGTACCAATTTTGTAACAAAAATCAAATCATAAAGTATAATTAAAAGGTTGAAACATGTAAAGTGCGATTTTATATTTTCACAAAAACACACAACTTTCAAAAAAGTAATATAGATGCAATAATTTAATTAGTATGGTAGTCATTGTTCCCCACCCTCTAGTGCCTACTACCAAAAAGTATTTTACATGAAAATTACACAAAAAAAAAATATTAAGACCATGCAATTAGAGATGTAGATAGTATCATAGAAGGAAAAATATCAACTCATATCAAACCACCAAGTTCCTATTTAACTTCAGAAATGACACTTGTATTCTTAATGCATGTGTATGAATAATGATCATAAGAAATTTGTAGAAGTTGAAGAACCAAAACATGGTTCATTGGAAAATCTAAGAAACTCCAAGATTGATGCTACATAAGATGTCTAAAAGCCCCATGAAAAGGAGAAATTATATTTTCACTTAGTGAGGATGTTTGATGTACATATGAATCTAACCCTATCTTGGGGAATATTTATGGCATGATCATGATAGTGAGGTTGCAAATATGATTCTATCCAAATCTCATAATATTCAAATTCACCCCTAGTGTATGCTCAAATCCTGTTGGATGTGGTAGAGCGGCATCATGTTTTAACACCTTCTCAATTTTAACCACTATGCATCCTTTCTTTACCATAATTCCATGCAATTTACGTCCAAGCTCTATATTTAATATGGACCCCTCACCCACTTTCACTCCACGTTGTAGAAGATTTACCTTGTCTCCAATAGAAAAAGTAGAAGAAACATTTGCACCTATAAATGAATATAAATAAGGTTAGTATTTACTCAAAAAAAAGTATTATACTATCAATAATATTTGAACACATGCTTCAATATTTTGATTTACCTATGTTGTGCCTCAAATACATGATCTTCCATGGATATATGTCCCCTTCATCAACATCCTCAATCAAATGTGGTTGAGTGACATCAATTATCAAAATTGTAACATAACATGCATTGACCCTTTCTCTACATTAATAAGTTCCAAAATTTGTAGATTCGACCCTTCCTAGCCCAACGAATTGGTCATTAATAAGGAGATCAACATATTCCCCTTTTGTCAAAATTATATTTTCCATTCTAGGTTGTACCAATTCTATAACAACAATTAAATCATACATTGTAATTAAGAGGTTGAACCATGTAAAGAACCAAAACATGGTCCATTGTAAAATCTAAGAAATTCCAAGATTGATGCTACATAAGATATCTAAAAGTCCCATGAAAAGGAGAAATTATATTTTCACTTAGTGAGGATGTTTGATGTTTGAACTTGATAATCAAAATCCAAACTAGAGGTTTTCCTCCAAATAAAAATTTTGAATGACAAATATCAGCTCATCAAACCACCAAGTTCCTATTTAACTTCAGAAATGACACTTGTAGTCTTAATGCATGTGTATGAATAATGATCATAATAAATTTGTAGAAGTTGAAGAACCAGAACATAGTCCTTTGGAAAATCTAAGAAATTCCAAGATTGATGCTACATAAGATGTCTAAAAGCCCCATGAAAAGGAGAAATTACATTTTCACTTAGTAAGGATGTTTGATGTTTGAAATTGATAATCAAAAGCCAAACTAGAGGTTTTCCTCCAAATAAAAATTTTGAATGACAAATATCAACTCATCAAATCACCAAGTTCCTATTTAACTTCAGAAATGCACTTGTAGTCTTAATGCATGTGTATGAATAATGATCATAATAAATTTGTAGAAGTTGAAGAACCAAAACATGGTCCTTTGGAAAATCTAAGAAATTCCAAGATTGATGCTACATAAGATGTCTAAAAGCCCCACGAAAAGGAGAAATTATATTTTCACTTAGTGAGGATGTTTGATGTTTGAACTTGATAATCAAAAGTCAAACTAGATTTTTCTTTACTTCAAAAGAAAAAAAATTGCATTTTACAAATATTTAGTTCCAATGTTAGCACTCCCTATCTATACACATCTAAGGACATACTATTTAGGATGGATACAAAGGGATGTTAACTTTAGGTCCTCGAAAAGTGTAGATTTGAGTTTTACTACATTCTTATGTTGATGAGGAAGAGTCTTATCTTATGCATCCAAACATTAGTGAAATTGTTTTTGGAAGTTCATAACTATACAACAAAATAAAGAGAAAAACAATACATGCTAAAAAGTTGTGCTTGTTACTTTAAAGTTGCATACATGTGCATTGGAAGAAAAATATAGTATACCTCAATAATACATTTATTCATAAACTTCAAAATTATACAAAGATCACTCCCGGATGCGGGTGAAAACATATGAAAAGGGGATGATGGGACATGGGTATAGCAAGTGGGGAAGCCACTTGGCCACCCACGATCCCGCCATTAGTTCAAGCTGGCTCGCTCACCATACAGGCATTCAAGTCGAGATCATTCTAGGCGCAATAAACCACATAGCATTAATGCCCAGCCATAGTCGAGATCACTCCAATACGCTCACTTGATCCTCCGTTATGAATGCTCTACACATCACAGTTGTGAAATTTAATGAGGTTCTAAGGCAGGGAGAGCCTCGAGATAGAGACACTCAGAGTTTAAAGATGGACGCTGGCAATTGAGGTCTAGACATTCCTCCACAACCGTTGCAGAGAATTTGTTCGGCCTTGTCTGTGCAACCCTACATTCGCACTGCCATTGGAAAATGCAGCCATCTCAACTGCTGTATTGATCTTGGGGACAGGCTCCACCTCTCCCGCACAGGCCACTGCAATAGAGCTATTATCAATATGGATTTTCTCCTCTCCCTGTCCAACTCTGTCACTCCGCCTCCCTTGTCACCTTCATCTTTGCCCTCCACCATGCTACGCCTGAGACATCGCATGAGATGTCGAATAGGAAGCTCTAGGGGCCGATTCCATCGCACACCCTCCACCTCCAACTCGAATTCCTCCTCACCATCCTTGGAGTACTTTTCTGGTAGATATCGAGATACTCGCAGTGGGCGAGGGAGATTCCACCATGTCAACCCTGCTCAACACCCCCTTTCAATCTGTCATCCAACACTCCTCAAACAACCCAGTTTTTCTTTAATTTTTCTTTGAACAGGCCCTATATCATTACCTTGATTTCGGTTGTCTTCATGGAAGAACCCCAACAAGTTTTTCCCAGGGAGCTTCAGACAGGAGCTTCTTTAGTTCTTGCTTAGGAATTGGACAAGCCGCAACAGCAAGAGCCCAAGGATAAAGGCAAAGCACCTGTGGGAGAGGAGAAGGCCAACGTTAAGCGCTCCAAGCAAAGTGACAACCCAGGTGCAGACAAGCAACATGAAGAAGATAATATGGAGGCTTACATGTGTTTTATCCTGGAGGAAACCTCTCCTCAGCATGATGCTTAGTCTTTACATCAATGTTTGTCTTTTGTTTTAGTATTCCCGTGTGGATGGGATTGTTTTTTTCTTTCCTGTTTTAAATTTCAGTAGTATTAGTTTCTCAGTTATCAATTTGGAACTTTACAGTGGACCGCATTATCATCACCCCTGCGTGGGCAGTATGGTAGATTTATGTCTGGTCTGGACTGGTTTCCCATCATGGGCAGTCTGTTTTGTGCTTTTTTTGCTGAATATGCCTCTCTCATAGGCAAAGACATGGATGAGGCCCAGATGTAAAATATTTTTCTTTTCTTAATAGATTAAACTAATTTAGAAAAAAAAAATTATACAAATATCACATTATTATCCAAGGATCAAATAATTATGATTGGATTATTTTGTTTGTGCCAAAAGGAAAGCTATACCATTATCTTTCCTTCCAACTCAAGCCAAAATGTAGTGCCAGCAGCAACATATATCTATACACAATTCGTTTTCACTATCATTGATATCCATAAATTGTTCCAAATTCAATAAAAGGGCACATCAAAAGCTATAACTCTAACCATTGTGATTATTGAGACAATTTCACCCCTATATCATTGGTTGCATAAGTGTAATGGTGTCTAGAAGAAAACTAGTAATCACTAGGTATCCTTCTTGCATAATCACAAGTGCACTGCCAAGAATAATATTAGAGCACTAACCTTGGTGAGGGTGAAATCTTGATAGTTTTCTTTTTGGAAAAAGAACAAATAAATCTAGTGCATTCTATAATTCATTCTAACAAAAATACGAGCACATTTCCAACTATAATGTTGCATTGTGAAAAAAACTAACAGATGCAAGATTTATTTCTATTACAAATACAAACACATTTTCAAAAATAACATTGCAATATGAAGGAGATTTAACACATTATAACCTTCCTTCTAGCATAACAACAAAAATATTTCTAATAACAACATTACATTATGAAGAAAATATAATGTGTGCCAGCTTTCCTTCTATCACAACTAGAAGCCCATTTCGAACAACAACAAATCACCTCAAATGAAAGCTAACATTCAATATCATTCCTTCTACTACAAACATAAGCATATTGCTAGAAGCAACGTTACATGGTCAAATAAATCTAGCACATGCTAGATTTCCTTCTAGCACAAACACAAGCACATTGCCAACAACAATAGTCTAAGGCAAATGAAATCCACCACATGCTAAATATCCTTCTAGCATAAATAGAAGCATGTTACTCACAAAAAAATTGCAAAGTAAAAGAAATATTACACATTCTAGAGTTTCTTATAGCACAAACACAATCACATTGCCAGAAATAACATTGCAGGGTGGAAGATATCTAACCTATGCTCGATTTAATTCTAGCACATTGCCAACAATCATATTATCCAATGCAGGTTATATTTCATTCTAGCACAAATACAATCACGTTGCCAACAACAATATTGCATAGTGAAACAAATCTATTTCATACTAGATTTTATTCTAGTACAAACACAAGCATGTTGCTAACACCAATATTTCATTGCAAAATAGATTTAGAGCATGCTAGAATTCCTCCCACCATACACAAACATATTGGCAACATCAAGATTGTAGGGTAAAAGAAATCTATATCATGCTAGGTTTTCTTCTATCACAAACGTAAGCATATTTATAATCACAATATTGCAAGGTGGATTAGATCTAGCATGCTATTTGTACCTTATATCTCAAACACAAACATGTCACCAATAACAAAATTGCAAGGTTAATGAAATCTAACACATGCTAGATTTCCTTCTCTTGCAAACACAAGTACATAACAATATTGTAGGGTGAAAGAAACATACCGCATATTATATTTGCTTCTAGCACAAACAAGCATATTGTCAAAAACACCTTATGTAAGACAAAAGAAATCTGGTGTGTGGTAGATTTCCTTCTAGCACAAACACAAACACACAACATTGTAGGGGCTAAGAATCTAGCGCATGCCAGATTTTGTTATAGCATGAACACAAACATATTACCAACAATATTCTAGGGAAAAATAAATATAGCACATGCTAGATTTCCTTTAAGAAAATTTCCAATAACATCATTGTGGTGAAGGAAATATGGTGCATACTAGATTTCCTTCAGGAACAAACAATTGAATTGCCAACAACATTGCAATGCAAAAGAAATCTAGTGCACACTAGATTTCCTTCTAACGCATATACAACCACATTGTCGATAAACTCATAGAAGGGTGAAAGAAATCTAATGTACGCTAGATTTCCTTCTAGCACAAAAACAAACACATTACAACATTTCTAGATAAAAGAAATCTCGAACATGGTATATTTACTTCTAGCACAAACAAAAGAACATTGTCAACAACCATATTGTAGTGAAAAATAAATCTAGTGCATGATAGATTTCTTTCAAAACAAAATTGAAGCATGTTGCCAACAACAACATTGCATGGAACAACTTCTATCACAAACACAAGCACAACTTCTATCACAAACACAAGCACATTTCCAATAACAACATCACAAGGTAAAATAAATTTAATGCATGTTAGCTTTACATGTAGCATAAATACAAGCATACTACCAACAACAACATTTCATGCCAAAAGAAACCTAGTGCATGCTATATTTCCTTCTAAAATAAACACAAGCACATTGCCAAGATGAAGGAAGTTTAACTCCTGCGAGATTTCCTTCTATAATAAACAAGCAAATTGACAATGACAATATTATAGAGCAAAATAAATATAGCATAACTTCTAGCCCAAACAAGCATATTTCCAATAACATTTCCAAGTTGAAGGAAATCTAACACGTGCTAGATTTCATTCTATCATAAAAAACCAATTAGAAAACAACAATATTGCAGAGTAAAAGAAATCTAACATGTGCTATATTTACGCATAGCACAAACACAAACACGCAACAAAATTGTAGGGAAGAAATATAGCATGTTAGATTTTCTTCCAACATAAACAAAAGCATATTTCCAATAACAACATTGCATGGAAAAAGATATCTAGAACAATTTCTATCACAAACACAAGCACATTTCCAATAACAACATCAAAAGGTAAAATAAATTCAATCCATGTTAGCTTTACATGTAGCAAAAATACAAGCATACTACCAACAACAACATTTCATGCCAAAATAAACCTAGTGCATGCTATATTTCCTTCTAACACAAACACAAGCATATTTCCAAGGTGAAGGAAATCTAACACATGCTAGATTTCCTTCTATAATAAACAACCAAAATGACAACAACAATATTGTAAAGAAAAAGAAATCTAGCACAACTTCTAGCCCAAAGACAAGCACATTTCCAATAACATTTCTAGGGTGAAGGAAATCTAACACATGCTAGATTTCCTTCTATCATAAACAACCAAATAGACAACAACAATATTGCAGAGAAAAAGAAATCTCACACGTGCTAGATTTACACATAGCACAAACACAAGCAAACAACAACATTGTAGGGTGAAAGAAAACTAGCATGTTAGATTTGCTTCCAACATAAACAAAAGCATATTGCCAACAACAACATTGCATGGAAAGAGGATATCTTCTATCACAAACACAATCACATTTCCAATAACAACATCGCAAGGTAAAAGAAATTTAATGCATGTTAGCTTTACATGTAGCACAAATACAAGCATACTACCCATAACAACATTTCATGCCAAAAGAAACCTAGCGCATGCTATATTTCCTTCTAACAAAAACATAAACACACTACCAAGGTGAAGGAAATATAACACGTGGTATATTTCACTATATAATAAACAACCAAATTGATAACAACAATATTGTAGAGCAAAAGAAAGCTAGCACAACTTATAGCCCAAACACAAGCACATTTCCAATAACATTGCCTAGGTGAAGGAAATCTAACACGTGTTAGATTTCTTTCTATCATAAAAAACCAAATAGACAACAACAATATTGCAGAGCAAAAGAAATCTAGCATAGTTTCTAGCCCAAAAACATGCATATTTCCAATAACAACATTGCAATGCGAAAGAAATGACAAGCTACAATAATCCTAGTAGGATGCACTGGTGGAGTGGATTGTTGGAATTGGTAGGTGAGAGAATGATGAGTTGTGTTGTTGTAAAACTACTTAAAGAATATTGTTCAACCCTTCTACATACCCTCAACTTTGCCTATACAAAGGCCCAAAGTATGAAGAGTAATTCACCTTAGCTGCTTGTGGAAGAGGAAAGAAAACATGCTTATCTTGACAAGGTCTTCATGCTTGCCAAGTGTATTATGATCTACTATTTAGATGGAATCTTGTTGCAAAATCCTACCTTTTAACCTCACTAATAAGAATAAGTCAACTCAATACTTATTTGGGGAGTTATTCGGTCCATTAGCCTCATTGTTCACTCCTCCATTAGCTACTTTCAAGGCATATCATGTGGTTTCTTCCATACCATAATCTTCAAGGAAATGTCAACCACATGCATGTATGCTTTCAACAGTGAGTTTACAACCAATTAAATCTCCAAATAAAGAAAACAATGTGAATTATCTAAATGGGGAAACCTCCCACGTTATGAGATTCATGGAAAGATCTTAAGGACCAAATATAGAAAGAAAATAGATGGAATATAATTGGCAAATTCCATGCCTATCATGACACTTTCTCATCTGACCACCAATAAAGTTGATGTGTAGGTTAGCATAACCATTTTCATGATTTCATGATTAAAATCTCCTTGAGTGTATCCCCTATTTTGTTTTGTCAGGACATGGTCTCAAACTTTTTTGTCTCTGAAAACCAGATTTGTTACATTACCATAACCTTGTCACTTGTATTTATGATGAGGTTCATGTTTATAGTTTTCATTATTTTCCATCATACTTGTTTGAGATCATTAAAGTTTGATGAACCTATTCAGGGAATTGCTTATCATTTCACATCATAACTTTGAATACATTGTAGAAGAATGATAGACTTTCTTATATCTATTTTTCATTGCCTTTGGGTTTTTCCATTGGCTTTGATGGTGATTATGGAATGGTAAATCAGCTAACACAATTTCTCTTTATTGGTATTTTCCATTGATTATTTTACATGACTGTATGTATCTTTACATTTGGTTGAATGCATGAGTAAATTGTCCATGATCAATAAAAAACTCTAATATCCCAAATGGAGATTAGTAGTAATAAAAGTACAAATAGACAAGAAAAAATGCAAACAATATTAAACTGCTCAAAATGGAGCCAAAAGAAGTGTTGAGCCATTTTATTAATATATTGGGAAAGAGTACAATTGAGGTGCTGGAAAGTTTGTACATCAGCCTACTCAAGGCAGGCTTGAAGAACAACTCAAACCCAAGCAAAAAATCTGGTTGAAAGTGTTGTTGTGTGGCTCAGTCTCTGCGTTGCCTGGCCCAGAAATGTTGTTGTTGGCTGACTTTCGACTGTTGGTTGGGTTTCTTCCTCTGCTTATAAAATTATATGCTTTTAACCCCAAACTCTACTCACCAAACCCACAAAAACTGCAAGGAATTAGCCAAATGTTGACCCCAGAATTTTGGCCCATTTTCCTCTCACTCCTCTATTTGTTGGTGGCATTAGGATATTTGTTTAAAGCCTCAAAGCTACCCAAAAAATTATGCCAAACTAATCTTGGATTCTCCTCAATAAACCCAGAAAAACCTAGAAAGGGTTCACCCAAAGCTTGACTTTGAAATCTGGCCCTCTTGGGCTTGGCTCATTACGTTGCTGGGTATATCGAACCTCTGGATGAATCTGTTGGAAAATACCTCTGGAGCGCAAACCTTTGCGCAGCCTTGAAGGGGCTACGCTCTTCCTATTGCTAATGTTCTGTAATTCCCCCCACTAAAATGTAGAACTCCTCTCCTGAGTGGACACTCAAAGTCCCCTGAGGTAGAGATTGAGATCTCTGCTTGAAGATATCGTGTGCTAAACAGCACTGGAGACTTGGTTGTGCGACTCAAGTGTGCTTCAGTCAAAATGACCAAGAGTAAGAAGATGAATGAATCAATGAAAAAGGAGCCTTTGCTTCTTCCTTTTGTCCATTGAGGCCCAACGTATGCCTTAGGTCTTACCTTGGCCTGCACTGCCTCTCCTTGACTAATCACATGTTGTGTTCCTTTAGCAAATCCCACGATGTCCTGTTCGTGCCTCTTCTACGTGATGTAGGAATTCTGCTAGAAAGCAGATCTCGTATATAAGAACACAACTGCTCCACGAAACTCTGAAAATGCTCAAAATTTCTATAATAAAATCATGAAAAACATTCAGCTCAATTTTACATGAAGGTGAAAAGAGCCATGCAAATAAACTCCCTTAACTATATCAAAATTTTGTGGCCAGATATTACATTGGGCAGCCTCTTGGCTCTTGGCCCTTTAAACCACTCCTCACTCACTCCACCCTTAACTATCTCAGCTCTTCAACTATTCAAGTGTGTTCTCCTCACAAAAACCACTCATATTTATACATAAATAATGAATTTAATTCATTCCAAAAATCTCTCCACCTAATCCTCAACTAAATCTAATTTAAATTCATTTTAGGTGTGGACTCAACTAAGTCCCGTACATAGCATTCCTACTCCCTAAAATTTTATACCTAATTCTATTTTCTCTCATATCCTTTTAACTAATAAAAGAATATTTACAAAATCCTCACTTTTATAATTTATATCCTATTTTATTTAAAAATAAAAAATTAATTAATAAAACAATTAAAATGTCACACCCCCCTTTATTACATAATTAAAAATGAAAATTGGCCTTGATGCTCCTGCATCAGACTCCCAAGGTTGAAATTAATCATGATCACCTGATCATGTGTTCAGATCTATGTCTGCCTGGATCCCATATCTTGTGCTGCAACTTCCCACTTGTCGCTGCTTCTATCTGTTGTTCTTCTCCAAGTCTTCATACTTTATGCTGCATTTCCCCACTGACTATTCTTTCACACTCTTCTATTGTCTTTCTCTTGCTGTTTCTTCTTTTTTTACTGCTACTGGCCTCTTCTGGGATATCTTCATCATTATCCTCCTAATTACTTCAATTTCTCGATCCAATAGATTTCCTTCAGTATCAGCAATAAAACTTGTACCCACAAAAAAATTGTTAGAATAAAAAACATAAGGCTTCAGTGCCTCTTTCTCTGCTGTTGGCAACATTTCAGTATGCTGCTATGAAATTCCCTCGCCCATCAACACATCAGTATGCTGATTCAATTCCTCTGTGAGACTATCAGTTAGTCCCTCCTCCACATCATCTGTTTGAAAAATGTTTCCCTGTTCTGTGTCTTTTAATAACTTTTCCTGAAAATAGGTCCTCTTCTTTTCCAACTCTCTCCTCTGAAGATCTAACTTCTGATATAACTGAACAATCTCAACTAGAGTAGAACTCGGGAATTTTACACAATTTTCCATACCTTCACTTGTTGTTGACCAATCATGAGATGGTCCTTCTTCCCCCGCTTCAATATTCTGCTGAATATTTCCATAAGACCGCTCTGTCTTCATTTCCTCCTAAGATCTTGCTATCTCAACATCATTCTGAATAGATTCCAGATTCAAATCTTCCTCTTTAACAAAATTCAAAGTTTGTTTAACACTCTATGATGTACCTGTAGTCACACACCAATCATTAGTCATAAACACACAAGACCTTGTGATCTCACTGGATGCTTCAATCGACATCTTTCTTTGTTGTTCTGAATCCTTCATTTGATTTAGTTCTTCTGTAGATTTCCCTTCTGTCTCATTACTACGTCCCTTCTCCCTCTAGCAATCTTCCTGAATTTTCTTGGTTTCAACATCATTACATCGTAAAATTTTGTCAGTAATCCCATTAAACAAATACACTTGTTTACCTCCTTGGAATTTTCCTTCAGCATTTCCACTTTGTTCCTATTCCATAACAGCTTTGACTTGCTGTCTTACCCCAGACAAGAAGTCATTTATGATTTCTCCTTGTTGTAACCCATCAACACTTTCCTTCTCTGAAAGGAATTCTCTACCAGAATTTACCTCAAGAGTTTCATTCTCCTTTGTGACAGTTCCATCAGACTGTTCACCGTCTTTCGCATATCTTGCAAACATACATAAACTGTGAGAAAATATGTAAGGCTTCATAGCCTCACCTGCTTCTTTCACCATCACCTCTTCAGATGCTTTTGAACTATCCCAACAGTTCATGAGATCTTCCTCACTGATCTCGTCACCCAGAATTTCTCCATGTTCCGGGCCACAAATGGAAACATCCATTTTTAACTCAGCTTCTCTGAGTTCTTCACAACTCAACATCTGCTCGAGCTTCCTCAGCTCTTCCATCAATTGTATGTTTACCTACTTTTCCCTTCTTGCGTGTAGCTTCTGCCACTTCACCTTCCTTCTCATGGTCCAACCACGTGTCTGGTTTCTCACATTTTCCTGCAACAACTTCATTAACAATTCAAGGTGAATTTTTATCCTAGCCTTCTCCCGCTCATACTCTTCATCAGATCTCCAAAAATGACTATCAACAGTCATCTTCCCCTCCTTTTTGAACTGCATCTGTTCACATGTGGACTTCATTTAATCCACTTTCCCGCAATCCTTCATACTTTGCATTCATCAAAATGAAACTTCTCCCCCTGTGCTTGGCTTCTCTTTGTCCTGGAACCAATCCCTAGCAACCTCTTGCTACAATTTGTTGCAACAACACTTTAGCACACATGTGTTACAACAACCAATTCTTTGGGTGTCCCATAGCGGACAAACCCCGCTAAACTCACAATCACACTTCCTATGTGCATATAAAAATGCATCTCAATAAATGCCCAAATAATTTTAAATCTGCAACCTCAATAATCCCAACAATATGGGCAATCTACACGGAAGCAAAATTTGATCTTATGGTTATTACAACTCAAACCATCTCCTTGCAGAAGCTCATTTTCATAATAATGAGCAAAACCCATTGCATATATTTGAATGATTATTTGATTTTAAAATCAAATTCCCAAAATACTTGAACTAATATAAAATCTGAATGCATATATATATTTGGTTACAACACTATCAACTTACATTCAGTTAAAACTTGATTGTTCACCATTCACCAAATATACGCTCACCCATCTGAATGTTAACAACATTATATACATTCTTTGGAGTCACCTTACCATCTTATATCAAAGCTCGACTTTGATAAACCCCAAGTGTTAACATCTACGCTAACACACATTGGATCTTCAATTCACACTTCGTCTTCGCTCAACATTCCGCTTCTTCTGCGCTATCAAATTAAGTCTTCGACCAGATTCATGGAGTCCAATTTTCTGCAATTCAACTAAGCTTTGATCACTGATTCCAATTGACTCAATTCCATCCTTACTGTTCACGAATTCTAATTCTTCTTTCACATAATCACTGCGTCTACTTGAGCCATCGTTGTCTTTCAATCGACTATTTTAACACCAGTGAAATCTCTTGTAGCGCTATTTCTCAACTTCAAAGTGTTGGAAATATGATGCAGGATGTTGTCCTTGATGGAAACCCACTGAATGAAGATGAAGACATGCGACTGTTGTCATGTGTTGTCCTTGATGGCAATCCACCTGATGAAGTTATGCTTGACTTGATGGACTTGGTAAATGATGTAAATCTGATGTGATATGATGTTGGTTAGCAATATGGCGCTGAGTGTCGTCTTGATGAAGATGATGACAACTTACTTGATGAAGTTGTGATTGAGAGAATATGTTCTTGATGAAGAAAATATGATGTATCTACAGTGTGTACAGAAAGCAATGAAGAAATGAATTCAGCATGTGTTAAATATATGATGAAAAGAGTATGTCTCTATGAATACGCAGATCTGTCTAAGGGAAGTCGCGTTTGCACGCGGAAAAGAACGTTCCAAGTTGCGTATGGGCAAAATCGCTCAAAAAGTGCAAATCCAGGGGCCCGTGGTATTGAAGGCTCATGGTATTGGTTTGGCTCATGGTATTGAAAAAGGGGCCCGTGGTATTGAAGGCTCATGGTATTGTTTTGGCTCGTGGTATTGAAAAAGGGTAAACCTATATAAGGAGAAGAAATTCATTGTGCAAATCATGAGTGTGGGTGCAAGATGTCTAAGCTTGAATGAATACTTCTCTGTGAAGTATATCTATATGGAAAGGGTAAAGGTTTGATGATAGATCTGAATCTATGATGCACCAATGAAGAGATGATGAAGCGGGATATCTAGATCTGAAATGTATCTGTATTTGCTAGATCTGTTTATGGAGTGATTGGATCTGTGATGAGGCGAACATCTGTCTGAAGTAATGGGTTGAATCTGAACCGAATGTCTGATCTGAAGAAGTATGCAGCTCTATAATGGTTGAAGATCTATACGCGAGTTTTCTAAAGAGGAAGCGCGTATATACGCGGCTTCGCTGAAGAAAAAGAGCATATAGTGAAGTGTATACAGATGTATACGCTGGTTGATGTGGACGAAAGCGCGTATATACGCGACATCAGAGAAAGGAAAGCGCGTATGCAAACTAGGGTTTGCTGAAGCAAAGGGTAAGAAATGACTGATCTATTCTGCTGTATTGCTTCTATTTGTATTCTACAATGTTGATTTGTCTGTATCAGTTTGATTGTATGATTGAGCTTAAAAGTATGGAAAGGGTCCAGTCTGAAAATATGATGAAATGTGGCCTGAAAGTTGTGTTCTATTGAAGTTGTTGGATCCAGTGTGAAAATTGATGAAACGTGGTCCAAGGTGGTGCTGAGGGTTGTAGCCTTCAGTCAGGGGGTTGTAGCTCCCTTCCAGGTGAGGCTGGTAAACGAGATCGGGGGGTCGTGGCTCCCTTCCAGGAGAGAGACGTAGCGAGCGCGAGGTGGGTGCCTGCGTGCTGGTATGAGTCTGCGCTAGTACATGGTTGTAAAATGTTTTCTCTATAATAAAATATTGAAGGCTGAGACAACGGCAGCGGTGGTTTTCTCCCGACTTGGGTTTCCACCTAAAATCCTGGTGTTCATGTGTGTTGCTTATGTGTGATGGTTTATTCTGTTATTACTGCTCATGCTTACTGTTTATTGAACATCTAATGAATGAATAATGGAATGATATAAGTGAAGAATTATCTGCATAATAAGATTGTTGGACATACGCATGTTTTATTAAGTATATCCGCGTGTATACGCGAGTTGGCTACATGAAAGTCGCGTATGTGTTTTGAAGTAAGAAAAAGTAAAAAGTTTTGAGTATCTTGTGCACTCTTGATTCACCCCCCCCCCCCCTCTCAGTATTTTTTCCCAACAATTGGTATCAGAGCGGGTTCTTCTGCAGAAGCTTGATCGCTTGAAGGAGATCCGTCGCAATGGGAAAGAAGCAAAAGAAGAAGGCTACTGAAAAGGAGATATCTCAGAAAACATGTGCAGCAGAAAATGAAGAAGAGGAAACAGGTATTGATTGTTGTTCTTGTGATGCACTTTCCTGTACATGCAATGATGAAGATAGTCAAAGTAAAGTTTTGGATCTAAAGGAAGCTATCAAGAAAATTGAAGATCAACAAAGATCATTTAATAAAAGCGAAGCTATGTACAAAGAGATGATCTCTCAAATGGAAAAACAAATAGAAATGCTGAATGGACAGATGAACAAGTATCAAAGGTTTCATACTTATGCATCCAATCGAATTAAAAGACTAGAAGCAGAAGTCGACGAATCAAGCAAGAATAATGAAGGACTTGAAGGTTGCAATCATCTCTCTGTGACGAGATAGTGAAGCATCGAAGCAAGAAGAATGAGAACCTCTGACCATTTGAAGGCCTTGAAGCGAAATCATCTCTCCAAAGAAGATGCGGAAAAATCAAATAAGAAGAATGAAGAAGTACGCAACAAACATGTGAAGAAAACAAAAATTGGTTAGAAGAGATTCTAAATCTGAAGGATCAAGTAGAAGATGGAAAAAGGAAAGAAGAAAGCATGACAAAGCAATGTCAAGCCTTGGAGGTTGAGGTAAACATTCTCAAAGGCAAATTAGAAGAAAAGGTTAAAATTTTGAGGTTTCAAGATAGTTCTAATATCTTGGAAAATATTCTGAGTAATCAAAGGTCTCCTGCTATCAAACTTGGTCTTGGTTTTCATGAAACGGTCAAAGGAGAATCTAGTTCACAAGGGAATGCTAAAGATTCAAAGGAAGTCAATACAAAACCTGAAGAGTTGAAAGAAACAAAAGGTCAACCAACAATGATGAAATCTCAAAGGAAATCGTACAATAAGGTTGAATGTTTTAAGTGTCATAATTATGGGCATGTTGCAGCAAATTTCAGGAGCAGATCATTTCAGCCTCAAACAAACAATTCCTACATAGAAAGGTACTCTAGTAGCTTTAAGGGATATTGTTTTTCATATAACATGTATGGACATAAAGCAGCTGATTGCAATAGAAGGAAGAATAGAAAAGCTCATTATGATTCTTATGCTTATATTTCTGGACATATGAGATGTTATTCTTGTAACAAGTATGGACATGTAGAAAAGGAATGCAGGTTGAACAGATATAACTTCCGGCACACAAATAGAAAGTTCAAACAAATCTGGAAAAAGATGGAGGACCGATCGAACGTAGGGAATATTGACCTCTGCCGATCATCCGCTTGACTTACTTCTACGATTCGTACACGGGAATGATGTGGGATACATTATGAGATTTAGTAATGTATCGTCACAGGGGGAGCAATGTATGATGTCTCTCATGATTGATTTGATTATTCTGGTTATATGTATTTCTGACAAATTATCTGATATGAAGAAGATAGGTACAGGAAGTACAAGTTCAGGGGGAGATGAAGGAATGTGAAAAAATTCTATGCTTCACTTTCCATACGCGGGTTCTATTAACAAAAGTCGCGTATACATGCTAGTTCCAGAAACATAGTCGCGTATGCATTGATGATAAGAGAATTTATATGATAGCTGAAGATCTGGAGCAGAGGTTCAGGGGAAGCATCAGTCTGACTGTTAATAACTATATTATTGACTCAATTTCAGCTTAGTTTCTCAGTTCTAAATAATGAGGAAACGATACATGGTGTCTTGTGTTGAAGATTGTGGATGAGTCCTGTTTGCTTGTTGATGAAGAGTATTCATTGTTGAGATGAAAGTCTTATAATTCGAAGATAAGGACAGTTCATGCAGAGATTGTTGCTGATGACTTGCTGATGAACGTATTCAGGTTGCACAAGTTAAGGAGGAGCACTGGTTCAGGGGAGCAGCAGGTTGAATACTAATGATTGCATTGTTGGCACTATGACTACTTATTCTTTGGTTATTGTGATACTCATGCTCAAACGATGATGACTTGGTATATGGTTTATTATGATGAGATTTTGAGCCCTGTTTGCTGAAATGTATCTTTAGTGCTCACACATGGATGAGTTGGAAGTCATTTGATTCAGAAATAAGAATAGATCATGCAGAGTTTGTTACTATGGTTGAGATCTTTTGCCTACATATGTTACTTCATGTTAAATCTTGAAGATCATGGTGATATTGGACCTCATGGATGATTGACACAGAGTTGAAAATAGTGTTCTGGTATGATAATCTATCTTGGAAAGATTGTATTGATGCTGCAAATAATCTGAAGGCTTGGATACTAATGGGCTTATGCTACAACCGGTGGATGACGCTTGAAGACACAACTACACTGTTCTGTAGTCCAGGGAAGCATTCAAATATCTCAGAAAGAATATGAACACTGGCTTTTTCTCACAGAGGATCAGATCTGGTTAAAATTTAGAAGATGGCATTGGATACGCGGGTTTCCTGAAACACAGTCGTGTATATACGCGAGTTCATGCACAGAAAACCGCGTATGACTGATTGCTGACATTTTTCTACACAGATCGACTCTCTTGACCTAGCTATGATCTTTGTTGGTATCTATGATACTATTTGGTATCTCTGGTGGTGTTCCAGTTCTCATAATTCTATTTCTAATGTTTTGATGAAGATGCCTTGATGATCTGTTGGTGGAAGTTTTTAGGATGCACAAACTAAGAGGGAGCCTTAGTCATTTGGAAAGATTGCTTGGTTGCACAGATTCAGGGGGAGAATTAGCTTTGCTGAGTATAATGCAGTGTTGGCATTATGATGGTTCTGAAATATGTTCTCTTTCTTGAGGACTTTCTGGTGTTGGTCTTAAAAGTTATATCTGTAGTTTGATGAAAAGGTCTTGTTGAGACTCATGTTGTAAAATTGTAGTATTCAGTCATGTAAGGACTTGTCAATTTTTTAAACCCACTTGGTTGGGTAGCTGAGTCAAATTTTTTAAACCCACTTGGTTGGGTAGCTGAGTCAAATTTATAAACCCACTTGGTTGGGTAGTTGAGTCTCATATGTAAATCCACTTGGTTGGATAATTGATGTAAGTATGAGTCTTTTGTGATAGGAAGTTCATAGAGTCAGGTACTTCATTGAAAATTTTCAGCATGAACTCAGGGGGAGCTTGGAACTCAGGGAGAGCTTAGTCACTTCACTATACATCAAATGCGAACGCTTCTTCTACATGAGGAGAAAAGGGGGTGAGTGTGTTGGTTTTGATCCGCCCGTTGCCCTTGATGTCAAAGTGACATGGTGTTTGAATGAAGATAATGATGTCAAATAATTGGAGAGAGTGACATGGTGTCATTATATTCTTAATGTACCTATACATTGTGGTAACCAAACACCATCGTGGTTGCCATCAAGTCCCGAAGGGGAGATTGTTGGAAATATGATGCAAAGTGTTGTCCTTGATGGCAACCCACTGAATGAAGATGAAGACATGCGACTGTTGACATGTGTTGTCCTTGATGGCAAACCACCTGATGAAGTTATTCGTGACTTGATGGACTTAGTAAATGATGTAAATCTGATGTGATGTGATGCTTGTTGATATTATGATGTTGAGTGTTGTCCCTGAAAGGAAACCCTCTTGATGAAGATGATGACAACTTACTTGATGAAGTTGTGATTGAGAGAATATGTTCTTGATGACTAAAATATGATGTATCTACAGTGTGTACAGAAGGCAATGAAGAAAGGAATTCAGAATGTGCTCAAAGTATGATGAAAAGAGTATGTCTCTATGAATACGCGGATCTGTCTAAGGGAAGTCGCGTATGCACGTGGAAAAGAACGTTACAAGTCACATATGGGCAAAAGTGCCCAAAAGTGCAAATCCAGGGGCCTGTGGTATTGAAGGCTCATGGTATTGGTTTGGCTCATGGTATTGAAAAAGGGGCCCGTGGTATTGAAGGCTCATGGTATTGTTTTGGCTCATGGTATTGAAAAAGGATAAACCTATATAAGGAGAAGAAATTCATTGTGCAAAATAGGGGTGTGGGTGCAAGATGTCTAAGCTTGAATGAATACTTCTCTCTGAAGTATATCTGTATGGAAAGGGTAAAGGTTTGATGATAGATCTGAATCTATGATGCACCAATGAAGAGATCATGAAGTGGGATATCTAGATCTGAAATGTATCTGTATTTGCTAGATCTGTTTATGGAGTGATTGGATCTGTGATGAAGCGAACATCTGTCTGAAGTAAAGGGTTGAATCTGAACCGAATGTCTGATCTAAAGAAGTATGCAGCTCTATAATGGTTGAAGATCTATACGCAAGTCTGCTGAAGAGGAAGCACGTATATACACGGCTTCGCTGAAGAAAAAGAGCGTATGCGCAGTAAAGTGTATACAGATGTATACGCTGGTTGATGTGGACGAAAGCGCGTATATACGCGACATCAGAGAAAGGAAAGCGCGTATGCAAACTAGGGTTTTGCTGAAGCAAAGGGTATGAAATATCTGATCTGTTCTGCTGTGTTTCTGCTATCTGATCTGTGTTGATAAGTATCTGTTGGTAATGTATGTTTGTGCTTAAAAGTATGGAAAGGGTCCAGTTTGAAAATATGATGAAATGTGGCCTGCAAGTGGTGTTCTATTGAAGTTGTTGGATCTAGTGTGAAAATTGATGAAACGTGGTCCAAGGTGGTGCTGAAGGTTGTAGCTTTCAGTCAGGGGGTTGTAGCTCCCTTCCAGGAGAGGCTGGTAAACGAGTCAGGGGGTTGGAGCTCCCTTCCAAGAGAGGCTGGTAAACGAGCGCAGGTGGGTGCCTGCGTGCTGGTAGGAGTCTACACCAGCACATATGTTGTAAGATGTTTTTTCTATAATAAAATATTGAAGGCTGAGCAACTGCAGTGGTGGTTTTCTCCCGACTTGGGTTTCCACCTAAAAATCCTGGTGTTCATGTGTGATGCTTTGTGTGATGGTTTATTCTGTTCTTACTGCACATGTTTACTGTTTATTGGACATCTGATGAATGAATGATGGAATGATATAAGCAAAGAACTAATGACATAACTAGATCTCTGTGTATACGCTAGTTTCATGAAAGATATCCGCGTGTATACGCTAGTTTACTAAAGGAAAGTAGCGTATGGGTTTTAAGGAATGAAAAAGTGAAAAGTTTTGAGTATGCAGTAAATACTGATCCACCCCCCCCTCTCAGTATTTTTCCCAACACAAAGCCACGGTTCAAAGCTGCTTCACATTCCATTTCAAAATATTGCCACTCTCTGTTCATGGTTCACTTTCTATTCTTCTTCATCTCGCCCTCACTGTTTCAACACAATTCTTTAGCGCTGTTCTTAGATCCAAATCGACCATCACAGCAAACAACCCAAACTTCATATTGATTATCACAGCAAAGAATCGATGGACCATAACATTCATATTGATTCCTTCATCATAACAAAGAATCAATGGCTATACATTCATATCGATTTCTCTACTCAGGGTACAATCAAACAGTCATTCACAAATTTTGAACCACGCGTTGCCTTTGCTGCATCTGACAATTCGTGCCATTGTTTAACACTGGTCATTACGCTGATTGAATGCCATTTAACGCCGCTCAATCTTATCAATACGGTCTTTATAATGAAACACAGCTGCAATTATTCATCGTATGAAACAAGTTCACACAGAGTTCTTCTCTTTAGAATGTCCCAAGCCTATGCAGAGTTTCTTTCTCCTACGTACATTCCAGATCCACGCAATTCAAAAATCGAATACTGTCAACATCCTCTCAATCGCAGCTTCAAGCGATTTATTCAACTGATTCAATGCAATCTTCACTTGCTGAATGTTAACACTTCACCACAGATGCATATCGACTTCATTAATCACAGCTTCAACTCCATTCAACGCCACATCTGCTACTCCACAAAACGCCGTCTCAACTCGTCCCTACGCACATTCATTTGCATAGGCTTTGAATGCCTCTGCGCCCTTCCTTAGGTGGTTCGCTCACTCTATTCATACAACAAAACCTGAATTCAATTTCAAAGCATCACAACATTCATTTAACTCGGTTTTTGTCTCCATTTCACTGCGCCTTCGATTGCAGTTTCCATTTACTCAGGCACTCAATGTCCTCCATCCACCTTGCGACTTCACTCCACAGTGAATCATAATCCATTGACTCTATTCTAGAAATACTACGTTATCATTGGTATTAATATGATACATCGTAGTCACTGCAATGTTGCTTCGACGTTGTTTGATTCAATCCACATTCGAACGCAGACCAACTATTAATTCGCTGCAATGGACATCGTTACCATTCAATCCTCAAGCAAACGTTTCAACAGCTCGGCGTTATGGTTCAGGCAACGGCGTGTTATATTTTAATCGACTTCAATGTTGTGTGCTTCACATACATTCAATCCTCACAGTAATCAAAATAAACATAACCAAAGTACAATTTCAAACTGGTTTGGATTTCGTTGAAATACGTTGTCTACATTAATTACTTACTCATTCCACGACCCAACGGGGTTGTGATCAATACCTTACGTAGATTTTAAACCATTCATCACACACATCGGATATCAGAATGTTGTTTTTACCATGTATCATTTTCTTGCTAATGAATTATTAAACGCGTCGCTGTGGTAACATTATCTGTGCCCACCCTTTCATCTGCACTATTTTTGCATGTTAAAATTGCTCTCGACCTGGAATAAGCAATAACATTCTGCGTTCTGGAATCTAAATCAAATTCCAACTCGATTTGAACTTGGCCTTCCAAATAAATTTAGCAAATCGACTTCAATTTGTAGCATGAGGTGGGCTACGACGCATCAACGGATTTCTCCATTGATCCAGGGCGTTTTTGTTTCGCCATGCCTCTACTATACCTCCACGATCCTAAGGTCACACGCCCAATTCACAAGTTTTCATTCACACGTTAAAATATACAACACATATATGCATATATAAATTTGCAGACTCAATCGCGTCACATAACTCAATTAACTCTTAATCCGGAAATTCCACTTGCCCTCCTTGCTCACAACAAGCAATCAAACGAAACAATCTCAATGTAAGAGAGACTCATTCTCCATCTCATCTCTTGTCTCCGATACCAAAAATGATGCAGGAATTCTGGTAGAAAGCAGATCGGTTGTACCTAGTATCCTCTGCTCATGCATGGTCTCGACATGCCCTGCGAAAAGAGTGATGCATGTCTCCCTCGTGACCCACTCCCCGGGTGTAGGTTCAGTGATGAATGATATGCCACCCCTGCAGATGACCATCTCGTCCCCCAAATTGTGGCTATTAACTAGTACACTGACCCAATTCCACTGCTGAGAAGATCTCTCCCTTAGTGTGCTGAGTGTCATCCAAATATCTTGGGTGAGCCTCGCATACCTCACTACTCATGCCCAGAGTGTCAAAGGACAAAAACAAATTTGACTATGCCCATGAGTGATGTAGAAGAGGGTTAGGCATGTAAGTCCCCATGGATATCATCAATCATTGCTCATTTTTCTCCCCGTCGATCCTGGGTGAACTACCCCCAAAGGTATGTCTGATGTCTTTGTCCATGAATCTTCTTGGAGGAAATACTCTAAGACCTCATTGTGCAGCACCATACACCCGTGCATACCACCAGTCATCCATGTACTCCTCAACATGCCACTGCACACTGCGGCATACCCTTGTACACTACTAGATACCCCCTATTACCATTGTACCACCATGTACCGTCTCGTGCCTTGTTTGTGTCAAGGATCCAACAGGGAAAATTTTAAGAACCACCCTAAATTTATATGTATAATAAATGGGTGAATCCCCATGATAAATAGGAAAAATAGAAGGCAATGTTATTGATAATATAATATGTATATATAATTTTTTTGGCGAATCTCTCATGAGATTATATTATCCTGTAAAATCATGGCGAATCACCAGTACAAATGGTGAATCACTAGTACAAAGTGGTGAATCGTTCTCTATTGGAGTTTGGGGTGTTGGTTCCAATGAAGATATGGTAGTTGAACTAGGAGTTGAAGGAAGTGAACCACCGAGACCAAGCATGTCACATGGTGACTCGTGAGGGAAGTAGTTCTCATGCAGTTTGGAAAACATGTTCTTCTAGTTCTGCTAAGTGTAGTGTTGTTTCTCATGATACTACTAGCACTGATATTGATGTTGGAAAGGAGTTTGAGGAGTCCTCAAAATCTGAGCCAAATGATGTTTATGTAGCTCCTGGTGATGATCCCATGTGTAGTAGTGGTGATGAGTTTTATTAGTGATCATGAAGGCAACAAAATATTCAAATTTAAATAGACCCATTACACAAAATCCATGAAGAGAAAACTCTAGCAAAAATATTGTTGTGCAAATATAGATTCTACAACATTATTAGAACTCCCTACTTCTCTGCAAATAGATCCATGAGATGAAGAATATGGTAAAAAAAATGGGGACTGATATGTTTTATGGGAAGGAAAACTATTCATGTTCAAATTATTTCAAATGCAGAGACTTGATAGTTTTCAGTGAAGGAAATATTTCTGAGCTTAGGGATTTCTCAGAACCTTTTTTAGAGAGAGCACCACAATGTATGAATTTATATTATAATTTTATAGGTTATATGCATTGTAGATGTCAATGTTAGAAGTGAAAGAAAACACTTCAAATATTAGCAAAAGATACCACTACAAAGTTTTTCATTGTACAAAGGTTTTATCTAATATGCAGGCAACAGAGGCTTCCTTATATGAATTCACAATAGTATCACTCGCAACAATAGATTTTTTGTTATGTTGAATAAAAAAGCTTTGATGTTGTAAATTCATCCAGTCAGGGCATAATTTGACTTTTCGAATTTTCCACCCACAACAGACTCAAATGGAGGAGCCTCAGAATAACTCCCATCAATCCACACAACAGGATGATCACCTCCCTCCTTTGTAGAGCTCACACACAGAAGAAATAAGTTACAGGTAGAGAGCAACGCCACCTCAGTATGCAAATTCATGAGATCTCGAGGAGATCCCTTACCTCCACCCATGAGGCCCTTTCAATAGTGTCTTTGTCTAGGCCCTTTTTACAATCACATAAGACACCCTCTTTTCCACTGATCCAGGTTTCTGCAAAGAGAATCCTATATGCATAAGAACGGATCTTCCAATTTATCTAAATTTCTCCATCAGGGGATTATTCACATTAGCTTCATATGGTAGGATATATTCACCCACTAGTAATACAGTTTTAGAGGCAAGCAATTTCTCCTAGTCCTCCCTAATTAGTAGGTGATAGCTCCTCCAAACATTGATCTCTTTCTTCAGGAAATCTTCAATCAAGATATTTCTCCTGATTCCCAAGTTCTTCAGAGGGACCCTTTCTTCTCTAGGAATCTCAACTTTGTAACATTTTATATCTTAGATGAATAATTTGACCCTTTAGGTTTTTGACCTCAGAAGTTATATATGCCTTTTATAGGAGTTGCACTCATGCTCCCACTAAATACTATTTATGATGTACCTTGCAGTCCATTGGACCTATTTGTGGTGATTTTATTTTTGAAGCTCTATGTTGCATCCCTCCACTTGCAACTCTCTAGGGAGCTTGGGTAGAGGCAACATAGAGCTCGAGGAAAGGCTGGATTCCAGCCTGAGCATTAGACTATTAATCACGTCTTTACACTCCAGACCACAATTGAGAAACCCAACATTTCTCCTAGAAAGTTTACTATTGTTTCATAGACTTTCAAAAAGGCTTTTGACTCTATCCCCATAGATCCTTTATTCCACATACTCAAAGATATTGGCATGCTCATAGATATTGGCTTCGGTCTTACGATTCTTCTTGTTTATAGTTTCAGTGAATTATTGTATTAAAAATATATTTTGTATAATTTACTTAGTCTCCAAATGTGGATGACATGTAAAATATTATTTGAGAGAGAGCTTGAACTAGCTATTATATATTTGTTACAAAGTAAATTATAAAAGGTTAGCCTCTCCTCTCTTTCAAGTTTTTGTTGAACTGTTAGATCACTCTACGCCATACTAGAACATTTATTTTGCAAACACCTTAAATACATTGTGTGGCTTGGAATTTTCTATTTTATCCTTTCTTGGTTTATGTTGTAAAGTGTTTTAATAAGATAATACATAGAAACCCCCTTTACCAAAGGTTGAATTCTAGAATAACTCACTGTTTTGGTAAATATATTAAAATTTCACTCATTTGGGCTAATTATAATTATACTCTTTAGTGAATTAAAACCTCAATTATAGATTTTAGAGTTAGAGTATGTAACCCTAACAACCAATGGGGACTAATTAATAACCCATTAATGCTATATAATAAATGAAATTAATGACCACTAAAGGATCACTAAGTCAAAATTAACCACCATAACTCTAACCTAGGGAAACATTACAAGAAAGAATATGTTTCTAAAATAGAAAATAACCCAAAACTATTACGAGTTAGATTAAGGTTTTTTTATCACCCAAAATTGTGAGGCCTCAAATGTAATGTTTCGAAAGTATGTTGGTGATTAATCGTTCTTTCTCTTGCTTATGCTTGATTCATTCCCACTTGAGGAAGAGGTGGAGGGGATGCTTGGGAAAAAAATTTCAAGCTCAAAAGAGGTTTTTCTGTCCTGTTTCAGACTGCAACGAAAAACATGCAGGGAATTGAGACCTTTTGCTCTATAATAGCAGATTTTGACTTTTAGGATCTGTTGAATAAATTTAAAACTTAGAACAGAGATCATACAATAAAATCTATTGCCTCATGAGGGGGTAAGGAGTTGAATAAAGAAGAAAACCAGTTAGAGGAATGTATTGAAACTAACTAGCTAAGTTGAAAACCTGATTTCAACTGGAAAACAAGAAAATCAATAGAGAAAATTGAGCCTTCACACACACACATGAACATGAATCCACCACAAAAATATTTCAAGTCTTTCAATTGATGAAAATAATTGTAGAGCAGTGTCTAGTCAATATAACTTATATAGTTATACTATAATAAAGATTGAAATCAGTTTTCTATATCAAAGTGAGCTATAAGAATAGCCACAATATTCAGATGCACCTACAGTGTGCGATCAGTCTCATGCAAGAATAAACATAAAAACATAATGCCAAAGACAGAATTATGAGAAAATATAGGAAGAAGGATGAAAAATGCTAAATCTCCTTCCAATGATCAAACCTGTTATAGTCTTTACAACCACATTGTTCATTGAGATTTGGGATTAGCACCATTATCAAGATTAGAAGAGTATGAGTAACTCCCTGGAGTCAGCCCCACATGCTTCCATAACAACATTCTACGATGAATGATTGTAACTCCTTATTGAGCACCTTTGTTACGTAATAACCTATGCATGTGCCATCCTTGGGATAACACATAACCTTACAAACAAATGCACCTCCCTTAGAATAGTTGGTGCAACTTCCAGTTTAACGCTACTCAGGAATCTCATCAGACTTGTTTTCTATAACTCCCACTTGAGCACCCTCACGCAAGTATTAAGTGCTTGATGTGACTGCCACTCAGCATGATATAAATACGCCCTCTCTCCACTAGAAATAGCTCCTTTATTTCCATAAAAATAGGTCTATAGATGGTAGCGCTCTTATCTGTTGTCATAAAAGTAATTGCAATCCCCAAAACAACTTTCGTAAATCCTAACTTCTATGCTCATCTTCACCATGAATAGGATGTGTAATCACTGTCACTTTTAATATCAATATGGAGATTCCCTATAGGTTTCAACCTCATGTGTAGAACAGAGCCTTCAACATTCACAAAAGTCTCCTGAACAGAGCTCGCTATGCCTACTTCACTTCCTCAAAAGTGTGCATTTTCTAGTTAAATGAATAGCAGAGTTGCACATCTCAGGTCTAGAAATGAACTAATCACAAGGAAAAACAAGTATAAATAGTTGGATGAATGGTAGTGTTATCACTATCTATACCCTCCATTGTCTATCTAGTATCGAGTTATCATTACAAGGGTAGGAAACATCATTGTATGCTATGTACTGTAACTCCATCTTCGGGGATTGTATCTATATATGTACATATGACTATGAATTGAATAGAAGCTTTAATGACATCTCCTATCATGCCATCACTATTGAGATTTTTCAATATTTTTCTCTTATTTATTTATTGTGTGGCACATATTGTTTAATTTTTTACTCTGACTCACTTTCATTTCCAAGCTCGTAACTTTCAATGTATTCATACTAAACATTTGGTATAATCACGAGACTCCTGCTATGGTTGATGATGGAAAAACCCAATCTGGTTGGTGATGGAAATTGAGGAGAGACAAACTAAATGAGGAAGTGAAGGCATGATGAAGATGTGTGTTTGATAGATTTTGTACCTGACGAGATGCGTCACGTCCAAAGATAAGTAATACAGTTACCTAAACCAATATTGAGTGCATGTGATGTAGAGGTTATTAGGGGACACCAAACATGGTTTCAAAGCATAGTGATCATTCAAGTTCATTAAAATGATGGTTTTAACTTTTAATGGTCATGTTTGTTTGTTGATTGTATTTCTAGATAAAATTAATATGCCAAGGAAGAAGTCACAATGAGACAAGAAGTTGAGCAGTGTATTATTAACACTAGATTTCAAAAATAAGCACAAAGAAATGAAACAAAGTAGTGCTTGCATTCATAGGATGAAAACATTTTTCCATATTGGATACATCAAAATATATACTAAGCCTAGTGACAAACCAATGGCCTTCCAACTACTCAAATCCTTGATCTTTCCTCAACTAACTCTCTATTGGTATGGGTATTTAGTCATCTGAAACAATGTTTTATAAAATATAAAACACGTATGCATGAGACTTATGCATGTTTAGATACTTTTTTCATAAATTAAGGAAAATTCAACCTCATATAAACTGTCTTGAGTCCTGAAAATTGGTTGGTCTACATTCAACATTAGGCCAATAGGACGAGACCTGAACAATTCTCCCAGAACAAACTTATCAGTTTTGTTGTTTGCCCCATTTACTAGACAGGACCCTTAAAGAGGCTAGAAATCTTGTTGATCTGTATAAATCTTAAAATTTCCTCACCAAGATATCATTGCCACAGGTTTTAAACTGGTTAAAATGCTCACCAGTCATTACATATTCTGGAGAAGCATAACCATATGTTCCCATAACTCGAGTTGAAACATGGGTGTTGTCTCCCTCAGGTACATCTTTTGCTAGTCCAAAATCAAACAGCTTCGCATTGTATTCCTGCACCAAGTACATATCTCTCCATAAAGACTTAAGAGAATCCAAAGTGTAACACTAAGCCATCTCATAATTTTGAAGTTGTAGGTACAAACCGAATCCAACAAAATATTGGATGTTTTAAAATCTTGATAAATCACTAGTCTTTCATCCCCTCCATGAAGAAATGCTAGAAATTTTGCTGCACCCAATGCAATTTTCATCCTGATAGACCAGGGGAGTGGCAGGGACCCTTCTAAATGCATAAGGGAAGTACCATTGGACATCAAATATCTAAATATATTTTTCAAAATACAAATTTACAAATTGGGATTAAGACTCTCTAGAAGGAATTACAAATTGGGTTTAAAACATTCCAAAGATTTATGTTTTGAAGGGATTAAGGATCATCAAAAGATATGTAAGGTGTGTAATCTGAGTTTTGAGGTGATAATTGTGGTGCAAAAATTTAATACCATATTTAGCTTGCTTATCCAATAAGACCATTTATGTATGATGACTCTTCGAAGGTGCAAAATCTAGAAAGAAATAATTCATGGAAAAACACTACATCTATACAATGATCTAGATTTGGAGGCCTTTTGCTTGCTGCAAAGGGAAAAAATTTGACATGTAATGTCTCTAAGACAATGCATATGCATGACTACTCAAATTACTTTCTCTGAGCTAGGCCATAACAACGATTTGTGGGTTAAGCTTGAAAAGACAGACTACTAAGAAGTGTATAATATTATACATCCAACAAGAGTAGATCTCTCCTCAAGAGAACCTCACATACTTCAGACAAGCAGAACTAAAAAGGAACAAAAGTAAGAACAAGGTTTTTGTTTTTGTCTTTTTGATATTGGTTTGGCACAGGTTAGAGGAAAAGCATTTGAGTTGAGAGCCTAATAGTTCCATTCATCTCATTTTACAAAGATCTTGGTTTGGGTTTAAAAAAATTTCTTCAAAGTTTGGATTTAAGAGCATTTCTTGGAAGCAAACTGATTTTACAAAGAATTTTTTTGGGTTTAAAGAATTTTTTTGGAAGAAATTTCTTGGAGGCGGCCTGATTTTGTAAAAAATTGTTTTGAACTCAAAAAAATTTCTTGGACGTACATTCAAAAGACATTTCTTGGAGGTATGTATGTGTTTTGAGTTGAAGTAAATATTTTAAGCTTTGTTTCATTTTTATAAGACATTTTCTCTCGAATTTTTTAAAGTAAGTGTTTTGGATTGGAGTATGTATTTTTTGCAAAAAATTTAAATTGAATTTTTTTAAATTAAATCTTTTGTGATATTTTTTGTAATCGATTTATTGTCTAATTTTTTGAAGGAAATTTTTTGAACTTCATACCCTATTATCATGGGAAATTGAAGAACTTGTGCGAGAAAATTTGATCGAAAAAGAGACCCTGAGGAACGTAGAGAAGAGACGAGACAATCTCGCAAAAGAAAGTTAGAATCCCTCTCAAATATTGAAGAGGAAAATCAAACTCAAGCATAAATTGAAGCAGGTATGTAAATGTAAATATTATGATCTATTTATATATTTAAAATTTTCCTAATGTAAAATGTGAAGCTTAATTTTTATGTGATGAACTAATTTGAAAAATATTTTGTTTAATGTAAACATACAGAGATATTCCTCAAAATATTGAAGAAGAAAATCAACCTCAAGCAGAAATTGAAGCAGGTATGTAAATGTAAATATTATGATCTATTGATATATTTAAAATTTTCCTAATGTAAAATGTGAAGCTTAATTTTTATTTGATGAACTAATTTGAAAATATTTTGTTTAATGTAAACAGACAGAGATATTCCTCAAAATATTGAAGAAGAAAATCAACCTTAAGCAGAAATTGAAGCAGGTATGTAAATGTAAATATTATGATCTATTGATATATTTAAAATTTTCCTAATGTAAAATGTGAAGCTTAATTTTTATTTGATGAACTAATTTGAAAAATATTTTGTTTAATGTAAACAGACAAAGATATTCCTCAAAAAACTGATGATGAGATACAAAATTTTGAAAGAGATATTGAACCAATGATTGAAGATGGTGAAAATATTGAAAAAAATCCAAATAAAGAAATTGAATCACAAGGTATATATATATATATATATATATATATATATATATATATATATCATTGAGATTATAGATATATTTATTAATTTAGTTATTTATTGAATATGTACTATTTTTTCGAATATGTACAAATGAAATCACTATCGATAATTAGATGTTAGAAAAATTTGACACTCACACATATGGAGATAAAAAAACCTGACCATGTTATAAGATATCGTGTTAACTGCATTTTTGAAAAGTATTTCTTAAATGAGCGGGTGAAAGTTCAGGCTCAAATGTTGAAAGGTCTCCTATCATTAAGGAAATTAAAAGAAGCTACGACACTATTGGGTATTCGAAAATCAACCAAAGATAAAAAAATGAAGGAAGATGTGATAAAAAATATGAGTAGTGCTATAAAGTCAATTAAGAGATCTAGAGAGAAAGATGTTTCAATTGTACGTAGAGGAATACAGATGGCAATGGTTTCCTCAAGTACTCAAGAGAATCGTTTGGTAACATCTATGGCACGAGCATTGGGAACCTCGCGAAAAACTTTGCACAAACATCGGAAATTTCGGTTGCAAATAGATGTAAATGATGAACTCGCTTGTTGGAGAGCTATTTGTAGGCAACCATACAAAGATAGACTTGGAGAAAATGTTAAAAAAATAATATATGAATATTGGAAGAACAATTCGCGTGTTTCGCCAACTGTAAGGCATGTGATGCGAAGAAGAATAGCACGAAATCAGTACGAAGAACATGAAAAATATTTCTTGGAAACCACTCAGATAGAGTTATTCAACAAGTTCAAATAAGAGAATCGTCAAATTCATGTTTCACTCAGTGCTTTTGTTCAACAAAAACCATGGTATGTAAAACCTATCACCGTACGCGACACTTGTTGTTGACGTTATCATGTGGAATTTGAGTTATATTATGACACATTCCTTGATTTCGGTAGAACATTATGGAAGGATTCACCTCCTCCTTCCACTATCCGTGAATTCATATCTCAAATTCTATGTGAAAGAGAAAGCAATGAACTATTTTACAAAAAAAAATGTGTTGGTGGTAAAAAATGCGATGATTGTGGAAATTTGACTAAATTTCAAAACAAATATCGTATTGATATAAATGATCAATCATTGTCCAACATGAAAGTGAAATGGAAGAGATATGAATATATCGATACATCGATTTAAGGTGCAAATAGTGTTAAAAGAATTGAATTACTAGAAGACGAAATTTTTCTGATAGAATTTTTGAGAAAGTTTGAGGTAGAAATTTACAAATACACCAAGCATTCCCATAGAGCTCGATGGAAAGACTTGCAATTCAAAAAATCTCGTGAAGTTTTTCCACCAGGGACCATTTTGTCAGTGATTGATTTTGCAGAAAACTACACATTTGTTCCACAAAAAGAAATTCAGAGTGAATACTATCATTTTGACCAAGTCTCCATGCTCGTCCATATTCTATATAGACATGCTGAACAAAATGTCGATCATATAGAAAGCACGAGTGAAAATCAACATATCATTAAATAATATCACTTTTATATCAGTGACGATCGTACACATGATACATGTTTTGTACAACATTATTTTGGAAAAATTTATGATTCATTGAAAAATCGTGGAATAACATTCAATGAAAATTGGATATGGTCAGACGGATGCGCAGGTCAATTCAAATCTGCACGATCATTATTTTGGTTGTGTTGTCTTCATAAGAAAACCTGCATTAAACATTGTTGTAATTTCTTTGAGACTGGCCATTGAAAAGGAGAACATGACGGTGCAGGATCATGCATAAAAAGAACACTTCGAAGATCTCAAATGAACCACTCTGCAAGCCGACTTGTGAACACTGAAGAAGTTGTTCAATGGTGCATTACTGCTCTAAGCCATGAGGGAAACCCATCAAGAGAAGTGCGAAGGTACATTCACTTTAATTTATATTGGAAATCTAATTTTAAACATTGTACATTTATCATGCAATGATTATCTTTGATTTTATTTTGATATCATATTTACAAATTCTTATTCTCCATATAAAGGTTTTTCTGGCAAATTGGAATCGAAGACGTAGATAGATCAATTGGAAATGATGTTGAAACAATAAAAGGGACTCAAAAATTGCATTCAATTCAAACAAAGTCGTCCAGAAATGTGTTTGCATTGGATAAAAGAAAATATTCTTGTTTTTGTGATTTTTGCATAGACAACACAAAATCCAATGACGTTTGTGAAAACAAAATGTATGTGAACGATTGGAAACATACAGAGCTAAATACAAAGGGAAAATTTTTTGTTGCAATGTTTGAAGAAATGCAATCAGAGGAAACTACAATATCATCCGATGGTGATAGAGTTTCTAATCTTGTTAGAGAAGGTAACATTTGAATTACTTTCTAATGATTTAAAAATCTAGAAATAAATTTAAATATGTATAATTTTGTTAAGTTTATTTTATTGTGCAGGAGATGTTTTTGCTGTAATTTCACCTATTGACAACGATGAAAATGTGAAGTATTATTTGATGGGTTGCACTGAACAAAAAATGAAATTATTACAAAACTATAATGATCACGAATTTCAATATGACAGAGGGTCTATTATACTGAAAGGTTATTTTTTCAGAGAAACTCATCAAAGTGGAGACTTTGTTTACTTTGAAGACTATGAACCTGATTCCATAAGTTGTCAATATAGTCACTTGGTGTGTGTAGCACACATAAAGTTGATAGAAATTCAATCAAAGAAAAAATAAAAAATTAAGAGATGGAAAATGTCAAAATCCGATCATGAATGGATTATTGAAGATGGAATTCCATTAGAATTGTTTTGAGTGAATTGTCCAACAATTTAATCTCTTTGGATTAAATATGTTTTAGAACTTCTAGCACTCAACTAAAAATTGAGCTGCTTATGTTATTTGTGCAAGTGTTTGCACATGTACAAATTGTTTTGGTACAAACACGTGCTCTAGTATCAACTGAAAGTAGCTTTTCTATACATGTGCATTGATGAAAAATGTTATATGTATTGGATATATATATATATATATATATATGTTCTAGAATGAAATTAATTATTCTAGTTTTACTATGTGCATTGATGAAAAATTATTTACGTACTCAATATATATGTTCTAGAATGCAATTAACTGGAACTAGTTTTTCTATGTGCATTGATGAAAAACTAGCTGGATTTTTTGGTAAAAAGTATGGACACAATGTAAATAAATCATCTGCAGTATAGTTTTGTATGAAAATTCCTTTCAGACAAGAGACTCGGAGCACTTCTCTGACTTTTGGTGGGATTTGACCCACATCTCTAATCCTGATTGAAAATCTAGTACAAAATCTGCTTGTCCAATGGTCGGATATGTTCAATGTGCATTGATGAAAAATGTTACTTTTCTTGGATAGATATGTTCTAGAATGCACAATTAATTGTTCCAAGTAGTTTTTCTATGTGCATTGATGAAAAACTAGTTGGATTTTCTGGTAAAAAGTTTCCACAATGTAAATAAATCGACAAGGCTACCTATTTGAGTGCATTAACGACATTGACGCAAATTCAACAAACATATATATGTACTAGACTTATATTTCCAATCAAAATTAAAACCCGATAATTTGTACATATATCTACTTCTTTAAACTCTTTTTTCAATTAGAGCTCAATTGATACATGGTTAGTTGCATTGAAAAGCTATGTTCTTCCTATTGGAAATTTTTTCATTCAAACAAAACTACATGGAGAGATCAAAAGCAATCTTAAAATTCCAAATGTACTTCAGCCATCCAAAAGGGATTTTTGCAACATTACTTGACATGCCATGCCAATTATAGTGAACAACTATCCAATAGAAACATTTAACATTATATACCACATGTGCCAAATGTAGATTGAAACCATCCAAAACTTTAAAATTTTATTAACTTTTGATAATATATCGTGCAACATCAAAACATTAAACATCACATGCGAAATGTAGATTGAAACCGTTCAAAACTTGAGTTTAAAAAACGTTTTGATTATATATAGATCGTTACTTCATATGCCATGCCAATTATAGTTCAACTAGATCCAATAGAAACATTTAACATTATATACCACATGTGCCAAATGTAGATTGAAACCATCCAAAACTTTAAGTTTTAAAAACCTTTTGATTATATATCGTGCAACATTAAAATATTAAACATTTAAAGTTCATTAAATATCACATGCAAAATGTAAATTGAAACCATCCAAAACTTGAGTTTTAAAAACTTCACATGCCATGCCAATTATAATTCAACCATCCAACAAAAACATTTAACATTAAATATCACATGCCAAATGTAGATTGAAACCATCCAAAACTATTAACTTTTAATTTAACAAAAAAATATAGATCACAACATTACTTCACATGCCAAATGTACTCCAAGCATCCAAACTTAAATTTTAAAAACAAAACAAATTATAACACATGTCATTACATAACATGCCAAATGTAGTTCAGATGACAACATTAATTTATAGATGACAACATTACTTCACATTCACATGCCAAAAGTACTAAAACCATCCAAAAATTAAATAAAACAAATTATATTAACAATGTAATAAAATATGTCCAAAAATTGTAAATCTCACAAGTATCAAACTGTATCAAGTTGAACAAATTTTAAGACCATCTAAATTTTGAAATCAAATCTACAAATCATGTCCATCAAATAGAGACAGATCTAGCGTCTTCCCTACTAGGGTCTTAGTCCGCGCCCTATCATGTGAATGGCAAACCTACATACACAATGCACATGTACTTGAACATTAAAATTTGATGTTTTAAAAATGAATGAGAATATATATATCTAAAACTTCATGTATAAAACAAAATATAACAAAAAAATAATGAAATACCTCATAAGGTTCCCTCTCCATTTGATGAACAAGTTCTCCCATAGGAACATCTGCAGCAGTAAACTGTACAATATACATGTACAGTTATATATATATATATATATATATATATATTTATTAAAAAATTTCAAATGAAAATGCACGTGTACATATATAAACTTATTTTCAATAATATTAAAAAAATGAACTAAAGACAACTTGTTCAAATGTTGTGGATGTTCCTATCTCCGTCGCTAGAGTCCGCGGATTAAAGAAATATTCTATAGGAACCTAAATTCAAAAAAATTTAAATAACTCAAAATATAGATCTCTCTCTCTCTCTCTCTCTCTCTCTCTCTCTCTATATATATATATATATATATCTCAATTTTTAATGGAAATTTTTGAGGTAGAATATATATATATATATATATATATATATATATATATATATATATATATATATATATATATATATATATGTATATATATATATATATATATATATATATATATATATATATATATATATATATATATATAACTTTAAACATAAATTTTAAACTTGAAAATTGTCCATACTTGGTGGCCTCCATAACCCAAGGAAGTAAGAAGGTATATTCGCCGTGAGAAGTTAAGAAGGTACCCCTATCCCTAAAACACTGATTCATTTTATACCTATTAAAACATTTTATCGAATTATATATATACATACATGTACATGTGTGGCAACAATTATTTATTTTAGAGTCACTTAAAAAACACTAACATACATGTGCCAACATATCATGATGGGCAGACCCATCTGCATCGTTTGAGCCAGAGGTCCCGAACGTAATATTAACATTTTCATCACGCATCATGCCTGAGAACTACAAATGGTGTTTTAACATATAATCATACATTTTTGTTAGATTAATGTACACATACAAATAAATGTATACATGTACATACACATGTATTTATTATAAATTGTACACATGTATATGTATGTTAAAATAATTTCAAACCCTAAGGTCACTAACACATACCGTTCCGGTGCCCTCTTCCTCATGAAAAATTAGGTCTTGCAAACCATTGTGACAATTTCTCTCTTGCATATGTTCGAGATCTCGAAGATCTATGTTGGTTGCAATCCCTCATCCGTATTACAAAAACAAAAATTGGCACGGCACTCTCACCGCGTTCCCTTTCTGACTTAAACAAAGATCGACTCCACCCAATTCGCTATGAACATCCTCGATCATAACATCCCTTGCTTCTCGACTTATTTGAGAAGTCGCATCCATCTCTTATCGCAAAGTTTCGACTCGAAACGGTCAAATCACCAATGGCGGCTCAGGGCGAGGAAACTCCACATCTCGCTTAGTGCCCTTATGGTCATATAATCGACCTTTCCCTGGGCCAAAAAATTCCAAAGAAAGATCATTGTAATTGGGTTTCATACCCAAAAAAATTTTGCATAAAACATTTGTGCAAAATAAACAGGAACCTCAATGTTCCATGGAAGCCTTCCATAGGCCGCAAGGTGCCTATCATACACATAACGAGCTATGTCTGGGTGCTTGAAATACTGCACCTTCAACATTTTTCTTTTTGGCCCTTCCTTGTAATTAAACATTGACTTGGCCACTTCTTTTGTAAATTTTTGTTTTATGTCCTCCCATTTATCGAGACCCATCACTGTTTCTTTTCTCTTTATCATCATTTCTACAAATGAATTAGTCGTTGGCCCAAGATTTCTGTACACATTTACCATTTCACCCAATGAATGTGTAACTATTTCAAGGCTTTGTCGGCTCTCAGCAGGTAGAGACAAAGCCATGAGATCTCTTTGCAATTTTTCATAAAGTCTTTCACACCTTTGTAAGGTGCATTCCGCCATGTTGGTTTCCCATGGTATATCAGTAATATTGGCCAAATAAGTTGTGTTGGGTTGACAGCCTTCTTCTTGAATGTAGCGGGCTGCCCTGCATCTATTTTGACCACTAGTTCGAACATTTTCGGCCTTTGCATCAATATATATAAAATTTCGTATATTAGAAAAAACACGTGTAAAAAAAGTTGTACAAATTTAATGAAAAAATATTGAAATTGATGGCAACCTTGATGTTGTTGGTTAACATCTTCTCCAACATGACCCTGCTGAGAACCAGACCCAGAATGATGCTGCTAAGAACCAGACCCAAAATGACTTTGTTGAGAACCAGCATCCGTTGATTTGCCTTCGGGGGAATAAATATCACCCCCTTCACGCAACCTGCTACCACTCATACCTCGACCGGTTGAACCATGGCCACGCTCCATGGATGGAGTAGAAACCCTTCTCCTCTTACCTCCTAAAAATTAAAATATGAAACTTATTAACAACTAATTTAACTCACAAAGTTAATAAAAATTCAATTCCATATGTACACACATGTATGGATATTTAAGATTATATTTAATACCATGAACATCCCCTGATCCCTGAACCTCCATATGGGATTCGACTGATCTTCGTCGTTCATCCTCCATGATATATATCTATTGGTCAACATTTACACAAAATAGATTTCAAAAAATCAATTTGTAATTTAGTGTACACAAATTATGTAGAACACAACTTTCAAAGCAATAATTGATCATGTGTGAAACTAAATTTAATCGAAAAAGAAATGATAAAAATGATAAGTTCACCAAATTGCACTTTACATGGTGGGAGCACACTTGGTATAAAATTTACCACTTATACACTTTAGTTTGTGGGAGAAATGACACATTTACATAGTTTACCTTAAATTTTTTGTGTTTTATGGATATTAAAATGAAGAACTTCTATTTATATCCATTCCAGAGATTGATTGTAAGGGCATTTACTAGATATGTCACCTTTCATAAAAGATGAGATCTAGAGGCTACCTGGCCCTTTACAGACTCTTCCTATAGAACTTGTAGAATTAAACACTAGAGGCATTAACAATATCAAAGAACGTTTTCATGCTCAGACATGGGAATGTGTCTCTTTCCCTATGCAAAAAAATAGTTCAAGGTAGTTAATATTCATAGACACGTCATCAAGCAGGTCAATGTGATCATCCCCAACTTACTTTTCATGAAATTAGGCTTGGAATCCTCTACAACCTGGTGGATGGAGTTGAATGGGAACTAGGTCAAGGCCTTTAAAAAATACATGCTAGTGAATAACACTTACTAGGTTATGCCAACAAATAAAGTGGGAGAAATGTTTTCTCCTTGAGGTTATCCAATTGGGTGTGTAATACCAACTTCACCCATTTCCTAACAGGTTTCTCTCTTAGGTTACAAAGTGTCTTCCACCTTATTAGTTATATATTTTTCAATTTCCCGTGGATTCCTTGAATTTTTTCTCTTACCATATCCCTCTCTCACTCCCCAAGTTATTGTCATCAAACATGCCCCATTGAGGATCTGGAGCAATGTTTGCACCATACTTAGAACTGTCATTGCTGCTAATTGAAATTGGAGAGTCATGTATACTAGATTGCTTGCTTAAGTGGCTCTTACTTGGACAATATCCTGAGATGAGTTTGACATGATGGTCATATGAGGTTGGAAGCTACTTGGTGCAATTTTCCTTAAATCTTCAAAAAAACAGAGCAAAAATGTCATTTTTGATCATTTTTTATTAGCTTTTGCATACAGCAGATGTTATCACAATTGCAACACAATCATGTTCCATGAGCATGAATTATGAATGTCGCAAGCCAAATTGCAAGGAAATTTTCATTCATTTTAGGCAAAAGAAGGCTATGACATTAAGGTCCATGCTAGAAAAAATTATGCAAATAAGGTTGCTAAGTCTTGATACTTACCATGTGTTTCAAAGCCATAACGAAGGTCGGCTTTGAGAGTGTCCTCCTAAAGCTCTGTCTTGAGATGAAATTTAATTCAATGTCTCTTAGAGTTGCAAGGTGGAATTGATAGAACTATTTGATTTATTTACCATAGATGGATATCTCCTTTCATCTATACCTTTCTCTACCATCTTATTTCCAAGTGAAATGGGAATTTTCACATTTCGAATGCCATTACCATGTAATTTGGTAGTCTGCTAGCTAGACCTATCACAAGTAAGGTTGTCATACCAAACTATTTCTCTTGCTCAACTCAGTGACCATGACTCTCTTCTCACACTGCTTACCATAAGATCTTCAATTGTACATGTCACGCAAAGTTTGGGGTTATAGGTCTACACCTATTAGGTAAATTTGTATTTTATGGCATTGTGGTCTTTAAATTTGGAGGTGTTCCACCTGAAAAAGTAGGCATTAAATATGGATGAAAATGATTTGTTTTAACTTTGATAGAATTTCCTCGTGGAATTACTGAATTTCTCGACGACATCATGCTAGCTTTGCTCAGAGAAGAAGGTTTTGGAGGATAAATTGAATTCTTTTGACTTATTTTTGGCATTGAAGTTTGAAATAGTAGTTTTGATGACTCCATTGATGACCTTGCTGAGGAATTTGATGCACACAATATTGACTTTGAAGATGGTTTAGAAGACATTGAAGAAGTTGTAGATTTTGGTGTTGTCACTGAATGTTTATTTTTTGTTGGAATTGATCAAGACACAATTTAACTTTACGAGCAGATTGAAGACCTTGAAGAGGTTTTAGATTTTGTTGTTCTCACTAAAGGTTTTTGTCTAGTTTTGTTTCTTAAACCATCATTTCCATAGGAAATTTTTGGTGAATAGATTCTTGACCTTGATGAGAGGATATGATACTTTGAAGAGGCTACATATTTTGGTGATGTCACTAATTGTTTCTCTATTATTATGTTTTTTAAACATCTCGCTTAGGGCGAGGCAACTCCACATATATTGTACAGTTTATGGGAAAGAACTCAATATGTAGAAATATTCACTTGGTTTTTATAATTGGATAGAAGAATGACTTAAAATGACCTTGTATTTCTTCTCGTTTTAGAGCTCAAATTTTTAGGAAGGATTTAAGTATCCACCTTTCAAGAATCACTAGAAGAGGTTGATGAAGAATATAGGAAGACAAAAAACTAACCAGTGGTGTAATAAATGGATTTATTGGGAGGTAGATTGGCATATGGACTTTTGGTAGCTAGAAATTTTCCAAAATAATGAATGTATTTGAAAACCAAACCTCTAGTTTATTTTGGTTTAGACAAGGTCTAGAATTTGAAAAGTGAATTCCCTCTTTCTTCCTCTTACATGTCCAATGATCGGAATCTGGATTGAGGGAAAAAATTTTCCTAAATAAAAAATTTGCATTTTATTTGTTGTACACATGAGTTTTTAAAACCTAATTAACTCATAAATTTCTCACAAAATACACTTAAAGCTTGACACATAAACCCCTTCCCAATTGGCTAACTTTAGACGATCCTAAACACATTTTTATTTAACTAATGAGGGAGATAGCCCAACAAAACTAGTTTGTCCATATTCAAATCAAGTTGGTATCAAAGTAAAATTTCGCTCATTTTATTCAAGGTTAGTTAGAAGAATTAGCTATTGGTTGCTGTCTTCAATTTCCTCTCAAAATGAATGTGTACATGCTTTTGAGAGACACACTAGAGGAATAAGGTCCAAATTTTTGATGAAAATGTGCTATGAAAGTAAAGGGTTAAAGGAAAACATGTACAAGGCATAGTTGAGTACAAGGCATAGTTGAGCCAAATGTTGTTGAGGAAGGGCATAATTATTTGGGTCTTGGTTATGAAAAACATGATGGAGAATGCTTCAAAGCCAAGGAGGCACATGAAGCTGTTCCAAGAAGGAATTTTATTTTGTGTTCATTACCTCAAGCTTGTGAAGTTTGTGTTCATGATGAATGGAAAAGTTTGACACCCACTTTGCAAGAATATGTTAATAATCATGCAGCTAATGAGAATGTAAAAGAAGAGGATGTTGAAAGCTCTATCTAGTCATTGAATTCATTTCTAGTATTCAGAGGAGAGCCACTACCTCATCAAATTCACCTCCTCAAGAAGGCGACAATGGTGAATGTTCAAGGTATAAATTTTCCTTTAATCAAATTGCTTTTGATTATGATAAACATGGTAAATATTCACATAATATATAGAAAATAACTTGCACATGTTCCTTTTGTGGTTTGAATAATCATAATGTTTATAGATGTTGGAAGAAGATATCCACGCACATTGAAACTTTCTAAATAAATGAGGCAAAAATTCAAAGGCCCATTGGATAAGGAAAATGATGTTGAAAATAAGATGCAATTGTTTATTACTCATTGCCATAAGAAAGGTCACCTTGTAGAAAAATGTTGGACTTTGTATCCAAGAAGTCATCCACAACATTTGAAGAAGGTGGAAAGAGATAATGACAAGAATGGAAAAGAGGATTCCATAATCGATGAGGGTCAAGATGATTCACATGATGATGAAGTGCAGCTAAAAGAAGTGCCATTGAAATGGTTTGCTAACAGATGGTTAGATTTCTTATCCAATTAAGGCCTTGCATGTATTTTGATGTTTCATGAATTTCTTTTCAAATTCAAAGTATGGTGAATGTTGCATGAAGCAAGATGTTGAAAGTAGAGTTATGTTGACACACTTAAATGCAACAAATATGGAAATTTGTACATGAGCTATTATTTGACTTGAGAGTCAGTTGTTTGAAGAGGCATGTTTTGTCGATTTGTGTTTGGTTGATGGTTTTGTACACCAATATGTAAGTGTACATGGAGATATTCACATGATGTGAATTTTTTTTCTTTGAAGGAGAAAAATGATATGTCAGCGAGCTATGTTTCTTGCATGATGTGTTTTTCAGTTTGATGGTTTTGTTTGTGACAAGAAGTCACAAGATTTTGGGAAGGTCCACTCTTGAGCGAGAGCCTCATGATTACAACCTAATCATGAGAATCAAATGGGAGTGCATCCTTATTTTGAAAACAAATAGGATTCTAAGCTACCTAGGACTCAAACCATTGTTTTTAAATTTGAAATATCATGGTGTGTTGTTTCAATGCCTGAATCCACAACCCTAACATAAATTGTTTTATTCTTTTTTTGCAGGATTTAGTTGGTTATATTAAAAGTCAGTTGAATTTAAAATTATTGGCTTAGTGGTATGAACCAAACATATTGTACATATTAAATGAGGAATTTCACTCTTCCAATCATTTCTAAATCACCCATATCACCAAGAAAACATGTTTTAAAAGAACATAATTTGGTATGGGAAATACCTTAGGTTTCAAATATTATAAGAAGGTTTTTGATATGGTTGAGATAATGTGGAAAATAGAATCCATAAACAAATTATTTTTCAAAACGTATTACTTTAAAAGTATCAACAAGGAATGTACAAGGGTATTCAATGAATTAACGTTATTTATTTAAATCCCATGATGTATATCTTACTCATAATTTTAACAAATTATTAAATAATGATCTAGATTGGATAATTATATTATTTGTCATATATTTTGATGCTTATAGAGTGAAAAAACTGAAAGAATCAACTTGTAGGGTCATTTTAATGGTGGGTGGAGAATTAGGATCTAAAACCTTTGGAGTCATTTTGAGGTATTAAATGACATTTTTTGGGGTCAAACGATTATTCCTTGTGCGAAATCTTGACCATTATTCTACACTTAAAGACATATATCCAATGGTGCAAGAAAAAAATCAAATTAAGTTCATTCAAAATTTATGCCTTTAGTAAGTTGACCTATATCATGTTGACCACCATGGTACGAAAGAATGACATTTTAGCCCCATTACTCATGCATAGCAAGCTAGCTACATGTGGAATTTTAACAAGACTCTAAAAGGTCTAAAATCACAAACCTCGTTAATGGTTGACGGAGTCAAATCTTACACCTAGTTGGTTATCACGCTATGTTAAATACTTGGCCACTAGGAGGAATAAGAGTTCCATTTTGTGTTATTGTATTTTGTTCCATAGTTGAAAATACAACTAGGAGTGTGAATTTAGAGAGAAAAATGTATGAAGTTAAGTTTTTATAGCAACCTTACACGCCAAAAGTCTTAGCTAACTCTAGAGAGATTACCTTAAACATATTTTCCATACCAGAAAAGAGAGAGTAGAGCATGTTTACATTTTAGTGTTGTTTTTCTCCCATAAGGATTTCCTAGGGAAAAAGGAGTCTAGAGCATCATTACTTTTTAGGGTTGCTTGTCTCTCATAAGGATTTCCTAGGAAAATAATTGTGTTGATTGTCTAGAGATATGTATGTGTGTGTTTCATTATGTTCTCTATTTATTATGTTGTGTTTCATTATGTTTTATATTTCTTACATTTCTGCCCTCCTATTTTTCTTTCCAATCAAGGTTTATAAAGTAACATGAGAAGCAACATGAGACTTGGAACAATCATTTTCATTATCTATATGGAAGGCAAGAAGGATTATATCCCCTTAAGCTTAAACTTATGTAGTTTGTCAATTTTTATAATATATTTTTTGGTAAGGGTAAATGTTTTTTATCTATAGTACAAGTCATGAGTTCCCCAATTTCACCTTATGTAAAGCATGATTCTAGGATTACTACAATTTGTACTTGGTTTTTTATTGTGATGATGCCATGTCTCAATCACTTGGCCATCTCTCTATGGGTAGTTAAATCTTTATAACAATACTTAAGTAATATTTATCTATTTGTATTATGTGAAATGTAAAAAATGGTATACTATTTTTCATAAAATTGGGTTGAGTTTATCATATATTTCGATGAAAGTTGATTAAATATGACACGTTTTCTTTAAAAGGATCTAACAATTTTGTTAAGGTATGAATTTGCAATTTTGTGTGGCTCTCTGTCAACCTTCACTTCCTCATTTCTAGAAAAAATCTACTTGCTCATTCGTATACCCACTTTCTATTCAAATGCATGAGTTTTGAACTCTCGGTAACTATGTTTTTCCACGCAGGAAAATTATATGTCACATTTTATACTAAAGTTCTAAATATTATTTTGAAGTTTGGATTACTATTATTCTTTTATATAATTTAACATTAGATATAAGTTTAAATTGAAAGCTACTTAGATAAAATATAGCTTAGATATGGCATTTGCAAATTATTATCTATTTATTGAACTAAAGGACATAATTATTACACATGTTTAATTTACATTCAAATGCTTCTTTGATTTATCTCCTATAGCTTAATGTAATGCTAGATATATAAGTTAAGTTGAAGGCCCATGAGATAAATATGACTTCTATGTGACATTTGTATTGAATCATCTATTTGTTGTGTTATATGAACATAATTGGTACGCATATCTAATTTGCATTACTAATATGTCATGCTTCTTTAATTTATATTTTATAGATGACCGGAGCATCCCTTTTTAATATATCCCTTTTGACTTCAGATATGTGGGCAATATTCATCCACATATTTTTCTATCATAAAGCAGTGAGTAAAATTGTATTCCATTTGTGTCAATGTTAAGGTTAAGCACATGGATTAAAGTTTTATATATTAGATGAGGAGGCTATGTATTAAATATGGTCTTGAATGAGATTTTGGACTCTTTAGATATATATATAAAGAGTCCAAATTCTCATTCAAGACCATATGTAATACATAGCCTCCTCATCTAACTTAGCCAGGGATTTGCAATACTATATTTGAGTTGGCTAGCTCCATTTCAAGATATTATAATGTTAGATTATTATTTCTATAGATTTTGATTATGGTATTAAAATGTTACAAAAAACCAAAAACTGTACAAATAATATTATTCTAGATATATGTAAAAAGGACATGGTAGAGAAGATCAAACAATATTAAACTTTTCATAAATAGTTTAGATAAAAATACATTTTCTTATTTTGATTGTAAATTCTAAGGCTTAAGGAAATAATTTTTTTAATAATTGTTTTTAATTAATAAATAAAAAATAAACATTTTCAATCAAAATCACATCCAACACATAATAAAAATAATAAAAACAATTTAAAACTTCATACACTATATGACATTACTATGACAAAGAGAATAAAAATATACAAGCAAAAAATCCTTTTTCTATAATAATGGAGAGCTTCAAATATACAAGAAAAAAAATCTTTGAGCCTCCTTGTATCCCAAAGAAAGAGTTGCTCAAACAATCATATTTTAAACAATTAAAACTTGGAGAAAATCATCTGTTTTTGAATTTCAATTATATAAAAAAATTAGTCAAATATAAGACAAGAGTTACTCATACTATAAAAGTTTAAATAACATTAACTTTCAAAAAAAATATTTGTAAATGAACCAAAAAAAAAAATATTTATAAATTTCATTTACAGTAACTTAAATCCATATTAACACCTCTTGATAAATCTGAAATTAAATTAAATCTATATTACTTAATTTAATAGTTTAAATTCCTATTTGTGGTGTGCCAAATAGAAATATTCAAAGCGAAAGTTACAACTTACAAATATTACTCAAATATATCACAAAAGGAAATATAATAACAAACATAATGGACAATATGAACCAAAGTATTATACCTTTATTGATATGGATGAAATATTCAATGGCTGCTAACTAGTCTAAAAAGAAGGCAATAGAAGATAAAAAGGATGAACCTTCAAGGCTAATGCAATCTTCCACACATCGGAGGGTTCAATTGGTACCTGGTGATACCTAGATTTCAAGTCGATCTTGCTAAAATATTTCGCCCCTTTGAGTTGGTCCAGAAGGTCATCAATCCGTGGGATCGGGTACCTATTCCGAACAGTGATCTTGTTTAGTGCTCGATAGTCAATACAGAGTCTCCACGTCCCATCCTTCTTCTGTACCAACATGATCGGACTCCCATAAGGCGATGAACTTGGTTGGATGTGACCTTTATGCAGTAGCTTCTGAATCTGCCTCTTGATTTCATTATTCTCCAGAACATAGCACTGATAGATCGGTCCATTGGATAGTGGCGCACCTAGGGTCAGATCAATCGGGTGCTTGACCTGACAGTGCAGAGGAACCCCTATGGGTGAGGTGAATATGTCCTCGTACTCCTCCACAACCTTGTCCATTTGTTGTTTTCATGCAGAGGAGCCCTGTCTGGAGGTCGTGGCCACAGTCTTCTTCTTTCCCTGGGGGTGGATCATTAGGAAAAGAAATTTCCTGGTTTGGGAAATGAACTTACTACATTTTTTTGAAGTAACCAAAGAGATATAAATAGGAGGTGGTACCTTTGGTATCCTGTACAACTTATTTCCCAAAGTAACAATAACAGTGTGAGGCCAAGACTCATACATAGCATGACGCTTCCACAATTATGGTTGTCCTAATAATACATCAGAAACATCAATAGGAGCAATGTCACATAGTACCTCATCTGTGAAGGGCTTGATGTTATAGGGAAGGTGGCACTGCTCGCTGACGCGGAGATATCATCCTTGGTGAAGCCACCTGATGGTGTATGGATGTGGGTGAGCTGTGGTCGGCAAGCCTAACCACTTCACGACGTCTGCTGAAATGAGGTTCTTTTGGCTCCCATTGTCGACAATGAACTATACCGGGGAGCCCTTTAACCACATTTGGGAGTGGAAGAGACGTTCCTCCTCCTCTGAATCTTCCGGTTCCTCCTTCTGGATCTTCATAGTGGCAACAGTGGCATTGGGCTCTGCATCAATAATCTGTTTCCCATTTTCATTCCCCTTGTCAGGTTTTGATTTAGAGTCGGAGCATGCATCTAACTCAGAAGCCCTCATCTCGGCCACTACCGACTAGTTGGCCCGACACTCATTGGTGTTGTGAGTGGAGCTCTTATGGAACTCACACCACTTTCCTGTGTCCTTTTTTGGCTTTGTGGTGTTGTTATTTTCTTGTGGCTTCGACAAGTTGTCTTGAGTCACCATGCCTTGGCTCTATCCTTTGTTCTGTAGTTTGGGAGCACCTTTCCCTTGATTTTGATTCGCAGATCCAAAGTCTCGCTTCTTCTGTTTGAATTTTTTCTCAATCTTGGCAGCATATCGTTATGCCATACCAAGCGAGGAGATGTCGAGGAACTCCATTTCCTCCTAAATGTATATGTGCAGACAACTGTGATACTTTAGCACTAGATGTTTCTTTGAATCTTTGATACCCAAATTTGTGCGCAGGGTATGGAACAAATTCGTCAGCTCATGCACATCTTGATCCCTTTGTTGTCGCAGCGTGGTCCATTTTATGTACTTGTCCTCATAGCTTCCCACGGGATAGTATTGTTCCTTGATGGCATCTCGGAAATAATTCCAAGTTGGTACAGCCAAGAATAGAGAGGGTTCTGTCTGGCCCTTGTTCTCACAGTAGGTTTCCCACCAGTCCTTGACATGGGGGGTAGCTTTGAGGAGTGCAAAAACAATCTTCTCTCGGTCAGAAAAGTCATGAACCGAGAAATATCCTTCTAATAGATTCAACCATCTATCTATGGCATCTGCATCTATTTGAACCTCAAATATGGGGATGTCAAAATTTACTTGTACCTTTAAAGGAGTCGCACCTCTAGAGTGGTTGCTGGATGCAGATGCACTGTCGATGGGCAGTCGTTGAAGGATCTGGGCAAAGTTATCCATCATCGCGTTCTGTTGTTTTTTGAGGGCCTCCTCGAGCAATATTTTGATAGGATATCCTGCTCCCTCATCTTTATTTTCATCCCCCATGGCCGTACGTCAGGTTTTGCAAGGTTGATCTTGCAAAGGTTCCACCAAATCAAGCCCTAACTCCTTATACCCCGACCTCGTTGGGGACATGCAAAGAAGGATCGAGAAAAAGCAGACTACTCTAATACCATTGATCTAGATTTATGCAGGAACACAACATAATAAACATATAACTATAAATACAAAGATGCAGTGGAAAAATCACTTCATTTCATTAATATCAAAGAACTTAAATTTGCTTATAGACAGAATGGAAATAAACTAGCTAGGGCGTGGTAGCTATCTCTGTGAAGATATGTGGCGGCTACAAGCCTCTGAAATGAGCTACAATGAGGCTCGAGGGCCTATTTATTATTTAGAAACAATGGAAAACCCTAAACATCCAAAAACCTAACCCTAGGAGATGAAGCGCCAAAATTATGGGCCCCGTTTTGGTAAATTGGTGTTTCAACTTCCTGGGGATGTAACTTTGGCATACGATCTTCGTTTGACACGAATCATACCTCGTTAGAAATATCTATCCAAGGAATACAAATTTTGAGTGAGGAACATTGGTACATGGACCCATGTTGCTCCCGGTTTTCCCAGAAAACATCTTTTACGGCCTCAAAATGGATCCAGAAGTTCATGACCTGAAAAACTGCTAAAAATAGTAAGTTGTGCCGAAATTGAAAAACTAAAAGAGACAATGGTGGGGCCCCAAGTGGAATAGGTGGGTGACCACCAATATCCACATGGATCATCTTCACCCTCAATCTCAATCCTGATCGGACGACCCTCCATCCATCGCACTTCGTTTTCCCATCAGCCATGGGCCATTGCAAATTCAAAATTCCTTTGTTCCCAGACCCTCTTCTCCTCCAATCGCCGATCCACCGAAGTCAATCCTGACCGTCCATCTCCCGATCCGATGAATCCCATTGATCCCTTTCTCCGCTCTTATAAACCCCTTTTCCCATGTAAAAAACCTCAAAATCTTTGTATAAAGACTCAAACTCCAAAAAAGCAATTAAAGTGGGCCCTCCCTTCCCTCATATTACTTCCCCCTCTGAATCAATCTCCATCGTTGATCACAGTTGATCCAATGAATATTGTTGCATCTCCCACCTTTCCTTCCCTCACCATTTTTTACCCCCGTGCCCCTTGCAAAAAGGTGTTTTCCTTTTTTTCCCCTCCATATATGTCAAACCTTGCATTAAATCTGAACCGTTGAACTTTCCTAATCAACGATCCTCGCATCATCTCTTGCTTTTCATCCACCAAACAAGAGCCCACGTTAGCGCGACCCCACCATCCTTTACTGCACATCTTTTCCATTTGCCGTGCTCGATTATAGCCATAGATCTGGCTCCCCCCCAGATTGGACAGTCTAAATCTGATTCGCTCTCATTTCACAAATAAAATTGATCGCGCATTTTCAATGTGAAAATGGTGGTTTTTTTGTTGGACACGCATCACCCAGAGACCTATATCGTGTTCCCCCAGGGAAAAATCATTTACCACCCATCCCTCGCGCGAATACCACTCCGGTTTTCTACAAAACCACTCATCACCATTCCGCGCATAACTCAAATTTGAAACCCGGGTTCTTGGATTTTCTCCATGAAACCCTTCCTCCACGCATTTATCCTCCTCTGCACTGCTCCAACACCCATCTGAAGCAGTTAAAACCAAATAACGTAGGTTCTTTTTAATTATTTATTTTTTGTTGCAGGTTTAATGGTGGTAATCATAAAATTCATCTCACAGTCAAAGAAAGTGATACAGGGCCAAGGATCACGATCCTAAATGGCCTGATCAAAGGCAAAAAGGGACATAAAGGGTTAATTTCCACGTTCAAATCGATGTATCATGAACATCAGTTAAACAGTCAAAACCCTCCAGCGCAGCAAAAGAAAGCCACCTGTACAGCCAGCAATGAAGACATAGATTAAAAGGTTAAAGTCAGAAGCCCGAAGATCAAAAGACTTAATCTGAAGATTAAAGGTTAAAGACATTGTTTGAAGAACAAAGATGATTAAAGAAGGCCTAAAGCTATATCAAGGGCCAAATCAGTGTTTAAAGCCACAAATCAGGACAGATCAACAAAAGAATGCTTCAAATACCAAATCACCGAAGCAATTACTCCTCCAGAGATCAAAATGCCACCTACAAGTTTATTTTCCTCAAAATAATACAGAGATAATGCACAGTTAGAGTTATTTGCCAAAGACAACTCAAAATGTAATTGCTAGCCTACGAAAAGCCTCCAAAGTCAACAAAAGTGACTGAAGCAGATGAAAGTTAATGTAAAAATCAATTAACAGAGTTAAGAAATTAGATATCTTCTCCATTAGGCCTCCCAAAGGTCGAGAAGCATTTACTTTGTATTAATTGAATAGTTAGACCTTCTTTCACTCCACCTCCTCAATTTACCTATATATATCATATGAGGAGCCTAGTATTGTTTTTGGTTGAATACTTATTGAATGTAAATAGTTTTTGAGGTTGTTTAAGCTCTGTTTGTATTCGAAGAAAGATAGGCTGAGAAGAGAAGTTAGAAGTTGTAAAGGCCAACTGGACTTGAATATTGTAACTGGTTTGAACATCAAATACACAAGCTGATTTATGGGATCCTGGTCTATGTCAATGGTGATGTTTTTCTTACTGTAATTGTTTTTTTTCTCATGTTTTCCATACTGTCCACTTTCTCTGATAAATAACAACAAGTTTAGATTAGGATTTACTTCTAAAAGTACCTTAAATCTCACTGATAAGCTTTATCTTTATGTTTTCTTCTAATTGTGTCTTGAGGATAATTCAATAGAGTATAACCAGTGAAGTGTTGGTGAGCCCATGTTTCCTGAGTACAACTTGAGATATTTTCTTTGAAAGTTATTGAAAGGTCTGCTAATTAAAGTTGAACTAGAGAAGTCTATGGTTAGCCTTGTCCTCTAGTTTATCTCGAATAGTTTCTTTGAAAAGATCCCTTAAGAGTATGCCAAAGGCAGGCTAGGTTAAAAGTCCTTACTTGATCTTAGGCTATTCTTCGTTTTATCTTAAATTTTTTCCTTTGAGAATATGCCAAAAGCAGGCTAGGTTAAAAGTCCTTACTTGATCTTAGGCTATTATTTGTTTTATCTTAAATGTTTTCCTTTGAGAGTATGTAAAAAGCAGGATAGGTTAAAATTCCTTACCTAATCTTAGGCTGCCCTTTGTTTTCTCATGTGTTTTCTTCTTTCACCACACTTCTTAATGTTCCATATCACAAAATCAACTTAAAAAGATCTTTTGATATAGATGACTTTCCCCATGGACCATACTCGAAACTTTTCGTGCAATTAAATCCTTTTGTGACTGCATAGCCCAATGGATTGATACTATCTCTAACCTATCCTATCAACTGAACCATTCTTTCAACCTACTCACACCCTTAACCTTAAAAATACTTCCTTCATTTTTATGATATCGTACCCAACCAAAACCAAAACAAAACCATTGTGCTTCATAACTAGCCTAATATCATAAATTAAGTATAAAGAAACATATTTGAAAACACTTATATAGAGAGATCCCTCTCTAAATCTAGGAGGGCTAGATCCTATGATTCCAAAGTGGTTCTGATGTAGGCCCTGGAATGTTTTTTCTTGCCAATCTTGCAAACTACGGGAGTCCTAACATAGTGGCGGCCATACTGGGGAAATATTGAGTAATAGATAACTTCAAAACTCAACGAACCCCTATTCCTAAATGAATCAAGTGTCAACAAGACTGGTTATTATTGATTGTTGATGGTGAACAACAACCAAACCTTGAAAACAAGTAAAAATCCTTCACCTGGCGACTGCACAACTCCCAAAAGACCAAATGAATCCACTGGTAGAAGACTCTGAACTAGTTGACAAGATACAGTGACCTCTTTTCTAATTTACAAACATGGATTCAAATATAGACCCAAAAGAAAAACGATTGGCCATGATGGAAAAAATGGTGTACATGTTTGAAAATATAATGGATATGTATGAGGCTAATTTAAATATTGATGATCTAGAACAACCCATGCTTTTTCCAGATCAAGAACAAACTCAACCACTACAAGACCTAGACAATGAGAAAGACATGTATGATGATCAAGACTTTATAGAAGATGATGAGGAAGGTTGTCAAGAAATTCCTGATTGCCTACCTATGACTTGTGTTTTACTGTTGAGAGAACTTCACAACCAAAATGAAAATGCAAAAAGTGAGCAGTGATTTTGAGGAAACAATAAGCCTCCTAGTAAACACAAAACTTGAAATAGAAGAAAAATCAACACATATAGGGACTCTCCCTCTATGTTATAACTCATTTTAGATTTTAAGAGGAGAGTGGCATCTTGATAATGTAGAAGAAACGACTCATGAACCTTGTATTCAAACTGAGTATCACAACAATCATGAGGAGTTGTTTGAAACAGAAGAAGATCAGGAAATAGTAGAAAATCCTCAAGTTTTCCCTGCAAGCACAAGTACCGATTCACTAGAAAAGGCTCAAGAAGACATCTAGCCTCAAAACCAATTAACACAAGAGAAAGAGGACTGATGTACTTCTGTCTATGTTGAAAGAGAAATCCCTCCTTTGATAGAAGGAGAAATTGATCAAATAATAAACAAGAAGCTAGCCTCCAAACCTTCATTTGAACAAGATAATCATCAACATAGAGCATATCCCACAGAACAACACAATGGCACTCAAGACAAAGAGGATAGTAGGGAAATTAATGATAAATCTGAAACTAATCCTCTTTGGAGTATGAGCTTTGATGGGTCATGTAGTAAAACTAGTGCAGGTGCAAGAATATGGCTTTACAATACAGAAAACAATCATGTTGAAGGCCATTCATATAAATTGAATTTTCAATGGATAATTAACATAGTAGAGTATGAGGCACTCCATTTAGGGCTGCACTTGTTGAAGAAATTAGGGGCCAAGAGGATAACAGTTCATGGAAATGCAGAATTGGTAATTAGGCAAGTGAATGAGGAATACATTGTTAAACAACCCAGACTTAGAGCCTATAAGGATGATGCCATCAACTTGTTAAAATAATTTGAAGAGTTCAAACTTACCCTTGTCCCTAAAAACCAAAATATTCTTTCCAATGGGTTAGCCTTGTTGATAGTACATGTATGAGACCCTGTGAAAGCAAACAATACATAATTCAAGAAGAAATTAGACTAGCTTTCCCAAACAATGAAAAGTATTGGCAAGTATTTGGGGAAGAAAAACAAATAGAATACTGTCCTACTGAGGATATATCATCTTTTCAAGAGAAACCTTCTCCCAGTGCCGATGTCAATCTGTCATCCAAATAACCTGAATTTACATTAGAAGCAAGCATAGATTTAGAGAAAGAAGAAATTTCACTGCTCATTGATTTGCAGGTGAAGGATGATGATGCTTCAAAGGAACATACTAAAGATGCAGTCCTCAAAGCTAATGTCTTAGAAGCAGAAAATATACCAATCATGGAGGGCCAAAAAGAAGAGAGTTCTCATATTTTCTTTGTTGATCCTATGGAAGAATGTATGGAGGTCCAAATTGGCTCAAATTATCAAGCATGGATCCTTTGCAAGAGCCAAATATATAAAAAGTTGTCACCTTTTGTGATAGCCTTGGTTTTGAAAATTGATATTCAATATATACTATGGCTACCTCTGACATGCAGCCAGATTTTATATTCCTTTTTTTCATTATTCGACTGGCTACACTAGCACTATTGTATCATATAAAACATGTAACTATTTTAGAGTTAGATTATGGTAGGTAGGAATGTCAATAAAGCTTAGCCTGTGAGCATATAGTTAGTTTTTTGTTTTTTTCTTTGAATAAGAAATATGAAAAATATGAAAACAATTCAAAAAAGAGAAAAGAGGGCAGATATGAAAGAAGAAAGGTACAACCCCATACCAAAAAGGAAAAGGAAAATCTAAAAGTGTGCAAGCCTAAATGTCACTACTTGAAAGAGCACTGCTATTTAGTCATACATCCTAATCATGACTAGATAGATTTCAATTTACTGCTGATAGGGTAATGAAGAAGATTTGCCAAACTGTTTAATCTTGGCTTAATAGTAGGTTAGATTAGGATAGAAAGAAATGGCTCTAATCAGATCAAAACCTGAGCCAAAGAGAAGGATGTTTTTAATTTTCAGATCTTAAGCCTTCAAAATTTTGTTTTGAATTTCTGTAAATTTCAGTCTATGTGCAGCTTGTTTTTATGCTATAGTCTCAACATCAAATCAGACAACTTAATCCTGGCTTGTTTGTATTTAAATTTATTTTTTAGAAATGTAGAAAATAAGATATGTCAGACAGCTTAATCCTGACAGATAGTACTTAGGTAGAAAAGATAATGATTTCAACTGTGTAATCTGAACTCATGGAAGAAATAAGGGTAGATTTAGATTAGTTTTATGCTTTCAATAAAAGAATAAAATGTTGATGTCAAAGGTTTGCAAGTCCAAGTGCACCTTATGAAGAAAAAATGTTAGGAAAGTAGGTTGTGTAGGTATTTGTTTGGGGAATGAATTATTCTGTTTGAAGTAATATTGTTCATCTTTTTAAGCAGCATGATCAAAGAAGAATCAGGTTGTCAAGGTGAAGAAAATACAAAGGCACTAGTCCACTTTCCAAAGATTTATCTTTGAGGTTCTTGACACCTCCAAGGAGCTGCCATCCCCAAATGGAGCCACTGTTAGCCATCAATAAAAAAATTTCATAACTGATGATGGATAAAATAGGTCTTTAGTCTTCAAGAAACAAATTTCATGCAAAATCTATGACTTCTTGAAGCCTCTCTATGTTCTTTATCCCCAAGAAATCCATCCATTTGATCATCTTCACTTAGAACCCTCAAAGAAGCTTGTTGATATACAAGGACTATTTCAAAAAACCCTTCTCCATCATTTCCCTCCTAAAATCCCCTTTTTTCCATTTATTATTCCTCCATTTCCTCAAGAAATCCCTTTGAAATCTTGTAAATCTCCTTTTACTTGGTTTAAAATCCCTTTTTAACTCTATCGAAACCCTCAAAAAGCCTTAAAAAACCACATTTCGGCCTATTTTTCAGACCTTTTAACTTTGGGTCTTAAGCACCTTTTGTTTAAGCCCTCAGCCCCTTTTTCCGCCATAAGACTGCCCCTGTAACCAAGTGCTAAAGCCCATCGGCTATCGGCCATCAACGATTCCCGTTTCCTCGTTCCCGAACCCTTTTTACGCTGATGGCCGATCTCTAGATTTGATCGCAGCCATCCATTCCCCAAGATTCGATGGCTATCAATCCACCACATCGCATCAACGCATCGCAAATCCCATGTTGATAATCCCCTACCGATAAGATCCCGACTGTTGATCTTGATCTCGATCCATCGGTCTATGCTCCCCTCCATCACATCGGCACATCGAAAATCTAAAATCCCGCCTGCCTAGACCACCGATATGCGAAGCTCCGATCGCATCTCCACCATCGCTCTCGATCCTGATCAGACGACCCTCCATCCATCGCACTTCGTTTTCCCATCGGCCATCGACCATCGCAAATTCCAAATTCCTTTGTTCCCGAACCCTCTTCTCCTTCGATCGCCAATCCACCGAAGTCAATCCTGACCATCCATCTCCCGATCCAACAGCTCCCATTAATCCCTTCCGTCGCCCTTATAAACCCCTTTTCCCATGTAAAAAACCCCAAAATATTTGTATAAAGACTCAAACTTTGAAAAAGAAATTAAAGTGGGTCCTCCCTTCCCTCATATTACTTCCCCCTCTGAATCAATCTCCACCGTTGATCGCGATTGATCCAACGGCTATTGCTGCATCTCCCACCTTTCCTTCCCTCACCATTTTTTTACCCCCGCGCCCCTTGCAAAAAGGTGTTTTCCTTTTTTTTTCCCCTCCATATATGTCAAACCTTGCATTAAATTTGAACTGTTGATCTTTCCCAATCAACGATCCTCGCATCATCTCCTGCTTATCATCCACCAAAAAAGAGCCCACGTTAGCTCAGCCCCACCATCCTTTACTGCACATCTCTTCCATTTGTCGCACTCACTTACAGCCGTAGATTTGGCTCCCCCCAGATCGGATGGTATAAATCTGATTTCACGCTCATTTCACAAATAAAATTGATCGCACGTTTTCAACGTGAAAACGGTGGTTTTTTGTTGGACACGCGTCGCCCAGAGACCTGTATTGCATTCCCCCATGGCAAAACCATTTACTGCCCATCCCTCGCGCGAATACCACTCCGATTTTCTAAAAATCTGCTCATCACCATTCCGCGCCATAATTCAAATTTGAAACCTTGGTTCTTGGATTTTCTCCATGAAACCCTCCCTCCACGCATTTTTCCTCCTCTGCACTATTCCAACACCCATCTGAAGCCTTTGAAGCAGTTAAAACCAAATAGCGTATGTTTTGTTTAATTATTTGTTGTTTGTTGTAGGTTTAATGGCGATAATCATAAAAGTCATCTCACAGTCAAAGAAAGTGACAGAGGGCCAAGGATCACGATCCTCAAAGGCCCGATCAAAAGCAAAAAGGGACATAAAGGGTTAATTTCCACGTTCAAATTGATGTATCATGAACATCGGTTAAACAATCAAAACCCTCCAGCACAACAAAAGAAAGCCACCTCTACAACCAGCAATGAAGACAGAGATTAAAAGGTTAAATTCAAAAGCCTGAAGATCAAAAGACTTAATCCAAAGATTAAAGGTTAAAGACACAGTTTGAAGAACAAAGATGATTAAAGAAGGCCTAAAGCTATATCAAGGGACAAATCAGTGTTTAAAGCCACAAATTAGGACAGATCAGCAAAAGAGTGCTTCAAATTCCAAATCACCGAAGCAGTTACTCCTCCAGAGATCAAAATACCACCTACAAGTTTATTTTCCTGAAAAGAATACAAATTTAATGCACAGTCAGAGATATTTGCCAAAGATAGCTCAAAAAGTAATTTCTAGCCTACGAAAAGCCTCCAAAGTCAACAAAAGTGACTGAAGCAAATGAAAGTTAATGTAAAAATAAATTAACAGAGTTAAGACATTAGATATCTTCTCCATTAGGCCTCCCAAAGGCCGAGAAGCATTTACTCTGTACTAATTGAATAGTTAGACCTTCTTTCACTCCACCTCCTCAATTTACCTATATATATCATATGAGGAGCCTAGTATTGTTGTTGGTTGAATACTTATTGAATGTAAATAGTTGCTGACGCTGTTGAAGCTCTGTTTGTAATCAAAGAAAGATAGGCTGAGAAGAGAAGTTAGAAGTTATCAATACCAACTGGACTTGAAGATTGTAACTGATTTGAACATCAAATACACAAGCGGATTTATGGGATCCTGGTCTATGTCAATGGTGATGTTTTTCTTACTATAATTTTTGTTTTTCTCATGTTTTCCGTACTTTCCACTCTCTTTGATAAAGAACAGCAAGTTTATATTAGGATTTACTTCTAAAAGTACCCTAAATCTCACTGATAAGCTTTATCTTTATGCTTTCTTCTAATTGTGTTTTGAGGATAATTCAATAGAGTATAACCAGTGAAGTGTTGGTGAGCCCATGTTTCATGAGTACAACTTGAGATATTGTCTTTGAAAGTTCTTGAAAGGTCTGCTAATTAAAGTTGAACTAGAGAATTATATGGTTAGCCTTGTCCTCTATTTTATCTCCAACATTTTCTTTGAAAAGATCCCTTAAGAGTATGCCAAAAGCAGGCTAGGTTAAAAGTCCTTACTTGATCTTAGGCTATTCTTTGTTTTATCTTAAATGTTTTCCTTTGAGAATATGCCAAAAGTAGGCTAGGTTAAAAGTCCTTGCTTGATCTTAGGCTATTCTTTGTTTTATCTTAAATGTTTTCCTTTGAGAGTATGTAAAAAGCAGGCTAGGTTAAAATTCCTTACCTAATCTTAGGTTTCCCTTTGTTTTCTCATGTGTTTGATTCTTTCACCACACTTCTTAATGTTCCATATCACAAAAGCAACTTAAAAATATCTTTTTATATAGATGACTTGCCCCATGGACCATACTTGAAAATTTTTGTGCAATTAAATCCTTTTTTGACTCCATATCCCAATGGATTGATACTGTCTCTAACCTATCCTATCAGCTGAATCATTCTTTCAACCTGCTCACACCTTTACCCTTCAAAATACTTCCTTCATTTTGATGATATCCTACCCAACCAAAACCAAAAAAAAACCCTTGCGCTTCATAACTAGCCTAATATCATAAACTAAGTATAAATAAATATCTTTGAAAACACGTATATAGAGAGATCCCTCTCTGAATACAGGAGGGGTAGATCCTAGGATTCCAAAGTGGTTCTAATGTAGGCCCTACAGTGTTTGTTCTTGCCAATATTGCAAACTACGGGATTCCTAAAATATCGTACCAAGACAACCCAAGGAATCTCCCCATAAACTGGTTGGCCACTAGAGCTGACTGAAACTCCCCTAGCGAATGTGAATGCTCCACTACTAGGCCAACTGTACCCTCCAACACATAGTCAACCATCCTACCTGGGAAACGATAGGTAGTCCCTCCTGGATCCAATGCCAGTCTAGGGTTCTTATATTCTCAGCACCTGGAAACTCTTACTGAAGTACACTCGGGTCCACCACCATCTCCATAACCCACTCCACCAGGTACCAACTCAAAATCTCCCGCCATCCAACCTCAAATTGTGGATGTTACACCCTGTGCAACTCCGATCTTCTCATATCACAATCCAGGTCAACATATGAAATCTGACTAGGTGGCTCCTTCTCTCTCTCTCTCCAATAGGAAGAGATGACCCAAAATTGTTGCTAGCCCCACCTAAAAATTCCTGAAGGGGGCCACTCTGACACTCCAATATGCCCTCTAGCTGTACCATTAGGGAATCCAACCGTTCCCCAATGTGGGACAACTTGGCTGCTGACTCGGCAATAACCACTCTCATGCCCTCCAGTTCCTTGTTCTGCAACAAAATAACCTCTTGTACTGATGTGGCCTTCCCTTTCAAAGCTAGAAGGACGACCTGAAGCTAATGACACTATTGTGTGCGATCATCGTCCAATGCCTCTGTATCTCCTAACGCCTCATCAAGGGCTATCCCAAATAATGGTTGCACACCCTTCCCCATAGACACTCCAACACGTAAGACATGCTCACGATTCAGTTGCATGTTATTTTCATCTGACAATTCGATCATAGACTTGGAGGCCTCTCTACCTATCAGCTCCTCAAAAATGATGGAGCTATCTCTCGACACCTCATCAACCTTTGATGTGTTGCTATGATTAGAGAACTCGGTCACAACCTCGGATACCCCATCAATGGATACCTCAACAATGGGTGGTGTCTCATCAACGAGTGTATGCTCAATTGTCCCCTTGCCAACCATGGCCCCTTCAACTACTCTTTCATCTTATTCCTTAATCCAACTCACCATCCCTGCATAATTCCATGGAACTCCCCCTGATTTGTGCATGTCTCTTAGTTCCCGAAACTCCAAAAAAGAGAGGGATGCTTGAATGTCATGTCCCAATGATTGGTATGCCCGCCAATTTGTTGTCAATAACTCCACATTAGTTGCAATAATGTCTTTCCATATTGATGTATTATCCACCATTCTAGGCATAACAGATTTGTTGTATAATTGAGAATGGTCTTGATTCCCAATTGTTTCATGAATCTGTTTCTTCCCCACATTAACCATCATTTGTTGCACTCTAATCACCTCATTCAAGGTTACTGCCATGGCGTATGAGCTTAACCTTTCTTGGGATACCATGATTTCTTAGTTTTTTATTCTGGTCTTGTCATAGAATGAGGGTTTCCCACAGGTTGAGCCAAGATTATGCTCTGGTACCACTGTAATATCCCAAATGGGGATTAAAATTAATAAAAGTGCAAATAGAAAAGAAAAAATGCAAACACCATTACAACCTCAAACTGGAGCCAAAATCACTGCTAAGCCATTTTATTAATTTATTGGGAAAGAGTACAATTGAGGTGCTAGAAAGTTTGCACCTGGGCATACTCAAGGTAGGCTTGAAGAAGAAATCAAACCCAAGCAAAAACTTTGAATAAAAGTGTTGCTGCATGGCTCAGTCTCTGCGCTGCCTAGCATAGAAATGTTGTTTTTGGCTGACTTCGAGCTGTTGTTTGGGTTGCTTCCTCCGCTTAGAAAATTATGGGCTTTTAACCTTGGACTCTACTCACCAAACCCACAAAAACCCACGAAGGAATTAGGCAGATGTTGACCCTGGAATTTTGGCCAAATTTCCTCTCGCTCCTCTAGTTGCTGGATACATTAGGATGTCTGTTTGAAGCCTCAAACCTACCCAGAAAATTCTACTAAATTAATCTTGGCTTCTCCTCAATAAACCCAGAAAAACCTAGAAAGGGTTCTCCCAAATCTTGATTTCATAATCTGGTCCTCTTGGGCTTGGCTCACTTTGTTGCTGGGTAAATCGAACCTTTGGATGAATATGCTCGAAAATGCCTTTGGAGAGCTACCAAAATCCCTGGTAGGAGGTGGCTAATCTCCCCTCAAAATCTCTTACTAAAACTCCATTTCTCTCCACACTCCTGACACCCACACCAAACTGAACTACACCATCACTACGCAACCTACTATACCTTTGCGTAGACCTGAAGGGGTTATGCTCTTCCAATTTCTACTTCTGTGTAATTCCCCTGACCAAAATGCAAAACTCCTCTCCTGAGTGGGCACTTGAAGTCCCCTGAGGTAGAGTTTGAGATCTCTCTTTGCAGATCTCGTGTGCTAAACAGAACTACAGACATGGCTATCTGGCTCAAGCGTGCTTCAGTCAAAATTACCAAGAGTAATAAGATGAATGAATCAATGAAAAATGAGCATTCCCTTATTCCTTTTATGCATTGATTTCCAACGTATGCCTTGGGTCCCACCTTGGCCTACGTTTCCTCTCCTTGACCAATCATGTGCTACCTTCCTCTATGCAATCCCACACTGTCCTTTTCGTGCCTCTTCTACGCTGCCACCTAAGTCCAATTCAACCCCACCACTAGAGCCGCAATTTTCTCTTGGTGTTGGGCTAGAATTTTGAATTATGGATAAATCACGCTTCCCTAGACAGGTGCTAGTCTAGAACAATAGGTGAAAGACTATACGACTATTTCTCCTAGCTCAGAATAGATACACAGAGAGGATTGGAGGCTTACTTGTTCAGTCGCTTCCAAATGGCTCCTTTTGTCGCTTCTACTGCAACTTCAAATTCAAGCGGTTTGTGGGTTGAATGCTTCCTGCAAGAAAGAATACTGAAACAACAGAAGATGCAATAATATAGATATCTATTCAAGTTAGTTAGCTAAATCAGTAAAGCATAAACCATATACATCAACCAAGATCTTACAATATGGAAAATCAAAGCCAATACAGATGCATATAGGGAAAAATAAGCAGTACTCTTTATTGATGATAGAAGGAGAGGTTACAACCTAGTGACTAATTTGAAGTGACCTTCTAGCAACAATCCCAAGCCTCATCACAGTATAAATATCTCCAGCAGTAGCTTCATAAATCTTGCTCTCAATTGAAATTTCTCCAGCATTTCTCTACTCAAATTCTTCCTCTTTAAGCACTTATATCTGTGCTCAATTTATAGATGAAGTGTAGGTTGTTTTGTAATCAATAACTTTCCAAAAATAGGCAAGACATGTTTCCAGTCATGTAGATTTCAAATGGACACTTGGATCCGAAGCTTGACACATGTGAACTCTTCTAGAATGCACTAGCCAAGTGGAGATTCCGAAACAATGAGAATTTCGCTCCCAATGTGACCAATGCACCTGTGAATGTTGAGAAGTGCTTTGCAAAGTAGCCTTGCATGGGGCTACCTGCATATGCAATGCACTTAGGCCCCTTAGAGCCTGCGTTGGTGAGCTCTCATATGCTATATAATAAGCTTCAAACCATAGAAACCTTTGCTTGATGAAAGTCTTTGGCTTTTTGTCTTGTTTCACGACTTATGGCATCACGGCGAAATGATAGGGAATGATAGACCCTTGATAATTCGTCCTACTGAGGATGACTAAAATGCTTGGTTATTGGGAATGTTGCCCAAATCGACCTATATATTCCCCCCTAAATACAGGATCCCGAATAATAAGAACATTTGATTGAGATGCTTTACACTGTGATGAGCCTGGAAACAAAGCGGAGTGGTCACCTGCATCAATATTACAATACATTACATCATGATATATCCTCTTTGATCATAATTGCTGAGGGTAGGCATTCCCATATTCAACACACAAACAATATAATAACATGTACATAATTCAGAAAGTCGTCTACATTGGAATCAGGGAAAATTTTAAGGATGGAAAATTAGTTTGAAGTTTAAAAAATTGGCGAATCTCACTAGTCCCTAATATGAAAAATATAAAATATTTATTGATGTATTTGTAAAATTCTTCAAATTTATAATGGAATTATATATATTGTCTATATAATGTTGGCAATTTTTAAGGTAAAATAATTTTATATTGTAAAATTTGGGCGAATCACTTTTATAAAAAAATGGAAATTGGCAAATCTTTTTTTTGGAAAAACCATGGAAAATTAGCCCATCTATGAATATTAGCCCCTAAAATTTTCCATGATTGGAATGTTGCCTAGATGCAGACATGCCTATAGATATAGGCCCATGTTTGGATGACAATCTATATGTAAGGTCACCGTAGAGATGATGTGTACAACAATCCTAAAATCATAGCCCGAATGGCTGAAACTAGATCTGGGGTCTTCTTATCTCATTCACTTGATCATTCGGGTACAAGTCTATCCATGCAAATATATGATTTGTAGTCAAACATGGAAATACATTGTTTGATTACCAACCAATGATGTGATTTGTTAACAAACGTGAGAGAACCACCATTAATGTCAACGGCCCTCAAGGTACTATAGTACATTTCGTGAGGTGTGAATAGATGATTTGATGTCGAATGCCAAACAAAATATTTCGGTCAAAAGTCCAGAAGCGGGGATCTTGTCAATGTTGTAACAAGCCTCATGATACTGGAATCTAATGTTTCTAAGTGAACTTCCTGGATATTGATTTGTCATCAACAAGAAGTCACCTTATTGCAAAACTAGAGTTACTGATTTCGGATACAAGGGTATGACTTGATATAGCAATTTTCAAGGATGATGGTCATGAAAATGAAGGTTTACGAGTATTTCAGAAGGATGAGTTTTTAATCACTAGATGACTTCTCTTGAACATATCAGCGACACTGTGATGAGTTGGAAGCATTGACCCAAAACCAAAGTGAAGGTATGATGAACCATAGGTGTGAATGAACCGTCAATATGATTACCCAACCCAAACAATCACGGACATGTGTTGGAAATATTGTCATTGATGGCAAAGGAAAGCAGCACCTAAACTATTCATAAGGAAAAAGAGACAGAAAGGTAGCAGAGGCAGCAGATGAGACAGAGCAGTAGAGTTGAATTAGGGGTTTAATACAGTTTGCAAGGGAGATGACAAAAAGGGGAGCTGCTAGGAAGAGACAAGGTAATAAGGAAAAATTGAATATCTGGCTAAGATTTGTATATGTTAATGAAGAACTGTGGAATTGTGTTAAGTATGAGTAAATCTGGAATTTATATGACCTGTGTGATCAATTTCATAATGGGCAAAGGATACCTACGATGTCCGGAGAAGAATGAAATCATTGTTAAGGTTATGTGTATTATATGTGTATTGACTGATGTAATTCTTGTGTGGAATCCCCTAAATCTTTATATGAGTCTATGCGAATGGAGTTAAAAGTGAAACCCTGTTGAGGAATCATGGTGGTAGGATTCGAATTTTAGGATGAGACCTTCTTGTAATGAAGATCTGGCTTAGTTTGATATTTACAGTCGTGGAATTACTTGGTTGAATATATAGGGGGCTCTCGAGGCATTCAGTGTATCCATTGAAGAAATTAATGGTGGCAGAGATATGATTTTTTTGAATGTACAGGTAGAAGCGGGACCACGAAGGAGGAACAGTGAAGGCGGTTTATGGTTTTCATTGCACCGCTTTCAACGAGCAAGCGGTATTCAAGAGGTGGGGAGCGATTCCATAGAACGGGTGACACGCGTCCCTGTACGATTCTACAAAACCACTTTTTACTGTGTGCCATCGCGCGTTATAGTTCGACCTAGGACGCCCAGCGATATCATTGAGCACCGTTGATCTGGGAAGGGGTCATCAGACGATCGTCATTTGTTGAAGGTGTGCGAAGATTAACATAGGTACGGCGGACCATCGCACGTTAACGTTCGGCATCGGAGGTCGAGCGATATGCATATACGCCGTTGATCTGGAAGCTTGCTAATCCAACAATGATCGGACGTTGGACTTGCGCGAAGTTTACCTATGGTACCATGCGCGTATTTGATTGGCTATTGACTATATTTATGGGTCCGGGGTCAAAAGTTTACCATATTATTTGGAAGGGTTAAAATGCGAAGGGTTAACTTTAATCCTAAAGTTCTGTTCAAAATTGTAAGTATATTTATTTATCAATTTCTTCAAATTGATAAATAAAAATTAAAAAGGAGATCAAAAAGCTCCGTGGGATAAAATAAAAGGAATACTATCAGAGGAATACCATTAGTGGTTCATGGTTTTGACTCATGGTTTTAATAAAGGAAAAACTATAAAAGAAGAAGAAAAATAGAGAACGATGTGTGCATCGTAAGGGTGGTGAACGAAAAATTTCTCCAAGGAATATCTGTATGGGCAAGCTCTGTTCTTAACTGATAAATCTGAAACTACGATGCACCCATGGATAGAATGATCTGACGATGATGAATCTCTTGTTTTTGACGACAGACGAAATCATAAAGAACTGGTGTGAGTGTATAGAATGAATAAATCTGGTGGCCTGCAAGGTATGTCATATGGAAACTGGTGGATCCAGTATGAAAATTGATGAAACGTGTTCCGCAGTGGTGCTTAGGGTCGAAGCCTTCAGAGAGGGGGTTGTAGCTCCCTTCTAGGAGAGGCTGGTAAACGAGAGAAGGTTGTATCCTTTTGTAGGTGGGTGCCTGCGTGCTGGTATAAGTCTACACCAGCATATATTGTAAGAATTTTTCTCTATAATAAATATTGAAGACTGAGATTACAGCAGCGGTGGTTTTCTCCCGAATCGGGTTTCCACCCTAAATCCTGGTGTTCATGTGTGTTTTTTATGTTTTATGGTTTGTTCTATTATTTCTGTTCATGCTTAATGATGCAATTCTCTAAGTAATGACATAATAAGATATATGGACATACATGTTGGATGTTGTATTGTAACATATGGTTTTAAGAAAAAGAAAAGAAAAATTGTTTAGCCCTAAATACTGATTCACCCCTCCCCTCTCAGTATTTTTCCCAACAATTGGTATCAGAGTAGGTCCTTCTGAAAAAGCTTAGCCACTAGAAGGAAGATCAAGCAAGATGAGTAACCAAGATGGAACAACATCTATCAGGCCTCCGCTCTTTAACGGAAAAAATTTAATCTTCTGGAAAACAAGGATGAGATCCTATCTTCAGTCTCTGGGAGTAGATGTATGGGCAATTGTTGAACAAGGATATCAATATCCAGCTATAGTGCCAACGGATCCGACGGAAAGAAAGAATTATGAAACAAATGAAAAGGCGGTCAATGCTCTATTGGGAAGTCTAACTGAATAAGAATTTGTCAAAGTCATGTAGTTGAATATAGCAAAGGCAATATGGGACAAAATCATTCTAATTTATGAAGGTGATGCAAAGGTAAAAAGTGTTAAACTCCAAACTCTTATAATTCAATATGAGAATCTAAAAATGGAGAATGAGGAGAGTATTGCCAACTTCTTCTTACATCTTGATGATATTGTAAATTGTATGAGAAATCTGGGAGAAACTATAACCGAATCTACTTTGGTTGAGAAAGTCTTAAGATCACTAATGACAAAATTTGAGTCAAAAGTTTCAGCTCTTGAAGAAAAGCAGGATCTTCAAAATCTCAATGTGGTGCAACTTCATGGAATACTAACTACATATGAAATGAGAAGTGGAGGACCATCTGAAGTCAAAGAAGCAGTCTTTAGAACTTCTACAAAAGGGAAGGAAGTACAAAAAACAGAAGGATCAGGATATATCTCAGAAGAAGATGAGATAAACTTTGTAAAGAAACTTCAACTTGGCACAAGATGGTTTAGAGGTAAGCTTCCTTTCAAATGTTTTGATTGTGGAAGAGTTGGTCATTATGCTGCTAAGTGTACTTATAAAGAAACACATAAAAAAGGGAAGGAAGTAGCAAAAAGGAATAAGAATCGTTTTAGCACTAGAAAGAGTTACTATACTCATGAAGACAGTGATGGGTTATCTGATAGTGAAGAAGAATGTGAACAAGATCTTAGACTTCTCATGGAATTTGAAAAAGAATCTAGAGAAGAAAAGGATACTTTTGTGGATGCTCTAGAAGACAGTGATTTTCTTGATGAAAACAATAAACTCAAAATCTACTTAGAAGAGAGTAAAATAACCATATAAACTCTGAAAAATCAGCTTGAAGAAAAAGAGAAACACAATGAGAAATTAGAATGTGAAGTAGTAAGTCTAAGAAAAGAACTTCAGAAAGTAAAGCTCTGAATCTTATATTTTCTAAAGGATATGAAACCTTAGATGAGATTATCAAGGTACAACGTTCTCCTCTTATAAAGACAGGTCTTGGATATATCGGAGAATCTTCTCAGGCTTCAGCACCAAATTATCTAAAAGCAGTTACAGCTAGTTTACAACATGCTGCCACTCAGCAAAGGAATAAAGAATCTTTATAGGTAAAGCATGATCATCTCAATTCAAAGAACACTAATAGGAATGTATTTCAAAGAGACACCATCAACAGGTAAATTCATGTAGAAGATTTTATGATCGCAGAAATTTCTTCTTCAATGGACAATGTTTCTCATGTCACAATTTTGGTCATAAAGTTGTTCAATGTGTTGCATATAAAACCATCATGACAAGAGAAGCAAGAAAGAAAAGGATTGATATTGAAACAAAGAAGAATACTTATAATAACTTTTCTCCTCTTCAAAATGAAGTTGAATGTGCTTATTGCAATAACTTTGGCCATGAAGAATCTGAATGCAGGAGAAAATTTCAGCCAAAAGAACATGTTCCTTCAAGCTCCAAAGTATGGAAAAAGAAGGAATTACAAGTTGAAAATTGTGGCATAGCGTTATTTGTAGAAGATGAAGAAAACCAATGGTACATTGATAGTGGATGCTCAAGACACATGACAGGTGATAAAGACAAACTTCTTGCATATAGTGCTCTAGAAAAAGAAAAAAAAATTTACATTTGGAAATGATACTCCTGCGGTCATTAAGGGAAAAGGGTCTGTTTTTCTAAAAGAAAAGGTGAAAGCTAATGAAGTCATGTATTTGGATGGATTAAAACATAAATTTTTAAGTGTAAGTCAAATGTGTGATCAAGGAACTGAAGTTGTCTTTAGTTCAAAAGAATGTGTGGTACGTGATCTTGATACAGGTAAAGCAATTATAAAAGGAAAAAGAACTCCAAACAACCTGTATATATTGAAAAACCCCAAAGAATAATGCTATTTGAGTAAATCTTCAGAAAATTAGCTATGGCATAGAAGTTTGGGGCATCTGAGCTTCTCTCAAATCAACAAATTAAGAAGACTTAAAGCTGTTCGTGATCTTCCCAATATTACTCTACCTGAAAAATATCATATGAAAATATTGCCAATTCGGCAAGCAAACAAGGGTACAATTTAATGCCAAGGAAGGATCATCAAGTAAGCCTCTTGAACTCATTCATACTGACATATGTGGACCTATGAGGAAAAAGTCACCACGTGGTGAAGAATACTATATCTTATTCATTGATGATTTCTCTAGAATGTGTTGGATTGGGCTACTTAAACACAAAGATGAAGCATTTGAGAAATTTCAGATCTTCAAAGCACTAGTTGAAAATGAATTAGATCTAAAAATCAAGTGTCTCAGATCTGATCGAGGAGGAGAATATACATCAGATGAATTTCTTGAATTTTGTGAACAACATGGCATAAAAAGACAGTTTTCTGTAGCTGGCACTCCACAAAAAAATGGTGTTGCAGAAAGAATGAATAGAACCGTTCAACAAATGGCTAGAGCTATGCTGGATGATTCCGGAACACCTGACATATTTTGGGGAGAAGCAGCACATACAACAGTAAACATTCTCAACAAGGCACATGTTCGTGTAAATAGTGATAAAACTCCATATGAACTTTGGTATGGTAATCCTCCCACTATAAAGCATTTTAGAATTTTTGGAAGCAAATGTTTCATCAAGAATAATGATGAAAAACTTGGCAAGTTTGAACCCAGAGCAGATGAAGGAATATTTCTTGGTTACTCCTCTAGGAGTAGGGCATATAAATGTTACAATAAAAGACTTAGGAAGATTGTTGAATGTATTGATGTTGTTATTGATGAGTCTCCTACAGTCCCAAAAGAAGAAAAACAAACAACAAATGAAGACGATGGTGACATATGTCCTTCTACATCAAACAACAATGATACAGATAGTGAACTCATGAAGAACCTAAAGTTAATTTATCTGAAAAAGCTCCATCCAGATATGTTCAAAAGAATCATCCAGAATCTCAAATTTTGGGAGATAAGGAAGCAGGTGTACAAACAAGAAGGACTCTTGTGGGATATTCTAGCTATCTGGAATTTCTATCCACTATTGAGCCACACAATGTCAATCAAGCAAGCAAAGATGAATGTTGGATTCAAGCCATGAATGAAGAGCTTGATCAAATTGAAAATAATCACACTTGGGAATTAGTACCAAGACCTCATGAAAAAAATGTCATTGGAACTAAATGGATATTCAAAAACAAGTTAAATGAGAATGGGGATGTTATAAGAAATAAAGCTAGACTTGTTTGCAAGGGGTATGCTCAACAAGAGGGTATAGACTTTGAAGAAACTTTTGCTCCTGTAGCCAGACTTGAAGCCATAAGAATGTTTCTTGCTTTTTCAAGCTTCCAACAAATCAAAGTTTATCAAATGGATGTTAAATCTGCTTTTCTCAATGGTGATCTAGAAGAAGAAGTTTATATAGAAAAACTAGAAGGATTCATTTTGGGAAATGATGAAAAACTTGTTTGTAGACTTAAAAAGGCTCTATATGGTCTCAAACAAGCTCCAAGGGCATGGTACTATCGTCTTGACAAATATCTTCATCAACAATGATTTTCAAAAGGGTCTGCTGATAGCAACTTATACACAAAAACTGAAAATGAAAAACTATTGATTGTGGTTGTATATGTTGATGATATCATTTTTGGAAGTAATAAAGAGTCTATGAGTCAAAAATTTGCTTCTGATAGACAACAAGAATTTGAAATGTCTTTTCTTGGGGAACTAACATTCTTTCTTGGCTTGCAAGTGCAACAAGCAACAGATGGCATATTCTTATCACAAGAAAAATACCTCAAGCAAATCCTAAAGAAGTATGGCATGGAAGACTGCAAACCTGTAAGTACACCAATGATAACTGGATGTAATCTTAGTTCTAATGATGATTCCCCCACGGTGAATCAACCTGAATACATATCTATGTAGGAAGTCTACTTTATCTCACTGGGACAAGACCAGACATCATGCATGCAGTTGGGATTGTTAGACGATTCCAAGCTAATCCAAAAGAGTCTCATCTTCAAGCTGTGAAAAGAATATTCAAATATCTACAAGGAACTCAAGACTTTGGACTATGTTATCCAAAGAATGCTGATCTTACTCTTCATGCATACACTGATGCAGATTGGGCTGGAAGTGTTGATGATCGGAAAAGCACTAGTGGTGGTGCATTCTATATGGGGCCTCGGTTAGTATCTTGGTTCAGCAAGAAGCAAAGATCCATTACCTTATCTACATCAGAAGCAGAATATGTGGCTGCTGCATCATGTTGCACTCAACTTCTCTGGATGATGCAAACCCTACAAGACTTTCAAATCAAATGTTCACCTCCTATCTCCATTATGTGTGATAATACAAGTGCTATCATTATCTCAAAGAATCCTGTTATGCATTCCAAGACCAAGCACATTCCCATCAAATATCACTTCTTATGTGAACAAGTGCTTGAACAAAAGGTGAAATTGGAGTATGTCTCCTCCAAAGAATAAGTTGCTAATATATTTACCAAACCTCTACCCAGGGAAGCATTCAAATATATCAGACAAAAACTGGGAGTAGTCTCTTCCATGCAGAGGATCAGGTCTACTTAAATACAGAAGATTAAATTGGTTGTGAGGTGCTATTAGGCATCTCTGATTACACAGGCTCAAGGGGAGCATTGGTCATATGAAAATGATGAATTGTTGGGCATATTATGTTTGAAGATGCAGCATGATCTCAGGGGGAGCATGGCATTATCGGTTCAAAGGATCCTGATCAAAATCTTTGCCATTGATGTCAAAGGGGGAGGAAAAGCAACAAAGGGCTTCTGTAAGGCCATCAGAGGAAGAATATTGCCATCAATGCCAAAGGGGGAGATTGTTGGAAATATTGTCATTGATGGCAAAGGAAAGCAGAACCTAACCTATCCATAAGGCAAAAGAGACAAAAAGGTAGCAAAGGTAGCAGATGAGACAGAGCAGTAGAGTTGAATTAGGGGTTTAATACAGTTTGCAAAGGAGATGAAAAAAAGGGGAGCTACTAGGAAGAGACAAGGTAATAAGGAAAAATTTAATATCTGGCTAAGATTTGTATATGTTAATGAAGAACTGTGGAATTGTGTTAAGTATGAGTAAATCTGGAGTTTATATGACATGTGTGATCAATTCCATAATGGGTAGAGGATACCTACGGTGTCCGGAGAAGAATGAAATCATTGTTAAGGTTATGTGTATTATATGTGTATTGACTGGTGTAATTCTTGTGTGGAATCCCCTGAATCTCTGTATGAGTCTCTGCGAATGGAGTTAAAAGTGAAACCCTGTTGATGAATCATGGTGGTTGGATTCGAATTCCAGGATGAGACCTTCTTGTAATGAAGATCTGGCTTAGTTTGATATTTACAGTCATGGAATTACTTGGTTGAATATATAGGGGGATCTCGAGGCATTCAGTGTATCCATTGAAGAACTTAATGGTGGTAGAGATATGATGTTTTTGAATGTATAGGTAGAAGCGAAACCACGAAGGAGGAACAATGAAGGCGGTTTATGGTTTTCATCGCACCGCTTTCAACGAGCAAGCAATATTCAAGAGGTGGGGAGCGATTCCATAGAATGGGCGACACGCGTCCCTGTACGATTCTACAAAACCACTTTTTACTGTGCGCCATCGCGCGTTATAGTTCGACCCAAGACGCCCAGCGATATCATTGAGCGTCGTTGATCTAGGAAGGGGTCATCGGACGGTCGTCATTTGTTGAAGGTGCGCAAAGATTAACACAGGTACGGTGGACCATCGCATGTTAACGTTCGGCATCGGAGGTTGAGCGATATGAATATATGACGTTGATCTGGAAGCTTGCTAATCCAACGGTGATCGGACGCTGGAATTGCGCGAAGTTTACCTATGGTACCATGCACATATTTGATTGGCTATTGACTATATTTGTGGGCTTGGGGTCAAAATTTTACCATATTATTTGGAAGGGTTAAAATGTGAAGGGTTAAATTTAATCCTAAAGTTCTGTTCAAAATTGTAAATATATTTATTTATCAATTTCTTCAAATTGATAAATAAAAATTACAAAGGAGATCAAAAAGCTCCATGGGATAAACTAAAAGGAATACTATCATAGGAATACCATTAGTGGTTCGTGGTTTTGACTCATGGTTTTAATAAAGGCAAAACTATAAAAGGAGAAGAAAAATAGAGAACGATGTGTGCATCGTAAGGGTGGTGAACGAAAAATTTCTCCAAGGAATATCTATATGGGCAAGCTCTGTTCTTAACTGATAAATCTGAAACTACGATGCACCCATGGATAGAATGATTTGACGATGATGAATCTATTGTTTTGAACGATGAACGAAATCATAAAGAACTGGTGTGAGTGTACAGAATGAATAAATCTGGTGGCCTGCAAGGTATGTCATATGGAAACTGGTGGATCCAGTATGAAAATTGATGAAACGTATTCCGCAGTGGTGCTGAGGGTCGAAGCCTTCAGAGAGGGGGTTGTAGCTCCCTTCCAGGAGAGGCTGGTAAACGAGAGAAGGTTGTAGCCTTCTGCAGGTGGGTGCCTGCGTGCTGGTATAAGTCTGCACCAGCATATATTGTAAGAAGTTTTCTCTATAATAAATATTGAAGACTGAGATTATAGCAGCGATGGTTTTCTCCCAAATTGGGTTTCCACCTTAAATCCTGGTGTTCATGTGTGTTGTTTATGTTTGATGGTTTGTTCTGTTATTTCTGTTCATGCTTAATGATGCAAATCTGTAAGTAATGACATAATAAGATATCTGGACATACATGTTGGATGTTGTACTGTAACATATGGTTTTAAGAAAAAGAAAAGAAAAATTGTTCAGCCCTAAATACTGTTTCACCCCTCCCCTCTCAGTATTTTTCCCAACAACATGGAGTGAAAGAAGTGTCATGTTCAAGAGTGACTTGCTACCAAAAAGAAAATTTTCTCACTTTTCCCAAATTTTCCTCGGTCATTTTTTGACCAGTACCTCTTTATTTTTTAACAAGATTGAGGAGGATAACATTTTCTTGATCTATAATTCAACCCTTCAGGTGAATAAAGTATCGCTATTTAATAATTTAATGAGTCTAGCGATGAATGAAACTCGATTCTTGTCAAGATTGACAAGCCTGTCACTATTTTATGTTTTAACTAGCATACCGATAGTGATAGCCCAGTCCTTTTTCATATTTAGAGAGTGTGAAAAAGAGGACGAAAGAGAACTCCAAAAGTGTTTTTTCGTAAATTTGTCTCTCAGATCCGAAAAAGTGTAATATAATATCTCAAAGAACCTCCTTGGTCATGTTTAACCAAGGTATTCCTTTTTCGTAAATAATCCATCTCAGTCCAGAAAAGGGTTAAACTTATACTAAGTAGATATCAATTTATTTACTTTAACGAGCTCGAAAATACAAGTGCTCGGAAATATTTTTACATTATCGAAGTCTGAAAAGAGCTGAAAGAAGACTCTAGGGGTTCCTTTTTCACTGTTATCGAAGCTCGAAAAAGAGATAAAAGTGTGCTTCAAATCCTTTTTCATTTTTAACAAAGCTTAAAAAAATAAGGAGAAAAAGTATGCTTTGTGGTCAAGTCATTCTTTGAATAAATATGCACGACTAATCTGTTCTTCAGTTGTATTTCCTATTCAGAACAACATCAAATGGATTAAAAATACCTGTTTCATGATAAAAACATAATAAAACCATATTCATAGCAAATAAATTTAACTTGCAAACAATTAAATGACTATATAAAGTAGTTTCACTATTCATTTTTACCATTCCATAGTTACCATTTGCATTTTGGAGCTCTGAACCTGATTTTTCCCCCAAACTTCAGTCGTCGATTGCGGTTGTTTCTGTGGACGTATTTCGTCATTGTTTGATCCAGGTTAGTAGCATGAACCTCCTCTGCCATTTAGTATTCATTTCATTTCCATTCCTTACAAATTTTTATGGTTTTAAGGCCCATATGGTAAATTCTGCCCAAATTAAGGGCAACGCACCCTTGAATACCAAAACCTACATTGCATAGTAGGTACAGTGGAGGGTACCTGCATATGCAATGCACTGTCTCAACCCAGGGAGTGCGTTGGGCGCAGTTCAAGTTTTTGATTTTCATGTTGTGCTCAAAATATTCCTAGTTTTTTGCAATGAATGGTATCTAATGGATCTTATGGTTATATGTCAGGTTTCCATCAGATTATAATGACGATTACATGGAGGGAAAGAGAACATGAAGAAAAAGATATGATTGCCTTGAATGATCCGAGTACTGTAAGAGCCTTAAGAGATTGCAGACTACTTAATTACTTCAAATTGTCGAGAATGAGGAAACAAATAGAACTCTTGGAGTTCTTAGTTCGAGCATGGGATCCAGCGATAGAGGAATTTCACATAAAAAATAAAATGTTGTCCATAACAGTTGGGGATGTGTATTTTCTCACAGGTTTGTCAAGGAGAGGTTTGCCCATTTCTCTCATAGGGTCTACTGTTGGAGGAGAGATAGTGAGGGATTATGTTATGCAGTATTGCTATCTAGGGGAAAAACCTAGCAAAGATGGAAAAATAAACATCTGGGATGTCAGGGATTTTCCTTTGAGAGCCATCCTTTTCACGACTGCTAAAATTGATGGCATCGTTACACTACATGTAGCGAACATATCATATATACAGTATGCGTTAGAGTGCTTAGAGCCAACAATATTCAACTAGTCTGAAGTTTCTCTATCTCATATAAAGGAATAAATGAATAAAGCAAAGGTAGGAAGGAAGAAAAATTTTAGTTATCGTTCAATCCTTATCTCCTTCGATTTTGAACGGATTCCACTGATGAAGCCACAGCATGTAACATTAGATATATCTAGTCCTATAGATCCTCAGATGCAGAGATGGGTAGCACTCATGGGTCAGCATGCAAACCAATCAACTGATGTATTCTCTACTACATTCTTCGCCTGGTTTCGACGACAGATTGTCGCCATCAATGAGTATGCATACGCAAGCATCGACTTCTGAGGAGAACCAGATCTAGTATTACCAGAAGGCACTCAGTAGGGTGCAATAGGTAAGAATGATTTGACCATGTTTTTTTATTTTTCTAAGGTTTATACAATGTTATTGTATTTTTATTTCTTTCCAAGACTAAACTAAATGTTTGATGTAATGCAGATATTGGTCGTGTTCAACCAGTAGAGGAACTAGAGCGCGAAGTAGATGCGCCAGCAGAGAGGGCTGTCGGGAGAGCAGTCCTTCAGGACCTTGATATGGCTGAGACTCTGGTTGATCTCCAACAGCACATAGAGCGGTTGACCTATGGGATTTCGTATTGTCGGATTGAAGATCTTCCCATGTGACTGCAGCAACACACAATTGGGGTTCCGAACCGTTATATGCAGTTGTTCCATAGGATTGCTAGATCTATAGCATGTTACCATGAGCACCACTAGTTTAATTGTGACATTTTGCATACATTTTGAGGTCATATGACCAATGTGTCTTGGGCACAAATTTTGTAAAAACCTATATCTATCTATCTATCTATATGTTTTCAGAGTTTTTCCTATGTTTAATGCGCAATCCTATTCAATGATGTGAATATTTTCTTTACCTATGTCACAAATGTCTTTCTAAAACTTGATTGGCTAATGAATCAATTAAAGTGTTCAAATTTTTGGAAATGTGTTGATATTGAACAAAATCAAAATGTCTTTCCAAAATTCAAACTCTTAGGAACAATCTAAGAAGTGTTGGATTTCTAACAGTATAAACACTAGTAAGTTGTAAAACCACGAGTTGTGAGTCTAATCTTATGATTGTGCAGTTAATACCAAATGAAATGGCATCAGAGAGAATTTCGATCAACGTGCTATACTCAGGGATATTGTTCATCGATCTACCAATACAAATCCCTTGAAAACTCACTAACTCATAGTTCGGAGTGAAAATGGCCCACACTACAGAGGATAGATTCTACGTACTACGACTAGCACCATCAGAATATCCAACAAATGGCTTCGAAGATTCAGACATATCCCATAAAATGTAAAGTAGATTACTAATGTCAAGAAAACTCTAAAAAACAAATTAAGATAGTGAATGCAAATAAACAACATATAAACAATATAATACAAAAAATTACTACGCTCATGATTAAGCAGAGTAACGTTTAAGATATAGCCCATTTCTAGGCTATGCCAATGGAATCCCATCGTAATCAACTAACTGGTAGACACCCTTAGCAAGAACTCTTTTGACAATATAGGGGCCATGCCATAACGGCTCGAATTTCCCAGTACCTATTACATCAGCTTCTTGGTCGTAAAGAAGGACCAAGTCACCCTCTGAGTAGAAGCGAGGCTGGAAATTTTTTTCGTATTGCACCTTTATACGTCTCTTATGCGCTTCGTTGGCCAATTGGGCTTCACGACACGTTTCATCAAGATGGATGAGGTTAAGGAGATGCGCTTCTTCTTCTGAGGTCTTAGGTAACGAGTCTATCTCGAGTTTTAATGATGATATTTCACATTGGATTGGTAATATGGCTTCCAGACCATACACCAATTGAAAAGGAGTAAATCTGGTTGCGTTTCTCACCAAGTTTTGATACGCCCACAAGGCGGAGTACAGGATCAAGTGCTAGTTCCTTTTATGGACTCCTATCATTCATTGAAGCATTCATCTAATAATTTTGATAATAGCCTCAACTTGTCCATTTGATTGTGGGTAGTAGGGATTAGAATTATCATGCGAAAATCCTAACTTGGACATCAATTCAGACATCATGTGGTTGCAAAAATGCTTCCCATGATCTGTAACTATAGCATGTGGGACCCCAAACCATGCAATAACATGGTTGAAGAAAAACAATGGAGTTGTTTGTCCTGTGTTATTAAATGTAGGCATCGCTTTGGCCCATTTGGTAAAATAGTCGACTGCGACAATAATATAATCATGCCCCCTAGACGAAGGAGGGTTATAGTTCATGAAATCAACACCCCATTTCGTAAATGTTCTAGTAGAGACAACAGAATTCATTGGCACTGGCAGTTTTTGGATTTTACGATAAAAAATCTGTCATGCATGGCAACTCCTGACTATGAGGATGCAATCTCAAAAAATAGTAGGCCAAAAGCAACTGGCACGGAGTATCTTCTATGCGGTAGCATATCAAGATAAGTGTCCACCACAAGTCCCAGCATGACAATCATTTAACATTTTTTCGGCCTCCTCAAGAATGAGGCACCTCCTTAAAATGGTATTGACACCACGACGATAAAGTGTATCACCGATGATCAAATAATCTTTGGCTTTGTATAGAATACGTCATTGTTCAGAGTGAGAGGTATTAGGTCAAAAATTTTGGGTTTGGAGATAAATGGTGAAATCCCCATACCAAGGATCAGATGATCCGATTAGAAATAGAGACTCGTCTGGAATAGATGGTTCCAACGTAGTAGGAGAACTATCAGAGGGAAGGTCACAAAGAAGCTCAGCCAAAACCAAAGACTTCTTTGACTTGGATTTGATGAATTCCAAATCAAATTCCTACAAAATGATAATCCATTTTGAATACTTTCCCCCCAGCAATTGACGTGATAAGATGTAAGTCATGGGGTTGCAATCTGAAACTATTGTCGTTTTTCAGAGCAGGATATAATGGCGAAATATTTGGATAGCTTTAACAACTACCAAGGCAAGATTTTCCACGTACGAGTAATTAACTTCCGTATCATTGAGATTACGACTCAAATAATAGATCGGATGTTCAATTCCATCTTCTACTTGGACTAGAACCATACAAATGGTCGTTTCAGCCGCAACAATATATAGGAAATAATCATTTTGGTAATTTGGAGGAGACATTAATGACGCTCGGGCAAGAGTGTCCTTGATAGCATCAATAGAAGCTTGCGCAACTTGGTCCTAATGGAAGGGAACCCCATTTTTCAATAATCGAGTAAATCCTTTAGCCATTTCGGCATAGTTTGGAATGAACCTTCTCAAGAAGATAGCCTTTCCTTGAAGTTTCTGTATCTGAAGTAAGTTTGATGGTGTAGGAAAATCAAGAATGGCCTGAACCTTCAGTGGGTCTATTCGAATTACTTCTTTTGAGACTATGAATCTGAGAAATCGACTAGAACCAACACAAAACACACATTTATGTGGATTGAGGTGTATCTTGTAGTGTTGGAAGCCTAAGAAAATGGCTCTCAAATGCATCGGGTGATCAGTCCAATTTCATGAATGTGCTGGTAAATCATCTAGACATTGTTGAAAAATGTGATTGATGTTTTTGAAAGCATAATCCATTGCTTTCTGAAAAGTTTCCCCAACATTCTTTAAACCAAACGAAAGTTTCCTATATGCGAATGTGCCCCAGGGAAAAATGAATGCTATCTTGTGTTGGTCATTTGGGCGGATATTGATTTGATTTTAGTGAGAAAATCCATCCATGAACGAGAATATTTCACATCCAACACAATCGTCAATAATCTGTTCAATAAAAGGAGTAGCATAGTTTTCTTTTGGACAAGCATGATTAACATCTCGATAATCGACGCACACTCTAATGGTTCCTTGTTTTTTCATAACTAGAACGATATTGGAAAACCACTCAGTTAGCGGAACAGGGTAAATGAAACCAACACGCAAAAAAAATTCAAATTCTACTTTGATGGCAGTGGCTTTCTTCAGATGAACAGGACAAAGCCGTTGACGCATCGGTTTGACATTAGGATACATATTAATAATGTGTTCAACTATACTAGTATCTATGCCTAGCATTTCCTCGTAATACCAAGCAAATGCGTCATGAAATTCACGAAAAAGAGAGCGATATGAATCAAGTTCTGATGGAGAACAAGATACACTGACATGAATATTTTCTACAACGCCAAGTTTGGTTGAAATATCGATAGAAATGGTTTCTTCGATATTTGATAAGTTTCTCTCAGAATCGATTGCATTAATTGGAAAAGAATTCAAAATGAAATTTTTGATGGATGGGTGATATAGTTCACTGAGATTATTTTATTCATAATTTGGAAGATGGGAACGATGCTGATAATCTTCCCATGGTTCTCCTTCTAACATCATAGTTTCCAAAATATTTTCATCTGTCAAAAATTTTGAGGAAAATGGATCAGATGGAGTACCAAAATCTAAGGAACGATCAACCCAAACACTCGGCGACGCTGATTTCGGATTTGCCACCCAAGCCAAAAATATTGACTGTTATGCCAGCTCAATAGGGTTGGGCGGTAAAACATCATCCAACGTAGAAATTTCAGAATCACCCGTACTCTCCCTTAAGCCAGATAGAGTGGAAGAGATCATGTTGCAGGTCTCTATACTTGAAATTTTTGCCGACGTTGTGGGTGGCGGTAATGCAAAGGTTCCCATAAGAGTGGAATCCTTTAAGAGTCCTACATCAATGTTCTGAATTTCTAGTTGGGGTAAGTGAACAAACAGAACACTTCCAGTTACCTGCAAGGCAGAGGAAAACAAGGATAATTAATTAATGATTGTGATTTCACCTTTATGTGGAAAGGAAATCATTCTAAAATATGTAGAAAAAATGGTAGTCATTGCATATACCCATGGTCTTCCAAGTAAAATGATATAGTCAAGGGGTCCATCAACAACCTCAACATCAATATTCACTGTTTTTCCCCCTATTTCAACATGCAGGTTATTGATAATACCACAAGTTTTATATGTATGTCCATCAAAAGCCTTCAACGTCATTGGTGATTGTGATAATCACGACGAGCCAAGTGACTTCCAATAGTTTAGATACATAATGCACGTAGATGCTCCCTCATCAATAATAGTGCAATGAAAAATGTGATTGAGAACATTTACTTGTATGGAGAATGAAAATTATATTGGTAGCTGCAACACATAGCCCGTATGATTAAATACGACAAGATTAGTATCAGTCAGATCAATTCCACTAATGGCCGACAATGAAGCCTGTTTCTGGGAGGGAAAATTTTGTAATACCTCAAGAGCAGACATAGCTGAAGGGGATTGAGCCAAATGTTCAACTATATTATAATTTTGTGCAGCTCTTGCTCGAGGATTATATTTCGATTTATGAATTACTCCCTTTGGTGGCTTAATTTTCAATTAAGGAATAACAGTAGGTGGTACTGATTCATTAGATGGATTTGTTGTCGAGGTAGTAAGTTGATCAGTGGCCAGACTACCATAGTATTTATTCCGCGTCGACGCCAAAATATCCTGTGAACGTTTTGTGGCGGATAACATTAACACTTGGGAACTAGGAGCTGGATCTGTAGCAACCAAATTAGTGTCTGGATCTGGAAGTGGGTCTGTCAACACAACTGATGCATGGGAAGTCTTGATGATTTTTGAGACTTTAGCACGGTGAGGAAAATTCCTAACAAAATGTTCCTTGTTACAGATTATACATGGATAATGAGGTTTATGTGGTCCTGACGGTTGATCAGATGATCTTTCCTGTGGGTTAGAAGTTTTATTTTTCTTTGATTTCCCCTTTTTCTTACTTCCTGGTTGCTTATCACTATTTCCTTTGTCAAATGACATGGCATTAATTTCGAAAGTAGGAGCAGGATCAGATGCAGTAGCGTGGTATGTTCTTGCAGTGCCTATCAAGCTGTCTTCGACATGAGAGTCCTTTATTTGAGGAGGAACATTGAAATTAGATTGCGGCGCATTAGGAATTTTTTCATAGAGCATGCCAGACTAAGTGTAAATCAAGTCTAAATATTGGGCATGAGCAATGACTTGCTCTTTTGTGACGACACCACCTTTATCCACATCCTCAGTTATAGATGGTAACAGGGACTTAATGAACCATTTAGCAAGGAGTTGATCGGGAACAAATGTCTTAACCATTCATCGACATTGACACCACTCATGAATATGATCAGAAATATGAGTAGCATTAGTCTGTTTGAAATTGGTCAAGAGTTCCATTCTAGTTTCATATCTGATCGGTAACTGGAAATGGGTCAAAAATATAGTAGCTAAGGCAGTTGAATTGTCAAAAGAAGCTCTAGGTAACTCAATGTACCATTTAGTAGCTGGACTTGAGAGCGTACGCTGGAAAAGACGTAGTCGAATAGAATCATCATTCAAGGAATTTGATGAACACCATAAATGATAATTCATGACATGAGTCGACGGATCTTCTCCGGGGTTTCCATTGAATTTAGGAATATTGGAGGGTAGTTTATGAGGTACCACTGGCCACTAAGGAGCATAATTTATATGATCATTGGTTAACCGGTTTAAATCTGGTAATTCCAAGGTTGCAAGAAAAGGAAATTGTCTATTAAGGTCAAGTTGAGCATAGCCAGGGTAAGATGGAATTGCTTGGGCAACAAGTTTTTGAGCACCATCATACGGAATTTGCTACTGGTAACCTAGATAGGGGTTGTTTTGCATGGAAAACGCTTGAGAATTATGTTGACCAAAATCTGGATATGATACTTGTTGAAATGAATTTTGAGGAATTTGTGCCTATGGCTACCAAGGGATCTGTCCACCAATGTTATAACCCAAATTAGTATAATTTGGATTCGGTTGATATGTATAACCAGGTTTCGTTTGTGACACTCCATAAAATGGTACACCAGCTTGTGAATAAATAATTCCTGATACAGGTTGTTGTAAATTAACCAAAGGATTTTGAGTCTGTGGACCCAACATTTGATGATATTGAGTTGAAAAACTCGCCTGATAAGGTTGATGTACAATATTTTAATTCTGTAATAAGGGTATAGATGTATTAACAAGTGGTAATGAAGTGGGTGTAACAGGTTTAACTGGTTGATACGATTGTACAACTGTTTGTGATTGGATAGGTAGAGTGGGATGCCATTGACAAACATTCATGTCAACATTATTTTGACCAAAAAGTGACTGAGTACTATCGTATTGGGTGATCAAAGGTTTCCCCACAACATAAGGAGGATAATAAGGCAGTAAATATTGTTCTTCAAATGTTGGGAGTCCAGTTGATATGGTACTTAAAGGAATTGACCCAAAAGGACCGACTTGATATTGCCCTGATGATGGATGTAATGAATCAAGTCATTCAATACTAACGATAGGACTACCAGTCAAAACACCAGATGATGACATTGGCAAAGACCATGAACGTGAAGATGCACCAGAGAAAGTGCTAGACAATTATTTGTAACCTGTTGGGACCGAAGGGCCACCGTGAAAATATGACTCTGGTGAGGTTGTGAACATCGACGGAGTAGCGAGGGTAGGAGTTGAAGTAATTGGAACAGCAGACCCAACCGAAGCTGCTGGTTCAGACATGTTTGTTTGACCAAATGTATACCCTCGAAAATCAACGAGAGATTGAATGGTAATAGGATCAACAAACGCAGATGGAAACGATTGAGGAAAAGACTAGTACAGGTAAAGGTCCCCCCGAAAATGGATTGGACTTAAAGGTGTATCGTATTTTTGGATTTCTTCAATCGCAATTAAACCAGGAAGAAGAACTTCACCGTCAGGCCCAAAATATATTTCAGATGGTTGATTGTGCGATATAGGAGTTTCAATAGCTACAAAAATTTTTGAGATGACCAAGTTAGGAACAACTTCCAGTTGTTCAACTTCAGGATTCAGATATTCTGGCAAAGAAGAGACAATATTTGGATCAATTTGTGATTGAACAATTTTGGGTCCAAGAGGTATGGTCTCAGCGAATGAATAGATTGTGACCACAGGTAACTGTGAAGACTCTGTTTCAACAATAGTAGATGAACCAGGATGTGTGAAAACAATTTGAGCTAAATCTAGGTTAAAACATGATTTTTCGCCAGAGGTACGAATTGTACTTGATTCGGCAGATCGTGATCTCCTTTGCCTACCAGAAGTAACTTCTGGTGGTAAAGGTGGTTTTAAAGCTAATATATGCAAACGAAGGGCGATAGGATTTTGTTCTTCAATGATTACTGAATTATTTTATCCAAAAACAAATAAACAAAAAAAGGGTAATGCTAGGCAAAAGGGTTTACCAAGAATCTGTGAACTATAGAATACCTCCTGGTGAACCAAGAAGTATGGGAAGGTAATCTCCCCGAATGTTGTGTTCGATGTATCACAATTTTAAAGTGGCCGACTCGGTTCACTATGGATGGATAACACCTAAAAGTTGTCCTCCCAAATATATCCGAAGGTATGTGGAGGCCCAAGTCCTTATTAGTGTTGTCTAATGTGAAACCACACAGTGAGAGAAACCCTTTATACTTATCGTACTATAACACCGCCCGATATAGCCGAAAGTACATGGATGAGCTATGATATACTTATGTACATGGAGTGAGGTATCACACTCAGAATGTATCGCAGACAAGTTAATGACAACTACTATGTTTTACGACGCCAAAACACGTCTCTAGCCTAGACCTTCTAAATTTTATCGTTATGGTTCCAAAGCGTTGTTAAGTAAATTGAGATTAATTTTATGTTGATCTTGCTTAGAAATTTTCCTTTCAAAGGTTCACCGCGATGATGTGTATGAAATTCCTAAAATGCAAGCTAAGAATGATAAACAAACTTTCACTTTTAGCTTTTTCAATGAAGAAACTAGCCGCTAAGGGAAGAGAGCAAATAATTTGTGAGCAAAAAAATCAATGAACAAAACAAATCAATGAATCTCAAACTAAATGCAGATTTCCTAATGTTCCTTTTGTAAGACACACACAATCCTACATGAAAATGCAATTTTTTCTTTTCAGTTTCCTTAATGTTATGAACGCAGAAAAGAAACTAGGTGCACTAAATCAACAATTCAAATTCTTTTTACCTTCAAGAAATGAAGAATACAAACAACAATTTCTTTTTTGAAGGAAAAACGAGGATTTCAACAACAATTTTTCCTATCAAGGAAGTGAATATTTTACGACAATTTCCTATTTCGAAAGTAAATGATTCTTAATGCAACCATAAAAAATACTTTTAAATCAACTTTTCAATGATAAAGAAAAAAAATTTAAAACAACATTGCACAAATTTTCAGTCAAAGGAGAAGAAGTATATAGAGTCAGTGGTCAATTGAGCATCAAAATTTTCAGAACACAACAGCAAACAAAACTGAAGCAAGTTGCAAAGTCAAATTCAAGGGAATTTGGTCACTTTCTGGAGTCAATGAAGTCTCCAAGGGGAGACAGTGCTCTGCAACGCAGGCTAGGAAGGGAGACAGTGCTCTTGTAAGCACTGTGTCCAGTCTAAGGGTGCATTGGGCGCAGTAGACAAAGAAAAATACTACTGTTTAACTCACTATATTTGCAAATTAAGCTCTAAAAAAGTTTAATCTTTATGTGAAACAACTACTAGGTGGATAAAAAAAGAAAATCAGAGGCTTTAACACCTATATCTAAGAGAAATTATCCCCAGTGGAGTCGCCAATTTGTTGGGCCAGAATTGTGAATTACAGATAAATCACGCTTTCCTAGACAAGTGCTAATCTAGAACAACAGGTAAAAGACTATACGACTATTTCTCCTAACTCAGAACCGATACATAGAGTGGATTGGAAGCTTACTTGTTTAGTCGCTTCCAAATGGCTCCTTCTGTCGCTTCCCCTGCAGTTTCAAATTCAAGCAGTTTCTGGGCCGAATGCTTCCTGCAAGAAAGAACATTGAAACAACAGAAGATGCAATAATATAGATATATATTCATGCTAGTTAGCTAAATCAGTAAAGCATAAACCATATACATCAACCAAGATCTTACAATATGGAAAATCAAAGCCAATATATATGCATATAGGGAAAAATAAGCAGTACTCTTTATTGATGATAGCAGGAGAGGTTACAACCTAGTGACTATTTTGAAGTGACCTTCCATCAACGATCCCAAGCCTCATCACAGTATAAATCTCTCCAGCAGTAGCTTCACAAATATAGCTCTCAATTGAAAATTCTCCAACATTTCTCTACTCAAATTCTTCCTCTTCAATCACTTAGATCTGTGCTCAATTTATAGATTAAGTGTGGGTTGTTTTTCAATCAATAACTTTCCAAAAATAGGCAAGACATGTTTCCAGTCATGTAGATGTCAAATGGACACTTGGATCCAAAGCTTGACACGTGAAATCTTCTAGAAGGCACTGACCAAGTGGAGATTTAGGAACAATGAGAATCTCGCTTCCAATGTGACCAACACACCTGTGAATGTCGGGAAGTGCTTTGCAAAGCAGCCTTGCATGGGGCTACCTGCATATGCAACACACTTAGGCCCCTTAAATCCTGTGTTGTTGAGCTCTCATATGCTATATAATAAGCTTCAAACCATGTAAACCTTTGCTTGATGAAAGTCTTGCTTGATTTGTCTTGTTTCTTGTCTTAGGGCATGTAGCAACTGAAATGATAGGGAATGATAGACCCTTGATCATTGGTCCTGGAGATGATGTCTAGTTAACCAGGTCATTGGGAATGGTGCCCAAATTGACCTATAACACTTGGGGACTTTAGGAAATTAATTTATTTGGCTTAAGTTCCGCCCAACATTAGGAAATGCAAAAATAAATCAAAATTAATATTCCAATTACCTAACTTCTCATTTGGAATATTACAAAAACCCATAATCCTGGAGATTGTCTTCACTTGTGATCTCCCATTTGATGAATTTCTGAAGTATAGGACAAAAGGAAAAGGTTTGAGTAAACCTACATGTTGGAGTGTTACCACCATCATTGTCTCATTGACTTCGTCCTATCGAGAGTCTTTTCTGACCCCATATACCCATTTCTTTGGGAGGCACTGATGCCACCTTACAACCACCATAAAAATCCAATAGGAAACTTTTTTTTTTTTTTCTCTACGAGTCTCAAAATTTCAGTAGTCTATCACACTTCATATATGTCTTAGAGAGTCTAGTAATGTCTTTGGATGTCTAAAATAGATTTAAAAATGTTTGTATAAATATGCATATTACATCCATATACCCAATGTGTGGGCTTCCTTCATCATAACTACCCTAGTGCCATGGCATGTGGCTTGGAGCATTCCCTTTTCCCCCACTCTGTTCCATCATCATTTCACATGACACCTACCATTTGATGGATGTACCATGGATCTGTCACCCCCTGGTTGAAAGCACCTAATAGGGTCATTTATTAACCTCTCTTATTGATCTTGCTAACACTTGTACATTTTAAAGCCCATTTGGAAGGGCATTACACTATGAAGTGTCCACTTTCACCCCTGGTTAGTAAGCTTATTTACATAATTACACTAATGGATTTTCGTACTGGAAGGTGAGGATGACTAATGTACTTTCTTTGTCAATTCTATGGAACAAATAAAATTTTGATCCTGTCTACTTTAATCATCTTCTAAGCCATGCAAATCAGGTCATTTTCTTTGTTCCATAGAACTGAAAAAAAAAGTACATTAGTGTAGACTTTGTTCCATAATATTTTCCTTAGGCAAACACTAGGTGTAGACTTTGAGATTCCTAAATACAAAGGAAAAAATTTGGTGTTAAGATTAAAATTGAAGTGTTGAAGGAGTAATATCATTTCAGCCAGACAAGGAGGAAATATGCTCATTGTAGAATGAAAAATTTTACACATGTTGTAGAGTGCATAAGCCTGGATATCATAGAGATAGGTAATTCAAAACTACGCACACATAGATAAATGGTTGCAAATATAGGTAAGGGAAAGTTAGAACTGCAAACAAATGTTACCACAAAGAGGTGATGCAATGGAGAATGATCAACATGGAATGCTAGACCTAACAAGGCATATTCAATAGGCTCTATACAATGCTCAAGGCAGTGACCAGTGCTACAAAGTTGTAGGAAATGAAAATTCATGGCTCCAATACCACTATTGGGCTCACGAGAATGCAAGAGATATTTAGGATAAACATGAGATTGCATAATATTAACCATATATACATATAAATACAAGTACATATCTAAGGGATATAGCCTCTAGAATATCCCCCGCCATAGAACAACTTGAGGAAAAGAAACACAATAGCTAAAATCCTGCATATATGTTAACAAAAGTTGTAACTAGGTATAAACTAAGATTATGCTCAATTTCAAGTGGTATTCAAGCATGATGATGAAGATGAGAAACAAACAGGTCCAAAGTGGAGCCATTTTCCTAAAAATGAAGTAACGATGAAGTTTCTACAATTAGTCTCCAAGTGGGATCTTGTTGGGTGTGGAGCCTGATTATCTTCTTTATTCAGAGGTATCGCTGCATTGAACCCCAGTTCATAACGGGGCGGAAAAATTTCCCATTTAATCACCGTCAAGGTGGTCTGTTAGGGGGAGATGACTATTTTATGATCCCAACCCTAGCAGGGGGTGCCCCTAAAGCTAAAAATAGATGTAAAAATTCCTTGCAAAATATTGTAATTTGATAGTCAATATGGGTCATTCATTATGCGTATCTCTTCATTTTGCTAGATAATATAAAAGGAAGGACTAGTTGTTTCTCCGCGGACATAGCCCAAATTGAGTGAACCACATATATCTGTGTCTCTCTTTTTTTATGTGTTCCATTGCTCTGTAATATATAATTTTCTACATGATGCAGGAGCATTGACAAAAATTCAATTGACTCTGGAGGTCAATTTTTTTACTAGAGGGGTTGGTTCCTCAAAGTGTGGATTTGGTTATATTAGGATAATTCTTTTTTTTCCATGTAATCCATTTATTATTAGGAATTTGTTAAGAGAGGATTGAAAAAATTCAAGAGGTTTTTTTAAAGCCAAATTGGGTCATCCAATCCACTATTCATGGATCTAGAAGGATGCAAACTTATGTGTTTATTTTGGATTTGAATTTAATAAAAGAAGAAGTGTGTGTGGATCAAGTGGAATTGAACTAATTTATGCCAAACCAATCCTTCTGGAATCTCATATGTGTGTGTGTGTGTGTGTGTGTGTGTGTGTGTGTGTGACTATGTATTATAAATTTGCAGAGTATTGTGTTAAGGTCTTGTTTCATACCATAATTGGAGATATATAGATGCGCTCATATTGATATAATAGTCTTTATAAAACCTTGCATTAAAAGCTCTAATGGGACTAGGATAAAAAAAATAGGCAAAGGAGCTAAGCACTTACTTATTTTTCCCTTTATGTAGAAGTTTGTCACTTGGCAGGAGCTGGGAGACAAAATCAACTTTCCATCAACAAATATTCATGAAGGAAAGGCTCAGGGTGACGTTTCCAAAGATTCTTTACCCTGAATGTTAAAAGAGTTGCAAGCAAGGGAAGCATCGGGATGAAAAGGACCAGGATTATGTGTAAGATTTGATGACATGGAAAGCGTTAGGATGAGGTGGAACTAGCCTGCTAGACAATTAAGTGTAAAAGGTAAGGCGTATCATAAAAAATACTAAAGTTAGGGACCAATTGGATAAAATTTGAGGGTGATTATTGACAAATATATTCACATCCCATAATCTATATCCTAGAATAAAATCATTTGTAAACAATTTGGAAGAACCGACCTGATGCAGAGTTGGGGTGATGTGTAAAGCTAGTGACATGTGAAAGGATGGGGTGATGTGGATCAATTTTATTAAATGATGAGACTAACAAGGGATTGTGAGTGTTGATAACTTCTATTAAAGGTATAGACTTTCATGATTTTAAAAAGAGTAAGGGATGATAAGTAATGGGGGATAGGAACAATAATTGATGGGAATAATTCATGTTTCTCGTAGTTTGTCTCCTGGAGGACCCCTGTAGAAATTATATAACTTATGTGTTATATGTCCAAGATTATCCTGATCTCACACTATTTTAACTTCATGCAAAATTCAGAATCTATTCCACCATTGATCATTTGCGTAAATTAAATCAAGATTGCAATGCACACATGAAACAATAAAAAATTCACACACATTAACAAAGTTTTTTAACGAGAAAGCCTAAAGCTGAAAACCCCAACTATCTGTATATAATATATGCAATATAGATAATGTAACAATCCTTATACAAAGCTGATCATATCAAGCTCTCAGTACAATACAACCGCTACACACTAATCAGGCCCGATCTTGCAAATCCATGCACCAATATTTTCCATCTGCTAGTCTGCCTCTACTGCACAATCCCTGCTGAAGAATGGCTCTGAATGAAATCAAATTGATATATCCTCGCTCACGCAATCCTCATTGGCATCTCCAATGAATGTTTGGTGAAAACAATGCAACACTATAGTCACAACTGATAGTCACACTTGCTCTTTCGCCTATCTCTCCACTAGTCTCCACTGAAACTGCCATGCACTGTAGTTAACTGATGTATTATTCAGCTGATTAATGAGTTATTATTTGTGAATTAATTAAATAATTAATTCACTCCACTCTCACTAGTGTATCAATCAGTTAGACTAGATACACCTGGCTCAATTGAGTCTAACTGAGTTAAACTAAATACAACTCCACCAACTACTTCTCCAACTCCACCAAAATCTGTCACATGAGTTTTAACTAAAGTCCTCCATGCAAGCGCTCCAGTAAACCCTTAGGAGTAGCGTAATTCCTTCTATCAGCTGATGTGCCACATCTATGCACTTAACTGAAGTGCTCCAAGAGAATAAGATAATGTTTAGAGTCCAAATATTATTAAGAGCTAATAATATCTGACATATCTTATTTTAGACTGGCAGTCTAAAAATAGACTCCGCCCAATATTTCTAAAAATAGAAGTCCATCTATTTTTCCAACTTGACCAACAATCCACAAATAGCATCCTGCAACTCATAGAATATGATCAACATGTCTAAAATAGACATAGTTTAAAAATAGACTTTGCACCAAAAAATAGCCTGCGGGCCCACTTAGTGAAGGCAAATATTTTCACTAAGCTCATCATCTTGTTGAATCTCAACACTCCCTCTAAAAAAGATAGGGATTATCTACCACCCCGATCCTGTCTCTATGGTATTCGAATTTTCTCCTGGTGAGTGCCTTCGTCAGAATATCTGCATCCCGATCCTTCGTAGGAATGTAAGAAAGCAACATGATCTTCCGCTGCACATAATCTCTAATATGATGGTACCGAATGTCAATATCAGAACCAAAAAAACTGACCAGGATCTTCCTCATCCATATAGCCTCACATGCAACCAAAATTGCTGCCATGTACTCGGCCTCTCCTGCATTGAGTGCCATGGATCTTTGTTTCTTGCTGTACCAAGAAACTGCTATAGATATGATACTGAAAATCCCTCCAGAGGTGCTCTTTCTATCCGTTGGGATTCCTTCCCAATCTGCATCTGTGAATCCATGCAGCTTCACCTCATCCGAATGTCTGTACCACAATCCATACCCAAATGTTCCCCTGATATACCTCAGGACATGCTTGCATGCCTTCCAAAAGAGCTTGGTAGGCTTAACCATCACTTGTGAAAGCTAGTTCACCGCATAGCATATGTCCAGTCGTGTATTGACTAAATACATGAGCGAACCAACCAACTGTCGATAAACAGTGGCATCCACTACCTCTGCCGATGTAGCATCCTCTTTCCTCCAACCACCAGGAAGAGGAGTGTCGATAGGCTTGCAGCCTTGCATGTGAAACTTCTCCAGTATCTCCCGGGCGTACTTGCATTGAGACACAAATAGTTCACCTTTCCGCTGCCAAATTTCCAATCCCAAGAAATAATGAAGGAGGCCCAAGTCCTTCATCTCGAACTTCTTTGCAAGATCTGCCTTGCATGAGTGTATCAACAGTTCATCACCCATTAGTATTAAATATTCTACATAAAGTACAATGATCAAAAGCTTACCCTCCACCACAATCTGGTATAGGTTTGGATCCGCCTCACTCTTGGCAAAACCAAGTCCAGTGAAATAATTGTCTATCCGTGTGTACCAAGCAGGAGGTGCTTGTTTCAGCCCATATAGCGCTCTTTTGAGCCTGCACACATGTGACTCACTGCTGAACATTTAGAATCCTTCAGGCTGCTCAATGTACACCTCCTCCTCAATGATTCCATTAAGGAGCATAGTCTTCACATCCATCTGATGAATGTGCCAACCCATCTGCGCTGAGAGAGTAAGGATGGTTCGTATGGAAGAATACCTTGCGACAGGTGCAAAGTTTTCTTCATAGTCAATCCCTCGATCTATGAGAAGCCTTGGGCAAAAAATCTTTCCTTATACTTCTCGATGCTCCCGTCAACAGCTTGCTTCACTTTGTAGAGCCATCTTGAACCTACCACTGATTTCCATTCTGGCCTTGGGACAATCTCCCATGCAATGTTTCTGACAATCAAATCATACTCTTCCACCATGGCATCTACCCATGTGGGATCCTCCACAGCTTCCTCGAAAGAGGATGGCTCTGTCACGATACACTTGCTCATCAGAGTGATGTATCCAGTAAATTGGTCAAGTGACTGTCTCTGTCTGCGCTGTGATGTAGGAGCTCCTACACTCTGCGCTGCATCAAGATTCAGTCGCTCAGCTTCTGTAGTGCACTTCCACCCTCTGATGTTTGGCACTGCATGAGTGGTTTCTTCCACTCCATGAACCTACTCTTGTGGCTGATCCACATCCTAAGGCTCATATTTAGGAACAAGTATCTCCTCCTCTGCATGCAAGTGTATCTCCCTCTCAAGAGAAAACTTCATGGCTTTATCCTCATGAAATTTGATATCCCGTCGCATGACAGTCATCCAAATTTCTGGAAAATACACATGATAATTGTGGGGTGTTTCTGTGTACCCCACAAATATCCCAACCTCTGCGGTCGACTCCAACTTCTTCTTGGCATCCTTCGTCACATGAATGTAAACAGGTGAGCCAAAAATCTTCAAATGAGAAATATCAGGCTTCTTACCAGAAAACGCCTCTTTGGGTGTATTCATGCCAAGTACTCTATGAGGACAATGGTTTTTCACATAAACCATAGTGTTGCATGCCTCAGCCCACAAGTGAATGGGAAGGCCCTGATCATACAACATTGCTTGTTTAGCACCCATGATCGTTATGTTCTTTCTCTCCGCGACCCCATTCTGCTATGGGTTATGAGGCGCTATGAGTTCTCTTTGAATTCCTTCTTTTCTGCAGAAGTCTTTGAATTCGCCAAAGATGTATTCACCACCATTATCACTCCTTAGAGCTTTCATCTGCTTCCCCAACTCTTTATTAACCAACGCCTTGAACTCACAGAACTTTGAGTATGTATCATTCTTCTTCTGCATGAAGAAGATCCAGCACTTACGAGGAGATTCATCAACAAATATCACATAATACCTGTACTTTGCTGTTGAAGCAACCGAGAAAGGTCCACACACGTCTATCTGAATTCTCTCAAGGAGCATCGAGGCATGACTATCCTTCTCATGAAAATTGGTCTTCACAAATTTTCCCAAAGTACATCCCTTGCACTAATCTGACTGCGCAAGTGTACCTTTAGGAAGCCCGGTAGAAATCTACTACAAAATTTTCAAAGCGCCATGGTGAAGATGGCCCAATCTCCTATGACACAATTCACCCTCATCCTGGCTCACTACTCCTTTTGCTTTGCCTGCCATTGCAGCACTGCCATCTACCTGCAATTGATAAATATTCTTAACTTGAATCCCTATCCTCCTGGTTTGACCAGTTTTTTTATGTCAAAGGAAGGCTTTTCCTTCTCTAAAAACAACATCATAACCCTTGTCTTCCAGCATCACCATGGCGATTAGAATATTCTTCAATCCTGGAACATGCATGACATCCTTCAAGATGAAAGGTTTGTCAGACTCACTCTCAAAGGAAATGGTCCCGATACCAGTCGCACTGTATCTACCATCATCGCCCATCTCGATGTGCACTCCAAGATCCTTTTCCTCCAGATCACTAAAAAAATCTTTGTCTCTAGTCATATGGAAATATGCACCACTGTCAAGAAACCACACCAATCCCATCACACTTGAAACCAAGCATGCGATCAAAGAAAAATCCAACTCAAACTGCGAGGCTAAGGCCTCTACAGCTATAGGTCCAACAACCTGCTTATTATTCTTCTTCTGTGGGAAATTAGTGGTGAAATTCCCGTGCTGGTGACAGTGAAAACACTTCACCTTGGACAAATCCTGCTTCTTTCCTTTCACACCGGATTGAGAAGGATTTTTCTTCCCCTTCCCTTTCCTTGATTTGGCTGCCAAAGCACAATTTTCTTCATATTCATTCTTTGATGAAGATCCATCCCTGGTACCCCGTCTTATCTCCTCCTGCACAAGATCCGACCAAATTCACTCCCATCCTGGCAGTTTCTCCTATCCATTGACAGAGTATTCGTAGCTATGCCAACTCTTTGAAAGCCCAAGGAGAGCCAAGCTCACCAAGTCTTCTTCATCAACAGTAACCCCCACACTTCCCAGCTCATCCTTGTAGTGGAAAAACTTCGTGAGGTATCTTGGTATACTGTCGCCTTTCTGCATTTTTATTTTTCTGAGTTTGTCTTTAAGTGCCAACTTCCTCTGGTCACTTCTGCTTTGGAATAAATCTGTCAAAGCCTTCCACATTAAGAATGGAGTGGCTTTCCCATGAAGGCTGGACACAATGTGGTCCTTCACACCTTCCAATAGAATCCTTCGACACTTTTCTACCTTCTTTTTCCATGCATCAAGTGCGGCTGCACCGCTAGAACCCGACTTAGGAATATCAACATCTATGGATTCCTTCAACCCATTATCATCCAACACCACCTCCATCTTGTCCTTCCATGCTATGTAATTTGAGCTCCCAACAAGGGCATACTCCAATCGCAATCTGTTGAAATACATTTCAATGAATGCTCAACTTTGACACCAAGAAAACACTGCAGCAAATTCGAATTCCACCAGCACAAAAACTCAACTGCTTCAATAATTGCAATCTTCTATGATCAATACTGCTCTGATACCATGTAGAAATTATATAACTTATGTGTTATATGTCCAAGATTCTCCTGATCTCACACTATTTTAACTTCATGAAAAATACAAAATCTATTCCACCATTGATCATTTGCGGAAATTAAATCAAGATTGCAATGCACACATGAAACAATAAAAAATTCACACACATTAACATAGTTGTTTAACAGGAAAACCTGAAGCTAAAAACCCCAAATATCTGTATATAATATGTGTCATATAGATCATGTAACAATCCTCATAAAAAGCTGATCATACCAAGCTCTCGGTACAATACAATCGCTACACACTAATTAGGCCCGATCTTGCAAATCCATGCACCAATATTTTCCACCTGCTAGCCTGCCTCCACTGCGCAATCCCTGCTAAAGAATGGCTCTGAATGAACTCAAATTTCTCCAGCCTTGCGCATGCAACCCTCATTGGCATCTCCAATGAATGTGTGGTGCAAACAATGCAACACTATAGTCACAACTGATAGTCACACTTGCTCTTTCACCTATCTCTCCACTAGTCTCCACCAAAACTGCCATGCACTGTAGTTAACTGATGTGTTCTTCAGTTGATTAATGAGTTATTATTTGTGAATTAATTAACTAATTAATTCACTCCACTCTCACTAGTGTATCAATCAGTTAGACTAGATACAACTATCTCAACTAAGTCTAACTGAGTTAAACTAAATACAACTCCACCAACTACTTCTCCAACTCCACCAAATTCTATCACATGATTTTTAACTGAAGTCCTCCATGAAATAGCTCCAGTAAACCCTCCGAAATAGCATAATTCCTTCTTCCAGTTGATGTGCCACATATGTTCACTTAACTAAAGTGCTCCAAGAGAATAAGATAATGTTTAGAGTCCAAATATTATTAAGAGCTAATAATATCCGAGATATCTATTTTTAGACTGGCATTCTAAAAATAGACTCCACCCAATATGTCTAAAAATATAAGTCCATCTATTTTTCCAACTTGACCAACCATCCACAAATAGCATCCTGCAACTCATAGAATATGATAGACATGTCTAAACATAGACATAGTCTAAAAATAGACTTTGCGCCAAAAACTAGCCTGTAGGCCCACTTAATGAAGGCGACTCTTTTCACTAAGCTCATCATCTTGTTGAATCTCAACAACCCCCTTTGTGCGCACTTTTGGGACAAACGAAGGTGACATAAGCCCGGGAGGACATGTCTCGGCGAATAAAGAGTTGCATACCAAACTTAAAGGAATAGACCTATGTTTTTAGTCTTTGTTGTCTTGTTAGAAGTGGGAGGAAAATCAAAGCGTGGAGATCTTATAAAGGGTCACCTCATATATAATAGATATACGCGCTTGGTCTCAACAACGGAAGGCTTGAGCCTAGTGGTTTGTACACAAAATGGTAAGGCCTCTTCTTTTCGACTATATATATATATATATATATATATATATATATATATATATATATATATATATATATATATTGGCATAAGGACTATATAATAGAGGATCTCGACTACGGTGGTTATTTATGTTGAGAAATCAATATGCTTGTAGATTAGGGTTGATTCTTACTTCATAGTTAATTTTGAATGTTTTTTGCCTTTAATTATTTTTATCATGTCCTTTTCATCAAGAAATTACCAAAATAAAAAACATGAAGATCACAAGAGACAAATAACACAAAGATGTAGGCTCCAAGCTAGGGAAAAACTCCAAAAGGGGGAAAACTAAACCGATCCTCTTCTTATAGAATGAATTCAAAGTGAGATATCAAGGACCCAGAAACCAAGACCAAGAATGCCACAAAATCCCCAAGTGAAACCTACTTCAAACCTTCGTCAACCAAGTCAAATCCAACAAATTGAACGCTGGTTAATAATGGTCTCAAAATCTCATCAAACTATGAAATTTTTGGTCCTGCAGTAGTTCTGAAATTTTTGACATTATTGCAACCTTATAATTTCACACGTGTGAACATAATAGGGTAGAAAAGTGTGACACCTTCGCTTTTCCTCCTTTGAATTTTTCTCCTTATTCCTTGACTTTTACTGGCTTTTCTTCTCGACAAAGAAATCAAAGTGATTAATTAATGATCAAATGAGGTCGAATTGCATTGTATTTATAGTTTTCTAGGAGGTAAAATAGGTGCCTCTCTAGTTTGACTTGTATAGGAGGGCCGACTTGGTCTATGGATGAAAACATGACTCTTTTTGACTCAAAATAAATTATTTTCCTTTTTCATAAAAATAGTCCAAAAGGGACTTTGACTCAAGTAAATCTATTTGACTCATGACAATTTTTTTTTGACTCAAATAACATCACAGAGAAGACAAAGAGTAGATCAACAGAGGCAGTGTAACAGCTACGCAGATGCAGCGTAGTCACACGAAGAGACAACGTTGTAGCCTTGAGGGAATCTTAAATTCATCCAAGGATCAGTAAAAATCAGTGCGAGAAAGTTGAGGTGTGAGTTTGGAAGGGGCCAGAGATTTAGATACATCCAATAGAGGACGAATAGTGCAAAATCCATGCAGTCCCCACACAGAGTGACACAGAGACTGATAAATACATTAAAACCAAGCTCTGAATACGTTTCTACAACTTTGGGCTGATTAAACTCCATGAAACATTCTGAATTAACTTTTGGAACCAAGACAAGCATTTTTAGAATTGAATCTAATTTCAGGAAATATAACTTTTATGGAGTTTCATAGATATTTACTAATTTTAATTAATTTTGTAATAAAATGGATGCAAACAATTTCTGAAGGTCATTGTGATTCAGTGAAATCAAAATTTTGTATCTTCCAAAATACATTGTAAAAAAAATTGAAAAAATTATGGTACATTACATCGGTCCATCATCTCTAATGGGTAGCTTTTATATTTTTAGTTTATAACTTATACATTAAGAAATTTCTTGCATTGTGAAACATATTCAAAATATGTAGTTTTTTCATATTGGACCAGTTCAACAAATTCTAGTAATCATGATATGCATCCATTGGCTTTGTAAATATGACGAAACCGAAGTAGACTCTATCTAGACTGTTGTAACACATTTTTTTTTCTCAAAAACACAAATTTTCAAAGAATTCAACATTGCATATTAACATGACTTCTTATGAATCCGTTGATTGTTAAAAAACACACACTCAAAGAAATACTAAGTTGACATATCAAATGTGTATAAAAAAATTCCAAAAAATAAGTAATAGAAATCTAACAAAATTTCTTACAACTTTTATTTTTATCGCAAAATGAAATTCTAAACTGAAAATTTGTTTTAGTTTGCAGAAAGTTGAAGCACCGAAAAAAATGAAAGTTTTTTCTCAAAAAAAGGCAAAAAGTGTAACCCAACTTCACATTTTCACCCACAACACAAAATATAAATAACACACAACAAACAACATAGGAAAATAATGTGCATACAAAAAACCAATAAACGTAGTAGGCAACAAAACAAGACACGCAACAGACAAAGAGAAAAATCATGGGGATAGAAGTCTAGAATGCATGTGAAAAGGAAAGCGAGTGGAAGTAGAGCAACCTGGAACATGACTCTACAAAAAATGAGTTGTTGGAAGACCAGTGAAAAATATTGAATTGGACTAGACTGTCCTTCAGCTAGTTCTATGAGATTTGGGGTGTCATTCCTTGTGTTGTAATGAGAAGTCTTGGATTGTGTTCCTAATCCTAAATGGACAATGAGAGACTCAGTGGAGGATTGAACCACTTAGTGCTTGCTGAATAAGTTTCTAAACCACTTGGGTGCTTTTTTTATGGCTAATAAATCACTTGATAGGGTAATATCAACCACTATGGTGCTTGCGGGAACAGATGATAAACCATTCGGAGAGTGGACTCCAACTGGGCCTTGGGTGAAGCCCTGTGATTGATTTTAGAGTGTAAGAGAGTCATAGTGTTTAATCATAGAGAGTATTTGATAAACCACATACACAATGGAATCCATCTCTTGGGTGTTTGAAAAATCCTTGGTGTGATTTTTCCCTTGAGCAAGTATCCCCTTAGACTCTAGATCCAACTCGGGGTGGTCAACTACAAGAGAGGTTATGGTGTAGATAGCCTATGGTTAGGTGGAGAGTTGAATTCCCTCCTTCAGTTTCTAATCATTCAATATATTTAGATAAGTTGTCCATATTTGATTACAATATGTGATAATCTTGTTCTGGTAATGGATGTTACTATGATAATGCATATTCATGTGTAGATGCTTGAAATATGTTATTACACTCACTACAATTTATATTGGATATTGTGGTTTCACTGACTGGTAGAAACATGGAGTTACTACCCTATTCATGATTTATAAGTTATTTGTATGGTTTGGGCTAAGTGTATACATGGATGTAGTTGTAGATTCACATCTTGAGAAAGTTTTTATAAATTGTAAATCTATAAAAATCTCCTTATTGTTGCTGATTAGACCATAACTCCAATTATTTACTCATAATTCACCGTATTAAGAAATGAATGAAAAGCTCCTTAAGAGTTAACTTACATAATTATTTCACATGTTGGAGGCTCATGATGAGGCCTCAATCATCTCCTATAAAAAATATGGCATTTAGGATGATGTCCCCATGCCTTAAGACATTCCTCAAATTTCCATACTCTGTTTCTTTTGCCTTGGAGTAATTTGGTGATCTTGGGTCTAGGGATACTAAGGTAGAAGCTATTTTATGCACATCCTAGATCTCATTTGGACTAGGTCATTTTTTCATAGCAGCTCACATTCAATTCTCTGGGGGTCCAGTTGTGACAAGGCCTCCATGGTCATGTATATGTTGGATCACATTTAGGACTAGATCCTCCTCTTCATACATTTTTCACACTCTAGGATTTGGTTATTAAGTGGTGGATGGGGCATAGGCATATGTGCATGATTGGATGTGTGTAGGATGAATTTCCCCATTTAATCATTAGTGCAACAAGGATTCAGGGTTCAACGGGGAAAATACCAATATCATTGTGTGGGCCCTACACCAGATGTCCCTCACATTTTTAAGGATCTAGTGATTTATGTATCTAGGGATAGTGAGGGGAAATACAAATTTTAAAGGCCAGATAGGCACTGATTGGATCTAATGGGAAAAAAACACATAACACCACAACAGGGGAATTAGTGGGCCCAACACCTAAGTTAGTGTGGTGGTCCCATGGTGACTTGGTAGATACCATGTGGATACCATGTGGTAGGTGGTCCCTGCATTGGATTAACCCCGTGCTTGATTGAATCTTGGGATTCAGGGGTCTGGGGGTATCAAAAGATGTTATAACTGTGAAATTTCAAAGATCTAGATCTGGAATCCCTACTGCAACAAGCTAAACCAATTATCCTACTTGAAAATTTATTTAACAAGTTATTTAAATATTACTTATTAAAATATCGAAGCAAATACTAAAGCATCCTTCACCCATTAATATATTTGTGAAAATAGAAATTTGATCAAGAAAAATAACACACACATGACACCATTATTTTTGGACAAATGTCCTCGGAAAAGCCCAATGCGGGAAAACCAGTGCAACAGATCTGAGGGTTTATATATTATGAAGTAATTTTATGAATACAAATATAGGATGCCTTTCTAGCAATCCCTACAGATAATATGGATGGCAAATAGTTAGTGAGAGAAATATCACACTGATATTGGAAGTCTGACTGACCAGTAACCCCAAATGGCAAGCCCTCCAATTCATTGTGCAGTCTCTATGTCACTCTGCGTGGGGACTGTGTGGCTTCTACATTGATGGTCCTCTATTGGCTGGATCTGAATCTCTAGCCCCTTTCGTTCTCACATCCTGAATTTACGACACTAATTTTGACCGATCCTCAGCTGATTTTCAGATTTCCTCAAGGTTGAAATGTTTTCTCTGTGTGGGACCTCGTTGCCTCTGTACAGTTGCAACTATTCCTTTGTTGATCTGTTCTCTATCATCTCTGTGATTTTATTTGAGTCAAAATAAAAATTTTCGTGAGTCAAATAATTGTACTTGAGTTAAAGTCCCTTTTGGACTTGTTGTATGAGAAAGAAAATTTATTTATTTTGAGTCAAAAAGAGTCAATTTTTCATCCACAGATCAATTCAGCCCACCATGTGGTAGGTTGTCCCTGCATTGGATTACCCCCATGCTTGATTGAATCTATGGATTCATGGGCCTGGGGGTGTCGAAAGATGTTATAACTATGAAAATTCCAATATCTAGATCTGGAATCCCTACTGCAGCAAGCTGAACTACTTCTCCTACTTGCAAATATGATTTAAAAAATTATTCAAATATTAATTCTTGAAATATCGAAGCAGTTACTCAAGCATATTTCACCCATTAAAATATTTGTGAAAACATAAATCTAAGCAAGAAAAATAACACACACAGGACATCGTTATTTCGGACAAATGTCCCCGAAAAAAACAAATGCAAGATAACCGGTGCAACAGATATGAAGGTTTATATATTATGCATTAATTTTTTGAATACAAATCTACGATACCTTTTTGTCAATCCTTGCAGAGAACATGAGTTAGTGAAAGAAATCTCACACTGATATTGGAAGCCCGACTTACCAGAAACCCCAGATGGAAAGCCCTCTAATGCATTTATCAGTCTCTATGTCACTCTGCATGGGGACTGCGTGGCTTTTGCACTATTGGTCCTCTGTTGGATGCATCTAAATCTCTAGCTCCTTCCAAAATCACACCCCAAATTTCTCGCACTGATTTTGTCTGATCCTTAGATGAATTTAGGATTCCCTCAAGGCTACAACGTTGTCTCTTCGTGGGACTGCGCTGCATCTTCGTAGCTACTACACTGCCTCTGCTGATCTACTCTTTATCTTCTCTGTGATGTTATTTGAGTCAAAATAAAAATTTTCATGAGTCAAATAGATGTACTTGAGTCAAAGTCCCTTTTGGACAAGTTGTATGAAAAAGAAAAATATATTTTGAGTCAAAAAGAGTCATGTTTTCATCCACAGACCAAGTCGGCGCTCCTATCATCGAATGTGAGCTCCTATGAAAAAATGAACCTAGTCCAAATGAGATCTAGGATGTGCATAAAACAGCTTATACCTTAGTATCCCTAGACCCAATATCACCAAATTAATCCAATGCACAAAGAAACAAAGGAGTATGGAAATTTAAGGAATTTCTTAAGGCATGGGGACATCATCCTAAATGCCATATTTTTTTATAGGAGATGATTGAGGCCTCATCATTAGCCTCCAACATGTGAAATAATTATGAAACTTAAATCTTAAGGATCTTCTCATTCATTTCTTAATACGGTGAATTAGGAGTAAATAATTGGAGTTATGGTCCAATCAACAACAATAAGGAGATTTGCATAGATTTACAGTTTATAACAACTTTCTCAAGATGTGAATCTACAACTACATCCATGTATACACTTAGCCCAAACCATACAAATAACTTATAAATCATGAATAGGGTAGTAACTCCATGTTTCTACTAGTCAGTGAAACCACAGTATCCAATATTAGTTGCAGTGAGTGTAATAACATATTTCAAGCATCCACACATGAATATGCATTATCATAGTAACATCCATTACCAGAACAAGATTATCACATATTGTAATCAAATATGGACAACTTATCTAAATATATTGAATTATTAGAAACTGAAGGAGTGAATTCAACTCTCCACCTAACCATAGGCTATCTACACTACTATCTCTCTTGCATTTGACCACCCCTGAGTTGGATCTAGAGTATAAGGGGATACTTGATCAAGGGAAAAATCACACCAAGGATTTTTCAAACACCCAGGAGATGGATTCCATTGTGTATGTGGTTTATCGACTACTCTCCATGATTAAACACTACTACTCTCTTACACTCTAAGATCAATCACAGGGCTTCACCCAAGGCCCAGTTGGAGTCCACTCTCCGAATGGTTTATCATCTCTTCCTGAAAGCACCATAGTGGTTGATATTACCCTATCAAGTGATTTATTAGCCATAAAAAAAGCACCCAAGTGGTTTAGAAACTTATTCAGCAAGCACTAAGTGGTTCAATCCTCCACTAAGTCTCTCATTGTCCATTTAGGATTAGGAACACAATCCAAGACTTCTCATTACAACACAAGGAATGACACCCCAAATCTCATAGAACTAGCTGAAGGACAGTCTAGTCCAATTCAATATTTTTCAGTGGTCTTCCAACAACTTATTTTTTGTAGAGTCGTGTTCCAGGCTGCTCTACTTCCACTCGCTCTCCTTTTCACATGCATTTTGGACTTCTATCCCCATGATTTTTCTCTTTGTCTATTGAATGTCTTGTTTTGTTGCCTATTACATTTATTGGTTTTTTGTATGCACATTATTTTCCTATGTTTTTTGTTATGTGTTATTTATATTTTTTGTTGTGGGTGAAAATGTGAAGTTGGGTTACACTTTTTGCCCTTTTTTGAGAAAAAACTTTCATTTTTTTCGGTGCTTCAACTTTCTGCAAGCTAAAACAATTTTTATTTTTAGAATTTCATTTTGCGATAAAAATAAAAGTTGTTAGAAATTTTGTTAGCTTTCTATTACTTATTTTTTGGAATTTTTTTATACACATTTGATATGTCAACTTAGAATTTCTTTGAGTGTGTGTTTTTTAACAATCAACGGATTCATAAGAAGTCATGTTAATACGCAATGTTGTCTTCTTTGAAAAATTGTGTTTTTGAGAAAAAAAAAAAGTGTTACAACAATCTAGACAAAGTCTACTTCGGTTTCGTCATATTTACAAAGCCAATGGATGCATATCATAATTACTAGAATTTTTTGAACTGGTCCAATATGAAAAAACTGCATATTTTGAATATGTTTCACGACGCAAGAAATTTCTTAACATATAAGTTATAAACTAAAAATCTAAAAGATACCCATTAGAGACGACGGATCGATGTAATGTACCATAATTTTTTCAATTTTTTTTACAATGTATTTTGGAAGATACAAAATTTTGATTTCACTGAATCACAATGACTTTCAAAAATTGTTTGCATTCGTTTTGTTACAAAATTAATTAAAATTAGTAAATATTTATGAAATTCCATAAAAGTTATATTTCCTGAAATTAGATTCAGTTCTGAAAATGCTTGTCTTGGTTCCGAAAGTTAATTCAGAATGTTTCGTGGAGTTTAATAAGTCCAAAGTTGCAGAAACATATTAAAATATATATTTTTATTTACTTCTTATTATTATTTTTAATTTTTTATGTTGGCTTTGTTTTTGTTTTTATGTTTTCAATGTTTTCATATTCTCAAAATATTTGATTTGATATATATGTCAAAATAAAAAATATGTAGAAGTAATAAGTCTAGGAGAACATTTTTTTTGTTGATGGTGTACTTCCTTAGCGACATTTTTTTTTTACAATAATCTTTAATATGTTTATTAGTTTTGATTTATTAAATTCAAAAGAAATATAATTTTAATATTAAATTATTACTATTAATATTATATATGAAAATAAAATTAAAAAATATATATTTCTCAATAATGAAATATAGTTTTTAAAAAATAGTTTGCAAATTTCAAAATCTTAAAATTATTTAAAAATAAAATATTTACACAAATTTTCATGGCTGAAAATTTGTTGGAATTTTAAGGATTTTCATAGAGGTGATATTTTATCTTTAATGTGATCCTTGCAATTTTAAGGCTTTCATAAACATGATATTTGATCTTTAATATCATGCCTAAAAATCATTGGAATTTTAAGGCTTTTGATATTTGATCTTGAATGTCGTGTTTATCGTTGAAATTTTTAGGATTTTCAGAGTCATGATATTTTTATCTTTGATGCCATTATTAAAATATGTTTATAATTTACCCCGAAAAAAAAGATGTTATTCCAGCACCAACACTTTTCGTTTTCAGGGTATTTTTGCACACAAAAAATTGGCAACGTTATTCCAGGATCAACATTTTTCTTTTTTAGGGTGTTTTTGCACACAAAAATTTGGTGACATTATTCCAGCATCAACACTTTTTGTTTTTAGGGTGTTTTTTCACACACAAAAATGGCGACGTTATTGCAACATCAATACTTATCGTTTTCAGGGTGTTTTTTGCAAAAAAAATTGTCTTTTACTTCCATTTTTAAAAAATGTTGAAAATTTACCTCGAAAAAAAAAAGGTTATTCCAAAGTAACAGTTTTCATTTTCGAGGTGTTTTTTCATGTTTTTTTTATTTTTTTTGTTAGGGTTCTCATTTTGAGGTAATATTTATCGTTTGATAGGTAACTTTGTTCTAATGTAATTTCACCAAATCCACTGGTCCTCTACATACCCAATAAGTTAGAAGTCTGACTTTATAAAAGTTTTCAAATCCTCTCACTTAGACATTAGAGGATCTCCCTCTAGTCTTAGGGTTTTTGTATGGAACTCCCACGGGATCAAGGAATGGCCCTCTAATTTTATATGAGAAAATGAAATTTTATGTTCTTCCTCTATGTGATGAACACTAAAATAAACCTCTAACTACTGCAACCAATGATTTACTTCAAATCGTCAATGTCACCTTGATACAACTTGTTAGCTACCTTTGCTTCCATCTTGAATAAGGATTGTGGATGTTTCACGAAACTGAACCAAGTTGTTCCTTTTTTAGTTATTTCTTAGATTCTCTCTTTAGTTCTTTATGATCCCTCAATTTCCCTTCTGATATGGCCTTTGACCTGGAACCTCAATCTTCTTTGACTCTTAAATTTTTAGACAAAGCTTCCAAAAGAAGATCTATGTTACATCTGATATCTACAACATGTTCTTCCAGCCTTGAGAACCTTTCCTTTGTTGCATCTCGTGGATTATTAATGTATTTTTCAACTAAAGTTCAGGTTTTATGATGTTTTACTTAAACTAATTTGGATCCCTTAGAACTTCCCAAAAAATACCAAAAGACACATGCTCTGATACTAGTAATATGATCTATATGTTTATGTGGATATTCCACTAGACAATTTGTCACAAAAAATCTACTAAATATATTTGAAATCCAAAATCTACATTATGAGGGTTAATTTTTCCTTAGATTTATGGATTTGTTAATTATTTTTTATGCTTATACATGCAATAGATAAAATATGGAAAATAGAAAACAATGAAATAAAAATCACAAACCATAATGAACACAATATATGATCTAAGAAACCCTTATGGGAGAAAACCCAACTAGAATGTGAGGTTGTTATTTTCTTTCTCTATGAATGGAAATGGATGCAAATAAAATAGAGTGAGACATATGGCACGTGGGCTACTAAAATATACTCTCTCTCTCTCTCTCATATATATATATATATATATTCATTATGATAAGATAGCTAGCCCCTTTTATGTGAATAATGAGGGCTAATGTGGCATCCTCTCAAATCATGTTGGTCAAAACAGAAAGGTCAAATTTAAAATGACATAATTTTTGCATACAGACTCTATTTGATGTCTTTCTTGCATCATTAGCAAGGTATTTGACTTTAATATAACACTAGGGGGTGTTATGCTTATGAAGAAAATTTTTATAGCAAAAAAAATCATTTAATGCCTCAAAATGCTTCCTAAATGTTTCATAACCCAAATCATCAAATTGTGACCCACCAATAAAATGGTCCTTTGTGTTGATTCCTGAAAATTTTCCACTCTAAAATCATGAAGATGGATGCCAAATAATATAATGATCCAATCCAGATATTTCTACAACCAATAAGAATTATGTCCAAGTGGTAGTTTCTCTCACTAAAAATTATGGTTTGGAGGTACATCAAAAGGATGTGAAGAGTTCTCTCTTACATGGGGATCCTAATGAGGAGATTTTTGTGGAGTAGTCACATGAATGTGTTCAGTATAAAACCATAGTACAAGAAGAATGACCAATTATCTAATTGATGTGGTTTCAAAACATTGCGGGTCACATTACAATATTTTTGTGCATAATGAAAATGATAATATTATGTTGATTGTCTTATATGTTGATGACTTAATTACGACTAGAAATAGTTGAACATATTCTTAGTTTCAAAGAGAAATTGAATAACGCGTACTAAATGATCAACTTGGATCTATTTCGTTTCTTTCTTGATATACAATTTATGTAATTGGATGATGATATCTTTATATCTTGACATAATAATGCACTAGAACTCCTAAAAATAATAATGAGGCTTTCTAATCCCTATTCTACTCTATATCAATGGGGATTGAAATTGACCACAGAATGCCATCTTTGAAAGTTGATGCTACTATGGACAAGGAACTTGTTGGAAATATTGTTTATCTAACTTAATATAGACCCAATCTTGTCTTTGTTGTTAATGTGGTCTCCAATTTCATGCAATATTATAAGAAGATAAATTTATAGGTCACAAATGAGATTGTTCAATACGTTAAAGACACATATCATTTTGACATTAAGTATCTCACTAGAAATTTGACTCTATTTATTCTCAACATGTGTTTCATCTTGACATATTTCAATTGTTTGGTTGTGTAGTAAGCACTAGGTCATCTCATTATCGATAATAGAAGCTAAATATGAAGGTGTAGTAAATTTTGGCACTAATATTATAGTTTTTTCAACCTAATGAATGAGTTGGGGTTTCCTAACAAGAAATTGACTGAAACTTATAGCGGAAATCAAAGTGTAATATAAATGGATCATAACCACTTTGAAATGATCCAAAATTTTGAAGGAATGAAATGAAATGCATATTTAAAAAATAAACATGGAGATATAGAAAAACTAAACTTCAATTAATAAATAGAAATGTTGAAATTGTTTACATGCAAGAAGAAAGAAAAATAGCTCGAACAATGGTAGCTTGTCTCTAAGAATAGATGTGATCGCTACGCACCTTCTAAATTTTATTACAATGAGTCTTTGATACCTTTTTATAATGAAGAAACAATGAGAAACCCTAAACATACAAAACTCTAACCCTATGAGATGAAGCGCCAAAGGCTTATAGGCCATGTTACCGCTCAAAATAGCAGGGGTCCTAATAGGGGATCTTATGGAGAAAATACTAGGCCAAGGGGAAACAATGGATCAATAGCCCACTCTCACCTCAGCTAAAACTCCCTAATCTTCACAAACTTTCACTGATGGGAGGAGACCTGGTATAAGGGGTATCACAAGATGAATGGAGAAATAATAAGATAAGGAGTGATTCCCAAAGCCTATTCTCAAGAGAGGCTCATACAAATGGCTTAATTTCTTGGGAAGTAATGTGATAGGCTCTCTAGTAAAGGCTAAGGGGATTCTTCAGTTTAGGTTTAGGGGATATGACTTGAAAAGAGAGTTCCTAGACTCAAGGATCCTAATGAAGAAATGGATTCTAAGTAATCCTTGTGGAATTTGAGTTGTATATTTGTGGGACCACAAAGAAGCCAAGTGGGCCCAAACTAGGTCAAGGGTATGGAGTTGATAACTCAAGGAGGTACTTGACCTAATTGGGGAGGTGAATAGGATCATATGGCTAATTTTATTTTTAGGGTTGAAAGCAATGAACCAAATGAGGAAACTAACCAAAATCAACCTAGGGAAAGAATTGGTCTTGTGTCTAGGGCTTTCTATATCTTGGGATTCCATCGTCGTATTTGCCTCAAACTTGGAGGACCTCTAGAGAAAACCTCAACATAATAATGGACCGAATTTCAATGGTTTTGAGTTTCTATAATGAATTTCACTTAATTACCTAGGTGACCCTATAGGGTTAAGCATACAATTTAGAAAAGTAAAGAAAAGAGAGGTAAATTTTACCACCAAAAGGATACGATGATCAATGCCTTATTTCTCTAGCTTAATGGAGTCAAGATACACATAGATCGAGAATTTTTGTGAGCTAAGGGGCCCTAATTGATCTTCACTAGCCTCTCCAAGGGTAGCAACTAGGTCAATAGGGATTTCTACTTCAAATTTGTGAAGGAGACAAATTTTCAAGGTATTCAACCTAAGAGGTGCCTCTAGGAACATTCACCCAATCCCTCAGACATAAACACATGCATTTAATCACTTATTCAAGGTACCAGAATAATTTCACATTAAAATAACCCATACAAGAATAACCATAACAAGATACATGCATTTGACAAGTAAGATAACAAGAATAACATCAAAAAATTGACTTACATGAGAGAAAGAGTATATCCATTCATCAATTTCGAATTAGAAAGAAGCTCCAAAGACAATAGAGAAAAATACAGACATTATAGTGCATCAATAAAGCTTTAAAAATTTCATCCCAACAAAAAGTGTGAAAGTATATTAAGATATGATAATCTAATCCAAGTCATGATGAGAGAAATGAATCACCTCTCGTCTATTTATACAACTCAAAAGGGTATTCAATTTTCCTAATTAGCCTAATTTATCCCAAAATAATAAAGTAATAAATAATAATGACATGACTTGGTGAAAATCCCACCAAGACAACTCAATAATACAAAGAATAACATCTCAAGGGGGGAAATAATGAATACGATGAGTTGTTGGACCATTGAGGAGGCCTAATGGAGTCCAAATGTGCCAAGTTGAGTGAAAAGTCTCCAAACATAGTGGAAAGGGGGTTGGCCCCTTATTTTCCAAGTAAGTCACATGCGGTGCTCCCAAGTTGGTGTGGGGGAACAATGGCATCCTCATGGGTATCTAAGTGGATCAATAATTCTTGTAAACCAGCTATAAGGGCTAGGATGATGACATGAACACTCCCTTCCTCTCCTGCAGTAAGACAAACCCTCATCTAGACCTTGGAACATTTGCGAAGTGTATGGTGAGATTGTGGATCTGGCTAGGCATGGTGAACCAGGTGCATCATGCTCATCCAAAAGACGGAACACGAGAAATCATTGAATGGTTTTTGGAATCCATGAAGTGTTTCTTGCTATGGTGAAGGTCCATGGCTCTCTACACTCACCCTAAAAGTTTCAATGTGCCTCGCTACAGGGCTTGGACCCCATATAGTTAGATCAAACCATAAATGGAGACCCAACTACAATCCTGTAAATATCCAATGTATCCCCTCACCTTAGAGTACAAAAAATAATTGGAGTAATCAAGTAAACTATCTTACAAATCATAGAAAACAAGTGCCCACTTCATATTGGAATGGCCTTCCACAGTGGGATTTAAAACATATAGGTGTCTCTAGGCTCAAAAGGAGGTTAACCAAGTACCTTATTAGGTGGTTTCTACCTCTAAATTGGGGACATGTCCATGATACATCCTTCAAATGGTAGGTGGCGTATGAATCAGTGATCGAATTGAATGTGGCATGAAGGGGAAGCTTCAAACCACATGCCATGGTACAAGGGTAGCTAAAATAAGGTATGCCCACACTTGCATTAGAGAAATTTTGAGGTATAAAATGGGCCTCCTAAGGAAATTATAAAATAATAGTGGAAATAGTAAAATAAGATTAGATTACATCATCAAATTTTAGATGGGAAAAATAAAAAACTACTTTTCAACTCGTATTTTTAACTTATCTCCTTATGGGTATTCTCAAATTTTGAGCGGGAATAATTGTTGGATGCAGAATTTGATTCCTCATCCAAGAAATATCCATTTTTCATACTTTTGATGGACTCTGCTACGCGAAAAATAAGAAATACATGAAAAACATGATTGCAATCATGTTTTTCATGTATTTCTCATTTTTCGTGTAGCAGGGTCCATCGAACATATGCAACACGTGTACTCCTTGGATGAAGAATTAAATTTTTCATCAAATGAGTACTCCCACTTGAAATTTTCCTAAAACATTAGGGAGATAAGTTGAAAATACAAGTTTACAAGGTAGTTTTATTATTTTACTATTTTTTAATCTTTTTACTTTTTTACTTCACAATTGGTGAATCATCCCCCATGGTTGACATCATCATCTTGAATCCTATTAGTTCTTATAAACTTTATTTCAGTTGTACATTTTTCTTAGGAGGCCCATTTAGACCTAAAAATTTTTCTAATGGGTATATGTGTGTAGGAGGGAGAAATCATGGTACACAAGTTACCCCAACCTTTGTTTTTCCATCATTCTTCATATGCCTTTTTCCTTTTATTGATTTTTCTTTATAACTGCTTGGGCCTCAGGGGATGAGAGCATGATGTGTAGGATATGGTAGTGGATATCCCCTTAAGGTGGGATATCTCATTACCCCCGAGGGATTGGGACAATCAGGGGTTCCTTCATGATGGAGAGGGGTCATTTAGGTCCCATAGGAACCAAGGTAATGGCCATAGATAGGGTGTAGAGCTCATTCTTGGATTTTTCCCACTTGCTAAATGTGTATGTCCCGGCCATATTTTGAATTTTATGGTACAATTTCCTATTGAGAGTGGCCAAATATGATTTTTATTTTCTTTTTAGTTACATCAACCTCCCGGGCATCATTCTATGCTCGACCCAAGGTGTGGTAAAGTGGAGGGGATTTCTAACACCTTGTTGACCCAATCGAAAAATATGGACTGAGATGGGATAAATGATGAATGGGGTTGTAATGAGCTGAAGGGGAGAAATATATATGGTTTTTGGGAAGTGGGACCATGCAACCAAAATCAAGGTTTTCCATGTAGTATCATCCCTAAAGCCTGGTGGCCAAAAAAAGATATCCCGTGAGATTAGAATATAATGTTCTCCACCCAAAGGGATTCTGGAGACAAGGGTACATACCTATTCCACACTTTCCATCAAATCCCCCCATAATCCATCCAAAAATGTGTCCATGATAAGTGAACCAAAATACTCAATCAAGTAATGATAAACCATACCCTTGGGGTTGGGAGGCCCACCTTCAAACATATGATCATAAAAAATGGGTGAGGGACCATATGGTTGGCTAAGGTGGTGGAGAAAATGGCACATCAAGCTATTTAGTGGCAGCAAGGGGCTATTGGCTACTATTTGAAGATAATCTTTGAGAAGCAATTTCTCCTAGGGATATCACCAACAAAGTGGTTGGTAACATATGGTTCCAACTGGGAAATGATCTCTCCAAAGAGTTGATAAATGTTCGAGGGATACATATAATGGATGGTTCTTCCTCAACATAATACCTAGGAGGGGAAGAGGGATCATTAATGATGGTGATAATGTGATAATGGGAAAGGTGCAGGATGTAGCTATGTTATTTGGATCTTAGAGAAGGCATGGGAAAACAAGGCCTTTTCAGTGTTGTCTTTTGTATCATAAATGGGGCCTACTATTTCTACTAAACCTTATTCATGTGTGGGAGCACTACGATCCTCTCTTTCGAGGATGTGAGTAGGGATATCATTATGAGTTCCTAGAGAAAAGGAGAATCATTTTCTACCTCATTTTCTGTGTCAAGGTCATAAATAGGGTCATTATCAAAATGTTGGCTTCCCACATCCCATTTACCTTATTAATGCACAATAAATGAGAAATTTCATCTTCGCAAGAAGCTACCATACTCATATATTCAAACCCTCTTTCTTAAATGAAGATCCATTTTTCATGGTGTTCATATTTATGGACTTCAATGGGGATTTCACTTATTCCAGGCACATTCTAAATCCTTAAATAAGCACCCTAAAGGTATTCTATGGAATTATGGCTATCCCGATCTTCTTTATATGGATTCCACTCTTCCATATATTCCTCACTTTCATGATGGTCCTCCACACCTGATTTTTCTTCAAGGTCACCCTGATCATCCAACCGATTACATTATTTTGGGGTTTATGATTGATTGTAATATTTTTCATTAATAAATCCAACAATAACATTGAAAGCACATGTTTGGCTATCAAATTCAAAGAGAAGACTAGGATCTTTGTCATAGGCACACATCATCAAGTAGATTTATTTTTTTGTCATCCTATAAAACCTAAGCATGAATTATTTATGCATGTTCTCCAATAAATGTTCACAAAAATCACATATTAGTCCACAAATTATTGTAGTTCTTAAATCTATTTATCAATAAGTTTTGGAAATGGAGAGCGAAGGGTACTTACTTCTTGAAAATAATCCATTTTCCATGATTTTTCATATTAGGATTAAAATGGAGTCACCGGGGTGAATGAAATTCCTTGATAAATGATTTCTTCACCCTACAAGACTTAAATTTGAAGCTTAATGAAGAAATAATGCTTTGTTCTTCCAATGGAGTCACCAAATTAATATGTCAATAATTATGTATGGGGAACAAGACACATGTCTCATGTCCCCGACAACAACGCCAAAATGTTACCGCTCAAACTAGCAGGGGTACTAAGAGGGGATCCTATCGAGAAACTACTAGTTCAAGGGGAAACAATGGAGCAATAGCCCACTTTCACCTTAGCTAGATTTCTTTGATATTTATGGACTTTCGTTGATGGCATGAGTCTCGGTATAAGGGGAATCACGATATGAATGGAGAAATGACAAGATAAGGAGTGATTCCCAAAGCCTATTCTCAAGAGAGGCTCAAAAAAATGGCTTACTTGCTTGAGAAGCAAGGTGAAAGGATATCTAAGAATGGCTAAGAGGATTCTTGAGTTCAGGTTTAGGGGATATTCCTTGACAAGAGGGTTCCTAGACTTAAGGATGCTAATGAAGAAATGGCTTCTAAGTAATCCCTATGGAATTTGAGTTGTAGATTTGCGGGACCACAAAGAATCCAAGTGGGCCCAAACTAGGTCAAGGGTATGGATTTGATCACTCAAGGACTGGCTTTACCCAATTAAGGAGGAGAATAGGATCAAATGGTTATTTTTATTTTTAGGTTTGATTGCAATGATCCAAATGAGGACATCAAGCCAAATCAACCTAGGGCAAGAATTGGTCTTGTGGCTAGGGCTTACTATATCTTGGTATTCTGTCGTCATATTTTCCTCAAACTTGGAGGACATATATAGAAAACCTCAACACAATATTGGACCAAATTTCAAAGATTTTGACTGGCTGGAATGAATTTATCTTGATGACCTAGGTTACCCTCTAGGGTTAGGCCTAGAATTTGGAAAAGAAAAGAAAATAGAGGTAAATTTGACCACCAAAGTGATACAAGGATCAGTTCCTTATTTCTTTGGCTTAATGGAGTATAGATACACATAGATTAGGAATTTTCGTGACCTAAGGAGCCCTAATTGATATTTTCTAGCCCCTCCAAGGGAAAAAACTAGGTGAACATGGATTTATACTTCAAATTTGCGAAGGGGACCAAGTTTTAAGGTCTTCAACCTAAGAGGTGGTTGTAGGAACATTCACCCAATCCCTCAAAGGTAAATTCATGCATTTAATCACTTATTCAAGGTCTCAGAAGAATTTCTCATTACATTAACCCATACAAGAATAATAATAACAAGATACATACATTTGAAAAGTAAGATAACAAGAATAACATCAAAAAATCAACCTACATGAGAGAGAGTATATCCATTCATCAATTTCGCATTAGAAATATGCTCCAAAGACAATAGAGAAAACATAAACATCATAGTGCATCAATAAATATCCAAAATGTTCATCCAAACAAAAAGAATGAAAATATATCAAGAGATACCAATCTTATCCAAGTGATGATGAGTGAGATTAATAACCTATCATCTATTTATACAACTCAAAAGGGGAATGTATTTGCCTAATTAGCATAATTTAGCCCCAAATAATAAAATAATAAAATAATACATAATATTGACATGACTTGGTGACAAGACCACCAAGATAACTCAATAATACAAATAATAGCCTCTCAAGAGGGAAAATTAATGAATATGATGAGTTGTTGGGAATGCATTCCCAATGTTCCAAGTTGAGTGAAAGTATCCAAACATAGAGGAGAAGGGGTTGGCCCCTTATTTTCCCAGTAAGTCACATGTGGTGCTCCCAAGTTGGTGTGGTGGCACAATGACATACTCATGGGTCTCCAAGTGGATCGATAATGCCTGTAAACAATTTGTAAGGGATATGATGATGACTTGAGCCCTCCCTTTGTCTCCTGCAGTGAGACACACCCTCATTTGGAGCATCTGCCAAGCGTATGGTTATAGTGTGGAGCTAGATTGGCATGGTGAACCAGGTGCATCATCCTCATCCAAAAGGTGGAACACGAGAAATCATTGAATGTTTTTGGGAATTCATGAAGTGTTATCTTCTATGGTGAAGGCCCATGGTTCTTTATTCTCACCCTATGAGTGCCAATGTGACCCTTTGGAAGGCTTAGATCCTGTATAGGGAGACCAAACCACAAATTGAGAACCACCTACAATACTGCATAATATCCAATGTGTATCCTCTCCTTCTAGTACAACAAATCACTAGAGTAATCAAGTAAAATAGCTTACAAAACATGGAAAATAAGTGGGCACTTCATAGTGGCATGCCCTTCCAGAGTAAGCTTTGGAACATACAGGTGTCTCCAAGCTAAAAAGGAGGTTAAGCAAGGACCCTATTAGGTGGTTTCTAGCTCTAAAGGGGGTGACATGTCCATGGTACATACTTCAAAGGCTAGGTGTAATATGACAAGGGTAGCAAAAATAAGGTGTTATCACCAATAAAATTTCATTTTTTTATTAGGAAGTTCATTAGGAATAGGTTTTATTGTCTTAGTAAATTAATTCATGAAAATGATAAAATTTTGTGAATTGGTCATAATCTTAAGTTTGAAGAGTCCCGCATGACGTTCCATCATGGTCAAATCCATAAAAATCCATCAAAAATACTCACCTAACAAGTTCATAGCAAATCTACCAACTTTCTAACTGAATTCGTACAAACTCATGTTTTTTGCAAGGGGTATGGGGATTGATGAGCTGTCATTTTTTTAATAGTTAGGAGTCAGTATGTCACCATGTGCCTACCTGTTATGAGTTATTATTTGGTGTATGATATTATTGATCATAATTACCCCTCATATCACTAAGTTTTCTTACTCTTTTCTTTTTACCAAATTTGGTTTGGTCTGATGTCTAATTCAAACAACCACAAAATTACCTGCATATTCTTCATCCTTGTTAGATGCTTCAACACCTTTTCCAGAAGCATCATATTTAGTGTTATCTTGTAGGTGTCTTAGGCCTAGATATCATTGTGTTACAAAAGCAACTTGTTGTCTCAAAGAAAATTTACAGGTGTCAAAACAAAAGTTGACCAACACTGGTATTTGAAGGCATGACTTCCTATAAAAATCATAAAAAGGGTGGTAGCATGGTCAAGTATGAACCTATGGACCTAAAATTGGTCATGGAAGACCCTAGTGTTGAAGAGGGATTCATCAAAGTTGATTGGATGAGATTTAATACGAAGGTACAAGAGGATTTGTTGTGTTTTTAGATTGTTTATGCAGTCAACTTCAAGAGTAGTTTCTGGGAAAACAGAGAAAAATTATAAAAAAATGAGAGGGGTCTCAAACACAGATCAAACAACATTAACCTCTTTCACTATTCTCATAGGTGTTACAGATTGAGATATTCGAAGATGTCTTTGGGCTCAATTTCAGAGTTCAATTTTTTTCCTGTTTTAGACATGTTTTTCAAATGTAGATTCTGGATAGCTGGAGATGGTGCTCATAAAACCAAGAGATTTTTTTCTTCATCACGAACTTATTTACAAAAACCTCCTCCAATTTTGCAACATCTATAAAGGATCCAGAGATAGGAGCTCATTTCTAATCCCTATTTTTCAGAAAAAAACAGGTCCATTTTTATTAGTAAGTGAACTTGCTAAAGGGGAAAATGTTTCTCCTTGAGGAGGGTAAGAGGTATTTTGAACCAAATTTTCCCTTATCATGCTGCATATTATCATCTTACACAACCATGGATATTTTTTAAGGTGCAAATTGACAATTTTCAAGAATGCTGCCAATTAGGCAAGTTCGTAGCGTATCTTAGGCTTGAAGCCCATAAATGGCTACAAACTTGCTATAGGTTTATTTTTTCTATAAATCAAGGTTTTTTTATCATGGAGGTAGGTAAAGGTTTTTTTTCGCTATTATTACTCAATAAAAAACCTCATATCAGCAAATGGAGCAAATAGGTGGCAGAGATGGTCAAAGTTAAAGTGCTACAAACTTGCTTAGAATTTTGTATTTTTGCAGCGAAAAGAAATTCCTAAGTTCAAGAATTTATTAAAGTTCTGAAGCACAAAAAACACTTGGAGTAGTCAAAGAGTATCAGTGAAGATTTTTATGGGAAAAACACTCAGCAAAAAGGGTCATTAGGCTGCCAGCTCATCAACCCTGGACACATCATCAACTAGGCCAACACATTTCCAAAATTTGAGGAGAAAACCCTTAATGTCAGTTGGTTGTTATTTGGTTTGGTTATGGATAGTGCCACCTCACTCAAATTGGTTATGTTCGATAATTTCATCATGAATACATTATGTAAAGGTTGTTAGTGTAATAAATAGAGTTTGAGTCCTAATAAGTTTTGGACCCCTAGAAACATAAATAGCACTAGATCCCCTCCTTGTAATAGGATTCCTTTTTAGAAAATGTGTCTTTGAGAGTATTCGAAGGTCTAGCCAACTAGAAACCCTCATGTAAAGATATCTAGTTCTATAAATAGGCAGCTATAAGGTTGAAAGAGAGGTTGAATTATGTTGACTGCAAAACTACTATTGTTGAAACTCCTTATCAATAATATACAGTGGCTCATTAGCTCTTTCTTCACCCAAGATTCATTGATGTTTTCATGAGAATATTTCTTATGTATCCTACTATTTTATCTTCAGTACTTTGATGTTTGATTACTTAGAATTCATGTATATCATGCTCTAACTTCCCTCAAGCATTAAACTGCTTTGTATCTGTGTATGTTGTATTTTCATCAAAACATCTTGTTGTACTATACAAAACCCCCCATTTATTAAAATAAATGGGGCCCCTTTAAAAAAATAGAAATTTATGAGCATGATTTCATCTTAGCCTAAGTCTAAAAAAATTTAGGAAATAATTTTTTTCCCTTTTCGCTTTGATTTCAAAAGTGCTCATCGCAAATCGCATAACTTATAAGCCGAATAAGTTAAAACATATATAAGTATTGTGAATTGCGATATGCACTTCAACCTTTTCAGAGTTATATAAAATCCTCGTTGCAAATGCTTTAAAAATCCCTTTAAAAATAATTAAATCACATTGTGCCTTTTAAAATGAACAAACTTATAACAATTTGGTAAAAATTGCGATGAGTCAGACCCGATGAAACAATAAAGTAACAATTATAAGCATTTAAAGGTCTGATAAAGCGCAACAACGTGACTCTTTAAGCGTATTTCATGTTTCACGACGATAAACCAAATGGAAAATTTTATTACCACATGAAAGTTGTGATGTGTGATTTGCGCAGATCACATTTCACGAGATTCATCGGTGGAAAAAAACATAACTAATGGTAACTATTTAAAGTTGTGATGTGCGATATTAATACTTATTACTCATGTGCATGAAATTATTCGTATCTAATCAACCTGTTATAAGATCTAATGTCTTAGATTGATAGATTATACATATTATGTGAAGTTGTGTAAGAGATTTGATAGAAAGAGTTATGGGTTATTAACAACATTTAATGGGAGTAAGGTTCGAAATATTGATATCTACTTTGAGCATGTTTTGAATAATTGTGCGTCTTATTTTGATTATAATTTTTTAACTCCATTCATCTCAGATCTGAGTTTAATCTTTTCATTTGAATTCAGGAAACTTCCTAACGGAGTGAGAATAACTGGAATGACAAAGAAAGGTAAGGAAATTACCCAAGATCTGCTTCAGAAGACTCAGAAATGCCTCCATTGTTCTCAGATACAACCTGCAACAAGGATTGCAGTAGTTATTCATGGGAAGCAGTGTACCAACTTTTTGAGGAATAACAACCAAGGGTAATAGTCAAAATAGCTACAGCAGATGCGATAGTTTCCTCATACCTGTCCTACTTCAACGTTGCATGTTTTCTTCTTCATAGAATAGAAACAAGGCCAAATATTTTACCCTACACAGATATGGTAAAGTGGGTAATTGACCAGCTTAACATAGCAGATAGATCATTTAAGAATTTGAAGCAAGAGAATATCGGTTCGTTCACTGCAGAAGATTTACAAACAATGTACCACTTGCCCATGCTGCAGAATAATTATTGTTTGGGCTCAACCCAGTCTCCTAAATTGAGTTCATTTAATTGTCAACCAGGGTTGGTAAACTGCTGAAGTGAAGTGCACTGTATGTGCCTAGGTGTTTGTTTCTTACTGCGTTGTGTTTAGTGTTTTATGATGTTTTTGGTCTTTTGATGGTTTTATGTTCACAAGGAAAAGAACTAAATGTTGGTGGAAAGAAGCTACTGGTTAAAAACAAAGCAAAGCCTAAGTTATGAATGATAAATGACAAATGCAAAGACTAAAACAGAACCAAACCTAAACTATGACTTAAGCAGAATACAAAGCTTGATAATGACTTCAAGAAAATGAATCACAACATAAAATTAACTTGTCCAATCCATTTATTAAGGATATTTTGGAAGAGCTTGAGGAATGGGCAGCTAAGTGTAAAAATTCTCCTAACTAAACAATTAAACAATCAACTTATAATGATACAACATCTTATCCATGATTAGAGGTTTGTTGAAACATATTTGGAGAAGAACATTGGTAACATCATAAGATCTCTACTCTAAAACTAGCTCCTAATTCTATTCTGCAACTTAGTTTAACATCACTAAACCTTACTCAAAAGTTATAGATTTCTTTTTAGAGTAGTCTTTTGAGGAAAGGCTTTGTTTACGAAATGGTAAAAAGGTTGCAAAAGTACTCCAGGCCTTGGACTGATATTATCTTCTGTTCAGATGATTATGAGTCAATATATGTTTGGAACAAAAGAAGTTTTGTAAATAATGAAGGTCATGGTATTTAATTTTAACAACTAATGTAATTTAATATGCAATGGATGACAACTAAATGTGGAATGTAAATACAGTGGGCTAAGCTAGAACTAAACTAGAGTGCTACCAGTCTACAATAAACAGTGCTAAACTAACAAGTCATTATCAAACTTAAAACGAAATAACAGAGCATGAATTGAATGAAATTTGACTCCGGAGTGCCCTAACTAAGTTATCATGAAATTAATCTATGGAATTCTATAGCCTATTTTGTCCATCATGAATGGTATTTTGGAAGAGCTTGTTAGAACAATCATGGCTGTAAAATTCAATGCAAATGAAAACATAAAGACTGAAAGCAATTACAATTAAAAACTAAGACATCATAGCTATTTCCTACCCATTGTTATGATATTTTGGAAGAGCATTTTAAGAGTAAGATCAGCTATGCTACTTAGTGTAAACAAGCAACTGAAACCTTCAGTATCACAGTCATGCCTTAGTCATCATAATGATTTTTTGGAAGAGTTTACTAGAATAAGTTCAACTGTGATAATGAACAAAAGAAATTGAAATTAAAATCTATAACACTACAGCCATTTCTCATTCATTATAATGATCTTTTGGAAGAGTTTCTTAGAAAAAGTATAGCCATAGTGACTAATAAATTTAACTATGAACTCAAACTTCAAAAACGTGAAAACGAACTAAGATACTTATCTAAGTTACGAAAGTAAAGTCGTTCAGGAGGCAGGGGCCCTCTACCACCAGACGGAATCTAACTCAAAATCAACTCAACGCTTTCAAAGCAATGTTGTCTTCTTCATTAAAGGAAAATAACTTAAAATGGAGTATTCTCGGTCTTCAGAAAAATAGTAGTCAATCCATGAAATCTAATCAAAATCTAGAGCTTGTCTCTCGGTTTCCCGAGTGCATTTATAACAAATCTTTATAACGGAACTTGCAACAATATGGGGATCATTGTCTTTTCATATCAAAATCATACTAGGACTCTAAAGATGGCAACGTAAAGGGACAAAGGACATCTGGACTGTCCTTGTCCTATTAGAAGTCTGCCTCCTTGAATGAGTTCCCACGTACAAAACCACGTCCAGAATTCAGTTCATTCTTCATGGTGAGCAACAAACGTTGAGGACATGATGTGGAATATACCCATGTGTGGCTTTTCCTGAGAGGACACCTGGAACATGCTTGAACGTGAAGACAGCTACAGAATTGGTAGTTAGCTACGGAATGTCTGCATTCTGTAGCTAGTTTCAGTTCAAAATGCATTACAATGACAAAATCACAAAACTTAGCAAGTTAGCCATGTTATTCATTCTAAAAGTAATTTTAACTAATTTCATTGATCATTTGGGCCTGGGATAACAATGGACAAAGGAAAATGGAGTGAAGTAAGATAAAATAAAGAACAATCTTGGGGCTCAACATACCCCCACTGCTGACTTCTTGCATGTCCTCATGCAACTTATTCCATAAACTCAGAGACTTCTGCAAGAACATCCAACCCTCTTCTTCTTCTTTGCCTGGAAGTTAAAGGTCTTCTGGGTTTCCTGATGACTAACTTGAACCTTGAGTTGATAAGTGCCCTGATTAGTTTCTTGTTCCTCTTTTTCAACTTTTCATTAGCCTTTTCCACTTTGTCCATTTGTAGAGATAAGGTTGAGTTCATACTGGTTTTGAGTTTGACTTGTTCCTTGAGAATATCATTCTCAGTTCTGATATGTCTATTAAGTACTTCCAACTCATACCTATCTCTTCTTAACACATCTATTTCGGACAGTGGAGGACTAGGGGTTCTATCTCTACTCTCTGAAGCTTTCCTTTCCAATGTTTCAACATAGTCATAAACTTCTTGCTGTGCAGGGTCAATTTCAGGGATTTCTTCATCAAAATCTTCTTCAACATCTTCTTCAATAGAGGTTTCCTCATCTTCTATGTTTATCACCCCGGTTTGTTTGATCTGTGTTTTCCTTAGTTTCCCCCTGAGTCTATGGATTCTTCTTGGCTGGGATGATCCCTCTCCTTTTTCTGTGGCAGATTTTCTGATTACCCTCTCTTCCTTAAGTTGTCTCTTAATCTGAGTCAACTTCTCAAAGATTATTTCTTCACTACTTTCCTGTACTGTTTTTTCAATTTCAATTTTAGAGGCTCTCCATTTTCTGCTTCTCTTTGTAGGTTGCTGTTTAGGTCAAGGCTCTTTTGGTTCCTCAAAGTGATTTCTTACCAAGAAATTATCCCAAGTATCTTTTGTTTTGGCTAAATGGTGTTCAATTAAAATCTTAACCAAGCCATGATGGTATAGAGTTGTCTCTAGGAATTGGACTCTCCTTTGAACACTTGAAGCCATATTTTTTTAAACTTTGAAGCAAGAAATAGGGCAAATTTAGCTCTTCCTCTAAGAAATGCATTATCAACCTAATATGGTAAACATAGAAAGTACCATATCTACCTTCACAAGTGATAATTTTTTGTAAGATAAGAAATATGTTTCTCCATTTATTCTTTAATGCAGAGCTTGGAATTCCCTTTTTAAACACAGTGACATCCATACCTGGTGATTTGAGGATTTGCTTCCATGATTCATTATGAAATTCTCTGTTCTTAAACCATCTTTCTCCATGTCTAAGCAATCATGTTGCTTCTGCAATAAAAACCTCTGTGACAGTGAATTTAACATCTCCAACTTCAACCTCGGCTCCTTTGAATGTCCTTGCAAATGTTTTAGTAACTTCTTTGTGGAAGCCATTAAATTTCTCAAGGAATTGTAGCCATCCTGCCTGTTGCAACATTTCTCTGCTTTGAGGGTATCCTTCCAGGTATTTTGTGCCCACTGGTTCAGTTCTCACAATGAGGCCCATAATTTCTTCTTCAATATTTAGATTAGTACTCTTTCTTCTCACGGAGACAATGAATTCAACCTTCAAACTGATATTCCTCTGCTTCACGGTGATATTGCTTCAATATTCAAACTGATATACCTCTACTTCACGGTGATAGTGGCTTCAGATTTCAAACTGATATACCTTTGCTTCACGGTGACAGTGGCTTCAACTTTCAAACTAATATACCTCAAACTGATATACTTTTGCTTCACAGTGACAGAGGCTTCACGGTGATAGAGATACCTCTGTTTTACAGAATGAAATGATGAAGGGTTGGCTACGGGATGGAGTAATAGGGAGTGGTTACGGAACGAGTTAATGAAGTGAGGTGAAGAAAAAAAATCAATGAGTGAAAATACTACGGAGATTTTTTTACAACAGATTCAAAAATCATCATTAAATGATTTGGCTGGGTGACGTAAGAAAATCAAATACTTCAGCCTTTTAACCGCTTAAATGATGATCGGGTATAGAATTTGAAATGAAGGATTTTTATCCAAAGTTTTGCGGAGGGTATATTTGGCATGATCAATAAAAATAATCAAAACAACTTTTCAAATGATTCATAACTAAAACTATACTAAAGTTTATGACATGCCATTATAATCAAAACTTTTTACCTTTGCTTTTCATCTGCTTTTTGTGATCTTGTATACTTTGTTCTCCTCTGGAAGAGTATTCATAATCCTTCTTGATTTTTCTTGTTCATGGATATATTGGATCATTTTGTTGCAATTCAAATGTCTGTTGATCAGTGCCTTCAGGATCTGTAGCTGCGGAATGATTGTCTGGCTGTGGAAAGTCTGATTAGCTGCAGAATGTACCTGTAGAGAATTTTAATCATGGAATGGAGTGGTTTGGAATATAAGTGGAATATTATATGCAATGAGTAAAGATAGATGATGAAACATGGTAAAATGGGATATGTATGAAGTGAATGATGGAATGGGATGGATTACAATTTATGAAATGGAGTGGAAGAATATAATAAATGGCCTACAATCCATGACATGTGTTATTCATTTGCAGAAAGACATCAAACTTTAAATTTTGATATGGAAATGAGGTGGATGAAGTATGGAATGAGATGAATGAAATATGGAATGAAGTGAAGTATGAATGAATAAATGAAATGGAGTATGGATGGATAAGTAAATGGAATGAAATGAAATGAGATGGATCATAAGTGCAATGTATCTGAACTTATGATTTTGTAACAGCTGCTTGCAGAAAAAAAATGGAAAAGTTAGAGTGTCAGAAAGACTCTGATTTTCACCCTATCTTTTCTGTATAAACATGCCAATCAGTGATTGGTTTTCATGTTTATACCTTTTTTTTTTTTTTTTTTAAGAAATGCTTCAGAAAATTCAATCAAGTTGATGAAGAAGAAAGATTCTTCTTCATTAACTTCACATCACTATTTTCCTGGAACTTCTTGACAAATTCTTCTCTTGAGAGTGGTTTGTGATACAGCTTCAATCTATGACCATTCACAAGAAAAGTGACCTCTTCTTCATATATTGTTCTGATTTTTACTGCTCCATTGTCAAAAATTTCAACAATTTCATATGGCCCAAGCCAATGTGTTTGAAATTTACCTTGAAAATCCTTGAATTTTGAATCAAACAAGAGAGCCCAGTCACCTTCTTTGAACTTCTTCTCTTTGATGTAATTTTCATGCCATCTAGTCCTTTGTTGTTGGACTAGACTTGTTTTCTGAACTGCATCTTGTCGGATCTCATCCAATTCATTAATTTTCTCCAATCTATGCTTTTGTGCCTCCGTTAAATCAAGTCCTAACTGAACTGCCATTTTGAAAGTTTGAATCTGGAACTCTATGGGAAACAAAACTTGCTTTCCATAAACAAGTTCATAAGGAGTATGACCTGTTGTGTTTCTCCATGTAGTTTTATAGGCCCACAAGGCTTCAGGAAGCCTATCTACCCAATCTCTTCTATGTAAATGAACAGTCTTTGTTAGGATTCCTTCAATGACCTTATTAGTAGATTCCACTTGAACATTTTTTTGTGGATGATAAGGAGTAGATTTTTTATGCCTGATTTTGTACCTCTCCATTATTTGTTCCACTAGCCTTGATGTAAATTGAGCTCCTTGATCTGTAACAATTTCCCTTGGGACACCAAAACGAGTAAAAATATCCTCAAAAAGAAAATTAACTACAGATGCTTCATTAGCAAAAGTAATGGCTTGGCCTCTACCCATTTGGTAACATAATCAGTGCAAACTAATATATATCTCTTTTGTCTTGATGGAGGACTAATAGGTCCTACAAAATCCAAAGCCCATTTTTCAAAAGGTTCAATATGTACCTGAGGTTGTAATGGCATCTCACCTGAAAGAGAAGGTTTCCCTACCCTTTGGCAACTGTCACACCTTTTGACATACTCTTTAGCATCTTTAAACAAGGATGGCCAATAATATCCTAAATTAAGGATCTTATAGGCTGTCCTCTTATCAGCAAAGTGTTCGCCACAAGGTTCATCATGACATGCTTTGAGAATCTCAGGCATCTCATCTTCACGAACACATCTCCTAATGATCAAATCTGGACCTGTCTTGTACAACTCATTAGCAACCCATGAATATTTTGCACTATCATAAATGATTTTTCTTTTATCTCTTGCATTCATTATTGAAGGAAATTTTCCTAAAACTAAATAATTAGCAATGTCAGCAAACCAAGGAGTTTGAGTAGAAATTGCAAAAAGATATTCATCAGGAAATTGATCTTCAACTGGAGTGTCATCTTTAATGTTTTGGAGTCTAGATAGGAAATCAGCTACTGTGTTTTGTTTTCTAGACCTATCTAGAATGGTAATGTTGAATTCTTGTAAGAGCAATAACCATCTTATGATTCTGCCATTAGTAATTGATTTGTTCATAAAGTATCTAATTGTAGAATGATCAGTGTGAACAAAAGTTTCATAGCTTGTTATATAGTGTCTGAATTTGTTTATGGCATGAACAATAGCTAAAAACTCTTTTTCAGTTACAGTATATTTTAACTCTGCAGGAGTCAAATTTTTACTGGTATAGTAGATGGCATAAAGAATCAGGTCTTTTTGTCCCAATACTGCTCCTAGAGCTGTATCAGAGGCATCTGTTGAGATATGAAAAGGTAACTTCCAGTTAGGTCCCCTTAAAATAGGTGCTTCAGAAATTTTTGTTTTCAGGGTTTCAAAGGCTAACTGGCAATCAGAATTCCATTTAAATTCACAATATTTGGTAAGTAATTTGAAGAGTGGAGATGCTATCTTGGTGAAGTTTTCTATAAACCTCCGATAATATCCTGTAAATCCTAGAAAACTCCTAACATCTTTTTGACAACTTGGAATAGATAAGTTAGAGATGACTTCAACTTTTGACTCATCAACTCTAATCCCATCCTCTGAAATGTGATGCCCCAAAACAATACCTTCAGTAAACATCATGAAACATTTCTCATGACTAAGTGAAAGATTTGCTTCCTGACATCTCTTTAAAACTTTTTCCAAGTTTGCTAAGGCTTCTTCAAATGTGTTTCCATAAACTATGAAATCATCCATGTATACCTCTACACAATCATGTATTAGATCTGAAAAAATTCCTAATACTGCCCTTTGGAATGTTGCAGGCGCATTGCATAATCCAAATGGCAATATTCGGTAAGCATAGGTACCTTAAGGACAGGTAAATGTGGTTTTGTCTTGATCTTCAAGTGCTACTTGGATTTGGTTGTAACTAGTAAACCCATCTAGGAATGAGAAGTACTTTTTGCCAGCTAATGTATCTAACACTTGATCTATGAAAGGTAAGGGAAAATGGTCTTTAAGAGTAGCTTTGTTTAATTCCCGGTAGTCAACACATACCCTCCATTTACCATTTTTCTTTGGCAAAATTACCAAAGGAGAAACCCACTGAATATCTGAAATAGGATATATGAAGTTAACATTTAACAATTTTTGCAATTCTTCTTTAACAATCTCCCTAAGATTTGGATTCATCCATCTTTGAGGTTGTCTGATTGTTTTACAATTTTCCTCTATATAGATGTGATAAGTGCAAGTCTTGGGGCTTATCCCTTTCATGTCAGTGTACTCCCATGCATATGCAGAAGAATGTTTCTGTAATATCTTGACTAACTTTTCTTGTTGAGATTTTTCTAGGTTCTTGTTTATGTTCAAAGTTTTGCCTGGAAATATCTCACTTGTAGAGCTGCCAAATTTATCCATAGAATGAAGAGACATCTACCTTGATGAAAAAAACTCAATGTTGGATCCCTCTTGAAATGGTTCATGCTTGTATTCTGAAGAGGATTCAAAGTTTTCTAGAGTATTCAGAATTTGATTATCTTCACTAATTTCTGAAATTGTGAAGAGGGGTTGTAAATCTTCTTCATCCTCTATCCATTGAGTATCATCTAAATCTGTAATTGTCCTAGCTAGAGGATACAAATTGAATTTGTTAGTTGAGCTACCATCAGAGATGTACATATCACCAGATCTACAACTAATAAAAGCATCAGCTGTATCCAACCAAGGTCTTCCTAATATAACAGGATGTCCTCCTAGATTATTCTTAGGAGTTAGGATCATGAAATCCACAAGGTACTCCCAAGAATCTAGGGACACTGTAATGTCTTCTATTACCCCATCAGGTTTGATCACAGATCTGTCTGCTAATTGTAATAATGTGGGTGTAAAGAGAAGATTAGGAAGTTTCAATTTATCCATGATTTGTCTACTCATGATATTGATTGCTGCTCCTAAATCAATGAGTGTGTTTTGGATTTCAATTCCATTGATGTGAATTTTAACAACTGGATTTCCTGGGTCAAGACACTTTGGAATAGCAATCTTACCCATCATAATGTCTGCTATTTTTCCTGCCAGTTGAATTTTCTTTGTTTCTCTTATTCTTTTTCTTGTTTTCTTCATGCTCAACTCCTTTATTGTTTTGGCTAAAAATGGAATTTCCTTGATGGCTTGTAATAATGGAATTTTAATGCAAACATTTCTCACCTCATCTAGGAAATCATAATTAGGCACCATAATTTGTTTTTCTACACCTCTATCAATTTGTAATCTTTCTGGAAAGGGAGGTATAGAAGTAGATGTGGATGGTTTCTCTAATACAGGAGTTGAAATTATTGGATCTTTTTGCTTTAATTTTCTAGTGTTTGGGTCTTGAAAAGATGTATCTTCTTCAAGACTTTTATTCACTCGTAGAGAATCTTCCTCAGAGTTATCTTGTTCTTGTATGATCACAGAAGGTTTCCTCTTTTCAAGTATTCTTCCAGACCTAAGTTGAACATCACTAAGTTCTAAAGGAGTAATTAGATAAGTTGGAAATTGTTGGCCTTCTATCATGTATGTGTTCTGAGGATTTTTATTATTGGGGTTTGGTATGGGTTGAGCAGGCAACTGATTTGATTTTTGAGAAAATGGTAATGGAAGTGGTTGATTTTGTTGTGGTAGGTTCTGATGATGTTGTTGAGGATTTTGTTGAGGATTTTGAAGATAAAAATGTGGGTATGGTGGATAGGATGGTGGATACTGATAGTACTGAGAGTATCTTCCATAGGGATTTTGTGCTCCTTGTGCCCAAGCTTGAGATTGAATTTAAATTGAGGCCAAGGTTGCTGCCAAGAATTCCAAGATGGAGGTTGGTTATACATTTGATCATGGAATCCTTGTGTTTGAGGTCCTTTCCAAGGCCTTCTAGAGACAAAATTGAGAGATTCTGTGGAATTTGTAGGAGTTTCCTCTTGAAAGACAGCTTTGAGACCAGGAAGGGAAGGACAATTCTTGGTCTCATGTTTTTCAGAACAAATGACACAGGTCTCTACAACTTTTACATCCAAAGGGCACTCTCTCAAGGCATGTTTCTTTCTACATTTGGGACAAAAGATTGCTAAGGCATCAGATTTAGCTTTTTGCTTGTTTTGTATCTTAAGGGTGTCTATTTGTTCACTAAGACTCCCTAAGATGTCAGATTTGAAATCATCAAACATATGTCCTATTTCTGACCTACTTACTATCCCAGAAGCAGACTTACTTGCCCTTGCAAGAGCAGGATCTCTTGGACCTTTTACAGTTTTAGATTTCCCTCTTGAAAGGTTGATACATAACTCAGATATTTCAGGTAATGTGAGCTGTGATATATCCCTTTTTCCCATCATGTTAAGGATATCCAACCATTCATCCCTAATTGTTTTCAACAAAAGAGCTTTTAAGGTGTCTTGATCTAGGTTTTCCATTTTTGCTCTTTTGATGTTGTAATGAAATCTCTCCAACAAATCTTCCAAGTTTTCATCTTCTTTTTGTAACATCTTAAACACTTCTTCCTTATGATTGATCGGCATACAATAATCCAAATACCTCTCTAGAAATGCTTGTTTCATGTCTTCCCATGTCCTAATAGAACTGTTGATCAAACTCATAAACCACTTCAATGTTGCTCCTTTCAATGTTGAAGGAAATAGTTTAAGCTTTTGAGCATCTTGTAAGTAGTCATAAGTTCTACACAGGATTTCAAATTCAAATAGGAAGGTTTCAGGATCTTCAGTTTTAAGTCCATAGAAGTTTGGAAGGACAGAGGGTGAAATGTTTTTCATGGTTGTGTTGGTTTCTTCATCTATTATAGGGAACCCAAAAGAGCTTCCCATTTCTCTTCTACCTCTTCCTCCTTCTGCACCTCTACCTCCTTCTCCTCTACCTCTACCTCTACCTCCAAATAATGTGTGTTCTCCATTAAATAATCCTCCTCCCCCTTCTTCTGCCATGGTTGATTCTCCTGTGGAAGTGGAAAAGTTTGTGTCCCTAACAGGAGTCTTTGGATCTTCTTCTAAGGAAGGTTCAGTGGATGAAGTGGAAGGTTTCTCTAATGGAATATCTGATCTTAGGTCTTCTAGAAGTCTAGGATCAGTAAAGGATGGAATGTGGGTCTGATTTGAAGGTGTACTAGCTCTTGGTCTAGGTGAAACAAGTGGTGTTCTAGGAATCAAACTTCTGCTTCTGCTGCTTATGAATCTACCCGTTGAGTCTCTCTCTCTACGCATATAATTGTTTTTGGGAGTTAAGAAACAAAGGTTACCTAGTTTTCACTTCCCCGGTAATGGCGCCAAAATGTTTGGGCTCAACTTAGTCTCCTAAATTGAGTTCATTTATGAGGTTTTTGGTCTTTTGATGGTTTTATGTTCACAAGGAAAAGAACTAAATGCTGGTGGAAAGAAGCTATTGGTTAAAAACAAAGCAAAGCCTAAGTTATGAATGATAAATGACAAATGCAAAGACTGAAACAGAACCAAACCTAAACTATGACTTAAGCAGAATACAAAGCTTGATAATGACTTCAAGAAAATGAATCACAACATAAATTTAACTTGTCCAATCCATTTATTAAGGATATTTTGGAAGAGCTTGAGGAATGGGAAGCTAAGTGTAAAAATTCTCCTAACTAAACAATTAAACAATCAGCTTATAATGATACAACATCTTATCCATGATTAGAGGTTTGTTGAAACATATTTGGAGAAGAACATTGGTAACATCATAAGATCTCTACTCTAAAACTAGCTCGTAATTCTATTCTGCAACTTAGTTTAACATCACTAAACCTTAATCAAAAGTTATAGATTTCTTTTTAGAGTAATCTTTTGAGGAAAGGCTTTGTTTATGAAATGGTAAAAAGGTTGCAAAAGTACTCCAGGCCTTGGACTGATATTATCTTCTGTTCAGATGATTATGAGTCAATATATGTTTGGAACAAAAGAAGTTTTGTAAATAATGAAGGCCATGGTATTTAAGTTTAACAACTAATGTAATTTAATATGCAATGGATGACAACTAAATGTGGAATGTAAATACAGTGAGCTAAGCTAGAACTGAACTAGAGTGCTACCAGTCTACAATAAACAGTGCTAAACTAACAAGCCATTATCAAACTTGAAACGAAATAACAGAGCATGAATTGAATGCAATTTGACTCCGGAGTGCCCTAACTAAGTTATCATGCAATTAATCTATGGGATTCTACAACCTATTTTGTCCATCATGAATGGTATTTTGGAAGAGCTTGTTAGAACAATCCTAGCTGTACAATTCAATGCAAATGCAAACATGAAAACTGAAAGCAATTACAATTAAAAACTAAGACATCACAGCTATTTCCTACCCATTTTTATGATATTTTGGAAAAGCTTTTTAAGAGTAAGATCAGCTATGCTACTTAGTGTAAACAAGCAACTGAAACCTTCAGTATCACAGTCATGCCTTAGTCATCATAATGATTTTTTGGAAGAGTTTACTAGAATAAGTTCAACTCTGATAATGAACAAAAGAAATTGCAATTAAAATCTATAACACTACAACCATTTCTCATTCATTATAATGATCTTTTGGAAGAGTTTCTTAGAACAAGTATAGCTATAGTGACTAATGAAATTAACTATGAACTCAAACTTCAAAAACTTGAAAACAAACTAAGATACTTATCTAAATTACGAAAGTAAAGCCGTTCAGGAGGCAGGGGCCCTCTACCACCAGACGGAATCTAACTCAAAATCAACTCAACGCGTTCAAAGCAATGCTGTCTTCTTCATTAAAGGAAAATAACTTGAAACAGAGTATTCTCGGTCTTCAGAAATATAGCAGTCAATCCATGAAATCTAATCAAAATCTAGAGCTAGTCTCTCGGTCTCCCGAGTGCATTTATAACAAATCTTCATAACAGAACTTGCAACAATATGGGGATCATTGTATTTTCATATCAAAATGTTTTTCAGGACTCTAAAGATGGCAGTGACAAGGAACAGGATACAGGTATCCTTTCTGTCAGAATAACCTCCTTGAATGAGTGCCCATTACAAAACCACATCCATAATTCGGTTCATTCTTCATGGTGAGCAACAAACGTTGAGGACATGATGTGGAATATACCCATGTGGCTTTTCTACGAGAGGACACGGAACATGCTTGAACGTGAGGAGACGGATGCGGAAATTGGTGTATAGCTACGGAATGTACGCATTACGTAGCTAGTTTCGATTCAAAATGCATTACAATGACAAAATCACAAAACTTAGAAAGTTAGCCATGTTATTCATTCTAAAAGTAATTTTAACTAATTTCATTGATCATTTGGGCCTGGGATAACAATTGAAAAAGGAAAATGGAGTGAAGTAAGATAAAAGAAAGAATAATCTTGGGGCTCAACAATTATGATAAAGCTTTTGTCCAAAACTTCACAAAGAAGAATACATACCTCATGAAGGTGATAAAGGGATGTAAATATGATTAAGGAAAGTTGAAGCAGGACAAACTTGGTCTATACCTGATAGCACAATTACCCTCCCCTTATTGTTATGATCTTGGAAGTTTATGTAGGTTGTTTGAAAAACAAGATACCACTAGGTTTTCCATAGATCAGGCCCCTTTAATTGACACAATCGTCAATTCTTCTATTATGAATTGGGCGAGCATTTTTTAGATAATTTTTCCAGAAATATCATGGATTATAGAAGTAAAAGAAGTGTTTCCTCTATAAAAATACCCCCGTTCTACATGAGTGCTTACATTATGGATGAAATTTCTTACTCATGTGCCTAGAGAAAATAATTGATAAAGTGATTAAAGGGATTGAGATGCAAACAGAAGGAGAAATAAATGGATCTTTATCATCTTCTCAAGAATTTTAGCATATCCATAATACACCCGACTAGACAGAGAAGCCTCAGTCAAAATATTTGAATAAAGAATGGGAGAATTTTTCCAAGGCACTACAAAAACCACTGCCAAAGCCTAATATTGATGAATCCACAAGTTTCCAAACTCTAGAGCATTCTCAAAATTTAGTGGAAACTGCAATTCCAGTACAGCAGGTACCTAAAGTTCATGATCAAGAGATCATTCCGGCATACCCTATGGAACAAATTGTTTTACAGATTGAAGAGATACCCTCACTTGATTTTTTCTACAGCCCCACTCATAAGGTTGTAGTTAAGAGAAGAAAGAGAAGAAGGATAGATGAAACAATTTCAAATCTTATGAATGAATTGATGTTCTATGGAAAGACCCTTTGGTTGATCCTACAGAACATTTGATTAAGTTATCACAATACCTGGGATCATATGTTGCTACTACCATTGACAAATCCATAGAGGTACAACTTCTACTAAAGAAAAAATAAGACAAAGTACAAGAGTTAGAGAGATTGTTAGAGCGGGAAAATTTTAACTCCAGCAAGCAGATTGAAATGAAGATGTCTCAATTTCAAAAGGATTTTGAAAGAATGAATTTACAACACCAGGTGTAGATTACAGATAAAGAAACACAACTTGAAGCAGCAATGGAAAAATTGAAAAGCCAACCTCAAGTAGAGTTGTTCATAAAATAAGCACTGGAAATGAACACAAAGCTAAAGCAACAACAAGAAACCTTTTGTAAACAAGTCTCGATCACCAGATCTTACTGTGATACAAGCAAAATTCTGATCCAACAAGTGGCTAATAGGAGGCTTGAATGCGAAAGAGTTGAAAAGAATATTAATGAGTTCATTCATTGGCAAGGGTCTTACGTAGGAAAGAAAGCTGACTTTCCCAAGATAGATAAATTTCACAAAGAGATTTTATTTAAATATTGGGAAATACAGTTGAGAGAAGCAGAAAAGGAAACAGAAAAGGCATCAAGGTTGACAAATCAAATTATTGAATCTGTTAATGAACAACTTTTAAAAGTTGAACTTATTAAAGAACCCACGGCTGAAGAGCTCCCATAGCTCAAACCATTAGAAGCACAGTGGAAGGAAAGTACAGAGATCCAGGAGGAAATAATTAAAAAGATAAATAAGTTCTATCAAGAAAATTACTAGAATTTTCTAATCAAACCTTATCATCAATACCTAAATCTATAGTCATTAACTGATTCTACAAAGAAATCATAGCTAGCATTTTTGAATGCAGTGTTTAAAGGCCAGATCAGATCAGGGATTACACAGGCAACTCAACTAAAGAAAATGGTGGATATTTTTTAGCTTTGAGATCAAATGCACAAAGAGGATCAGCCCACATAATCATTTTGTTATTTTATTTCCTAAATTGTAGTTTAAGTTTACTCCTTACGAGGATGGTTGTTTGAAACCTCCTCTATTTTTTATGTAATAATATATTTTTAAACATATTTTAGTTTAGTATTGAAACCCTTCTCATGCATTTAGAGAAGGGTCCCGAAATTTGTCAGAAACAATTGCAAAGAATGCACTTTTGTAAGTTTGTGCATTCCTTGATGAATTAATGGAACAAAATATGTTATCTTTTGAAATTTGAAGTTGTTTAACTAAAGTTTCACTATTGTAATTTTTAAATTGCTTGAAAGTGAAAAGGAGAAGAAAACTATTCTCAGATTGAATGAGAAGAACCTCGTATATGTGGTACTTCTACAGGTTATATTAATTTTTTCTTTTTAGATTGACAATTATCTTTTTATCTGCATTATATATTAGAACTGTCATCATAAATAAATGTCAAATGCACTTTTGTGCTTATATTTGTTTATGATTTCTTATCTTATATATAATAAAAAATATAAATGCGATATACATTTCACAATTCTTTTGATCAAACTATTTTGTTAAAAGAATTATCTTCACACAACTTTCATCTCTTTCAACATTTAAATAATATTCAGTACTAATATTTGGAAGATATATTTTTAGATCACATAAAGGGTATATAGTAGAATAGATAGTTTAGAAAAAATCATATGATAGATTAAATCATTTCCAATTTTCATGTTATATAAACAAAACACACCCAACATCATCCTTATTGGGGAAACTGGTCTCTTTATCCCTAGTCAAAGCCACCAAACCAAACGGAAAAGGACTTTCTCTAAGGTCTGGACTGGGTGGTTTTCCCCCATGTTGTTGCAACGAAATTCTGAGTTTTCAATGTTTTGGCACTAGAATGATGGAAAATTATGAATGGAAAGAAGGTATGATCAATCTAAAATCCAATCTAAGAGTATCTATCCCTCTAGATCCCCTTAAACTTCTAGAACATTAACTAGATCTAAATCTTTAAGATCTGAAGTTGAACATCCCTCTCCTAAGTCTTCTAGTGAAACTCAACCAATACTATCTCCATATTTTCATCAAAATCTGTAGAAGTTCAGTTTTTGATAGAAAATTTAGAGAGAGTATCCATTTATGCAGAAAATCATGAAATTTTTTAATCATCTGAGATTAGTGTTTCATCTTCTTTACAACCTAGATGAATATTAACACGATTAGAAACTCAGAAGATAGTAATTTTTCCTTTTTAATTTCCTATCTATACTTCTCGAAGGAAAACAAAGAATAATGAATTAGATTCAACCACCAGTGAGGTCTTGTCCAATAATTCACTCCATTCACCTCCATTACCTCCACTCACTTCCACAACTTCCATTCTAACAGTCAGTGTTACATTAACTAGTTCCAGTACACAAACTACTACTCCTTCAAGTATTTCTAGCACTCAGCCTACCTTTTTTTCAACTCAAACTCAATCCATCACCTCCACCCAAGGTCTAATGGTAGGCCAAGTACCTCCACCAAATGTACAACCATGGAACATTCCAGGTGCTATACAAATGCCTGATCCTCTTCTTCCTCTTCCAAAATTCCCTGAAATATGGTTACGTAAATTTAATCCTGATGATGGTCTTCATGCTAAAGAACACATCCATAATTAAATGTTAGCCATCAATTTAAAAGAGGTAACTGAAGAATCCTGTGTAGTAAGACTATTTCCATATACTCCCACAGGATCTACAGGATCCTGGTATTTTTCACTACGTACACGCTCTATAACTAGTTGGAATATGTTCGAAGAAAAAGTTTTAGCCAAGTTTGGAGATGACATAACCATTGCATCTCTCATTAATGATCTATCAAATCTAAAGGCTAAAACAAGGGAGAAAATAAAAGACTTCAATTCAAGATTTAATAAGTTACTCAATAAGATTCTTGCTACATCAATTCCTGGTGCAGAATTTTAAATTGAGTGGTATATTTCTTCACTCTCATATAATATAGCTATTTTTGTTGATAGAGAAAAATTTCCTACATTGGCAGAAAATATGAAGGAATATTTATCTGTAGTGAAACACATAATCTCTCTTGAAAATAAGAATTATCAAGAAGATAGGAAATCAAAGAAAATGTCCTTCAAATATGATTCAAAGAAGAAGCCACCAAAGGACCCTTTTGATGTTGAAGGTATTCAAAAAGTTTAAAAGACTATGACAAATGAAATGGCACATATCAAAAAACAAGTTGCTGAAAGTTCTATTTCAAAGAAAACTTTCATATCCTTCAAGAAAAATCGGTCTTCTAATTCTCAGCCGCCCAAAATCATATATAATGTTGAGTCTGATCAAGGTACAGATGAAGAAAAAACATAAGAAGTAGAAACCAAACTAGAAGAATAATTTGAACTAAATGATATGTGGGATTTTATCCTACCAAATGATTAACAACAAGAAGCTTTACCCGTAATTACAAGGAGAAATAATACCACTGAAGAAACACAGCCAAATCAGAAACAAAAGAACTCAACGCCTACTAAAGACAAAACAATAAGTGAAAAGTCTACATCTAAGGCTACAAAAACTAACCCTGCTACTTCAGATGTTCCACCTACATCAAAGATAATGGTAGTCTCTGACACCATTGAACATAATGCAGTTGAGGATATGAAAAATACCATGGCCAACATTTCAATTCATGAACTTACTAAGCTAAAAAAGCAGCAGAAGATTTTATTTAGAGATTTGAATGCATTTCCTGCTTCAGCCCTACCTGCTCCAGTAGTAGTTCAAGCTGCTAATCAAATGGGTAAACATCCTTCTCCTTCAACTAAAATAGATGCTACAAATCTGATTATGATAGGTGATCAATTCATATCTCATACTCCTCCATTTCTTTTATCCTATGAGATATATAATAATAACGTCCATCATTGTTTAATAGACTTAGGGGCTTCCTCTAATATCATGCAAAAATCAGTATGTTCTAAATTGAACGTAACTCTTCAGAGTTATCCTGTTCATATAGTAAAACTCGATAGAACAAAAGTAGAGGTTGTAGAAGAAATGAATTATGTCTCTATCAGATTGTCATAAAACCCTAAGGTTGCCTAGATAATTGATATATTGGTGGATGATATTCCTGAGCTTTATGTTTTAGTGTTAAGAAGATACTGGTCTGAGAAAATCCATGGATATTTCACAACAAATTGGTCACATATGTGGCTACCCCACAATCGAAAGGCCAAACCAAATTTGAGTAGACCGAGAGAAATTCATGAAACATACAGTTATTGATATTGAAGGGCTCAATGAGCCAGTATCATTCAATAATAATATTATTGGAAATTACTCGGAAGAATCATTTCTTGGAAATTTTAATACTCAACCATCACCCTTTTTGGATAATGCAGTTATCTCTCAAATTGAAAATTTATCCCATACATACACTTATAAGCATAATTTTTTTTTAAATAAACTAGTAGTTAATTCTTTATTTTGATGGCTCTAAATCAGAAGATGGTGCAGGAGTTGTCCATATTTTAATAAGCCTAGAAGGAGAAAAAACTAGGTTAGCCTACAGACTTGAATTCGATTGCACAAACAATATAGCAGAATATTAAGCATTAATTCAAGGTTTGTACAAAGAAATTGACCTTGACATTAAATATTTGAAAGTATTGGGAGATTCGAAAATATTTGTCAGACAAGTAAGAAATACTATCCATTGTCATTCTGGACATCTTAAGCATTATCAATCATTAGTCTAGGAATTGACTTCTCGTTTCTTAGCTTTCAATATTTCCTTTGTACCCAAAATACAAAATGCTAGTGCAGATTTATTGGCTAATGTAGCATCGAAATTAATTCCATCTCAAGAATTTATTCCCGATAGGTTTTCTATTGAATTGATTTTTAGACCATATGTTCCTGATAATATTACTAATTGGAGGGTCTTTAATAATGATTTTGATATAATAGATCTCCTTACATCTGAAGGATCTTATGATAATCAAATTCTAGATGAAAATGAACATGATACTCAGATAAAGGAAGAACAAGATGAAAATCCAATTCCTATGTCAATTCTCAAATTATAATACCTTTATGATTTAAAAGATAGGTTTAAGAGACTTACTAATTCTAAAACTCAAAGTTCAACCTTAAGATTTGAGTTAGTAAATCTTGGAACTAATGATAAACAACAAAATGTCAATTTAGGTCTTGGTCTATCTTCTGATGAAAGATTATCATTTGTCAAGTTATTAAGGACTTACAAAAGTGTTTTTTCTTTGGATTACACCGATATTAAAACATATGACACTTAGTTATTCAACACATTATTCCTATGATTTGAGATGAGAAACCAATACAACAAAAATTGAAGAAAATTCACCTGAATCTTGAAAATCAAATCAAAACAGAGTTGAATAAACTCCTCAAAGTTAAGATCATATTTCCAGTTAGACATTCAAAATGGGTTTCAAATTTAGTTCCTGTCAGGAAGAAAAATGGTGACATTAGGATTTGTATTGATTTCAAAAATTTGAATAAAGCATGTCATAAAGACAATTTTCCATTACCAACCATGGAACATGTACTACAAACAGTAGCTAGTTCTAAAATTATGTCTTTTCTAGATGGATTTTCAGGATATAACCAAATCCTAGTACATCCAGATGACAAATTAAAGACTACGTTCAATACTAAGTGGGGAACTTATGTGTATCAAAATATGTCATTTAGGTTAATCAATGCAGGTATCACTTTTTAAAGAGCCATGGACACAACTTTTAGAGGACTCATTAACAAATAGAATGCAATTTGGGTTAATCAATATAGGTTCCAATTTTCAAAGAGCCATGGACACAACTTTTAGAGGACTCATTAACAAATCATTAGTTATTTATCTAGATGACATTATATTATTTTCTAGACAAGAAACCAATCATGTGAATAACCTAAAATAATTATTTGAGCGATGTAAAAAGTATGGAATTTCATTAAACCCAAATAAGTCATATTTTTCTCTAGATGAAGGAAAACTTTTAGGATTCATTGTGTCTAAAAAATTTATCTATAGTGATCTTGAAATAATCGAAGAGATTAAAAGAATTCCTTTCCCTCATAATAAGAAAACTATGCAGTGATTTCTTGGACAGATAAATTTTGTAAAAATATTTGTCCCTGACTTTTCACAAATAATTTTACCTTTACAAACCATGATGAAGAAACTATCAGTTTTTAAGTGGGGACATAATGAAAGGGAAGAATTTTATTTAATCAAACAATCTATTAGAAATGCTCCATTTCTGGCTACTCCAAATTTTATTAATCCTTTTACTTTATATACATTCTCATCAGATATGTCTTACGTTGTTGTTCTGACACAACTTAATGACCAACAAATTGAAGCACCAATATAATTTTTTAGTTCCAATTTGCAAGTTGCGGAACTAAACTATTCATCTGTTGAGAAACAAGCATTTGTTGTCTTTGAAGCTAAAAATAATTTAAGGTCATTTCTCCTCAAAACTCACATCAAGATAATAGTTCCATTCTTTATAGTGAGGCAATTATTGATGCAAAGAGAATTAGGAGATAAAAGGTTGAACTCGGTTACTGCTTTACAAGAATATGATGTAGAAATTAGACCTTCTAAAATATTTAGAGGTTAAGGTTTTTGTCAAACGCTAACAGGAACATCCCATTTATCATTAGAGGCAGATTCAGGTAATCATGTGCAAGTGTTAGAGGTAAGCCTCAACGATGCTCAGTCTCAATAAAATGATCTCAAGTTTTATTTGAGAAATGGATATGCCCCAACACAACTCAGTTATAAAAAAAAATGTGCTTTGAGATTGAAAGAAAAGAAATATGAAATGATCAATGATGTATTTTTTAGAAGAAACTTTCATTCTGTGTTATTAAGATGCTTAGAGAAAAATGAAGCAAAGAAATTTTTGTAGGAACTCCATGCTGGACCAGATGGAGGAAATTTTGGAGGAAATAGAACAACACATAAAATCATGCATGTAGGTTACTATTGGCCAACACTTTTCAAACATGCTCATGAATATGCAAGGAAAAAAAAAGTTTGTCAAAGTGCATCTAGAAGACAAAGGAAACCAGCTTTCCCATTATAGCCAGTTAATATCGAACAACCATTTGAACTATGGGGATTAGATATAATCGGTGAGATCGTTCCTAACTCTTCCAAAAAACATAAATACATTCTCCCAATTACATATTATTTTACTAAATGGGTGGAATAAATTCCACTAATGGTAGCCAACTCTGAGAATGTTATTGAGTTCATTGATTAGTTTATCAAAACTAGATTTGGTTTACCCACTACTTTAATGTTTGATAACGCATCTTATTTCTCAGGAGTTGCTATGATATAACTTGCTATAAAAAGAGGATTTAAACTTAAATATTCTGTTAATTATTATATGCAAGGAAATGGTTTAGCAGAATCCACAAATAAAAACATTATTAGAATCATCAAATGAATTGTTGACCAAAACCAATGAAATTGGCACAACTCATTGACATTTTCTCTTTGGGCAGATCGAATAACTTAGAAGGCCTCCATTGGCATTTCTCCATTTAATCTTGTTTATGGGAAAGAAGTTGTTCTTCCTACTAATGTAGTTATTCCTTCTCTTGCCTTAGTTCAATTTATTGATGAAGCCCCTTCTTCTTCCTTACAAGTAAGACAATTTCAAATCCTTAAGCTTGAAGAAGAAAGAGAAAAAGTTAAAGTTACTCATGCACATCATCAGTAGTTAATTAAAGCTTCATTTGATACAAATTTTTTCAATCCTAAAACATTCCAAATTGGTGACTTGGTATTGAAATGGGAGAAATCACATGAGGAAAAAGGTAAACATGCCAAATCTAAAGACTATGGCTAGGCCCATTTCAAATCATTGAAGAAATAGGTCCATCAACATTTTTATTGCAACATCTATCAAGAAAAAGAGATTCTTTGTGTGTTAATGGGCAGATTTTAGAGGAATGATTTTCATAGGAGGTAACCCCTTCCATTCCCTATATATTACTATTTTTTCTTTTCCTTAGGAAAATAAAAGTTGAATAGTATTGATTTTTGGCTTTTCAAGTAAACATCTCAAGAAATATTTTCAATTTATCTCATATAGAAAGAAGAATTGTTAAGGAAAAAATCAAAAGATTCGAATATCAAATAGATTTTATTTTATTGAAAGATGAAATTTCGCTGAAGTTATTTATTCTTTGATGAACTCTCATCTTTATAAAGTATGGTTATTTCGTTATCAGTAAAGAAAATAATATTTAACATAGTAAAGACTCTTTTATAGATAAGCAATATTATACTCTAAAAATTATCGTCCAAAATCCTCAAAAGGACCAATGATTCACCCCATTCGGAAAAGTTTTCAAATTTTAGAAAGTAATTCAAAATTTATGCTAAAAATATTAGAAGATAATAAGTCTCATCAAGAGCTTGTTTACCATGTTCATAGCTAAATAGTTGAACTGACATTACCAATACTTCCTACCAAAACAGGGTAATGACTTGAGATTATATCAAAAGGACAAGGGGTCTCATCAAGAGGCAGTTTTATCATTTTAATTACAGCTAGTGAATGGAATTTTCAATAATTGGTTACCAAGCCAAGACAATGGCTTTTAAGTGATTAAAGATACATAAGAAAATATATACAGAAAAGAAAACAAATTCCAAAAGAGATAAAGTATATAAAACTGAACTTATTTTTGAATATTGTAAGAGTACTAGATGGGACAATGAATCATTTTTGGGTAAAAGGTAACCCTGCCAAATGCTTAAATTTCCTATTGGATCATAGGCTATACCTATGATAAAAGAGTATATATTTATAAGGCTAATCTGAAAGAACCACATTCTACATCATTTTGAACTTACTAAATACTGATATAGATATTCATACTTTTATTTTTAAAGATGAATTTTTATGAATTATAATTAAGAGATATTTTATTTCTTAGTGAGATATTATTTATTGAAATTCATTCCTACAACTATTTTTATTTTGAAAAGTTTTAGAAATTTCAAAAAACAAATCAGAGATAGCTGGTTCTCCCAAGTGAATCGCCAATTTTTATACTATACAACACCCCCCATTTATTAAAATAAATGGGGACCCTTTAAAAAATAAATAGAAATTTATGAGAATGATTTTATCTTAGCCTAAGTCTAAAAATTTATGAGAAGGAAATACAGTTTTTTTTCCATTTTTGTTTTGATTTCAAAAGTGCTCATCACAAATTGCATAACGTACAAGCCGAATAAGTTAAAACATATATAAGTATTGTGAAATTTGATATGCGCTTCAACCTTTTTAGAGTTATATAAAATCTCCATTGCAAATTCTTTAAAAATCCCTTTAAAAAAAAAATCGCATCGTGGCTTTTAAAATGAACAAACTTATAATAATTCGGTAAAAATTGCGATGAGCCGAACCTAATGAAAAATAAAGCAACAATTATAAGCATATAAAGGCCTGATAAAGAGCAACAACATGACTCTTTAAGTGCATTTTGCGATAAGAAACCAAATGGAAATTTTTATTACCGCATGAAAGTTGCGATGTGTGATTTGCGCAGATCGCATTTCGCAAAATTCATCGATAGAAAAAAACATAAGTAATGGTAATTGTTTAAAGTTACAATGTGTGATATTAATAATTATTACTCATTTGTGCGAAATTATTCATATCTAATCAACTTGTTATAATATCTAACGTCTTAGATTTATAGATTAAACATATTATGTGAAGGTGTGTAAGATATTTGATAGAAAGAGTTATGGGTTATTAATGACATTTAATGGGAGTAAGGTTTGAAATATCGATATCTACTTTGAGCATGTTTTGAATAATTAAGCGTCAGATTTTGATTATAATATTTTAACTCCATTAATCTCAGATCTAAGTTTACTCTTTTCATTTGAATTTAGGAAACCGCCTAACGGAGTGAGAATAACTGTAATGAGAAAGAAAGGCAAGGAAATTTCCCAAACATCCGCTTCAAAAGACTCAGACATGCCTCCATTGTTCTCATATACAACCTGCAACAATAATTGTGGCAGTTCTTCAAGGGAAGCAGTGTACCAACGTTTTGAGGAATAATAGCCAAGGGTAATAGTAAAAATAGCTACAACAGATGCGACAGTTTCCTCAGACCCATCCTACTTCGACGTTGCATGTTCATTTCTTCATAGAATAGCAATAAGGCAAAATATTTTACTCTGCATAGATATGGTAAAGTGGGTAATTGACCAACTTAACATAGCAGATAGATCATTCAAGAATTCGAAGTTGGAGAATATTGGTTCGTTCACTGTAGAAGATTTACGAACAATGTACTACTTTCCCATGTCGCAAAAGAATTATGATAAAGCTTTTGTCCAAAGCTTCACAAAGAAGAATACAGACCTTATGAAGGTGATAAAGGGATGGATGTTGGTAATATGATGCAATATGTTGTCCTTGATGGGAACCTACTTGATGAAATTGTCCTTGATGGAAACCTACTTGATGAGTTGCCTTTTGATAAGAAACCTACTTGTTAAAGATGTAAAAATGATGTTTCTACAGGTCAATTCAGTTGTGACAGAGAAAGGAATTCCAGTAAGTGCCAGAAAAATGAAACAGGAAATATTTCTCAATTTATATGCAGGTTTGATGAAGGCAACCTGCGTATGGAGGAAATGTATACACTACTTTTATGAAGGCAACCCATGTATACATCCAAAATTAGTATATACGCAGTTTTTATGAAGAGAAGTCATGTATACATGTGGGTACGAAGAAACAAAGTCGTGTATGCCTTTTGTGCTCTAAAATTATGATACCAAGGGGCATTACCATGGTATTAGCCCACAATATTGAGTGGTATATCGTCTATTTTATTTATTCCAAATAATACCATTGACACTTGTGTGGTTTTGGCTCATGGTATTGATAAAGGCTAATCCTATATAAGGATAGGAAGATCATAGTGCAAGAGTGGGAATGTGTAAGGGCTGTTACTGAATACTTCTCTCTGAAGTATATCTGCATGGGATGAACTCTGTTTTATAGGTAGATATGAATCTATGATGCAATATTGGATACAATGATGGATCAGGATCTCTCGACCTGAAATGACTATGTACTTGCATGACATAATGATGAAATGTTTGGATCTGTGACCTAGCGCATGTTTGCTGAAGTGAAGTGAAGAAATATAGGTAAGACTATAGATCTGAAACATTCTGCAAAATTAATATTTACAGATCTATATGCTAGTTATTGTCCATGAAAGTGCATATATATGCGGCTTGTGTTGGACGAATAAATTGTTCTTGCGGACAAGACGAATCTCCCTAGTATCCTACGATAACTAGAAACAAAAAGACAGATGTAAACTACTTTCTCTAGATTATATTTGATCTAGAATTATCTATAATGAAGGATTTAGGACTTACATATAGTCTAGCACAGATCGTAGTCTTCTTTCCTATTACTTTTAATATGTCTCCTTTTGGGATCTGCAATCAAAAAAATGAAAGAATCAGAAGCACCTGCATAATATAGACTAATTCAGAAACCATAAATCTATCTTTATGATCAAGGAATCCAAGAAATAAGCCATTTGAATAAACAACTCATTGAGAAAACAGGATCCATTTGTATTATCTTTAATAAAAAAAGGAGCCTTACAATGTTCTCATGATGTTAATGGGTCCTTTGAGTCAAAACAGCGTTTCTTCATTTGATATTTGCACTCTCTCGACTAACATACACATGAGTGTGTAATCATTCCCATATGGTAATCAGCCATATGGTAATCAGTTAAGAGAGTCTGATTTTTTCCAACAATTCTCCTCAAAAAATCTCAAAGCCTAACTCCCCTTGAGGCTGAACTATGGCCTCAATTTATAGCAAAAGAGAAGAGGTTACAGCTCCAAATAAGAGGGGATAGAATCCTCTTTCAAAGGGATTAAGTTCCACATACCAAGGGGTAGGCTCCTTTAATGGAGGGATGAATGTACATGAAAGGAGCGAACTTTCCACCGAATAATTTCTTCCAGAAGCTTCCAGATTCAACCAGCTGGGCTTCCAAATTTTACTTCCACCTTCACTTTACCTTTTACAGGAATCCGCCCCTTTAATCAAGAAAAAGTGTTGCCAGTTCCACATGTTCTAGAACAAACAAATGCGACACCGCAGGTAATACTAATAGAAAGTGCAGTACAAGTATTTTTATGACTTTTATAAGCTTTTCTCTCAATTTCAAGGCTTGGTTTTAGGAACTTGATGTTTATAGACTTCTAAGGGAGTATTGTATGAGTAATGATGAACCCATACAGATAGTAAAATATCATGGTGACAATTTTAGTGTAATAGATTGCCCCCTAAAGTGCGAAGTCTGAGACCATTTGAAGAGTGATGTGCTTTATCATTTCGAGGATTAGCTTGTGGACACCCCAGTCGGAATCCTGTAAAAATATTCAATGCAAAACATATATATATCATCACTGAGGTAGGCATTCCCATACTCAAATCAAATACTAACTAAAACTTGTTCTGATGTAGAGATGACTTTACTATCACATCAATAATGTAAATACAGTATGGACGCAACATCTGTTTATGAATAGTCTACTGCATAATGAATAATAAAACTCCTCGCAGCCTGGATGGTGGAAACTAGATCCAAGGTCTTGATTTTCGCTAACTAGTACGATTCTATCCATGCGATTGATTGTGTCGAAGTCGAACATGGTAGAAACCACTTGATTACCAGTTAATGATGTGAATTGTTAACAAGTGTGAGAGAAACCACCAACAATGAAAATGGTTCTCAAAGTACTCAATACAATCCATGAAATGTGAATAAATTATCTGAAGTCGAACATTTCACAGAATCGTTCGATCGAAGGTCAATGATGCAACCTGTCATTGAAGGCGAGAAATCTGCCATTAAGGCATGCAAATTCCAAGGTACTGAAGGATTCTAGATCAACTTCCTAGATGATGAGCTGTCATCGATAGAAAGTGATCCATCGTAGGAAATCCCACAACACGAAACCATTAGATCAAGTTTTGTAGAAATATTTTGCAAGGACTAACTCAGAGATGGTCAATGCGAATGGAGACATATGTTTGCAAATGAATGGTTTATTTGAACTGTCCTCTTGAACACATAACGACAGTGCAGATGGTTTGGTGAAAATTGACCTAAGATAATACCCAAAAACTGGCTGAAGACTTTCAATATGGTTTCATTAATTGATAGGCAAAGGATTTTCCCAACCCAGGTAGAAGTGTGACAAAAAGTGTCGTGTTCAAGAGTGGTAAACTACCTTTTAAACAAAGTGTGACAAACAGATTCGTTTTCTCTCTTTTTCCCCCACTATTTCTGGCAAGTACCTCTTTATTTTTGACAAGCTTGAGGAGGATAACATTTTCTTGTTATATAAGCTCATCCTTCGGATGAGTCCAACTTAGCTTAAAATCAAACCCTAAGAAGGAATGGTTCGTTCCTGTTTGTAATCGACAGGTCCTTTATTGTTAAATTTTAACGAGTCCAGTATAGGAGAAACCCTGTGTTTTTCAATTTTAGGGAGTCAGAAGAAAAACTTAAGGAAACTTCTTGGGTGTACTTTTTCATAAATTTAGTCTCGCAAGCCTGAAAAAGGATAAAATAATATAGGAGAGAACTCTATTGACCATGATTAGTCAACATATACCTTTTTCGTAAATAGTCCATTTCAGTCCAGAAAAGGGGTAAAATTATACTGAAAGGAAGACTGTTCATTTCCATTAACGAGTTTGAATAGTCAAGTACTCGACAATATTTTCATCTTTAGAGAGTTTGAAAAGGGCTTAAAAGAGAACTCCAAGGTTTCTCTTTTTCGTAATTTTCAAGAATCTGAAAAAGTGATAAAAGTATACTTAGTAGTTTCACTTTTTCTGTAAGTTTTAACGAGTTTGAAAAAGTGATAAAAATGTGATCATTCTCTTTTTCATAATTTTTACCGATTTTGAAAAAGTGATAAAAAGTATTATCCTTTGTCAAAAGGACCATTTCACCCAAAAAATCCTATATTCTGCACAAAAACTCAAAATTTAAATATATCTGTTTATGATTAATAAAAATAATTTGGAAAACAACTTTTCAAAGTGAAAAATAAACAAAATTATATTTTATTTATTCAAAAAATCTTATAAAAAGGAGTTTTTCTAAATCATTTTTACCATTTGATTTCAAAGTGAAAATTGAGAGCTTTTGGTAAAAAGCGTTATGGAGGAGCTTACAGAAGATTCGCCCGTCAAAATAAAAAACCGTCAGTTCTAGGTAATCCACATCATCCTTACCTTCATTTTTGTCCATTTAATTTCTTAATTTAGGGCTTAAATTGATTTTTAAGGAGGAAAATATGTTCAAAAATTCGCTCATGGGGGTCTGCAGGTAAAACACATGACACCTGCAGACCCCGACAATTTTGCAAAGGGAAAATTGTCGTGGTCCCGCACCTTATGCATAAGACACATCCAGATCCATGCAATTTTTTTATGTGAAAAGTGAGGAGGAGCCGTAAGAAAAATAAAATGAATAAATTTCCCAATTTAAACCAAATTTTCTCACTAAAATTGTTTCTGATCTTTAAATTTTTCCATTGTAGGATATCTACAATGCTTGAGTGGAGAGAATGTGAGCATGAAGAGATTGATGATGCTACCATGTTACATCTGCCCACATTACGTGTATTGAGTGAATGCAGTTTGTACAAATTTTGGGCCATTCAAGGTACGAGGGCTCAAGTAGACTTACTTACCTAGCTAGTAAAAAAATGGGACATCCAGGAACAATGCTTTATAATTTGAGGTCACTGGCTCAACACTGAGCTGGAAGATATATACTTTCTCACTGATTTATCAAATAGGGGTGAGCCACTCTCTTTGTTTGGGGCTAGGGTAGGTGGCCAGTCTGTCACTAGCCTCCAGCAAGAATTTTGCAATGAAGAAGCAGACCCCAAAGATAAATGCATTAACATAAAAACCATTATTCGTCCTAAGCTCGAAGTGGTTGTGTTTACTGTAATCCTGTTGTGTGGGAGCGCAACTCCACATGTTGCTACAAGATCCCAAATGCAAACTGTTGTTGACTTCTTTAGAGGCACCATTTTCAATAGGTATGAGGTAGTGTTGGACAATGTCAATGGCCAACTAACTAGAGAAAAAAACGCGAAGTTGAAAAACTTCGGGTATGGAGCGATCATGGTTACATTTTCTCTAGAGAGAATTCCTTCACTGGCCCCACAACTTATTTCAGTTGATCATGGTAGAGTCAAAGAGCCTCGGATGGTCTGATTGGTTGCACTGATGGCCCGTCATAGTGAAGGTGGAGAGGTTGTTCGTTTCACTTTAGCTTATTTCCATTGTTTTTGGAGAATCAAATCTTTGCGATAGAAGATTTCACTTATGCTGGAATAGATTTCCGTGGTGACCGAGAGATGTCTCTTCCTCCAGGGAAAAAGTGGGATGACTTAGGTAAGAATCATTTTGACATGTTCTAATTTATAATTTTTTTTTTTTTTGAATCATCCAAAACTGATGACAAAAATTTCAAATGCAGATGTGGGTCCATGTTGACGAGCCACTCTCCATCATTTTAACAAGAAGCCAAGAGATCCAGCTGCAGAACCACCACCACCATAGGATCAGACAGTAGAGGTCCTTACCGACCTGGAAAACCATCTGGAGCGGTTAACTTTAGATATTCCATAGACTACCATAGATGACATTCCGCTCCACTTATAGAGATATGTTATCGGGGTTTTGGGACCGTTCTGGAGATTTCTAAGCAAGGTGGCACAATCTGTAGTGTTTTATTGTGATCATCACCATGGATAGTGAATGATTGATATTCTAGACTTATATCATTTTTTTCCAATCATAAGGCATTTTGAACCTATGATCGAGGACGATGTAATATTTTTTGAAAACACTACACTTATGCTATGATATTACTACTATTTCCAGTTATCTATCTTAACATGTTATCGAATGTTATTTTGATCTACTACTTTAATTATCACAAATGTCTGTTTATAACACTAGAAGCTACTGCATCAGCTAATGTGTTTAAATTTCTCGGAATATGTTGATACTCAATATAATCAAATTCTCATTCCAAGAGACGAACTTTCAAAAATAATCTTAACAACATTGGGTTTTTAATTGCATACACTCTATTCAATTGTAATACAACAAGTTTAGAATCTAACTTAATGATCAAACTTTGACTTCCAAATGAAATGGATTTAGACAATAACTCAATAACTACGCTATACTCTGCAATATTGTTCGTTGTTTGATTGAGGCTTACCCCATTCATAGATACTAACTCATCAATGGGTGAATAAATAACCCAAGATGTGGAATAAATGTTTCGTGTACTACGACAAGCACCATCAGCAAAACCAATGTATGTTTGAAGGGACGTTGACATCTGTAAAATCAAGAGTGATCCAGATAAGTAGGGATAGTGGTAAAAACACACTTAAAATAGGCACGCTCTTCTAATCTACAACACACTAGCTTATGAAAATAACTAATATACAAGGAAGATCTCCACACAAGAATCAAACATAATATATCTTCAGATAAAGCCCATTTTTTTGTTTTCTTAAAGAGACCCCGTCAAATTCAATCAGTTCATAGGCCCATTTTGCAAGCTTTTGCTTGAAAATATAATGACCATGCCACATGGGTTCAAATTTCCTAGCCCCTAGCTTATCGTTAGCTTGATCATAAACCAAGACTAGGTCTCCTTCTGAAAAAATATGAGGTGTAACACTTCTATCATACTGAGCTTTCATTCATTTCACATGAGCTTCGGTAGCTAATGCAGTGGTGCGTCGATTCTCATCTAATTGAGCTAAGTACAAAAAGCATGTCTTCTCTTCAGAAGAGGCTAGTAGTAACTCTATGGCTAGTTGGAGTGACGGTATCTTGCATTCAATCGGTAATATCGCTTCTAAACTGTAAACCAGTTGAAAAGGGGTAAAACCTGTTGATGTTTTTGCTGAGGTTCGATATGCCCAAAGTGTTGAAAAAATAATGGTATGCCAATTTGATTTATGAATTCCAAATATTCGTTTGATCATGGTGGCTAAAAATTTATTGATAGCTTCAACCAAACCATTAGCCTGTGGGTAATATGGTGTAGAAATGTCATGGTGCAGGCCAAGTTGATCAGTCAGTTCGGTCATCGTGATGTTTCGAAAATGACTCCCATGGTCAGTAATTATCACTTGGGGTACACCAAAATGAGCAATCACATGATTGAACACGAAAGTAGCCACTGTTTTTCCATCTGCCAAAAATTTAGGCATCGTCTCGGCCCATTTGGTAAAATAATCTACTGAGAAAATAATATACCCATGCCCCGCGACCGAGTGAGGGTTACATGTAATGAAGTCAATGTCCCATTTTGTAAAAGGACCGACAAAAATTATAGGGTGAAGAGGAGCGGGTGGTGCACGCATATTGTGATCAAAAATTTGATAGTTGTGGCATTTTAGAATAGTAGAAATACAATATTAAATAAGGACGACCAAAAATAGCCAGTGCACAATATTTTTTGGGTTGTGGCATACCCAGACATGTGACCGCCACATGCTCCAAAATGACAGTCATTTAAAACCTTTTCATCTTCGTCAAGAGTTAGAAAACGTCAAAAAATAGAGTCCGCTCCTCAACGGTATAGTGTGTCACCAACAATATGATATTGCTGAGACTGGAAACAGATTTTTCGTCACTGTGACCGTGAGAGTTCGGGCCAAATTTTTAAGGTTTGGAGATAAATGATGATATCTCCATTCCAAGGTTCGATGGTACTAATAAGAAACAAAGATTCATCCGCGATCGGATGTTCTGCCATAGTTTCTGTATCAGTACTTGGGAAGTCACACATAAGTTCAGCGAATACCAATGATTTCTTTGATTTGGATTTTTCAAATTCCAAATCAAACTCCTATAGGATAACAATATATTTGGAGTATTTTCCCCCTAGCAGTTTTTTGGTCAAAATATACATCATAGGGTTACAATCAGAAATCATTGTTGTTTTGCTTAACAATATGTAATGATGAAATCATTAAAAAACTTGAACTGCTGCCAAGGCCAGTTTCTGCACATGTGAGTATTTTATTTCGGTCGGATGCAGATTGCAACTAAGATAATAAATCACATGTTTTTTGTGGAATTCATATTCCTGAACTAAGACCATGCCAATATTAGAATTGGAGCTAGGTATAAAAATTAATCCTGGTTGTAATTGGGAGGATGCAATAACGGTGCATGGTTCAACGCGTGTATAAGAGCATCAAAAGATCGATCAGTGATCTCATCCGAAAAGAAAGAAATATTCTGCTTTAACAACCTGGTAAAACCTTTGGTTAACTTAGCATAGTTAGGAATGAATCGACGTAAAAAGTTCGCTTTCCCTTCAAAACTTTGGAGTTGTCGAAGAGTAGAAGGACGAGGTAAATGGATGATATCCTCAACCTTTGATGGGTCGACACAAATGCCTTCCTTTGAGACAAAAAATCCCAACAATCATCTAGTTTCAACACAAAAGACACATTTGTAAGGACTCAGACGAATCCTATAATGCCTAAATCTCATAAAGATAGCTTGTATATGAGTAATATGATCTGCTCTGTACGATGAATGAGGAGGTGAATCATTAAGATAGGGTTGCACAATGTTTTTAATGTCATGAAATGCATAAGACATTTCGCTCTGAAAAGTTTCTCCAGCGTTCTTAAGTCCAAAAGGTAATTTGCAGTAAGAAAAATACCTACACAGACAAATGAAAGTTGTTTTGGGTTGATCAGCAGGGAGTATGTTGATTTGATTGTAGCCCGAAAATCCATCCATAAACGAAAACATTTTACTTCCAGAACAATCGTCAATAATTTGATCGATATAAGGGGTTGGATAATTGTCTTTTGGACAAGCTTTATTTATATCCCTATAATCAATACATACTCATATTGTCCCTTGTTTTTTATTAACAGGAACAATATTAGATAACCAATCTGTTAAAGGAATTGGATAAATAAAATCTGCACGAAGTAATTTCTCAACTTCTGCTTTAATAGCGACAGCTTTTCGCAGATGTATCTGACATAATATATGTCGGACAGGTTTAGCATCCGGGTATGTTTTAATTTCATGAAAAATAGTTGATGGATCGATTCCTAGCATTTCTTCATATGACCAGGAAAAAATGTCACAGAATTCTTGAAATAGGGCTTTCTATGCTTGGATTTCATCTGGCGTACAAGAAGCACCTATATGAATGTTTGCAACAATTCCTAGTTTCACTGATATGCCAATAGGAACTTTCATAGAAATGTTTTCTAAGTTCAATTTAGAATTGGAATTTGTGAGAGGATTCTGGGGTTCATTGACATAATTAGCAGTAAAAATGGAGGAAAAATCAGTTTCAAAATGATCGAGATCAGGTAAAAACGAAGATCGATGATGTATATATTCCCATGGTAATTATTTTAGAGACAAAAATTCACGAATATGCTCATCAGTACTGAATACTTGTTGAACAGGATCCGGAATTGATGGCGAAGCTGAGCTTGATATCGAAAGTGATTCCTCATTAATCACATTCACTAGATCAATTTTAGTTGGAGTATCAGAAAATTACTGTACTACCTGATATGCTAATTCAAAAGGACTCAAAGGCATCGCGCCATTGAAAGAATCCAGTTCTAAGTCTGAAGGTACTATCCAAGGATCATCAAAGGAAATAGTATTTGATGTAATCATATTGATATTAGCAATAGGAGGTGGTACGTTGGGAGAAGGCAGGGAAAAAGTTCCCAATAAAGCAGAATCTTTAATTAAACCTACTCCAACATCTTTATAAGGGATAGTCAATTTTTCGACATGTTGGATGCTATCAGTAGTGGCTGGGTCGGATGAATAATATGAGAGCTGATCTATTTTAATGATATTTCATTTACGAAGAAACATGATGAGCCGAAAGTCCGATGATACAAGAGTAGTCATGGCATAAGACCAACTGCGACCCAGGAGAAGGTTGTAATCCAGAGGGGCATCAACCACTTCCACATATAGATTACGATTTTTCCTTCGACCTCTATAGGTAGATCCTGTAAAATACCATACGGATGGATTCCTCTTCCATCAAAAGCTTTGAGGATATTCGGTGATAGGTTAACTGTCAAAGAACCAAGTGATTTCCAATATTTTAAAGACATGATACACATATAAGCCCTTTCATCAATAACAGTACGAAAGCAACGTTTGTTTTTTACTAAAACTGGAATTTGAAAAGCCAATTGATGAGGTAGGCAAGGTGTAAAATTTTCCAAATCGAAGATCATTAGGTTCGAATCCTAAATATCCACTGCTCCTATCACTGAAAATAGTAATTTTCTTTGTGCTGGACATGATTGCAGCACTTCCAAAGCTGACATTGCTAAAGGGGAAATTGCCAAGTCTTCAACAATATTGTAGTTCTAAGAAGCTCTCGCATGTGGATTGAAAGCTGATTTATGAAGTGCACCTTTAGCAGGCGGTTTTATTACTAAGTCAGGATTTGGTTTCTCGATCTGTAATGGATCAGAAACTGAGGGAGTTGTAGTCGATGTTGAATTATAATTTTCTACTTCTTTACCACCAATACGATTTTTACTACCACAAACTTGTGATCGTGTTGCAGCCATCAAGATATCTTCTAGCATATTCAAGGAAGATCCAATAATGTTACTATCTTGAGAAGGAAAGGGATCCTTCAAGACAATAGGTATGGGTGAACCCTTAATTAATTTATATACCTCATCTCTATATGGGCACTCTTTAGTAAAATGATCTTCATCACAGATCAGACAAGGATAACATTGTTTTCGTTTATCGTCAATTGGTTCAGTTTTATTGTTTTTATCTTTTGAAGATGATTTTTTGTTTTTATTCTTACCTTTCTTCTTACCACCAGTTTTAAGTTTGGCTGTAGATTATTCTACAACATGAATATCGGTGGAAGTTTCAATGGAAGAATCTCCTTTTGGTGAATCGGGTAAAGTTATAATAGGAGAAGTCTTCTTGGAAGATTTCTTCTTACTCTTGCTAGTGTTAATGGAACCAATTACACCATCAGCGGCATGAGATCCTGAAGGAGTTGTAGTTAACCGATCAGGTCTTGGTAAATTGGGGATTTTGTCATAAAGAGTACCTGACTGTGTATATACAAGGTCAAGGTATTGAGCTTTAGCAATGACTTTCTCTTCTATAAAAACGCCTCCTTTTCCCACATCTTTAGTAATTTTGGGCAATAATGATTTGATAAACCATTCAGCCAAAATCTGATACAGAATAAAGACTTTCACTAAATGTATCCTACGTCTCCATTCATGAAAGTGATCAAATATGTACGTAGACGTAGATTGTTTTTATGAGGTCAACAATTCTGTACCATTTTCGTATCTGACAAGTAACTGAAAATGGGTTAAGAAAGCAGTATCTAGTGCATTAAAATTATTAAATGAGTCTCATGGTAACTCAATGTACCATTTGGCAGCTATTCCAATGAGAGTTCTCTGTAAAGGACGTAATCGAATCGAATCATCAATTAGTGAATTGGATGCACACCAGAGGTGATAAGTCATAGCATGATTATATGGATCTTCTCCTGACTTACCTTCAAACTTTAGAATATCACTAGGAAACTTATTAGGCATCGGTGGCCAATACAGAAGATAAAAAATGGGATCATTCATAAGGCGCGATAGATCGGTTAAATCTAAATTTTCTATGAACGGTAACTGATGGCTAGGGTCTTGATAACCTTGTGTGATCAAACCAATTCCAGGAGGAGGATATCCAGTATATCCTAGAATTGTATGCGCATTGGGAATTGTGAAACCTCTTGGATAACCAGGATTAACTGAAACATACTGGGGTTGTATAGGTAGTTGATAAGTATACCCAGGAATAGTTGATACTGATATGTTGGATTTTTTGTAGCATGTCCAAATTGATACTGCACCAGGTACAGTTGATAAGTAAATTGTGGTTGACTAGTGAGAATCGTACTTGTACCAGATTGTCCTGTAGGCATCTGGATCGTAGTTTGAATTGTAGGTTCGGACTGTGGCACATATACTTGAGGAATTTTCACTAATACAAGGGTAGTAGGAACAAGAGTTGTAGATACGCCAGAAATAGGTGTGGTAGGTTGAACAGAAGTTGCAGCAGAAGCAGAAGATTGAGGTGGGGTTCTAGGTATACTAGGCCCAGGCTGCTAAACAAAACCAGGTGCAGAGACTTGAATGGTACGCTAGACAAGTTGCTGGGTTGGACTAGAACCTATGGGCTGTCTAGGTTGATTAGGTAATCGCACATTGGGTTTTAAAGTCTGTTGAATTTGAGATGGATCCCACACCATATTAATTCCAGAATATTGACCCATAGAAGGTTGTGCATATGAAGGACCATAACCAGGTTGAACGTAAGTTTGATAATTAAATGGAAAATTTCCAGCTCCTTGTAATAATGGTTGACCTGAAGGAGGTTTAAAACCTTGAGTTGGGTACTGACCTTGAGGTTAATATTGACTTTGAGGCATGTACTAAATCTGGGGTTGATATTGACCTTGAGGTATGTACTGAATCTGGGGTTGATATTGATCCTGAGGTATGAACTAACTCTGGGGTTGATATTGACCTTGAGGTATGTACTGTCCTTGAGGTTGATATTGACCCTGAGGTATGCACTATCCTTGAGGTTGCTCCCCAGGCTGTAAATATTGTCCTACAGGTTGACCTCCAGGTGGTAAAAAAATACCTTGAGGTTGCCCTCCAGGCGGTAATTGAATACTTTGAGGTTACCCCCAGGTGGTAACTGACTTCCTTGAGGTTGCCCCCCAGGCGGTAACTGACTTCCTTGAGGTTGAGGATTTGGAATATTTCCAAACATCATAAAAATCGGTTATGTGTTCAATGTTCCAATGTTTGTTCCAGTTGTACCAGATGATAACATTTGTTCAATTGGTTGAGGAGCTACTCCTGAGAAGGTACCAGAGAGCATATGGTATCCCGGAGGAACAGACGAACCACCGTATAAAAATGTTTCTAGAGATTCAGAAAACATAGATGACTCACCTAACATAGCTAATGAAGGTTGATAACCTCTTGGTGTAGGGTAAAAAGGAATTCGGTGTGGTGAATAAGTAAGACCTGCGTTTTGTAAAAAATCTGTCAATGATAAATACCAAGTGTAAGTTCTAAAAGTACTGTAGAATATTGATTCACGCTCTCTAAGATTCAAATTTTCTTGGTTTTTGGGAAGAATTACGTCTTCATCTGAACCAACAAGTTCTTCACTACATATGAGATTAGAAGGAAGAATTTCGGTAATGTGATGTCTTACTATACATGAATCAGGATCACTAGAAGTCGGAGTAACAAATCCTGAAGATGATTCCAACACAGCAGGTTCAGTTTCTGGCTCAGAAATTTCAGGTTCTTCAGCTAATTCACTGGTTGTAGAAGCAATGCCAGTGATTTCGGAAATTGAAATTGGCTCTTGAATATATTCTGTTGTTTGTGATTGATTTACTTCATGATAATTAGGATGAGTAATTATGGATGATTCTCCTGGTTCTGTTGATCTAATTCTGCTGATACTATGTGGTACCAGAGCTTTCAGTCCTTCAAGTTGGCTTGGTGTATACACAGGGGGTTTCCCCTGAAGTCTACGTGATTGTCTTGGTAATTCAGCCACGATTGAAAATTATTAATCACACGCAATCAAAGAAAAAATCAATAAAAAATCCTAAAGTCACTAAGGAGACAATCAAATTATTAAACGCTTATAAAATCTAGGAGATCAAACCACACACAAACAGTAGATTCCCACACTAAAAACACTATTTGGTGATGAAATCCAACATCGTAGTATTTTAATGTATAAATGGTGGTTGGAACAGTTACCTCAACAACCTACTTAATGAAATAGACCAATGCAAGTTTCTCCACTTAAACCATCTCGAGTGAAGATAACCCTTTGGAGAGTCCAAGTGAGTCTAGTCGACATCTTCTCCAGGTACAGTGGGATCTTTCCTCCACCATCACCTTAGGAAAAATCTTAAATTTTATGGCCACTAAAGTCACCAATAGGAAAAAATATACCTGGGGGAACAGTCTATGATCCGATATATGCGCAAGGGAAGAGTAACAAAGCTCAATCCCCTTGAAGGCTCCTTGAAATAATCCAAGGTATACCGACAAGTGACCCCAGGCTCCTCGACAATGGTTAATCTGAGGTTTACCATTGTTAATACGCGCACATCTTCTATCATTCCAAATGAAATAGAATTGATCACCTCACTGGTTCGTATATGATCTCGTGCTTGACTCCTTTAGTAGGAGCTTCCCAGAGCATACAAGCTACTGTTGGATTTTTCCTACCGCAAGATCGACTACTTGCTTGTTTTAATTGTCTCAAAGAGTTAATTACTCCCTACTCCAAGACACTAGCCTAAGCTATGTTGGTGAAAAGAATCCTAGAAATATAAAAATTACTAAATTGATTTTAATTTAAGCATTTCTTTTAATAGGTTGTTTCTTAGGACAATAGGTGCGAAAGTGAAACTTTGATGATATGTAGTGACCCGACTCAAAACACACTAAAAATTCATCTATTATGAGAAACAATTCATTTCCTTTCGATGAATTCTATCTAAAAGAAAGAGTTGAGAAATACAATCTTTTTAAAAAAATTATTTCCTTCAAAACAAGAACATATGAAAAGAAATCTTATCTTATGAGAACTCAGAATGATCAATTTCTCAAAAATAAATTCCTTTATTCTTCAAGATCAAAACTACAATCAAACATTCTCCAAAAAGAAAACTATGATTTCTAGAAATAACACTCAAAACTAAAAACACTAATTTTGAGATCTAAAAATTCTAAGAATTAAATCTGAAATAAAAAATTTAAATATTTCAAGGACATTTTGCTTAGTTTGTAATCTAACTAAGATATCTGTTGAAATCAACAAAAACTCAAAAACATCCAATTATGTTTTTTTAAGTGAAATTCAAAACTTAATGAAAACGTTATTAAAGATTTGTAAAATGAGAAAATGGGATCTAATTCTCATAAAACAATTTATGCTATGAAGTCACAGACTCAACAAGAAAACAATGAAATACAAGTGATCTAAGGTATGCATAGGTTTCTGATCTTTGAGTGACACAAAGAAAAAGCAAAAATCACTTATAACATGCAGATCTTGTAGAAAATCATTCAAAACTTTAAAAAGTTGAAAGAAACTCTCACACAAAGCTTTTTGACAAAAAATACAAGTCTGGGTATATACTGAGAATCTTGCAAGTCGATCCTAGAAAAGAGAATTTTAAGTTTTTCAAAAAATTTCTCAGGGTTTGCAGGTTTTAGAGTAAACAGGTGTGGTGACGCACTATGTATATAGAAAAATAGTGGAGATGACTGCACTGTGCCTAAAGACAAAGTGCGGAGACCAGAAAACTTAAAGAAAAATAAAAAATTCTAGAACACTTTTCAGGGATTCTACAGGAATAAATTACGCAAACTAGTATCAATCGATCAAAATCAGAAAAATATTTTTACAAGTCGAAAAATAAAATAAAAATAATTTCAAGATCCATTCCCAAGTGGAGTCGCCATTTTGTTGGACGGATAAATCGTTCTTGCAGACAAGACATATCTCCCTAGTATCCTACGATAACTAGCAACAAACAGACATATGTAAACTACTTTCTCTATATTATATTTGATCTAGAATTATCTATAATGAAGGATTTAGGACTTACTTGTAGTACAGCGCTGATCGTAGTCTTCTTTCCTATTTCTTTGAATGCATCTCCTTTCGAGATCTGCAATAAAAAACATGAAAGAATCAGAAGTACCTTCATAATATATACTAATTCAAAAACCATAAATCTATATTGATGATCAAGGAATTCAAGAAATAATCCATTTAAATAAACAATTCATTGAGAAAATAGGATCCATTTGTATTATCTTTAATGAAAAAAGGAGCCTTACAATCGTGTTCGCCTTGATGTTGTACAAGTCCTTCCGAGGTCCGGAACAAGCATTTCCTCTACTTTGACAAGCCATTGCACTCTCTCGACTAGCATACACATGAGTGTGTAATCATTCCCATATGGTAATTAGTTAATAGAGTCTGAGTTCTTCTAGCAATTCTCCTCAAAAAATCTCAAAGCCTAACTCCCCTTGAGGCTGAAATATGGCCTCATTTTATAGCAAAAGAGAAGAGGTTGTAGCTCCAAATAAGAGGGGATAGAATCCTCTTTCAAAGGGATTAAGTTCCACATACCAAGGCGTAGGCTCCTTTAATGGAGGGATGAATGTACATGAAAGGAGCGAACTTTCCACCGAATAATTGCTTCCAAAAGCTTCGAGAATCAACCAGCTGGGCTTCCAAATTTTACTTCCACCTTCAATTTACCTTTTACAAGAATCTGCACCTTTAATGAAGAAAAAGTGCAGCCGGTTCCGCATGTTCTAGAACAAACAGATGCGGCACCGCAGGTAATTCTAAAAGAAAGTGCGGTACAAGTATTTTATGACTTTTATAATATTTTCTCTCAATTTCAAGGCTTGGTTATAGGAGCTTGATGTTTGTATACTTCTAAGGGAGTATTGTATGAGTAATGATGAACCCATACAGACAGTAAAACATCATGGTGAAAATTTTAGTGTAACAGATTTCCCCCTAAAGTGCGAAGTTTGAGACCATTCAAAGAGTGATGTGCTTTATCATTTCGAGGATTAGCTTGTGGACACCCCAATCGGAATCCTGTAAAAACATTCAATGCAAAACATATATATATATATCATTGTTGAGGTAGGCATTCCCATACTCAGATCAAACACTAACTAAAACTTGCTCTGTTGTAGAGATGATTTTACTATCACTTCAATAATGTAGACACAGTATGGACACAACCATTTGTTTATGAATAGTCTACTACATAATGAATAATAAAACTCCTCGCAGTCTGGATGGTGGAAACTATATTTAGGGTCTTGATTTCTGCTACCCGAACTAGTACGATTCTATCCATGCGATTGATTGTGTTAAATTCGAATATGGTAGAAACCACTTGATTACCAGTTAATGATGTGAATTGTTAACAAGTGTGAGAGAAACCACCAATAATGACAATGGCTCTCAAAGTACTCAGTACAATCCATGAAATGTGAATAAATGATCTGAAGTCCAAATTTCACAGAATTTTTTGATCGAAGGTCAATGATGCAACCTGTCGTCAAAGGCGAGAAACCTACTATTAAGGCATACAGATTCCAAGGTACTGAAGGATTCTAGATCAACTTCCTAGATGATGAGCTGTCATCGATAGAAATTGATCCGTCGTAGGAAAGCCCATGACACAAAACCATTAGATCAAGTTTTGTAGAAATATTTTTCAAGGACTCACTCAAAGATGGTCAACGCGAATGGAAACATATGTTTGCAAATGAATATTTTATTTGAATTGTCCTCTTGAACACATAACGACACTGCAGATGGTTTGGTGACAATTGACCTAAGCTAATACCCAACTGGTTGAAGACTTTCAATATGGTTTGATTAACTGATAGGAAAAGGATTTTCCCAACCCAGGTAGAAGTGTGACAAAAAGTGTCGTGTTCAAGAGTGGTAAACTGCTTTTTAAACAAAGTGTGACAAATGGATTCGTTTTCTCTCTTTTTCCCCACCATTTCTGGCAAGTACCTCTTTATTTTTGACAAGCTTGAGGAGGATAACATTTTCTTGTTATGTAAGCTCACCCTTCAGATGAGTCCAACTTAGTTTAAAATCAAACCCTAAGAAGGAGTGGTTCATTCCTGTTTGTAATCGACAGGTCATTTACTGTTAAATTTTAACGAGTCTAGTATAGGAGAAACCCGGTGTTTCTCAATTTTAGGGAGTCAGAAGAAAAACTTAAGGAAACTTCGTGGGTGTAATTTTTCGTAAATTTAGTCTCTCAAGCTTGAAAAAGGACAAAATAATACAGGAGAGAACTCTATTGACCATGATTAGTCAACATATACATTTTTCGTAAATAGTCCATTTCAGTCTGGAAAAGGAAGACTGTTCATTTCCTTTAACGAGTTCGAATAGTCAAGTACTCAGAAATATTTTCATCTTTAGAGAGTCTAAAAAGTGCTTAAAGGAGAACTCCAAGGTTTTTCTTTTTCATAATTTTAAAGAGTCTGAAAAAGTGATAAAAATTATTCTCCTTTGTCAAAAGGACCATTTCACCGAAAAAATCCTTTATTCTACACAAAAACTCAAAAATTAAACATACCTATTTATGATTAATAAAAATAATTTGGAAAAAAACTTTTCAAAGTGAAAAATAAACAAAATTATATTTTATTTATTCAAAAAATCTTATAAAATGGAGTTTTTCTAAATCATTTTTACCATTTGATTTCAGAGTGAAAATTGAGAGATTTTGGTAAAAAATGTTCCAGAGGAGATTACAGAAGATTTGCCCATCAGAATCGAAAACCGTCAGTTCCAGGTAATCCACATCATCCTTACCTTCATTTTTGTCCATTTACTTTCTTAATTTAGGGCTTAAATTGATTTTTAAGGAGGAAAATATGTTCAAAAATTCACTCACGGGGGTCTGCATGTAAAACACATGACACCTGCAAACCCCGACAATTTTGCAAAGGGAAAATTGTCGTGGTACCGCACCTTATGCATAAGACACATGAGGATCCACGCACTGTTTTTATGCAAAAAGTGCAGAGGCACCGTAAGAAAAATAAAATGAATAAATCTCCCAATTTAAACCAAATTTTCTCACTCAAATTGTTTTTGATCTTTCAATTTTTCCATTGTAGGATATCTACAATGCTTGACTGGAGAGAACGTGAGCATGAAGAGGTTGATGATGCTGCCATGTTACATCTTCCCATATTACGTGTATTGAGAGAATGCGGTTTGTACAAATTTTGGGCCATTCAGGGTATGAGGGCTCAAGTAGACTTACTTACCTGGCTAGTAAACAAATGGGATGTCCATGAATAATGCTTTATAATTGGAGGTGACCGGCTCGACATTGAGCTGGAAGATATAGACTTTCTCACAGGTTTATCAAAGAGGGGTGAGCCACTCTCTTTGTTTGGGGCTAGGGCAGGTGGCCAGTCTGTCACTAGCCTGCAAAAAGAATTTTTCAATGAATAAGTGGACCCCAAAGATAAATGCATTAACATAAAAACCATTATTCGTACTGAGCTCAAAGTGGTTGTGTTTATTGTAACCCGGTTGTGTGGGAGCGTAGCTCCACATGTTGCTACAAGATCCTAAATGAAAACTGTTGTTGACTGCTTTAAAGGCACCATTTTCAATTGGTGTGAGGCAGTGTTGGCCAATGTCAAAGGCCAACTGACTAGAGAAAAAAACGCGAAGTTGAAAAACTTAAGGTATGGAGTAATCATGGTTACATTTGCTCTAAAGAGAATTCCTTCACTGGCCCCACAACGTATTTTAGTTGATCATGGTAGAGTCAAAGAGCCTCAGATGGTCCAATTGGTTGCACTGATGGCCCGTCACAGTGAAGGCAATAAGGTTGCTCATTTCACTCCAGTTTATTTCCACTGGTTGGAGAATCAAATCTTTGTGATAGAAGATTTCCCTTATGCTAGGAAATATTTCCGCGGTGACTGAGAGATGTCTCTTCCTCCAGGGACACAGTGGGATGACTCAGGTAAGAATAATTTTGACATGTTCTAATTTCTAATTTTTATTTTGTTTTTGAATCCTCTAAAACTGATGAAAAAAATTTCAAATGTAGATGTGGGTCCATGTTGACCAGCCACTCTCCTTCCTTTTAACAAGAATCCAAGAGATCCAGCTGCAGCACCACCACCACCATAGGATCAGACAGCAGAGGTCCTTACCGACCTGGAAAACCATATGGAGCAATTGACTTTAGATATTCCAGAGACTACCATAGATGACATTCTGCTTTGCTTACAGAGATATGTTATCAAGGTTTCGGGACCGTTCAGGAGATTTCTGAGCAAGGTGGCATAGGTTGTAGTGTTTTATCGTGATCATCACCTTGGATAGTGGATGATTGATATTGTAGAATTATATCATTTTTTTGTATCACTTTTTTCTGATCATAAGGCATTTTGAACCTATGATTGAGGACGATGTAATATTTTTTGAAAACACTACTATTATGTTATGATATTACTACTATTTCTAGTTATTAGTCTTAACATGTTATCGAATGTTATTTTGATCTGTTGTTTTAATTATCGCAAATGTCTGTTTATAACACTAGAATCTACTTCATCAGCTAATGTGTTTAAATTTCTCAGAATATGTTGATACTCAATATAATCAAATTCTTGTTCCAAGAGACGAAATTTCAAAAATAATCTTAAAAACATTGGGTTTTTAATTGCATATACTCTATTCAATTGTAATACAACGAGTTTAAAATCTAACCTAACGATCAAAATTCAAATTCCAAATGAAATGGATTCAGACAATAACTCAATAACTGCGCTATACTCTGCAATATTGTTCGTCGTTTTACTGAGGCTTACCCCATTCATATATACTAACTCATCAGTGGGTGAATAAATAACCCAAGCTGCGGAAGAAATGTTTCGTGTACTACGACAAGCACCATCAGCAAAACTAATGTATGTTTTAAGGGACGTTGACATCTGCAAAATCAAGAGTGATCCAGATAAGCAAGGATAGTGGTAAAAACACACTTAAACTAGGCACAATCTTCTAATCTACAACACGCCAGCTTATAAAAATAACCAATATATAGGAAGATATCACAAGAATCAAAAGCATAATATCTCTTCAGATAAAGCCCATTTCTAGGTTTTCCTAAAGAGACCTCATCAAAGTCAATCAGTTCATAAGCCCCTTTTGCAAGCTATCACTAGAAAATATAATGACCATGCCACATGTGTTAAAATTTCCTATCCCCTATCTTATCGTTAGCTTGATCATAAACCAAGACTAGGTCTCCTTCTGAAAAAATAAGAGGTGTAACACTTCTATCATACTATGCTGTCATTCGTTTCGCATAAGCTTCGGTAGCTAATGCAACGGTGCGTCGACTCTCATCTAATTGATCTAAGTACAAAAAGTGTTTCTCCTCTTCAGAAGTGGCTGGTAGTAACTCTATGGCTAGTTGGAGTGACGGTATCTCGCATTCAATCGGTAATACCGCTTATAAATGTTAAACCAGTTGAAAAGGGGTAAAACCTTTCAATGTTTTTGCTGAGGTTCGATATTCCCAAAGTGCTGAAAAAATCATGGTATGGAAATTTGATTTATAAATTCCAATGATTTGTTTGATCATGATGACTAAAAATTTATTGATAGCTTCAACCAGACCATTAGCCTGCACGTAATAGGGTGTAGAACTGTCATGGCACAGGCGAAGTTGATCAGTCAGTTCGGTCATCATGATGTTTCGAAAATGACTCCCATGATCAATAATTATCGCTTGGGGTACACCAAAATGAGCAATCACATGATTTAACATGAAAGTAGTTGCAGTTTATCCATCTTCCGCAAATGTAAGCATCACCTCAGCCCATTTGGTAAAATAATCTACTGCGAGAATAATATATTCATGCCCCCCGGCCGAGTGAGGGTTACATGTAATGAAGTCAATGCCCCATTTTGCAAAAGGACCAATAGCAATTATAGGGTGAAGAGGAGCGAGTGGTGCACGCATCTTGCGATCAAAGATTTGACAGTTGTGGCATTTTCGGATAGCAGAAATACAATATTTAAATAAGACCAAAAATATCTAGCGCGCAATATTTTTTGGGCTGTGGCATACCCAGACATATCACTGCCACTTGCTCTAGAGTGACAGTCATTTAAAACCTTTTCAGCTTCGTCAAGAGTTAGACAACATCGAAAAACTGAGTTCGCTTCTCGACGATATAGTGTGTCACCAACAATATGATATTGCTCAGACTGGAAACGTATTTTTCATCGTTATGACCATGAGATTTCGGACCAAATTTTTTAGGTTTGGAGATAAATGATGATATCTCCATACCAAGGATCGATGGTACTGATAAGAAACAAAGATCCATCCACAATCAGATGTTCTGCCACAGTTTCTGTGTCAGTACTTGGGAAGTCACACATAAGTTCAGCGAATACCAATGATTTCTTTGATTTGGATTTTTCAAATTCCAAATCAAACTCCTGTAGGATAAAAATCCATTTGGATTATTTTCCCCCTAGCAGTTGTTTGGTCAAAATATACATCATAGGGTTACAATCAGAAATAATTGTTGTTTTACGTAATAGTATGTAATGACGAAATCATTGGAGAACTTGAACTGCTGCCAAGGCCAATTTCTCCACATGTGAGTATTTGATTTTGATTGGATGCAGATTGCGACTGAGATAATAAATCACATGTTCATTGTGGAATTCATCTTCCTGAACTAAGATCATGCCAATCGTAGAATTAGAGGCTGCTAGGTATAAAAAGTAATCTTTGTTGTAATTGGGAGGATGCAATAACGGTGCATGGGTCAACGTGTGTTTAAGAGCAGCAAAATATTGATCAGTGATCTCATCCCAAAATAAAGGAATATTCTGCTTTAACGACCTAGTAAAACCTTTGGTTAACTTAGCATAATCAGGAATGAATCGACGTAAAAAGTTCGCTTTCCTTACAAACTTTCGAGTTGGCGAAGAGTAGAAGGAGGAGGTAAATGGATGATAGCCTCAACCTTCGATGGGTCAACACAAATGCCTTCCTTTGAGACAACAAATCCCAACAATCATCTAGTTTCAACACAAAAGACACATTTGTGAGAATTCAGACGAATCTTATAATGCCTACATCTCATAAAGATAGCTCATAGATGATTAAGATGATCTACTCAGCGTGATGAATGAGCAGGTAAATCATCGAGATAGGGTTGCACAATGTGTTTAATGTCATGAAATGCATAAGAAATTACGCTCTGAAAAGTTGCTCCAGCGTTCTTAAGTACAAAAGGTAATTGCAATAAGCAAAAATCCCCCACGGAAAAATGAAATATGTTTTGGGTTGATCAGCAGGGAGTATGTTGATTTGATTGTAGGCAAAAAATCCATCCATAAATGAAAAAATTTCACTTCCGGAAAAATCGTCAATAATTTGATCGATATAAGGGGTTGGATAATTGTCTTTTGGAAAAGCTCGATTTATATCCCTATAATAAATACATACTCATATTTTCCCTTGTTATTTATTAATAGGAAAAATATTGGATACCCAATCCGTTAAATGAATCAGATAAATAAAACCTGCACGAAGTAATTTCTCAAATTCTTCTTTAATAGCGGCAGCTTTTCGCGGATGTATCTGACGTAATCTCTGTCGGACAGTTTTAGCATCTGGGTATGTTTTAATTTAATGAGCAACAATTGATGGATCGATTCTTGGAATTTCTTCATATGACCAGGCAAAAATGTCACAGAATTATTGAAATAGGACTTTATATGCTTGGATTTCATCTGGCGTACAAGAAGCGCCTATATGTATGTTTGCAACAATTCCTAGTTTCGCTGATATGTCAATAGGAACTGTCGTAGAAATGTTTACTAAGTTCAATTCAAAATCAAAATTTGTGAGAGGATTCTGGGGTTCATTGACATAATCAGTGGTAAAAATGGAGGAAAAATCAGTTTCAAAATGATCGAGATCAGGTAAAAACAAAGATCGATGATGTATATCTTCCCATGGTAATTCTTCTATAGATAAAAATTCACGAATATGCTCATCAGTATTGAATACTTGTTGAAAAGGATCCAGAATTGATGGCGAAGCTGAGCTTGATATCGAAAGTGATTCCTCATTGATCACATTCACTAGATTAGGTTTAGTTGAAGGAGTATCAAAAAATGACTGTATTACCTCACTCACGGGGGTCTGCATGTAAAACACATGACACCTGCAAACCCCGACAATTTTGCAAAGGGAAAATTTTCGTGGTACCGCACCTTATGCATAAGACACATGAGGATCCATGCACTGTTTTTATGCAAAAAGTGCAGAGGCACCGTAAGAAAAATAAAATGAATAAATCTCCCAATTTAAACCAAATTTTCTCACTCAAATTGTTTTTGATCTTTCAATTTTTCCATTGCAGGATATCTACAATGCTTGACTGGAGAGAACGTGAGCATGAAGAGGTTGATGATGCTGCCATGTTACATCTTCCCATATTACGTGTATTGAGAGAATGCGGTTTGTACAAATTTTGGGCCATTCAGGGTATGAGGGCTCAAGTAGACTTACTTACCTGGCTAGTAAACAAATGGGATGTCCATGAATAATGATTTATAATTGGAGGTCACCGGCTCGAAATTGAGCTGGAAGATATAGACTTTCTCACAGGTTTATCAAAGAGGGGTGAGCCACTCTCTTTGTTTGGGGCTAGGGCAGGTGGCCAGTCTGTCACTAGCCTGCAAAAAGAATTTTTCAATGAAGAAGTGGACCCCAAAGATAAATGCATTAACATAAAAACCATTATTCGTACTGAGCTCAAAGTGGTTGTGTTTATTGTAACTCGGTTGTGTGGGAGCGTAGCTCCACATGTTGCTACAAGATCCTAAATGAAAACTGTTGTTGACTGCTTTAGAGGCACCATTTTCAATTGGTGTGAGGCAGTGTTGGCCAATGTCAAAGGCCAACTGACTAGAGAAAAAAACGCGAAGTTGAAAAACTTAAGGTATGGAGTAATCATGGTTACATTTGCTCTAAAGAGAATTCCTTCACTGGCCCCACAACGTATTTCAGTTGATCATGGTAGAGTCAAAGAGCCTCAGATGGTCCAATTGGTTGCACTGATGGCCCGTCACAGTGAAGGCAATAAGGTTGCTCATTTCACTCCAGTTTATTTTCACTAGTTGGAGAATCAAATCTTTGTGATAGAAGATTTCACTTATGCTAGGACATATTTCCGCGGTGACCGAGAGATGTCTCTTCCTCCAGGGACACAGTGGGATGACTCAGGTAAGAATAATTTTGACATGTTCTAATTTCTAATTTTTATTTTGTTTTTTGAATCCTCTAAAACTGATGAAAAAAATTTCAAATGTAGATGTGGGTCCATGTTGACCAGCCACTCTCCTTCCTTTTAACAAGAATCCAAGAGATCCAGCTACAGCACCACCACCACCATAGGATCAGACAGCAGAGGTCCTTACCGACCTGGAAAACCATATGGAGCAGTTGAATTTAGATATTCCAGAGACTACCATAGATGACATTCTGCTTTGCTTACATAGATATGTTAGCGGGTTTCGGGACCGTTCAGGAGATTTCTGAGCAAGGTGGCATAGGTTGTAGTGTTTTATCGTGATCATCACCATGGATAGTGGATGATTGATATTGTAGAATTATATCATTTTTTTGTATCACTTTTTTCTAATCATAAGGCATTTTGAACCTATGATTGAGGACGATGTAATATTTTTTGAAAACACTACTATTATGCTATGATATTACTACTATTTCTAGTTATTAGTCTTAACATGTTATCGAATGTTATTTTGATCTGTTGTTTTAATTATCGCAAATGTCCGTTTATAACACTAGAATCTACTTCATCAGCTAATGTGTTTAAATTTCTCAGAATATGTTGATACTCAATATAATCAAATTCTTGTTCCAAGAGACGAAATTTCAAAAATAATCTTAAAAACATTGGGTTTTTAATTGCATATACTCTATTCAATTGTAATACAACGAGTTTAAAATCTAATCTAACGATCAAAATTCAAATTCCAAATGAAATGGATTCAGACAATAACTCAATAACTGCGCTATACTCTGCAATATTGTTCGTCGTTTTACTGAGGCTTACCCCATTCATATATACTAACTCATCAGTGGGTGAATAAATAACCCAAGCTGCGGAAGAAATGTTTCGTGTACTACGACAAGCACCATCAGCAAAACTAATGTATGTTTTAAGGGACGTTGACATCTGCAAAATCAAGAGTGATCCAGATAAGCAAGGATAGTGGTAAAAACACACTTAAACTAGGCACAATCTTCTAATCTACAACACGCCAGCTTATAAAAATAACCAATATATAGGGAAGATATCCACACAAGAATCAAGCATAATATCTCTTCAGATAAATCCCATTTCTAGGTTTTCCTAAAGAGACCTCATCAAAGTCAATCAGTTCATAAGCCCCTTTTGCAAGCTATCACTAGAAAATATAATGACCATGCCACATGTGTTAAAATTTCCTATCCCCTATCTTATCGTTAGCTTGATCATAAACCAAGACTAGGTCTCCTTCTGAAAAAATAAGAGGTGTAACACTTCTATCATACTATGCTGTCATTCGTTTCGCATAAGCTTCGGTAGCTAATGCAACGGTGCGTCGACTCTCATCTAATTGATCTAAGTACAAAAAGTGTTTCTCCTCTTCAGAAGTGGCTGGTAGTAACTCTATGGCTAGTTGGAGTGACGGTATCTCGCATTCAATGAGTAATACCGCTTACTAAATGTTAAACCAGGTTGAAAAGGGTAAAACCTTTCAATCTTTTTATTTGAGGTTCGATATTCCCAAAAGTCTTTGAAAAAAAGCAAGGTATGGAAATTTGATTTATAAAGACTGTAATTTGGTACAATCCTGATGACTAAATTTATTGATAGCTTCAACCGAGACCATTAGCACACGTAATAGGGTGTAAACTGGCATCATAACTTGCAATGTGATCAGTCAGTTCGGTCATCATGATGTTTCGAAAATGACTCCCATGATCAATAATTATCGCTTGGGGTACACCAAAATGAGCAATCACATGATTTAACATGAAATTAGTTGCAGTTTTTCCATCTTCCGCAAATGTAAGCATCACCTTAGCCCATTTGGTAAAATAATCTACTGCGAGAATAATATATTCATGCCCCCCGGCCGAGTGAGGGTTACATGTAATGAAGTCAATGCCCCATTTTGCAAAAGGACCAATAGTAATTATAGGGTGAAGAGGAGCGGGTGGTGCATGCATCTTGCGATCAAAGATTTGACAGTTGTGGCATTTTCGGATAGCAGAAATACAATATTTAAATAAGACCAAAAATATCTAGCGCGCAATATTTTTTGGGCTGTGGCATACCCAGACATATCACTGCCACTTGCTCTAGAGTGACAGTCATTTAAAACCTTTTCAGCCTCGTCAAGAGTTAGACAACATCGAAAAACTGAGTTCGCTTCTCGACGATATAGTGTGTCACCAAAAATATGATATTGCTGAGACTGGAAACGGATTTTTCATCGTTATGACCATGAGATTTCGGACCAAAATTTTTAGGTTTGGAGATAAATGATGATATCTCCATACCAAGGATAGATGGTACTGATAAGAAACAAAGATCCATCCGCAATCAGATGTTCTGCCACAGTTTCTGTGTCAGTACTTGGGAAGTCACACATAAGTTCAGCGAATACCAATGATTTCTTTGATTTGGATTTTTCAAATTCCAAATCAAACTCCTGTAGGATAAAAATCCATTTGGATTATTTTCCCCCTAGCAGTTGTTTGGTCAAAATATACATCATAGGGTTACAATCAGAAATAATTGTTGTTTTGCGTAATAGTATGTAATGACGAAATCATTGGAGAACTTGAACTACTTCCAAGGCCAATTTCTCCACATGTGAGTATTTGATTTTGATCGGATGCAGATTGCGACTGAGATAATAAATCACATGTTCATTGTGGAATTCATCTTCCTGAACTAAGATCATGCCAATCGTAGAATTAGAGGCTGCTAGGTATAAAAAGTAATCTTTGTTGTAATTGGGAGGATGCAATAACGATGCATGGGTCAACGTGTGTTTAAGAGCAGCAAAATATTGATCAGTGATCTCATCCCAAAATAAAGGAATATTCTGCTTTAACGACCTGGTAAAACCTTTGGTTAACTCAACATAATTAGGAATGAATCGACGGTAAAATTTTGCTTTCCTTACAAACTTTCGAGTTGGCGAAGAGTAGAAGGAGGAGGTAAATGGATGATAGCCTCAACCTTCGATGGGTCAACACAAATGCCTTCCTTTGAGACAACAAATCCCAACAATCATCTAGTTTCAACACAAAAGACACATTTGTGAGAATTCAGACGAATCTTATAATGCCTACATCTCATAAAGATAGCTCATAGATGAGTAAGATGATCTGCTCAGCGTGATGAATGAGCAGGTAAATCATCTAGATAGGGTTGCACAATGTGTTTAATGTCATGAAATGCATAAGAAATTACGCTCTGAAAATTTGCTCCAGCGTTCTTAAGTACAAAAGGTAATTGCAATAAGAAAAAGTCCCCCACGGACAAATGAAAGATGTTTTGGGTTGATCAGCAGGGAGTATGTTGATTTGATTGTAGGCCAAAAATCCATCCATAAACAAAAAAATTTCACTTCCGGAAAAATCGTCAATAATTTGATCGATATAAGGGGTTGGATAATTGTCTTTTGGACAAGCTCGATTTATATCCCTATAATAAATACATACTCATATTTTCCCTTGTTATTTATTAATAGGAAAAATATTGGATACCCAATCCGTTAAATGAATCAGATAAATAAAACCTGCACGAAGTAATTTCTCAAATTCTTCTTTAATGGTGGCAGCTTTTCGCGGCTGTATCTGACGTAATCTCTGTCGGACAATTTTAGCATATGGGTATGTTTTAATTTAATGAGAAACAATTGATGGATCGATTCCTGGAATTTCTTCATATGACCAGGCAAAAATGTCACAGAATTATTGAAATAGGACTTTATATGCTTGGATTTCATCTGGCGTACAAGAAGAGCCTATATGAATGTTTGCAACAATTCCTAGTTTCTCTGAGACGTCAATAGGAACTGTCGTAGAAATGTTTACTAAGTTCAATTCAAAATCAAAATTTGTGAGAGGATTCTGGGGTTCATTGACATAATCAGTGGTAAAAATGGAGGAAAAATCAGTTTCAAAATGATCGAGATCAGGTAAAAACAAAGATCGATGATGTATATCTTCCCATGGTAATTCTTCTATAGATAAAAATTCACGAATATGCTCATCAGTATTGAATACTTGTTGAAAAGGATCCAGAATTGATGGCGAAGCTGAGCTTGATATCGAAATTGATTCCTCATTGATCACATTCACTAGATTAGGTTTAGTTGAAGGAGTATCAAAAAATGACTGTATTACCTGATATGCTAATTCAAAAGGACTCAAAGGCATCGTGCCATTGAAAGAATCCAGTTCTGAGTCTGAAGGTACTATCCAAGGATCATCAAAGGAAATAGTACTTGATGTAATCATATTGATATTAGCAATAGGAGGTGGTGCGTTGGGAGCAGGCAAGGAAAAACTTCTTAATAAAGCAGAATCTTTAATTAAACCTACTCCAATATCTTTATAACGGATAGTCAATTTTCCGACATGTTGGATGCTATCAGTAGTGGCTGGGTCGGATGAATAATATGAGAGCTGATCTATTTTAACAATCTTTCCTTTATAAGGAAACATGGTGAGATGAATGTACGATGATATAACAGTAGTCATGGCGTAATACCAACTATGACCCAAGAGAAGGTTGTAATCCAGAGGGTCATCAACCACTTCCACATATAGATTAAAACGGTTTTTCCTTTGACCTCTATAGGTAGATAATGTAAAATACCATACAGATGGAATCCTCTTCCATCAAAAGCTTTGAGGATAGTCGGCGATTAGTTAAGTGTCAGAGAACCAAGTGATTTCCAACATTTTAACATCATGATATACATAGGAGCCCCTTCATCAATAACAGTACGAAAGCAACGTTTGGTTTTTACCAAAACTGGAATTTGAAAAGCCATTTGATGAGGTAGGTGGGGAGTAAAATTTTCCAAGACGAAGATCATTAGGTTCGAATCCTGAAGATCCATGGCTCCTATGGCTGAAAATAGTAATTTTATTTGTGCTGGAAATGATTGCAGCACTTCCAAAGCTGACAATGTTGAAGGGGAAAACGCCAAGTATTCAACAATATTGTAGTTCTGAGCAGCTCTCACATGTGGATTTAAAGTTGATTTATGAAGTACACCTTTAGCAGGCGGTTTGATTACTAAGTCAGGATTTGGTTTCTCGATCTGTAACGGATCAGAAACTGAGGGAGATGTAGTCGATGATGAATTATAATTTTCTACTTATTTACCACCAATAGGATTTTTACTACCATAAACTTACAATCGCATCGCAACCATCAAGATATCTTCTAACATATTCGAGGAAGATCCAATCATGTTACTGTGTTGAGCAGGAAAGAGATCCTTCAAGACAACAAGTGTGGGTGAACCCTTAACTAATTTCGATACCTCGGCTCTATTTGGGCACTCTTTAGTAAAATGTTCTTCATCGCAGATCAGTGAAGGATAACGAGGTTTTCATTTATCGTCAGTTGGTTCAGTTTTATCGTTTCTATCTTTTGAAGATGATTTTTCTTTTATTCTTACCTTTCTTCTTACCACCAGTTTTAGGTTTGGCTGTAGATGATTCTACAACATGAATATCGGTGGAAGTTTCAATGGAAGAATATACTTTTGGTGAACCGGGTAAAGTTATAATAGGAGAAGTCTTCTTGGAAGATTTCTTCTTACTCTTGCTAGTGTTAACAGAACCAATTACACCACCAGCGGCATGAGATCCTGAAGGAGTTGTAGTTAACCGATCAGGTCTTGGTAAATCGGGGATTTTGTCATACAAAGTACCTGACTATGTATATACAAGGTCAAGGTACTGAGCTTGAGCAATGACTTTCTCTTCTCTAACAACGCCTCCTTTGGCCACATCTTTAGTAATTTTGGACAATAATGATTTGATAAACCATTTAGCCAAAATCTGATCTGGAATAAAGACTTTCACTAAACGTCTCCTACGTCTCCATTCATGAACGTGATCAGATATGTATGTAGACGTAGATTGTTTTAATGAGGTCAACAATTCCGTACCATTTTCGTATCTGACAGGTAGCTGAAAATGGGTTAAGAAAGCAGTAGCTAGTGCATTAAAATTATTAAATGAGCCTCGTGGTAACTCAATGTACCATTTGGCAGCTAGACCAATGAGAGTTCTCTGAAAAAGACATAATCGAATCGAATCATCGATTAGTGAATTGGATGCACACCAGAGGTGATAATTCATAACATGATTAGATGGACCTTCTCCTGACTTACCTTCAAAATTTGGAATATCACTAGGAAACTTATTAGGCATCGGCAGCCAATACGGAAGATAAAAAATGGGATCATTTGTAAGGCACGATAGATCGGGTAAATCTAAATTTTATATGAATGGTAACCAATGGCTAGGGTCTTGATAACCTTGTGTGATCAAACCATTTCTAGGAGGAGGATATCCAGGATATCCTAGAATGGATGCGCATTAGGAATTGTGAAACCTCCCAGATAACCAAGATTAACCAGACCATACTGGGGTTGTTGAGGTACTTGATAAGGATACCCAGGATACAGTTGATACTAATATGTTGGATTTTGTGTAGCATGTCCAAAATGATATTGCCCTTGGTATGGTTGATAAGTAAATTGTGGTTGACTAGTGAGAATCGTACTTGTACCAGATTGTCCTGTAGGCATCTGGATCATAGTCAGAATTGTAGGTTCGGACTGTGGCATAGATACTTGAGGAATTTGCATTGATACAGGTGTTACATAATAATTTATCACTATCCATGCAATCACCATCTCGCCCATTGGAGGGTCATTTCTGTGACCAATAATCAGTTTCATGCCTTGCAAATACCATCATTGCATCCCTTCCCATGAGGACAACAATCCTTCTGTTGACTATTTCCTGAGAAGACCACTAAAAACACCTATTTTTGCCTTGGCACTGGTAGCCCATTATGCCTGTTAGTCATCAGTATTTTTCACCTATTGTTGATGACTAGATTCCTAGCTAAGTTTTCTAGAAGCTGATCTCCATATGTTAATTTGTCATCTAGAAAACCCCCAAACAGATTTTTTCTTTCCTAGCCCTTCCTGTCAACCTATGATTAGAGCAATCTTCAGTTTTCAAAGTCATGTCTTGTTTCAACAAAATATCCCAGTCTATAGTTGTCTTGGTCTTGCTGGTCTACTATCATTTTCCCCTTGGTTCTCATGAAACTCACTGTCCAATATTTGACAAAGTGTCTCCCTTCCTATCCTTGATCTTCTTTTCAAACACAATCAGAATCAATGAAAGTTGCCCCTAAGTTAGGTAGTGGCGCTTTAGAGAATCCCTTCCTTGAAAAAAACAACCTAAGCCAGAATCCTTTGTTCAATACCAAGCAGCCCTGAATTAGCGCTTAATCTGCAAAAGCAAACCTTGATATACCCTTAATTCGCGCCACTAACAAGCCTTGATGTCTCAGCAGTGCATATGCCACAATTCAAATTGATATTAGGTGGATTTACATTGTTTCAATGTCTTTCTCAGAAGCAGAAGTGTACCAGCATTCCAGAAAACATTATTAAAATTAACATGAGAATACAGTTGCTTCTCATGTGGTTTTGAGCCTAGGATGCAAGTACTAGACAGAGAGGTATTTCAATGAGCTCCTGCAAACATAGTCAAAAGGCACTACAAGGAAAGATAACATAGTTTGACAAAGGTATGAAATAGCATGACTGTGTAAAACCTCTTCCAAACATGAGCAGATGGTTGGTGACTATGTAAAACCTCCTCCAAACATGAGCAGAGGGTTGGTGACTGTGTAAAACCTCCTCCAAACATGAGCAGAGGTTTGGTGACTATGAAAACCTCCTCCAAGTATGAGCAAATGGTTAGGTCATTGGTTAAGACCTCCTTCATTTAATAAGCAGAGGGTCAGGAATAGAGGTGTAGCCTCATTTAAGGGCACAAGGCTAAAAAAGCTGCAAATATCCTTGAAAACTTGTTTTACACCTTTTTCTCCAATGGATGAAACCACTAACACAGCAGTGGTGTTTCAAGAATTGATTATATGGTTTCACTGTTTGAAAGGCATAACTTGAGTGCAGTGGGAAACAATTATATGATTATGTGTGGAAAAATGTTGTTAAGAAGATGGCCAAGTAGTGTTACTGTAATAATCAAAGAGGTTTGGTTTTTCTTCTATCAAAGATCTCCTTCAAAGACAACTTGCAGCTAAAATGAACAAAATTTGGACAGATTCATCAATGTGAAGAAAGGATATGGCAAGTGTTTTGAATTCAGAAACAACACTCACAGCAAATGAAGCATGCCACTGTCACAAACAAAGACTTTTTCCTTATGAAAACATGTAAAATACCTTGCTGTTGCATTTGATTGTAGGACGGGTTTTTTTTAAAAGGTGTTCCTTTTGATAAACAGATGATGGTGAAACCTAGGTGAATGAAAATGAGTTTTAAACCACAGTCAAAGAGAAATATCATGCATAGGATGCATCTATAATCATCAACATGGTTTTGAGCAAGTTTTCTTTTAAGGGACATATATAGACAAATAGTAAAAAAGAGTTTAGCCTTGAGATGATTTCTTCACTTAGGGAAAAGCAATATTTATAAAAAGCTTCAAGCAGCCCCCACAACACTTTATCATCAACTTAAATTGGATATGGGCCCCTTTGGCATTTTAAAAGTCATGTGAGTTTCGTTATAACAAAGGCATTTTTCAAAGAGGCGTTCAAACCCTCACAAAGTAAGTTCAAAAGGTTTGTCGACTTTAAAGGGAGTAATTTACCATTGCCAAGTCTCATTGTGCATTTCAAAACTCACCAAGTGCTCCCCTGGCTGTTCATCGAACCAAGCAAGAAGTTTCAAGCCATTTGCAAAGTTTTTAGAGCCTTAAAGCCTGCGTGGCGCGCCTGGAAAAGCGCGCGGTGCGTTTAGAGCAGAAATTACAAAGGCTTATAACGGTGGCACGACGCGCCTGTGTGCACGGTCACCACTGCCCGAAGGCCGACCCGACATCTTTTCTACTGTGCGGCGCTCTTCCATTTAAACGTGTCGCGCCTATTTGAATGACAAAAATGCCTTCAAAGGGTCTTGAGACTTGCTCAACTCATCAAGCAAGGGCCACAAGCCATCCTCAAGGTATTTTTTACCGCCCCTCGGTGCATTCGAAATTCTAAAGGGGTGATTGATGCCATGTTTTTCAAGACTAAAATAGTGATTGAAGAGTAAGGTGTTTGAGCAAAATCCAAGGTTTTGTTGCTATGATTGCCCAAGATTAGTATAGTGAAAGGTGGTGTGTTTGTATCAGTTTCAAAAAGCCTGAAATTGCCTTCAAACAAAGTGATAAACGTTGTACTAATGACACATACCATTTCAAGTGATAGAGGGGAGTGTTGAAACAATTTTAAGACACCCCTATTGTTTTTCAAAAACAATGATAGTGAAGGAGTATTGTTCTAAAATATGAAAGCTGGGTATATGAATAAAACTTCCTTTTTTATGATATGAGACAGCAACTCTGTAAATTTTCCATAGTTCAAAAAAGAAAAATCTGTGTTTGAAGGTCCCAAATTCAGTCTAGGAAGATGTTCTTCTTCCTGTGTTGAGCAGAGAGCCTCTAATTGCTGAAGGTGTCCTAGCAGTGGTAAAAACAAAATTAACCCCTGTCTGCAAAATCCAAGGTAAAACAATGTTTATAAGGTAAAGCCTTGTCATTTTCAAAAAGTCCTCTCTGTGTGATGAAATAGCCAAATCTGTGCAGCCTCCATTGTTCCATAAAATAGAGTGTGGTGAGAGATTTTGCAAGGTCAGTTGAGGGTGTTTTTTTTCTACCTCTGTAAAAACAGTGAATAGTAGATGAGTGTCCATATGGCGGTATATGAGACACGGGCCATCAAATACAAAAAAGAGGCTTCCAAAGCACAAGTGATATTGGAATAAATCATGGGTGAGTTCGATGAGAGCGAAGATGAAGATCAACCCAGAATAAAGAGGCCAAGAACCATGGGGCTCAAAAGAGCCCTTGAGAAACAAAAGGAAGAAGAAGCTGCCCTTCTCCAATATACCCCTCTCACTACATTGTTCACACAAGAGATAGAGAAAAATCAAGAAGCATGGCTTCAGAGCGTTAATGATCACTTGGAAAAGAAGTTGGAGAATGAAAATAGAGACTTGGACCTTCAACAGAGGATGACCGGGCATTATAAGAAGCTAAATTAGTTTTTTCGGCGGAAATTGAAGGTCGCACAGGAAAAACTCAAGGATGCTCAAAAGAGGCGTCCGGCACCAAAATTGAGGAAAGACACCTCAAAGATAAAAAATTTGGCCTCAGCCTCACAGCATGTTTCTGAAAACCCCTGAGGGTCATGCTCGCCGAAATTGGGCGAAATTCGACAAATTTTAGGTTTTTGTCATTTTTTGGGTTTTTGGCTAAAACTCATGGGCATCGCCATCTCAGTTTGGGGCATCCTCAAAGAATGAAAATGGTATCATTGGATGCCATAATTTTAGGGGCATATACTCAATTATTTTTAGATCAATTGAAGATCATTTTCTCCCCCAAGATGGCGAAAAACACTTGCTTTTTCTACACTCTCCCCCGTTTATCAGCACGACCTATTTTTTGGATTTTTACACACAGATCATTTTTTGGAGGACTTCCAGTAGTCAGTTTGGAGAAAACTAAGAATTTTCAGAAGACAGACATTCATAGCTTTCCAACAAACCATCACAGGCCTCGTTTCGACATAGGGAAGGCCTCCAAAAGTTTCCTTCAAGTCAAAGAACTTTCTGCTGATGTATTTCTTAAGTATTTTTGAGAAAAATGTACCTTTCAAAAGTGACTTTTCCTCGTGTGCGTTTAGCTATTTTTGTGCATGGTTAGTTAGGAAAAGTCAATTTATTTTCCTTTTTTAGCATTTTTGAGATATTTTATTAGATATTTTGTGCCTTGGGCTTTGCAAAGCCTCAAGGAAAAAATCAGATATTTTGGATAGGCCAATGAGATTGCAAGTTGAACTAGGAGGTTTTCCCTCATATTGGCCTATATATTCCAAAGGCTTTCATTGTAAACAAGGCTGAACTTGATGAATAGAAGCAATATATGGTTATACAAGCTTGGAAGAAACACTTGTGTCATGTATTTGGAAAGTTTCTTGAATGCTTTTGGATGATGAAAGAGGACTGTTGTTGGATTCCATGACTTGGTAGAATGGTATAATGTCTCTCTCTTTGTTTTGTTTCTTAGTTTTCATTCATAATTCCATGTTCTTTCTTGCTATAAGACAGTATAGAATATATTTGAGACATGCCCTTGGAGGCACCTCAAATTTCCTGTTTCTTTATAGCTTCTATGTTTTCTTCATTCTTAATCATATTAAAGAATCCTTGATTGCTCTTTAATAACTGAAGAATATTGTTTGCTTGTTTCATTTATGGTTTTATGCATGCTAAGTATGATTCATGGTATATCTTTCTTACTCATGGCTAGTCATAGCTCCACCTTTGAAACCTTTCTTTGATTGATTAGATTGTCATTTGTTGAACCAAGGAGGTCTTGTACAGATCTTTCCCTTTGCCTAAAACTATGCAATCTTACTTCAAAATGCCCAATAGCTTGAAATACTATGCTTAGGCATTTCCTCATAGTGATTTGAGTTGTTTTTTTGTCTTGAATGTATTTCCTTAAAGTCTGATAGCAATTTCCTAAAGTTAGAGAGTCATATATCTCTATGCATGGCTTGAATGTTTATTTCTATGCATTGATCAGTTTATAGTTACATTTCTCATGATCAATGGTTAGCCCTACCATGTTTATGTCAACTATTTAACTATTTACGTTTGAAATCCTTTTTTATTCACAAAATTAATGTCCATCTCACTCCATTTTACCCAAATATCCATTTTACCTCGAATCAAATTGGCCCTTCAACAACCTTGTATCACCATATAACAACTTTCATGACCTTTTAGACCCCATAGCCCACTTTATCTGACATCTTGTTACCTATCTTAGTCTTTGATCAGTTCATCCCTCACAACCTAAAAACCAAAAACCTACTCCATAACTAGCCTAAAATCAATAACACAATAAGAAAACACACATATATCCCTTACACAAATAGAGAGAGCCCTCTCTAAGTCCAAGAAGGCTAGGTCCTTAGGCTCCAAAGATTGGTTTGATGTTACACCATCATTTTTCTTTCCAATCAGCCAAATCATGGGACCCTAACATAATGCCGATCATGGTGGGACTTTGATTCAAAACGTCCTTGGTATCCCTTAGGAGCTCTCAAAATCTCTGTCAAAATTAGAAAACTTAGGTATTGTCTTAAGAGTAGAAACTTGCTCCTTCACCATCTTAGCAAAATGTTGATTCAGTTATAGAAAACTCTTCCAAACCTGAGGGCTACATATAGGAAACTCAGAAAACCCCAAAATATCTCTAGATTGGTGTTTATCAATATTGGTGGCGAACTAAAAATTCACCTGGTGACTCCACTAGCCTCCAGTAGGCCTTACTACTTTGCTAAATTTTAGAATACTATCTGATCAGCCACCTCATCACCACCTTAACATAATGGAGATCATGGTGGGACTAACTGAGTACATAACAGTCTAGCAAACTCTTGTAGATTCATTAGTATTTCAAAATTTAAACAGGAAAGAAGTCCATAGAATTATTTAGAGTAAACTCTTTTTTGTTTCAACACAATAGAAAAGTGATGAATTAGGTTTAGAACACTCTAATAAACCATAGGTTGCACATAAAAACTCAAAAAACCCCAAAAACATCCCCTGATTGGCTTTTCCTAGTCATTGGTGGTGGACCATACACATATACTCTCAAAACAACTAAAAATCCACCTGGAGACTCCACTAGCCTCCAGTAGGCCTTACTACTTTGCTAAATTTTAGAATACTATCCGATCAGCCACCTCATCGCCACCCTAACATAATGGTGATCACGGTGGGACTCTGAGTGATAAACAAACTTAGATTCCCTAAAATTTCCCGCAGCCTTAGGAATACTATCTGATTGACTTATCCTACTGCTCACTAACATAATGGTGATCATGGTGGGACCTTCCGAGTTAGTGAAAATCTAAGTACTCCTTAGTAATTCTCGAAGTCTCAATCAAACTTAGAAAACTTAAGTGTTGTTTGAAGAGTAGAATCTAGCTCTTTCACCATCTTAGCAAAATGATGATTTAGTTATAGGAAACTCTTCCAAACCATAGGGCTTCATAAAAACTCAAAAAACCCCATAAACATCCCTAGATTGGCTTTTTATCAGTTATTGGCGGTGGACCATAAACACATATCTTTAAAAACAACAAAAAAATCCACCTGGAGACTCCACAACTCTCAATAGACCTAAAGACTCCACTGGAGGAAGAACCTAAAACATGACCAGTCATCCTAGAAAGAAAAAGCACTCAAGCCTTAGTTGGATTCAAGAAATTATTGTCTTTATCTATAACTATGTTCTATCCTACTTTGAGCCTGATCAAGAATACATTGATGAGATCTACATTGATCACTAGAAATATCTCAAACCTCGAAAAGCTAAGCCTCAAATTTCAGACCATGAGCAGGCTTATACATCTGTTCTTACCCCAGATTCACCTATGGAAAACCTAGCAAAACATGAGCCTCATGCTACCTTTCCCACTTTGGCTGAAACCTCAAACGGTCATAAATCTCTTTTTACACTACCTATATCCACAAAGGTCCCAGAAAGATACAAGCCTCTGGTTTTACCTCCCATCTTCTGAGCCCTCCCTACAAATCTTCAAAATAAATTACCCAAATTTGATGGAGAAAACTCCAAAGTCATCGCTGAAGAGCACATCCAAAATCTTGAGAATTTACTTGACCTTTATGAAATATAAGAAGATGATGTGCGTATTAGAATGTTTTCCTTATCATTACAAGGAAAAATTAAGAGTTGGTTTAAAGACCTTCTAGCTGCAAGCATTACCAAATTTCATCAGTTCACTCAAATATTCCTAGATAGGTGGGTGGTCATGGGTAATAAAGTTCTCATCATAAAGGAATAAAATCAGTTAAAAAGACAACCAGGGGAGACAATACAAAACTTTTCAACCAGGTTCAATAAAGTATACCATGCAATGCCTACTAACATAAAGCCACCCCTCGAATGTGCTCTCTTGCACTACCCAAATTCTTTCGACCCAGAGATGGTTTTCCAAATAAGAGATAAAGATCCTTTGACCCTAGAAGAAATGAAAAGGATAGCAGTTGATGTAGAATTCAACATACTAAATAGGGAGGCACAACTAAGAATAATAGATAAAGACATAGCAAATCAAGAGAGACTAATATCTTTAGAGGAAAAGTTGGAAAAATTGGTATATGATTTCAGCAAACTAGAGCATCTACTTGACAAGAAAAGAGAAAGACACAAATTTAAGGTTAACACTACTTATTCAAACCAACCTACAGTTCTTCCTCGGGATGAACACAGTCAACTATTACAAGACAAGAGTTATAAACAAAGTATGCCTAATGAGAAAGTTGCAAATAAAAACATAGAGGAATGCTCTAAAGAAACTATCAGCCATTTTGAAATCAAAAATTATTAAATGGAAGAAGAATTAAAACCTTTAGATTCTCTACCCTTATGCTTTAAATCATTCCATACTTTGAAAGAAAATTTGCATCCTAAAGATCTCTTAGCAGTTATTCAGGAAACCCCTGCTCAAGTTAACTCTCACCTAAATCAAGGAAATTTGATTGAAGAGGAATTCAAATCTGAGATAGAAGATAAATCAAAACCTGTAGGATCTTTACCTTTATGTTGGGAGTCATTTGAGTTCATAAAAGCAAATTGGCCTCCTAAGAATCCATCAGAGGAAACTCATAAATCCCATGCTTATTATCCCAAACATCAAGAAGAGTTGAGTGAGGATGAGTTCAGATCCGAAATAGAAGATAAATCAAAACCTGTAGGATCTCTACCTTTATGTTGGGAGTCATTTGAGTTCATAAAAGCAAATTGGCCTCCTAAGAATCCATCAGAGGAAACTCATGAATCCCATGTTTATTATCCCAAACATCAAGAAGATTTGAGTAACGATGAATTCAGATCCGAAATAGAAGATAAATCAAAACCTGTAGGATCTCTATTTTTATGCTAGGAGTCATTTGAGTTCATACAAGCAAATTTGCCTCCTGAAAATCTATCAGAGGAAACTCATGAATCCCATGTTTATTATTCCAAACATCAAGAAGAGTTGAGTGAGGATGAATTCAGATCCGAAATAGAAGATAAATCAAAACCTATAGGATCTCTACCTTTATTCTGGGATTCATTTGAGTTCATAAAAGAAAATTGTCCTCCTAAGAATCTATCAGAAAAAACTCATGAATTACACGCTAACTATCCTCAACATCACAAAGAATTGGTTGAAGATAAAAACAAGCAAGAAATGAAAGAGAACCCATAGGATCTCTCTAAAGGCATAAGTAATGATTCATCATCTCTCATGAGTGAAGCCCAAAAATACATTCATCCTCCAAATCAGATTTCCCAAGAGAAAGAGGATTATTGTAGTTATATCCAAAGAGAAATGAAAATGCCTCCCTTTTTAACTGAAGAGGAAATAGATCAACTTATAAACATGCAGACAACCTCTGAAAATTCATATAACCAAAAATTTTCTGATCTTTCTCCTGTTAATATTGCATACCATGAGTCAAAAAATAGATTTGTAAATCAATTTGAAGAAAAGCAATCTGATAGTCCAATATGCATGGCTGGTGACATTAATTATATTAATGATTCTCCAAGGTTTGATCAATATGTTGATGATTATGATATCCAAACAGAAACTAACCTTGCAGAGCTATCAAAAATTGAATTGTGGGACGAAGTTCATTATCATCAAGTTGAAAAAAGTAAGCAACCAATACAGGTCACCTATGACACTGATGAGGAGAGCCTTGAGATTTTAGAAGTAAGTGAAGAGTCTCTGACTTTTTGATCTACTTAACTTCAGTCCATCAGAAATAACATTCACATAATTGGAAATCAACAGTCTTTTAGCTTTGATGATGAGGTTGAAGAGGATGATGAAATACTTGAGCATGTTGTAAATGAGAAGCCTTTTCCTGAAATGGTTGAGGAAATCATTTTGGACATGGAATCTTCCTTAACTCCAGATTTGCAGACACCAAGTTCCATTGAGTTACAAATTGCAGATGAAGAAATAGAGGTTGATAAACACATGAGAGTTGTCACACTATCCCTTCAAGATGATTTGCTATCAAAGTGTATCCCTTCTCATCAACATAACGACCTCCACACAGTTTTCAGTCCACTTAATCAGAACATATCAGCTTGGAAAGAAAACTACACTGCAATATATGATGAGTCTAACAATTCAAGTGATCATGAGAAAGGGGAAGATTTTCTTTACCAGGAGAATCCCAAATATAGCCAAGTGGAAGAAAGAATAGTCCTGAATGAAGCCTATATATCAAATCCTCTAGATCAGGTATTATTCCAAGATCCATTTTTTTTTTTCCTTGAGAAATCTGAAGGAGTAGTGGGTTCTATCATGAACAAGTTGCTACCAAGAATGAGAAAAAACTTAAGCACTACTGTCCGAAAACAAGACAAATGGAAGTGGCCTTTTCATCACTTCAGCATCATGAAAGAACTAAACCAGAGTCACCCATGTAATCATCTACTTGACTGGTTACATTGGAAAAGAGAGATTCACCAAATAAATGTCTATTGTGTATAGATTAGATTAGGATAGATAGACAACAGTGGAAAATAAGCTCAGCCTTGTGAGCATCTTTTCAATTCTAGATTGTTTGAAGAAAAAGTGAAAAAGAAAAAAATACAAAAATAGTAAAAAGTAGAAAAAGAGGGCAGTTTCTAAAAGCAATGGTACAACCCCATATCCAAAAATAGTCATGCTGAAAGCGAGCAAGTCTAAATGCTACTACTAGTGCTCAAAAGTCTTGTTCAGTCTAGCCTAATCATAACTAAACATGTTTTAAATTTATTTGCTGATAAGTTAGTGAGAGAAGAGATAGTCAAATTGTGTAAGCTTGACTTGTCGAAGAAAATAGATTAGGAAAATATACTAGTTCCACATGCTCAAAACAGAACCAAAGAGGAAAACAGGGATGAAAAACAAACTATGTATCCTAGCCCTGATTTTTCTAAATTTCATTTTCATGCAAAATAATATTTTTGTACAGCTTGTCTTTCATGCCACAAGTACACGACAAATCAGACTGTCTAATCTTGATTTGGTCATTTTTCAATTTCATGTTCTAGAATAGTGAATAAAATCCTGTCAAACAACTTAATCTTGACAGTCGATCTAGCATAGGTAGAGAAACAAAGGAGTTCATCAGTTTAATCTGAGCTCTCGGAAGATATAAGTGTAGCATTAGATAGTTTATATTCTGAAAAATATCATGTCAAAAGATTGCTAGTCAGAATGCACCTAAAAAAGAAAAATGTTAGGAAATATAACTGGGTAGGTAGAGATATTTTTTAGGCTAATCATGCTATCAATTTTTAAAAATGGCATCAAGAAAGAATGAAATTTGCGCTAATGGGTAAGGCACTAGTCTTCATAAGCCAAAGATATGCAATTCTGGAAACCTCCTGAAAAGAAACTGCCCTCCCCAAATGGAGCCATTGTTAGTCATCAATATTTTTCACCTATTGTTGATTACTATATTCCTAGCTGAGTTTTCTAGAAGCTGATCTCCATATGTCAATTTGTCATCTAGAAAACACCCAAACAAATTTTTGCTTTCCTAGCCCTCCCTATTAGCCTATGATCAAAGCAATCTTCAGTTTTCAAAGTCATGTCTTGTTTCAGCCAAATATCCCTATCTATAGTTGTCTTGGTCTTGCTGGTCTACTATCATTTTCCCCTTGGTTCTCATGAAACTCACTATCCAATATTTGACAAAGTGTCTCCCTTCCTATCCTTAATCTTCTTGTCAAACAAAATCAGAATCAATGAAAGTTGCCCCTAAGTTAGGTAGTGGCGCTTTAGAGAATCCCTTCCTCGACAAAAACAGCCTGAGCTAGAAGCCTTTGTTCAATACAAACCAGCCCTGAATTAGCGCTTAATCTGCAAGAGAAAACCTTGATATATCCTTAAGTCGCGCCACTAACAAGCCTTGATGTCTCAGCAGTGCATATGCCACAATTCAAACTAATATTAGGTGGATTTATAGTTTTCAATGTCTTTCTCAAAAGCAGAAGTGTACTAGCATTCCAGAAGACATTATTAAACTTAACATGAGAAAGAAGTTGCTTCTCATGTGGTTTTGAGCCTAGGATGCAAGTACTAGACAGAGAGGTATTTCAATGAGCTCCTATAAACATAGTCAAAAGGCACTACAAGGAAAGATAACATAGTTTGACAAAGGGATGAAATAGCATGATTGTGAAAAACCTCCTCCAAACATGAGCAGAGGGTTGGTGACTGTGTAAAACCTCCTCCAAACATGAGCAAAGGGTTGGTGACTGTGTAAAACCTCCTCCAAACATGAGCAGAGGTTTGGTGACTGTGAAAACCTCCTCCAAGTATGAGCAGATGGTTAGGTAATTGGTTAAGACCTCCTTCATTTAATAAGCAGAGGGTCAGGAACAGAGGTGTAGCCTCATTTAAGGGCACAAAGCTAACAAAGCTGCAAATAGCCTTAAAAACTTTTTTTACACCTTTTTCTCCAATGGATGAAACCACTAACACAGCAGTGGTGTTTCAAGAATTGATTATATGGTTTCACTGTTTGAAAGGCAGAGTTTGAGTGCAGTGGGAAACAATTGGATGATTATGTGTGGACAAATGTTGTTAAGAAGATGGCCAAGCAGTGGTACTGTAATAATCAAAGAGGTTTGGTTTTTCTTCTATCAAAGATCTCCTTCAAAGACAACTTGCAGCTAAAATGAACAAAATTTGGACAGATTCATCAATGTGAAGAAAGGATATGGCAAGTTTTTTGAATTCAGAAACAACACTCACAGCAAATGAAGCATGCCACTGTCACAAACAAAGGCTTTTTCCTTATGAAAACATGTAAAATACCTTGCTGTTGCATTTGATTGTAGGAGGGGTTTTTTTTAAAAGGAGTTCCTTTTGATAAACAGATGATGGTAAAACCTAGGTGAATGAAACTGAGTTTTCAACCATATTCAAAGAGAAATATCATGCAGAGGATGCATCTATAATCATCAACATGGTTTTGAGCACGTTTTATTTTAAGGGACAGATATAGGCAAACAGTAAAACAGAGTTTAGCCTTGAGATGATTTCTTCACTTAGGGAAAAGTCATATTTATGAAAACCTTCAAGCATCCCCCATAGCACTTTATCATCAACTTAAATTGGATATGGGCCCCTTCGGCGTTTTAAAAGTCATGTGAGTTTCATTATAACAAAGGCATTTTTCAAAGAGGTGTTCAAACCTTCACAAAGAAAGTTTAAAAGGTTTGTCGACTTTAAAGGGAGTAATTGACCGTTGCCAAGTCTCATTGTGCATTTCAAAACTCACCAAGTGCTCCCCTGGCTGTTCATCGGACCAAGCAAGAAGTTTCGAGCCATTTGCAGAGTTTTTAGAGGCTTAAAGCCTACGTGGCGCACCTGGAAAAGCGTGCGGTGTGTTTAGAGCAGAAATTACAAAGGCTTATAACAGTGGCACGGCGTGCTTGTGCACGCTGTCACCACTGCCCGAAGGCTGACCCGACACCTTTTTTACTGCGCGACACTCTTCCATTTGAACGTGTCGCGCCTATTTGAACGACCAAAACGCCTTCAAAGGGTCTTGAGACCTACTCAACTCATCAAGCAAGGGCCACAAGCCATCCTCAAGGTATTTTTTACTGCCCCTTGGTGCATTCGAAATTCTAAAGGGGTGATTGATGCCATGTTTTTCAAGACTAAAACAATGATTGAAGAGTAAGGTGTTTGAGAAAAATCCAAGGTTTTGTTGCTATGATTGCCCAAGATTAGTATAGTGAAAGGTGGTGTGTTTGTATCAGTTTCAAAAAGCCTTAAATTTCCTTCAAACAAAGCGATAAACCTTGTACTAATGACATAGACCATTTCAAGTGATAGAGGGGAGTGTTGAAACAGTTTTAAGATGCCCCTATTGTTTTTCAAAAATATTGATAGTGAAGGAGTATTGTTCTAAAAGATGAAAGCTGGGTATATGAATAAAACTTCCTTTCTTATGATATGAGACAGCAACTCTGTGCATCCACCATAGTTCAAAAAAGAAAAATCTGTGTTTGAAGGTCCCAAAGTCAGTCTAGGAAGATGTTCTTCTTCCTGTGTTGAGCAGAGAGCCTATAATTGTTGAAGGTGTCCTAGCAATGGTAAAAACAAAATTAACCCCTGTCTGCAAAATCTAAGGTAAAAAAGTGTTTATAAGGTAAAGCCTTTTCATTTTTAAAAATTCATCTCTGTGTGATGAAACATCCAAATCTGTGCAACCTCCATTGTTCCATAAAATAGAGTGTGGTGAGATATTTTTCAAGGTCAGTTGAGGGTGTTTTTTTTCTACCTCTGTAAAAATAGTGAATAGTAGATGAGTGTCCATATGGCGGTATATGAGACACGGGCCATCAAATACAAAAAAGAGGCTTCCAAAGCACAAGTGAGATTGAAAGAACTCATGGGTGAGTTCTATGAGAGCGAAGATGAATATCAACCTAGAAGAAAGAGGCCAAGAACCATGGGGCTCAAAAGAGCCCTTGCAAAACAAAAGGAAGAAGAAGCTGCCCTTCTCCAATCTACCCCTCTCACTACATTGTTCACACAAGAGATAGAGAAAAATCGAGAAGCATGGCTTGAGAGGGTTAATGATCACTTGGAAAAGAAGTTGGAGAAGGAAAATAGAGACTTGGACCTTCAACGGAGGATGACCGAGCATTATAAGAAGCTAAATCAGTTTTCCCAGCGGAAATTGAAGGCCGCACAGGAAAAACTCAAGGAGGCTCAAAATAGGCGTTCGGCACCAAAATTGAGGAAAGACACCTCAAAGCTCCAAATTTTGGCCTCAGCCTCACAGCATGTTTCTAAAAACCCCTGAGGGTCATGCTCACCGAAATTGGGCGAAATTCGACAAATTTTGGTTTTTGTCATTTTTTGGGTTTTTTGCTAAAACTCATGGGCATTGCCATTTCAGTTTGGGGCATCCTCAAAGGATGAAAATGGTATCATTGGATGCCATAATTTTAGGGGCATATACTCAGTGATTTTAAGATCAATTGAATATCATTTTCTCCCCCAATATGGCGAAAAACACTCGCTTTTTCTACACTCTGCCCCGTTTATCAGCACGGCCTATTTTTTGGGTTTTTACACACAGATAAGATTTTTTAGGACTTCTAGTGGTAATTTTGGAGAAACCTAAGAATTTTCAGAAAATATACATTCATATATTTCCAACAAGCCATCACGGGCCTCGTTTTGACATCGGGAAGGCCTTCAAAAGTTTCCGGCAAGTCAGAGGATTTTCTGCTGATGTATTTCCTAAGTATTTTTGAGAAAAATGTACCCTTCAAAAGTGACTTTTCCTCATGGTGCGTTTAGAATTTTTGAGATATTTTATTAGATATTTTGTGCCTTGGGCTTTGGAAAGCCTCAAAGACAAAATCAGATATTTTGGATAGGCCAATGAGATTGCAAGTTGAACTAGGAGGTTTTCCCTCATATTGGCCTATATATTCCAAAGGCTTTCATTGTAAACAAGGCTGAACTTGATGAATAGAAGCAATATATGGTTATACAAGCTTGGAAGAAACACTTGTCTCATGTATTTGGAAAGTTTCTTGAATGCTTTTTGATGATGAAAGAGGACTATTGTTGGATTCCATGACTTGGTAGAATGGTATAGTGTCTCTCTCTCTATTTTGTTTATTAGTTTTCATTCATAATTTCATGTTCTTGCTTGCTATAAGACAGTGGAGAATAGATTTGAGACATGCCCTTGGAAGCACCTCAAATTTCATGTTTCTTTATAGCTTCTATGTTTTCTTCATTCTTAGTCATATTAAAGAATCCTTGATTGCTCTTTAATAATTGAAGAATATTATTTTCTCTTTTCATTTATGGTTTTATGCATGCTAAGTATGATTCATGGTATGCCCTGCTTACTCATGGCTAGTCATAGCTCCACCTCTAAAACCTTTATTTGATTGATTAGATTGTCATTTTTTGAACCAAGGAGGTCTTGTACTGATCTTTCCCTTTGCCTAAAACTATGCAATCTTGCTTCAAAGTGCCCAATAGCTTGAAATACTATGCTTAGGCATTTCCTCATAGTGATTTGAGTTGTTTGTTTGTCTTGAATGTATTTTCCCAAAGTCTGATAGCCATTTCCTAAAGTTAGAGAGTCATATATCTCTATGCATGGCTTGAATGTTTATTTCTATGCATTGATCAGTTTATAGTTACATTTCTCATTATTAATGGTTAGCCCTACCATGTTTATGTCAGCTATTTAACTATTTATGTTTGAAATCCTTTGTTTTTCACAACATTAATGTCCATCTCACTCCATTTTACCCAAAGATCCATTTTACCTCGAATCAAATCGGCCCTTCAACAACCTTGTATCACCATCTGACAGGTTTCATGACCTTTTCGACCCCATAGCCTAGTTTATCTGACATCTTTTTACCTATCTTAGTCTTTGATCAGTTCATCCCTCACAACCTAAAAACAAAAAACCTACTTCATAACTAGCCTAAAATCAAGAACACAATAAGCAAACACGCAGATATCCCTTACACAAATAGAGAGAGCTTTCTTTGAGTCCAAGAAGGCTAGGTCCTTGGGCTCCAAAGATTGGTTTGATGTTACACTGTCATTTGGCTTGCCAATCAGCCAAATCACAGGACCCTAACAATGCCCTCGCGCCAATGAGGAAAATTAACACTGAGCCGCACCAGCTGGCGCTCTGTCCTAGTTAAGCAACCATGCCAATCTTCTTATGGAAAGTTTTTTTAAAAAAGAGGCGAATTTTTTACCACAACAACTTCGTGGATGAGTCATAGGAAGTGGTTTGACTGAATAGCCACGGCCTTCCTCCTTTGGCCTCTTGTTTCCACCTTTTGGTGAAACCTCCCAAGGGATAAGGCCTCCCTTCCACTATTGTAGGGATTCCAACCTCCTTCTCTCCTCTATAAATATATCCATCTTCCATTGATGTGCGGATGGTTCAACAGGTTATAGCTGAATAGATTAAGGTTTGAACATGTTCTAGTTGAACTTGTAGGAAGGAAACTATAGCTGGGCAACTATTGAGAGCCAAGCTGAAGAGACAGAGCTTCGTCTAGATTCCCGATTGGATTTTTTGAGACATGCTCCAATACAAGACCCGCCGAAGGAAGATCATAGCGTTATAGAATTTGGTTGTAATCTCCCTTTTGTCATTTATAATATAAGTGACTCTGATTTTGGTTCCATTCATATGTTCATTTCTTTATTTAATGCAATTAACTATATCCTCTCTTACTGATATATAGTTACATGCTTTAGATTTTACGGTGTATGTCATTGTTTCCTTGCATGTGTACAGGTGTTCGGACGTGTCGAATGGAAGAATCATGATCTGTCAAGCGAGGGACGGGAAACGTCATATTTTCTTCAACGACAACTACGTGGGATTTGAGGTAGGATACTCATTGTGATATTTATCTTTTTGTAACTAGGAACCAACTTCATTGCGTGACTTGATTGTTGCTAGACCCGATCTGGGCTAGTGGGATCGTCTCTATCCGTAGAGGGGATTTACCTCTTCAACAAACTGGCGACTCCACTAGGAGTTAGTTGGAGTTAGTCTTTCCTCTTTTGGTTTTGTTTGGCTTTTGATTGATTTATTTGCTCTTCCGGTTTGCCTCCTTTGGTGTCAAACCCCTGTTCAGCCCCCAGAAGACCTCATCTAGTCTTTGTTTATCCTTTTTCATATTTTTCACATAGTAAACTCGGTTGGCACGGTTTAGCTCTTGACAGTCGCGCCAGCTAGCGCTTGTTTCTAGTTAGACCCCCGCGCCAATGCCTTTTTGGCGTATATTACAGCCAAACAACCGTGCCAACTCTGCTTGGTGTTAGGGTTTGCTTGCTTTTGGCCTCCTTGAGATTGCGTTTTGGTCCTGGTGTTATTTTTTTGATTGCTTGATGTAAAATGGAATGAATACCTTGTTTTGAACTCGTGCTTTGGAAGTCCTTTTTGTGCTTGACCTCATATGTCTTGTAGCCTTTTGAGGAATTTCATTACAAAGTGTTTAAAACAACGATTGAATTATTAGTGTGGTTTTGCATCCCTTTTGCATTCATCCTTCGATTAAGAAGATTTGCGTTCATTTAGTTTTAATCTCAAAGTTTTCTTTTTGTTAAAATGCATTAGATCACATTGCATTGAAAAGTATTTTTGAGATTTAGCATTGAACTTAGATCACATTGTTTAATGATTGAAAGCTAAAAAATGCATCGAGTGCATTCTCTTTCATTAAAAGCATGCATTAAGTAGATTTTCATTTCATCAAAAAATGCATTGAGTGCATTCTTATCATTTCAAAAAAAAAGGAAATTGTGCATAGATTACAATTGCATTGTTTTCAAAAAAGAGGATTTTTCATAGATTACATTGCATAATTTGCATCGTTGAATGTTTTAGACTACTTTTGGATAGTGAAAGTCATCTAGTTTGGAAAAAGTTTTGTTTTCAGTATTGCTATTTGTTGCATCATTGTTTGGAACTCTTCCCTTAACTAGATAGCATTCATCGAATTGAAAGTTTTCTTTCCTCATATAGCTACATATAGGAGATTATCATATGACATGTGGTAGGGCCTTGAAACCAAGACATAATTGAAGAACAACCATAAAATTTATTGAATCAACCTAAGGAAACATTGAAACCTAATGAAACATCTAGTGGTCTAAGGTAGAGACCTGTTCCAATGTCTTTAAACCTAGTAGCTTTTGCTAGCCATCTGGCTTCAGGCAATGCTAGTACAGACTTGTGCTCCCCGTACCCTCACGTATATAAAGGGAGACCCCATTAGGTTGCAATCCTTTATCTATAGGAAGCTGAGTCTGCCACCTTTTACCCGTGATACACTGGACACAGCATTCGAGGAGATTACCTGCACGTACGTCAAGTCGTTGGTTGATTTCTCTTTCAATTTTTACCAAGGTGTATATGGCAGTTCACAGATATCTAGTACACCCTTTTACCTAGATTACCAAAGAAATAATTTTCAATATTTGACTCCATAAATTTGAAAATATCATCAAGCTCTTGTCCTTTCAAGCTCGTATCCAACCTGAAAGTGATAGAGTCACCTTTTGCTTGTTTCTCGACTCTTAAAATATGAGACAACAAAGTTTTGTTTCAATGTTTTAAAAATTAACTATCCACGAAAGATTCTTGGATAAAGTTAGTTTCCTTAGGGTGTTATTCTAAAGTTGTTTCTAATGACAACTTTTCTGGAGTTCACCAACCAAGGGATCCCCTTCAAAGGGAATCTTGGTCCTTTTCCTCCTTTTGGAAATGTTGGTGCTCCTTATATGGCAACGTTGTCCCTTCCTAGGTTAACTGTTGGGTTTCCTGTTTGGTTGTTTTCAACCTCTATGGTCTCAAGTGTTCCAGCTACTGTACCATTAACCCCTCCGCCTGAGCAACGCCATGTTGATTCGAAGGTGGACCTCTCCCCTTCTTCGCCTGTTTCTTCGTCCTCATCTTCTATTTCGCCTGGTGAAAGTCTGGATTCTAGTAACCAGGTGGATAAGAAGAAGAAGAAGAAGACGAAGAAGAAGAAGTCAGATAAAGAAGAGGCTAGCTCTACGGTTATTGCACCTAAGAAACCATCCATTGAGAAACCATCCAACCTTCCACGAAAATTCAAATTCCCTTGCATCTTGTGCCAAGGAAACCATCTTCTCCGATATTGCCCTAGCATTCCCAAGGTGCTCGAAGTATGGTCCAACGATCGTCCGCCGTTGCCTTTGGCTTCCCGGAGTTAGGTTGGGGGCACGTCTTCAGCCAGTGCTAGTAAGACTCATAAGAAATAGGGCAATATTACCAATCCCTGTAAGTTTTGTGAAGGACACCATGCCATTCACCTTTGTCTATATATGGATGAAGCCAAGCGAGTTTTGGATAACTCGATTGTTTCTGCACTATGCCTTCCGGCTGGTTACAAGCAGTTTTCTTTGAGTCCTCCACCAGCTGATTCCACAATCAGTCAAGAGCCATCCTTGCTTGATCCCACTCCCCCAGAAATTCACCATCATGAATCCATTCCTAACCAACCATTGTTCTGGGATCGATTGATCTGGCTCCATCTGCGGTGCAACAGGATTTTTTCCGTCGAGAGTGGATTCACATCCCTCAGGTTCTTCTTGTTTCTTCAGATTCTTCAAACTTGGAGAAATATTATCCTGTCCCTATACCTCAAGAAGCTACTCCTCCGCCTCCCATGATGGAGGTCGCGGAGGATACCCCTCCCGACTCCATGATGGAGGTCGTGGAGGATGCTCCTTCTTCTTCCGTAACACCAGGGGAATACCATCTCGGTTCAATGGTAGCCCCTCTGAGTATTTTGGTCTCTTTCTTTGATTGGAATCGATTTACAGGATACCGCCTTCCTTCTTATGTGCCCTTTGAGATCACGGTACAGGACTCCCATCTAATCGTACCCAGCACCATTATAGACGAAGGCGCATCTGTTAGTATTTTATCCTCAACTACTTGGCAAGCTTTCGGTCCGCCGCTGCTTGTGCCTGTTATGCAGAATCTGTTGGCATTTAACAGAGAAAATATTCAACTGTTAGGGATCCTTCCAAAGTTACCTATTACTTTGGGAGAGAAAATTGTCCATATGGACGTGATGGTTGTTCATAGCCCCTTGGCCTTTAATTTACTCTTGGGCCACGATTATACTTATGCCATGGGAGCGCTTGTTGCTCCTCCCTATTTCATGTGATGTGTTTTCCGCACCAAGGTCGGATCGTGACCATCGATTAGCTTGAATTCTTTGGTCCTAATATGGCAGCTAGTCCACCATCATCTCTGACGGATCTTTATCTTCCAGTTGTGTCATCCCCGCCGCATGTCAATTATGTGGCTACCTATCCCGTGCCTGCATTCAGTGATAGTGCCATTGTACATCGTGTGCTGGGGGAATTGGGTTCAGACTTCCAAGATGGTTTCCATCCATCGGATGAGAACCTATTGGAAGCTATGACTTCTTATTCATTATGATGAGGTCTATCGAAGCATAGTTCGTTTTCTTGTGTAAAGCTCCTTAAAAAATGAAATAAGCTCGTTGGATCATAGTTCGTTTTCTTGTGCCAATCTCCTTCAAAAATGAAACAAGGTCATTGGAGCATGGTTTATCTGCTTGTGTCAAGCTCCCTAAACCATGAAACAAGATCATCGGAGCATAGTTCATTTTCTTGTGCCAAGCTCCTTAAAAAATGAAACAAGATCGTTGGAGCACAGTTCGTTTCCTTGTGTCAAGCTCCCTAAAAAATGAAACAAGTTGTTATGAGGATGGTTCTTTTAATGTGTCAACCTCGTTAAAACAATGAAACACGTTCCCGTTCAATTCAAGTCTTTGATTAGATCTCATAAAATCCCAATCGAGTCTTTCCCTTGACTTCGTAATTTGAACCTTCACTGCATCTGCTTTGCATATGCACTGAAGCTTGGGGGGCATGTACCTTGAATTGAGTCACCATGCTAGGGGCATGCCCGGTTTTCAAGCATAGTTTGTTTCCGTTTCAAGCTTGTGTAAAAATGAAACCAATTTCAAGCATAGTTTATATTTGTTTCAAGCTTGTGTAAAAATGAAACCAACTTCAAGCAGAGTTTCCTTATTTCAAGCTTGTGTAAAAATGAAACCTTTCCCATTTTACCTCTTGTGATTTCCATTTTATCAGCCTATTTTGCTAGATGAGCCTTGGTTTTCTCACTCCATCGTCATTATCTGCTTAGCTGATCATATGCCTTCACTTGGTTGTTTTACCCATTCCCGAGGAACCGCTGCGATGAGTGGTATTGTTAGCCAACCTCTTAACCTTTACTTGTTTTGAGCAGTTCCACCATCACCAGAACCAGTAGCTACCCTTTATACCACTCGTTCCTCCAGGAGGAGTCAAATTTCAGCTCTTTTCTAACTCTCTAAAACTAAAAAGATTGCCGAGTCGCTTGTCGTTTTGAGCTCGTTAAATTGGTTGTGAAACGACATCTACCCAGTATACATTTACCCCTTTTTCGGGCTGGGATAGATTATTTTTGAAAAAGGAATACCCTAGCCTATCGCGACTAGGAGGTTCTCTCAGACATATTTTTCTACCTTTTCGGATCTGCGAGACTATCTATGAAAAGGGACTGTTGGAGTTTTCTTTTCCGCTGTCTTTTCAAAATCTCTAAACATGAAAAGATGCCGAGTTCTTCCTTTTTCAGACTCATTAAAAACTGTTGACATCGGACTCCGTCGTAATGACGTTACTCGAGTTCCTCCTTCCTAGGGCTCGTTAAATGTACTAGGTTGGATTTGTCCGGAGGACAAACTTATATGACCAGCATATGCTATCCTCTTCAATCTTGTGTAAAAAAAAAGAGGTACTCGCCAGAAATGGTGGGGGAAAATGGAACCAGTATCACCATTGTGTCGATAGTATGTCGCTCTTGAACATGGCACTTGTCTGCATTCGTGTTGGGTTGGGGACATCTCATCTCGTTATCTGCTTGCCTCTGTGGGTTTGGGTAATCTCTTTTGACCGCTCATCTTCTCTTTGCCACGTCATCATGACCTCAGATCCTTTCATGTCAAATGCTGCCAAATCCAGTGTCATGCTGCTGATATGTTCAAGAGAAGTTGGCCTCTGTAGTTTTCAACCACCCTCTGATTCTCTACGGATCTTGATTCGTAAACAGCATGTTCCTCTCTCTTGTGTCGATGATGTGGGAAACACTATGGCCCACCTTCGATCAAGGTCACTTCCTGTCGACTTCAGCTCATTATCCAGGAAGCTGATCTAAAGAATCCCTTCAGGTACCTTGGAGCTTGCATGCCTCAATGGCAGGTTCTTCGCATTCGATGCAAGGTTTTCATTATTGGACTTCGATTGGATGATTCTGTGAATGTTTGATGCCAACTCACAGTTCACATTCCATGGATTGTACCTCATAGTACCTTTAGGGCCATCCTCATTATTGGTGGTTCCTCTTGCGTCTGTTAATGGCTTTCATTATTGGCTAGTAATCAGACAATGTTCTTGCATGTTCGACTTCAGCTCACTTATTCACATGCTCGAACTTATACTCTATTTGGGTCGAGATGGAGCGCAAGACCCTGGATTTTGTCTGATAAATCCAGGCTGCAGATTCTTTGTGGATTATCATGATTATTTACGTGACTCATTTGATTGGACGGCTGTGACCATACCTAAGTCTACTTGTTGATCCTTCTTTACTGGATGGCTACGTCCATACCTTGGATCTCGGTTATTGTACACTCTATTATGGATGGCTGCGCCCATACCACATATCATGTATCAGAGATATCAGTTGTATTTGTATTTTTAGGTCTTCTGACGGTAGTGTTTTCAGTTGGGTGTGTTCTCATAAAGCATTTCACCCCTTCCTCGTTCTCGGACCTCATGCTTTAGGGGGCATCTGTTACACAGTAATTTGTCACTGTCCTTGCAATCTCCATCTCTCCCATTGGAGGGTCATTTTTGTGACCAATAAGCAGTGTCATGCCTTACAAATACCATCATTGCATCCCTTTCCATGAGGAAAACATTCCTTCTGTTGACTATTTCCTGAGAAGACCACTAAAAACACATGTTTTTTCCTTGGCGCTGGTAGCCCGTTATGCCCTCGCGCCAATGAGGGAAATTAACACAGAGCCTGCGGAAACTGGCGCTATGTACCATTTAAGCACCCATGCCAATCTGCTTATGGAATTTTTTTTTCAAAAAGAGGTGAAGTTTAGATCACAACAACTTCGTGGATGAGTCATAGGAAGTGGTTCGAATGAATAACCACGGCCTTCCTCCTTTGGCCTCTTGTTTCCACCTTATGGGGAAACCTCCCAAGGGATAAGGCCTCCCTTCCACTATTGTAGGGATCCCAACCTCCTCCTCTCCTCTATAAATATATCCATCTTCCATTGATGTGCTGGTTGAATAGGTTATAGCTAAATAGTTAAAGGTTTGAACATGTTCTAGCTAAACGCTTGGGAGCTCAACTTGTAGGAAGGAAACTATAGTTGGGAAAATATTGAGAGCCAAGCCTAAAAGAGAGAGCTTCATCTAGATTCCTGACAGGCTTTGTTGAGACACGCTCCGCTGCAAGACCCACCGAATGAAGATCATAGCGTTAGAGCATTTGGTTGTAATCTCCCTGTTGTCATTTATAATATAAGTGACTTTGATTTTGGTTCCATTCATGTGTTCATTTCTTTATGTAATGCAATGAATTATATCCTCTCTGACTGATGTATACTTACATGCTTTAGATTTTATGTTGTATGTCATTGTTTCCTTGCATGTGTACAAGTGTTCAGACATGTCGAATGAAAGGATTGTGATTTTTCAGTCAAGGGACGGGAAACGTCATCTTTTCTTCAACGACAACTACATGGGATTTGAGGTAGGATAATCGTCACGATATTTGTATTTTTGTAACTAGGAACCAACATCATTGCATGACTTGATTGTTGCTAGACCCAATCTGGGCTAGTGGGATCACCTCTGTCCGCAGAGGGGATTTACCTCTTCAACAAACTATTTGTAACTCTTGGAAGCCATTACTTCTTATTCATCAAGATGAGTTTTCTTCGGAGCACAATTCGTTTTCTTGTGTCAATCTCCTTAAAAAATGAAACAAGCTATTCGGAGCATGGTTCATCTAATTGTGTCAAGCTCCTTAAACCATGAAACAAGCTCTTCGGAGCATGGTTCATATGCTTGTGTCAAGCTCCTTAAACCATGAAACAAGGTCTGTCAGAGAAGAGTTTGTTTTCTTGTGTCAAGCTCCTTAAAAAATGAAACAAGCTCTTTGGAGCACAATTCGTTTCCTTGTGTCAATCTCCCTAAAAAATGAAACAAGATTTCATGAGGATATTTATTTTAATATGTTAACCTCGTTAAAACAATGAAACACTTTCCTGTTCAATTGGGGTCTTTGATAAGATCTCGTAATATCCTAGTCGAGTCTTTCTCTTGATCTCGTAATTTGAACCTTCACTCCATCTGCCTTTCATATGGATTGAAGCTTGGGGGACATGTACCTCGGATTGAGTCACCATGCTGGGGGCATGCCCTGTTTTCAAGCATAGTTTTTTTCCGTTTCAAGCTTGTGTAAAAAATGAAACTGGTTTCAAGCATAGTTTATCTTTGTTTCAAGATTTTGTAAACATGAAACCAATTTCAAGCAAATTTTCTTGATTTCAAGCTTGTGTAAAAATGAAACCATTCCCATTTTACCTCTCATGATTTCCATTTTATCAGCTTGTTTTGTCAAATGAGCCTTGGTTTTCTCATTCCCATCCCCATCTGCTTGGCCTATCATATGCCTTCACTTGGTTGTTTTACTCAATCCTGAGGAACCGCTGCAATGAGTGGTCTTGTTAGCAAGCCTCTTAACCTTTACTTGTTCTGAGTAGTTCCACCATCACAAGAACTGGTTGCTACCTTTATACCACTCGTTCCTCCAGGAGGAGTCACCTTTCAACTCTTTTCTGACTCTCTAAAACTGAAAATATTTCCGAGTCGCTTGTCATTTTGAGCTCGTTAAATTGGCTGCAAAACGAAATCTACCCAGTATATTTTTACCCCTTTTTCGAGCTGGGATAGATTATTTACGAAAAAGGAATACCCTAGCCTATCGTGACTAGGAGGTTCTCTCAAATATAGTTTTCTACCTTTTCGGATCTGTGGGACTATCTACGAAAAGGGAATATTGGAGTTTTCTTTTCCACTGTCTTTTCAAATTCTCTAAACATGAAAAGACGTCGAGTTCTTCCTTTGTCAGACTTGTTAAAAATTGATGACATCGAACTCCGTCGTAATGACTTTACTTGAGTTTATCCTTCCTAGGGCTCGTTAAATGTATTAGGTTGGATTTGTTCAAAGGACAAACTTATATGACAAGCATATGATATCCTCTTCAAGCTTGTGTAAAAATAAAGAGGTACTCACCAGAAATGGTGGGGGAAAATGTAACCAGTATCACTGTCATGTCGGTAGTATGTCACTCTTGAACATGGCACTTTTCTGCATTCGTGTCGGGTTGGGGACATCTCATCTTGTTATGTGCTTGCCTCCGTGGGTTTGGGTAATCTCTTTTGACCACTTATCTGCTCTTTTCCACATCATCATGACCTCAAATCCTTTGATGTCAAATACTACCAAATCCAGTGTTGTGTTTCCGATATGTTCAAGAGAAGTTGGCCTCTACAGTTTTTAACCTCCCTTTGATTCCCTATTGATCTTGATTCACAAACATCATATTTCTCTGTCTCATGTCGATGATGTGGGAAACACTATGGCCCACCTTCGATCAAGCACTTTCTGTCGACTTCAGCTCATTATCCAAGAGGCTGATCTAGAGACTCCCTTCAGGTACCTTGGATCGGATGATTTTGTGGGTGTTCGACACCAGCTCACTATTCACATTCTGTGGATTGTACCTATAGTACCTTGAGGGCCATCCTTATTATTTTTGGTTCCTCTTGCATCTGTTAATGACTTTCATTATTGGCTGGTAATCAGATGACATTCTTGCATGTTCGACTTCAGCTCACTTATTCACATGCTCATACTTGTACTCTGTTAGGGTCGAAATGGAGTGCAAGACCCTGGATTTTGTCTGATGAAATCCAAGCTGCAGATTTTTGTGGATTATCATGATTATTTACATGACTCATTTGACTGGATGGCTGCGACCATACCTGATTCTACTTGTTGATCCTTCTTTACTGGATGGTTGCATCCATACCTTGGATCCCGGTTATTGTGCACTCTATTATGGATGGCTGCGACCATACCACATATCATGTATCAGAGATATCAATTGTATTTGTATTTTCAGGTCTTCTGATGGTAGTGTTTTCATTTGGGTGCGTTTTGATAAAGCATTTCACCCCTCCCTCTCTCTCGGACCTCATGCTTTAGGGGGTATCTGTTACACAGTAATTTTTCATTGTCCCTGCAATCCCCATCTCTCCCATTGGAGGGTCATTTCTGTGACCAATAAGCAGTGTCATGCCTTGCAAATACCATCATTGCATCCCTTCCCATGAGGACAAAAATCCTTCTGTTGACTATTTCCTGAGCAGACCACTAAAAACACCTGTTTTTGCCTTGGCGATGGTAGCCCATTATGCCCTCGCACCAATGAGGAAAATTAACACTGAGCCCACACCATCTAGCGCTCCATCCCAGTTAAACACCCATGCCAATCTGCTTATGGAATTTTTTTTTTAAAAAGAGGCGAATTTTTTATCACAACAACTTCGTGGATGAGTCATAAGAAGTGGTTCGACTGAATAACCACGACCTTTCTCCTTTGGCCTCTTATTTCCACCTTTTGGGGAAACCTCCCAAGGGATAAGGCCTCCCTTCCACTATTGTAGGGATTCCAACCTCCTTCACTCCTCTATAAATATAGCCATCTTCCATTGATGTGCGGATTCTTGAACATGTTATAGCTGAATAGCTGAAGGTTTGAACATGTTCTAGCTGAACTTGTAGGAAGGAAACTATAGCCGGGAAACTATTGAGAGCCAAGCAGAAGAGAGAGAGATTTTTCCAGATTCTCGATAGGATTTTTTGAGACACACTCTGTTGCAAGACCCGCCAAAGGAAGATCATAGCATCAGAGCATTTGGTTGTAATCTCCCTTTTGTCATTTATAATATAAACGACTCTGATTTTGGTTCCATTCATATGTTCATTTCTTTATGTAATGCAGTGAATTATATCCTCTTTGACTAATATATAGTTACACGCATTAGATTTTACATTGTATGTCATCGTTTCCTTTCATGTGTACAGGTGTTCGGACGTGTCGAACAAAAGAATCGTGATCTGTTAAGCGAGGGACGAGAAACGTCATATTTTCTTCAACGACAACTGCGTGGGATTTGAGGTAGGCTACTCATCGCGATCTTTGTATTTTTGTAACTAGGAACCAACGTCATTGCATGACTTGATTGTGGATAGACCCGATCTGGGCTAGTGGAATCGCCTCTATCCGTAGAGGGGATTTACCTCTTCAACAACAGGGGTAGTAGAAATAGGAGCTGCAGATACACCAAAAATAGGTGTGGTAGGTTGAACAGAAGTTGCAGCAGCAGCAGAAGATTGAGGTGGGGTTCTAGGTGGACTAGGCCCAGGCTACCGAACAAAACCAGGTGTAGAGACTTGAATGGTAGGTTGGACAGGTTGCTGGGTTGGACCAGAACCTATGGGTTGTCCAGGTTGGTTAGGTAACTACACATTGGGTTGTAAAATATATTGAATTTGAGATGGATCCCACACCATATTAATTCCGGAATATTGACCCATAGAAGGTTGTGCATATGAAGGACCATAACCAGGTTGAACATAAGTTTGATAATTAACTGGAAAATTTCCAGCTCCTTGTAGTAATGGTTGACCTGAAGGAGGTTGAAAACCTTGATCTGGGTACTAACCTTGAGGTTGATCTTGACTTTGAGGCATGCACTGAATCTGAGGTTGATATTGACCCTGAGGTATGTACTGAATCTAGGATTGATATTGATCCTGAGGTATGAACTAACTCTGGGGTTGATATTGACCTTGAGGTATGTACTTTCCTTGAGGTTGATATTGACCCTGAGGTATGTACTGTCCTTGAGTTTTCTCCCCAGGCTGTAAATATTTTCCTACCGGTTGACCTCCAGGTGGTAAAAAATTACCCTGAGGTTGCCCTCCAGGCAGTAATTGACTACTTTGAGGTTTCCCCCCAGGCAGTAATTGACTTCCTTGAGGTTTCCCCCAGGCGGTAACTGACTTCCTTGAGGTTGAGGATTTGGAATATTTCCAGACATCATAAAAATCTGTTATGTGTTCAACGTTCTAGTGTTTGTTCCATTTGTACCAGATGATAACATTTGTTCAATTGGTTGAGGAGCTGCTCCTTAGAAGGTACCAGAGAGCGACTGGTTTCCTAGAGGAACAAACGAACCACCGTATAAAAAAATTTCTGGAGATTCAGAAAACATAGATGACTCACCCGACATAGCTAATGAAGGTTGATAACCTCTTGGTGTAGGGTAAAAAGGAATTTGAGGTGGTGAATAAGTAAGACCTGCGTTTTGTAAAAAATTGTCAATGATAAATACCAAGTGTCAGTTCTAAAAGGATTGTAGAATATTGATTCACACTCTCTAAGATTAAAAGTTTCTTAGGTTTCAGGAAGAATTACATCTTCTTCTAGACCAACAAGTTCTTCAATACATATGAGATCAGAAGGAATAATTTCGATAATTTGATGTCTTACTCTAGGTGAATCAGGATCACTAAAATTCAGAGTAACAAATCCTGAAGATGATTCCAACACAACAGGTTCAGTTTCTGGATTAGAAATTTTAGGCTCTTCAGCTAATTCACTAGTTGTAGAAGCAATGTTAGTGATTTCGGAAATTGAAATTGGCTCTTGAATATATTCTGTTGTTTGTGATTGATTTACTTCATGACAATCAGGATGAGTAATTATGGATGATTCTCCTGGTTCTGTCGATATAATTCTGTTGATACTATGCGGTACCAGAGCTTTCAGTCCTTTAAGTTGGCTTGGTGTATACTCAGGGGGTTTCCACTGAAGTCTACGTGATTGTCTTGGTAATTCAGCCACGATTAAAAATTATTAATCACACGCAACCAAAGAAAATTTCAATCAAAAATCCTAAAGTCACTAAGGAGACAATCAAATGAGCAAACGTTTATAAAATCTAGGAGATCAAACCACACACAAACAATAGATTCCCACACAAAAAACACTATTTGGCGATGAAATTCAACATCGTAGTATTTTAATGTAGAAATGGCGATTCGAATAGTTACCCCAACAACCTGCTTAATGAAACGGACTGGTGCAAGTTTCTCCACTTAAAACATCTCGAGTGAATATAACCCTCCGGAGAGTCCAAGTGAGTCTAGTCAACATCTGCTCCATGTACAGTGGGATCTTTCCTCCACCGTCACCTTAGGAAAAAATATTAAAGTTTATGGCCACTAAGGTCACCAATAGGAACAAATATACTTGGGGGAACAGTCTATGATCTGATATACGCGCAAGGGTAGAGTAACAAAGCTCAATCCCCTTGAAGGCTCCTTGACATAATCCAAGGTATATCGACAAGTGACCCCATGCTCCTCGACAATGGTCAATCCGAGGTTTACCATTGTTAATACGCGCACATCTTCTATCGTTCCCAATGAGATAGAATTGATCACCTCACTGGTTCGTATATGATCTCGTGCTTGACACCTTTAGTAGGAGCTTCCCAGAGCATACAAGCTACTATTGGATTTTTCCTGCCGTAAGATCGACCACATGTTTTTTTTAATTGTCTCAAAGAATTAATTACTACCTACTCCAAGACACTAGCCTAAGCTATGTTGGTGAAAAGAGTCCTAGAAATATAAAAATCACTAAATTTATTATAATTTAAGCATTGATTTTAATAGGTTGTTTCTTAGGCCAATAAGTGCAAAAGTGAAACTTTGATGATATGTAGTGACCTGAATCAAAACACACTAAAAATTCATCTATTATGAGAAACAATTCATTTCCTTTCGATGAATTCTATCTAAAAGAAAGAGTTGAGAAATGCAATATTTTTAAAACAATTCTTTCCTTCAAAACAAGAACATATGAAAAGAAATCTTATCTTATGAGAACTCAGAATGATCAATTGCTCAAAAAGAAATCCCTTTATTCTTCAAGATCAAAACTACAATCAAACATTCTCCAAAATAAAACTACGATTTGTAGAAATAACACTCAAAACTAAAAACACTAATTCCGAGATCTAAAAATTTAAAGAATTAAATCTGAAATCAAAACTTTAAATATTTTGAGGACATTTTGCTGAGTTTGTAATCTAGCTAAGAAATTTGCTGAAATTAGCAAAAACTCAAAAACATCCAATTATGGTTTTTTAAGTGAAATTCAAAACTTAATGAAAAAGTTATTAAAGATTTGCAAATGAGAAAATGGGATCTAATTCTCATAAAACAATTTCTGCTACAGATTCACAGACTCAACAAGAAAACAATGAAATACTTCTAAGGTATACAAAGGTTTCTAATCTTTGAGTGACACAAAGACAAAGTAAAAATCACTTATAACATGAAGATCTTGTAGAAAATCATTCAAAACTTAAAAAAGATGAAAGAAACTCTCACACAAAGCTTTCTGACAGAAAATAAAATTCTGGGTATATACTGAGAATCTTGCAAGCCGATCCTAGAAAAGAGAATTTTAAGTTTCTCAAAAAATTTCTCATGGTCCATAGGTTTTAGTGTAAACAGGTGTGGTGATGCACTATGTATACATAAAAACAGCAGAGATGACCGCACTCTGCCTATAGACAAAGTGCGGAGACCAGAAAACTTAAAGAAAAATAAAAAATTCTAGAACACTTTTCAGGGATTCTACAGGAATACAATACCCAAACCAGTATAAATCGATCAAAATCAGAAAAATAGTTTCACAAGTAGAAAAATAAAATAAAACTAAGTTCAAGATCCATTCCCAAGTGGAGTCACCATTTTGTTGGACGGATAAATCGTTCTTGCAGACAAGATAGATCTCCCTACTATCCTACGACAACTAGCAATAAACAGACAGATGTAAAATACTTTCTCTAGATTATATTTGATCTAGAATTATCTATAATGAAGGATTTAGGACTTACCTGTAGTCCAGCGTTGATCATAGTCTTCTTTCCTATTGCTTTGAATACGTCTCCTTTCGGGATCTGCAATCAAAAACATGAAAGAATCAGAAGCAACTACATAATATAGAGTAATTCATAAACCATAAATCTATCTTGATGATCAAGGTATCCAAGAAATAAGCCATTTAAATAAACAACTCATTGAGAAAACATGATCCATTTGTATTATCTTTAATGAAAAAAGGAGCCTTACAACCGTGTTCTCCTTGATGTCATACAGGTCCTTCTGAAGTCCAGAACAAGTGTTTCCTCTACTTTGACAAGCCTTTGCACTCTCTCGACTAACATACACATGGTGTGTAATCATTCCCATATGGTAATCAGTTAAGAGAGTCTGAGTTTTTCCAGGAATTCTCCTCAAAAAATCTCAAAGCCTAACTCCCCTTGAGGCTGAACTATGGCCTCAATTTATAGTAAAAGAGAAGAGGTTGCAGCTCCAAATAAGAGGGGATAGAATCCTCTTTCAAAGGGATTAAGTTCCACATACCAAGGGTTACGCTCCTTTAATGGAGGGATGAATGTACATGAAAGGAGCGAACTTTCCACCGAATAATTGCTTCCAGAAGCTTCGAGATTCAACCAGCTGGGCTTCCAAATTTTACTTCTGCCTTCACTTTACCTTTTACAGGAATCTACACCTTTAATGAAGAAAAAGTGTGGCTGGTTCCACATTTTTTAGAACAAACAGATGCGACACCGCAGTTAATACTAAGAGAAAGTTTGGCACAAGTATTTTGATGACTTTTATAAGCTTTTCTCTCAATTTCAAGGCTCGGTTTTAGGAACTTGATGTTTATAGACTTCTAAGGGTGTATTGTATGAGTAATTATGAACCCATACAGACAGTAAAACGTTGTGGTGACAATTTTAGTGTAACAAATTGCTCCCTAAAGTGTGAAGTCTGAGACCATTCGAAAAGTGATGTGCTTTATCATTTCGAGGATTAGCTTATGGACACCCCAGTCGAAATCTTGTAAAAACATTCAATGCAAAACATATATATATATATATATATATATATATATATATATATATATATATATATATATATATATATATATCATCGGTAGGCATTCCCATACTCAGATCAAACACTAACTAAAACTTGTTCTGATGTAGAGATGATTTTACTATCACATCAATAATGTAGACATAGTATGGACGCAGCCATCTGTTTATGAATAGTCTACTACATAATGAAAAATAAAACTCCTCACAGCCTGGATGGTGGAAACTAAATCCAAGGTCTTGATTTCCGCTACCTGAACTAGTACAATTTTATCCATGCAATTGATTGTGTCGAAGTCAAACATGGTAGAAACCACTTGATTACTAGTTAATGATGTGAGCTGTTAACAAGTGTGAGAGAAACCACCAATAATGAAAATGGCTCTCAAAGTACTCAGTACAATCCATGAAATGTGAATAAATGATCTGAAGTCGAACATTTCACATAATCGTTCGATCAAAGGTCAATGATGCAACCTGTCGTCGAAGGCGAGAAACCTGCCATTAAGGCATGCAGATTCCAAGGTACTGAAGGATTCTAGATCAACTTCCTAGATGATGAGTTGTCGTCGATAGAAAGTGATCTCTCGTAGGAAAGCCCACAACATGAAATCATTAGATCAAGTTTTGTAGAAATATTTTGCAAGGACTTACTTAGAGATGGTCAATGCGAATGGAGACATATGTTTACAAATGAATGGTTTATTTGAACTGTCCTCTTGAACACATAGCGACACTATAGATGGTTTGGTGAAAATTGACCTAAGATAATACCCAGAAACTGGCTGAAGACTTTCAATATGGTTTAATTAACTGATAGGAAAAGGATTTTCCCAACCCAGGTAGAAGTGTGACAAAAAGTGTCATGTTCAAGAGTGGTAAACTGATTTTTAAACAAAGTGTGACAAACAGATTCATTTTCTCTCTTTTTCCCCCACCATTTCTGGAAAGTACCTCTTTATTTTTGACAAGCTTGAGGAGGATAACATTTTCTTGCTATATAAGCTCATCCTTCAGATGAGTCCAACTTGGTTTAAAATCGAACCCTAAGAAGGAGTGGTTCGTTCCTGTTTGTAATCGACAAGTCCTTTACTGTTAAATTTTAACAAGTCCAGTATAAGAGAAACCTGGTGTTTTTCAATTTTAGGGAGTCAGAATAAAAACTTAAGGAAACTTCGTGGGTGTATTTTTTTGTAAATTTAGTCTCTCAAGCCTGAAAAAGGATAAAATAATACAAGAGAGAACTCTACTGACCATGATTAGTCAACATATACCCTTTTCGTAAATATTCCATTTCAGTCCGCAAAAGGGGTAAACTTATACTGAAAGGAAGACTGTTCATTTCTTTTAACGAGTTCGAATAATCAAGTACTCGGAAATATTTTCATCTTTAGAGAGTCTGAAAAGGGCTTAAAAGAGAACTCCAAGGTTTCACTTTTTCATAATTTTCAGGAGTCTGAAAAAGTGCTAAAAGTATACTCAATAGTTTCACTTTTTCTGTAAGTTTTAACGAGTTTGAAAAAGAGAAAAAAATGTATTCATTCACTTTTTAATAATTTTTACTGAGTTTGAAAAAGTGATAAAAAGTATTATCCTTTGTCAAAAGGACTATTTCACCCAAAAAATCCTGTATTCTGCACAAAAACTCAAAAATTAAACATACATGTTTATGATTAATAAACATAATTTGGAAAATAACTTTTCAAAGTGAAAAATAAAAAAAATTATGTTTTATTTATTCAAAAAATCTTATAAAAATGAAGTTTTCTAAATCATTTTTACCATTTGATTTCAGAGTGAAAATGAGAGCTTTTGGTAAAAAACGTTCCGGAGGAGATTACAGAAGATTCGCCCGTCAGAATCGAAAATCGTCAGTTCCAGGTAATCCACATCATCCTTACATTCATTTTTGTCTATTTAATTTCTTAATTTAGGGCTTAAATTTATTTTTAAGGAGGAAAATATGTTCAAAAATTAGCTCACGGGGGTCCGTAGGTAAAATACATGACACCTGCGGACCCCGAAAATTTTGCAAAGGGAAAATTGTCTTGGTCCCGCACCTTATGCATAAGACACGTGCAGATCCACGCACTATTTTTATGCGAAAAGTGTGGAGGTGCCGTGAGAAAAATAAAATGAATAAATCTCCCAATTTAAACCAAATTTTCTCACTCAAATTGTTTCTGATATTTCAATTTTTCCATTGCAGGATATCTACAATGCTTGAGTGGAGAGAACGTGAGCATGAAGAGGTTGATGATGCTGTTACATCTTCCCACATTACGTGTATTGAGAGAATGTGGTTTGCACAAATTTTTGGCCATTCAGGGTATGAGGGCTCAAGTAGACTTACTTACCTGGCTAGTAAAAAAATGGGACGTCCAGGAACAATGATTTATAATTGGAGGTCACCGAATCAACATTAAGCTGGAAGATATAGACTTTCTCACTGGTTTCTCAAAGAGGGGTGAGCCACTCTCTTTGTTTGGGGCTAGGGCAGGTGGCTAGTCTGTCACTAGCCTGCAACAAGAATTTTGCAATGAAGAAGCAAACCCCAAAAATAAACGAATTAACATAAAAACCATTATTCGTCCTAAGCTCAAAGTGGTTGTGTTTACTGTAACCCGATTGTTTGGGAGCGTAGATCCACAAGTTGCTACAAGATCCCAAATGTAAATTGTTGTTGACTGCTTTAGAGGCACCATTTTCAATTGGTGTGAGGCAGTGTTGGCCAATGTCAAAGGCCAACTGACTAGAGAAAAAAACGCGAAGTTGAAAAACTTTGGATATGGAGCGATTGTGGTTACATTTTCTCTAGAGAGAATTCCTTCACTAGCCCCACAACTTATTTCAGTTGATCATGGTAGAGTCAAAGAGCCTCGGTGGTCCGATGGGTTGCACGGATGGCCCGTCATAGTGAAGGCGGCGAGGTTGTTCATTTCACTCCAGCTTATTTCCATTGGTTGGAGAATAAAATCTTTGCAATAGAAGATTTCCCTTATGCTGGGATAGATTTCCACGATGACTGAGAGATGTCTCTTCCTCCAAGGAAACAGTGGGATGAATCAGGTAAGAGTCATTTTGACATGTTCTAATTTCTATTTTTTTTTTTTTTTGAATCGTCCAAAACTAATAACAAAAATTTCAAATGCAGATGTGGGTCCACGTCGACCAGCCACTCTTCTTCCTTTTAACAAGAAGCCAAGAGATTTAGCTGCAGAACCACCACCACCACAGGATCAGACAGTAGATGTCCTTACCGACTTGGAAAACCATCTGGAGCAGTTGACTTTAGATATTCCAGAGACTACCATAGATGACATTCCGCTCCACTTACAGATATAGGTTATTGGGGTTCCGAGACTGTTCAGGAGATTTCTCAGCAAGGTGGCACAGGTTATAGTGTTTTATCGTGATCATCACCATGGATAGTGGATGATTGATATTGTAGAATTATATCATTTTTTTGTATCACTTTTTTCCGATCATAAGGCATTTTGAACCTATGATCGAGGACGATGTAATATTTTTTGAAAGCACTACTCTTATGCTATGATATTACTACTATTTCCAGTTATCTGTCTTAACATGTTATCGAATGTTATTTTGATCTGCTACTTTAATTATCACAAATTTCTGTTTATAACACTAGAAGCTACTTCATCTGCTAATGTGTTCAAATTTCTCGGAATATGTTGATACTCAATATAATCAAATTCTCGTTCCAAGAGGAGAACTTTCAAAAATAATCTTAACAACACTGTGTTTTTAATTGCATATACTCTATTCAATTGTAATACAACGAGTTCAGAATCTAACCTAAAAATCAAACTTCGAATTCCAAATGAAATGGATTCAAACAATAACTCAATAACTGCGCTATACTTTGCAATATTGTTCGTCATTTGACCGAGGCTTACCCCATTCATAGATACTAACTCATCAGTGGGTGAATAAATAACCCAAGTTGCGGAAGAAATGTTTCGTGTACTACGACAAGCACCATCAGCAAAACCAATGTATGTTTGAAGGGACATCGACATCTTCAAAATCAAGAGTGATCCAGATAAGTAGGGATAGTGGTAAAAACACACTTAAACTAGGCACACTCTTCTAATCTAAAACACGCCAGCTTATGAAAATAACTAATATACAGGGAATATCTCCACACAAGAACCAAGCATAATATCTCTTTAGATAAATCCCATTTATGGGTTTGCCTAAAGAGACCCTGTCAAAGTCAATCTATTCATAGGCCCCTTTTGCAAGCTGTCAGTTGACAATATAATGACCATGCCACATTGGTTCAAATTTCCCAACCTCTAGCTTATCATTAGCTTGATCGTAAATCAATACTAGGTCTCCTTCTGAAAAAATACGAGGTGTAACACTTCTATCATACTAAGCTTTCATTCGTTTCGCGTGAGATTCGGTAGCTAATGCAGCGGTGTGTCGATTCTCATCTAATTGAGCTAAGTACAAAAAGAGTTTCTCCTCTTCAGAAGTGGCTGGTAGTAGGTTTATGGCTAGTTGGAGTCACGATATCTCACATTCACTTGGTAATATCACTTCTAAACCATAAACCAGTTGAAAAGGGGTAAAACCTGTCGATGTTTTTGCTGAGGTTTGATATGCCCAAAGTGCTGAAAAAATCATGGTATTCCAATTCGATTTATGAATTCCAATGATTCGTTTGATCATGGTGACTAAAACTTTATTGATAGCTTCAACTAGACCATTAGCCTGCGAGTAATAGGGTGTAGAATTTTCATGGCACATACCAAGTTGATCAGTCAGTTCAGTCATCATGATGTTTATAAAATGACTCCCATGGTCAGTAATTATTGCTTGGGGTACACCAAAACGAGAAATCACATGATTGAACACTAAAGTAGCTGCAGTTTTTCCATCTGTCGCAAATGTAGGCATCGCCTCAACCCATTTGGTAAAATAATCTACTGCAAGAATAATATATCCATGCCCCCTGACCAAGTGAGGATTACATGTAATGAATTCAATGCTCCATTTTTCAAAAGGACCGACAACAATTATAGGGTGAAGAGGAGCGGGTGGTGCACGCATCTTGCGATCAAAGATTTGACAGTTGTGGCATTTTCGGATAGCAGAAATACAATATTTAAATAAGGATGACTAAAAATAGCCAGCGCGAAATATTTTTTGGGCTGTGGCATACCCATACATATGACTGCCACATGATCCAGAGTGACAGTCATTTAAAACCTTTTCAGCTTCATCAAGAGTTAAACAACATCGAAAAACAGAGTCTGCTCCTCAATGGTATAGTGTGTCACCAACAATATGATATTGTTGAGACTGGAAACAGATTTTTAGTCGTTGTGACCATGAGAGTTCGGGCCAAATTTTTTTAGGTTTGGAGATAAATGATGATATCTCCATACCAAGAATTGATGGTACTGATAAGAAACAAAGGTTCATCTGCGAACAGATGTTCTGCCACAGTTTCTGTGTCAGTACTTGGGAAGTCACACATAAGTTCAGCGAATACCAATGGTTTCTTTGATTTGGATTTTTTAAATTCCAAATCAAACTCCTATAGGATAACAATCCATTTGGAGTATTTTCCCCCTAGCAATTGTTTGGTCAAAATATACATCATAGGGTTACAATCAGAAATCACTGTTATTTTGCGTAACAATATGTAATGACAAAATCGTTGGATAGCTTGAATTGTTGCCAAGGCCAATTTCTCCACATGTGAGTATTTGATTTCAGTCGGATGCAGATTGTGACTGAGATAATAAATCACATGTTCGTTGTGGAATTCATCTTCCTAAACTAAGACCATGCCAATCATAGAATTGGAGGCTGCTAGGTATAAAAAGTAATCCTGGTTGTAATTGGGAGGAGGCAATAACAGTGCATGGGTCAATGGGTGTTTAAGAGCATCAAAAGATCGATCAATGATCTCATCCCAAAAGAAAGGAATATTCTGCTTTAACAACTTGGTAAAAACTTTGGTTAACTCAACATAGTTAGGAATGAATCGATGTAAAAAGTTCGCTTTCCCTTGCAAACTTTGGAGTTGGCGAAGAGTATAAGGAGGAGGTAAATGGATGATAGCCTCAACCTTCGATGGGTCGACACGAATGCCCTCCTTTGAGACAACAAATCCCAACAATCGTCCAGTTTCAACACAAAAGACACATTTTTGAGGATTCAGATGAATCCTACAATGCCTACATCTCATAAAAATAGCTCATAGATGAGTAAGATGATCTACTCTACATGATGAATGAGCAGGTAAATCATCGAGATAGGGTTGCACGATGTGTTTAATGTCATGAAATGCATAAGACATTACCCTCTGAAAATTTTCTCCAGCGTTCTTAAGTCCAAAAGGTAATTTTCAGTAAGCAAAATTTCCCCACGGACAAATGAAAGTTGTTTTGGGTTGATCAGCAGGGAGTATGTTGATTTGATTTCAGCCCAAAAATCCATCCATAAATGAAAACATTTCACTTCTGGAACAATCGTCAATAATTTGATCGATATAAGGGGTTGGATAATTGTATTTTGGACAAGCTCGATTTATATCCCTATAATCAATACATACTCATATTGTCCCTTGTTGTTTATTAACAGGAACAATATTAGATACCCAATCTGTTAAAGAAATCGGATAAATAAAACCTGCACGAAGTAATTTCTCAACTTCTGCTTTAATAGCGGCAGCTTTTCGCAGATGTATCTGATGTAATCTCTGTCGGACAGGTTTAGCATCCAGGTATGTTTTAATTTCATGAAAAATAATTGATGGATCGATTCCTGGCATTTCTTCATATGACCAGGCAAAAATGTCACAGAATTCTTGAAATAGGGCTTTATATTCTTGGATTTCATCTTGCGTACAAGAACGGCCTATATGAATGTTTGCAACAATTCTTGGTTTCACTGAGATGTCAATAGGAACTGTCGTAGAAATGTTTGCTAAGTTCAATTCAAAATTGGAATTCGTGAGAGGATTCTGGGGTTCGTTGACATAATCAACGGTAAAAATGGAGGAAAAATCAGTTTCAAAATGATCGAGATCAGGTAAAAACGAAGATCGATGATGTATATCTTCCCATGGTAATTCTTCTATAGAAAAAAAATCACGAATATGCTCATCAGTATTGAATACTTGTTGAACAGGATCTGGAATTGATGGCAAAGCTGAGCTTGATATCAAAAGTGATTCCTCATTGATCACATTCACTAGATCAGGTTTAGTTGAAGGAGTATTAGAAAATGACTGTACTGCCTAATATGCTAATTCAAAAGGACTCAAAGGCATCGCGCCATTGAAAGAATCTAGTTCCGAGTCTGAAGGTACTATCCAAGGATCATCAAAGGAAATAATACTTAATGTAATCATATTGATATTAGTAATAGGAGGTGCTACGTTGGGAGCAGGCAGGGAAAAAGTTCCAAGTAAAACATGATATTTAATTAAACCTACTCCAACATATTTATAATGGATAGTCAATTTTCCGACATGTTGGATCCTATCAGTAGTGACTATGTTGGATGAATAATATGGGAGATTATCTATTTTAATGATATTTCCTTTATGATGAAACATGATGAGATGAAAGTCCGATGATACATTACCAATCATGGCGTAAGACCAACTGCGACCTAGGAGAAGGTTGTAATCCAGAGGGGCATCAACCATTTCCACATATAGATTAATAGTATTTCCTTCGACCTCTATAGGTAGATCCTGTAAAATACCATACAGATGGAATCCTCTTCCATCAAAAGCTCATGGAAAATTTTAGGGGCTAATATTCGCAGAAGGGCTAATTTTCCATGTTTTTTCCAAAAAAAAAGATTTGCCAATTTCCATTTTTTATAAAAATGATTCGCCCAAATTTTACAATATAAAATTATTTTAACTTAAAAATTGCCAACATTATATAGATAATATATAGAAAACCATTATAAATTTGAATAATTTTACAAATATATCAATAAAAATTTTATATTTTGCATATTAGGGACTAGTAAGATTCGTTAATGTTTTAAACTTCAAAATAATTTCCCATCCTTAAAATTTTCCCTACAAAAGCTTTGAGGATATTCAGTGATTGGTCAAGTGTCGGAGAACCAAGTGATTTCCAACATTTTAATGACATGATACACATAGAAGCCCCTTCATCAATAACAGTATGAAAGCAATGTTTGTTTTTGACTAAAAATGGAATTTGAAAAGCCATTTGATGAGGTAGGCGGGGTGTAAAATTTTCCAAATCGAAGATCATTAGGTTCAAATCCTGAAGATCCACGGCTCCTATGGCTAACAATAGTAATTTTCTTTGTGTTGGACATGATTGCAGCACTTCCAAAGCTGACATTGCTGAAGGGGAAATCGCCAAGTCTTCAACAATATTGTAGTTCTGAGCAACTCTTGCATGTGGATTGAAAGCTGATTTATGAAGTACACCTTTAGCAGGAGATTTGATTACTAAGTCAGGATTTGGTTTCTCGATCTGTAACGGATTAGAAACTAAAGGAGATGTAGTAGATGTTGAATTATAATTTTCTACTTCTTTACCACCAATAGGATTTTTACTACCATAAACTTGCGATCGCGTCGCAACCATCAAGATATCTTCTAGCATATTTGAGGAATCTCCAATCATGTTACTATCTTGAGCAGGAAAGGAATCCTTCAAGACAATAGGTATGGGAAAACCCTTAACGAATTACGATACCTCGGCTCTATGCGGGAACTATTTAGTAAAATTATCTTCATCGCAGATCAGACAAGGATAAAGAGGTTTTCGTTTATCGTCAGTTGGTTCAGTTTTATCATTTTTATCTTTTGAAGATGATTTTTTGTTTTTATTCTTACTTTTCTTCTTACCACCAGTTTTAGGTTTGGCTATAGATGATTCTACAACCTGAATATTGGCAAAAGTTTCAATGGAAGAATCTCCTTTTGGTGAATCGAGTAAAGTTATAATAGGATAAGTCTTCTTGGAATATTTCTTCTTACTCTTGCTATTGCTAACAGAACCAATTACACCATCAGCGGCATGAGATCCTGAAGGAGTTGTATTTAACCGATCAGGTCTTGGTAAATCGGGTATTTTTTCATACAGAGTACCTGACTATGTATATACAAGGTCAAGGTACTGAGCTTGAGCAATGACTTGCTCTTCTGTAACAACGCCTCCTTTGTCCACATCTTCAGTAATTTTGGGCAATAATGATTTGATAAACCATTCAGCCAAAATCTGATCCAGAATAAAGACTTTCACTAAATGTCTCCTACAACATTGTTACCGATGAAATAGGTAACCTGACCTCAAAACGGGAACTCTAGCCCAAAAAGACTCAAAAAACATGAAAAAACACCCCAAAAACAAAACAAAAAAAGTGTATTCCAGAACGCACTTGGTTTTTTTTAAGGTCAAATTTCAACATTTTATAAAATTATGCTAAAAACAAAATTGTTTCTTGAAAAAAGGATTGAAAAAACACCCTCAAAACAAAACCAGTTGACACTGGAATAACCAAAAAAAAAAAAATTTGTCATATTTTTGACATTTTTAAAAATAGAAATAACATTTTTTATTTTTTAAAATTCAAACATTAAAAAAAACCTAAAATTTAAGAAAATAAATAAATTTAAAAAATAAAAACATTTTAAAGCTTAAAATTTTAAAATATATAGGAATAAAAAAATAAAAATAAAAATAAAAACAAAAATAAAAATTTTAATTCAAACATAAAAAAAACCTAAAATTTAAGAAAAAAATAAAAAATAAAAAATTGAAAAAAAATTAAAGATTAAAATTTCAAAATATATAAATAAAAAAATAAAAATAAAAATATTAAATTAAAAAGAAAAACAAGTAAAAAAGAAAGAAATTATAAAAAATTAAATATAGAAATTAAATTTAAAAAAGAAAAATTAATTAAAAATAAAAAATGAAAAAAAATACAATAAAAATATTAAATTTAAAGAAATATATATTAAAAAAAAATAGATTTTAAAAAATATATTAAATTTAAATTATAAAAAATAATATACATATATATATGAACTTAAATTAAAAATATATATATATTAGATTTTATTAAATTTAAAAAAGAATGTTAATATTAAAATAACAAATTAAATTTAAAAAAATATTAAATTTTAATAAATAAACGAATAAACAAATAAATTTTGAAATAAAAATTTAAAAAAAAAAACATTGTTAAAATAAAAAGTTTAAAAAGTTTAAAAATCAATTAAAATTGAAAAATTGAAAAAAAAAAATTTAAAAAAAAAATAAATTAAATAAAAAATAAAATTAAAAAAATTTAATTTGAAAATATTAAGTTTAACTTTAAAAAAAATCTAATTTTAAATACACAATTTTAATTGAAATAAAAAAAAAATATAAAAATTTTATGTAATTAAAAAAATAATAATAATAAATTAAAAAATTAAAAAAATATATTAAATTCAAATAAATAAATTAAAAAAAATACAAAATTTACTAAATTTTAAAAAATTAAATGAAAAAACTAAACATAAAATTTCATAATAAAAAAAAATATGAATTTTTTTTAAAAAAAATCAATTAAACTAAAAAAAAAATACAAAATTTAATAAAAATTATTAACAAAATTTAGAAAGAAAAAGTTAAAAACAAAAAAATGAATAAAATTAAAAAAAAAATATTTAAACAACTTAAATTTCAAATATAAAAATTAAATTAAAAAAAAAAAAAAATTAAATTTTTTGACTTAAAAAAAATAAATAAAAATCAAATTAAAAAAATAAAAAATAAAAAAGAATTTTTTGATTGTGGTGGCGCCGCCAATCAGCCTCCTGCCCAGGTGACGCCGGAGGTCGGCCGCTAGGCGGGAGGCCGATTCCGAGAATCGCCCTCCCGCAGTAGGAGGCTGATTCCGAGAATCGCCCTCCTGCAACGGGAGGCCGATTTCGGGAATTGCCCTCCCACGATGAGAGGCCGATTCCGAGAATCGCCCTGAGGCCGATTTCGGGAGTCGCCCTCCCGCGACGCAGGAGGGCGATTCCCGGAATCGGCCTCAGGGCGATTCCCAGAATCGGCCTCCCACGGCGGGAGGGCAATTTCGAATCCGCTCCGCGGCAGAGGCGACTCGAATCGGCCTCCCGCGGCGGGGAGGGCGATTCTGGAATTGGCTTCCCGTGGTGGGAGGGCTCCCCGGACCGGCCCCCCGCCGGGAGGGAGATTGCCGGACCTATTCCTCAGGCGATTCCCGGACCGCTCTCTCGCCGCGTGGGAGGGCGTATTCCCTGAATCGGCCCGCCTAGCGGCCTGGCCCCGCGCCACTGAGGAAGTGAGGGCGATCGGTTGAGCCACTCACGATCAAAAAATTCTTTTATTTTTTTATTTTTTTTTAATTTTTAATATTTTTTTTTTAATTTGATTTTTATTTATTTATTTATTTTTAAATTCAAAAAATTTAAAATTATTTTTTTTAATTCAAATTTTTTATTTTAAATTTTTTTTTTTTAATTTTATTTTGTTTTTTTTTTTTTTTCATTTAATATTTTAGATTAATTATTTTTTAAAATTTAAAATTTATTCATCAAATTTATTAAATTTTAATTTAATTTAATTTTTTTTTTAATCTTTTAGTTTATTTGGTTTTTCATTTTTAAAATTTATAAATTTTTTCATTTAAAAAAAATAAAAAGAATTTATGGATATTTGTTTTTTAATTATTTGCACATGGTTTTTTTCATTTTTTTTGTTTTTTAATGATAGTTTTTTTTATTATAATTCTTTTATTTTAATTTTCCTTTTCAATTCTAATTTTTGTTTTTTTTTTTAATTTGTTTTTTTTTGTTAATTTTAAAATTTGTATTTTTGTTTTCTTATTATTATTATTATTTTAATTTAAATTTTTAAATTTAATTTTTTCCATTTTGTATTTTATTTTTTTGCCTAAATTTTAATTTTGTAATTTAAATTATTTTAAATTTTCTATTTTAATTTTTTTTTTAATTATATGGATTTTTTTAATAACTTAGAAAAAAATGTTTTTGATGTTTTTTTTTTTAATTTTTTTTTGTTAATTTTTGTTTTTTTTCTTTAAATTATGCGTTTTTTTTTTCAAATTTTGTCATTTCTTTTGATATAATTTTTGAATATTTTTGTTTTTTTTTTGTTTTATTTATTTATTTTTGTTTAAATTTTTTATTTTTACAAGTTAATTTTGTTTTTTTTTTTTACATTTTTATTGTTTTTTTATATTGTTTTTATATATATTTTTTAATCTAAGTTTTGTGTTTTATTACCAACATGAAAATCACCACTCTAAAAAAAAAAGGTTGATGCTGCATCAATACGTTTCAAAATTAGCATGAAAATCACCGCTCTTAAAAAAAAAAGGTTGATGCTGTATCAATATGTTTCAAAATTAGCATGAAAATCACTAACATTTTAAAACAAATATTCATACTTCATAAATAAAAATATTAGAGTGTCAAAAATGTGCTAAAAAAAAAAAGAGGTGATTCTGCATCACCATTTTTCAAAATCGGGTGCCTTTTATGCTACCAAAAAAAAGTAGGTAACAGTGCAGTTACCTATTTCATCAGTAACATTGTTCTATGTCTCCATTCATGAATGTGATTAGATATGTATGTAGACATAGATTCTTTTAATGAGGTCAACAACTCCGTACCATTTTCGTATCTAACAGGTAACTGAAAATGGGTTAAGAAAGCAGTATCTAGTGCATTAAAATTATTAAATGAGCCTCGTGGTAACTCAATGTACCATTTTGCAGTTAGACCAATGAGAGTTCTCTGAAAATGACATAATTGAATAAAATCATCGATTAGTGAATTGGATGCACACCAGAGGTGATAATTCATAACATGATTAGATGGATCTTCTCTTGACTTACCTTCAAACTTTGGAATATCACTGGGAAACTTATTAGGCATCGGCAGCCAATATGGAAGATAAAAAATGGGATCATTCGTAAGGCGTGATAGATCGGGTAAATCTAAAGTTTCTATGAATGGTAACTGACGGCTAGGGTCTTGATAACCTTGTGTCATCAAACCAGTTCCAGGAGGAGGATATCCAAGATATCCTGGAATTGGATGCGCATTGGGAATTGTGAAACCTCATAGATAACCAGGATTAACTAGACCATACTGGGGTTGTTGAGGTACTTGATAAGTATACCCAGGATACAGTTGATACTGATATGTTAGATTTTGTGTAGCATGTCCAAATTGATGCTACCCCTTGTACGGTTGATAAGTAAATTATGGTTGACTAGTGAGAATCGTACTTGTACTAGATTGTCTTGTAGGCATCTGGATCGTAGTCTGAATTGTAGGTCCGTACTGTGGCACAGATACTTGAGGAATTTGCACTGATATAGGGGTAGTAGAAACATGAGCTACAGATACGCCAGAAATAGGTGTGGTAAGTTGAACAGAAGTTGCAGCAGTAGCAGAAGATTGAGGTGGGGTTCTAGGTGTACTAGGCCTAGGCTGTTGAACAAAACCATGTGCAAAGACTTGAATGGTAGGCTGGACAGGTTGTTGGGTTGGACCAGAACCTATGGGTTCTCCAGGTTGATTAGGTAACTGCACATTGGGTTGTAAAGTCTATTTAATTTGAGATGGATCCCACACCATATTAATTCTGGAATATTGACCCATAGAAGGTTATGCATATGAAGGACCATAACTAGGTTGAACGTAAGTTTGATAATTAACTAGAAAATTTCCAGCTCCTTGTAGTAATGGTTGACCTGAAGGAGGTTGAAAACCTTGAGCTAGGTACTAAACTTGAGGTTGATATTGACTTTGAGGCATGTACTAAATTTGGGGTTGATATTGACCATGAGGTATGTATTGAATCTGGGGTTGATATTGATCCTGAGGTATGAACTGACTCTGGGGTTAATATCGACCTTGAGGTATGTATTGTCCTTGAGGTTGATATTGACCCTGAGGTATGTATTGTTCTTGAGGTTTCTCCCCAGGCTGTAAATATTGTCCTACAGGTTTACCTCTAGATGGTAAAAACTTACCCTGAGGTTGCCCTCCCGACGGTAATTGACTATTTTAAGGTTTCCCCCCAGGCAGTAACTGACTTCCTTGAGGTTTCCCCCCAGGCGGTAACTGACTTCCTTGAGGTTGAGGATTTGGAATATTTCCAGACATCATAAAAACTAGTTCTGTGTTCAATGTTCCAGTGTTTGTTCCATTTGTACCAGATGATAAAATTTGCTCAATTGGTTGAGGAGCTGCTCCTGAGAAGGTACCAAAGAGTGATTGGTATTCCAGAGGAACAGACGAACCACCACATAAAAATGTTTCTGGAGATTCAAAAAACATAGATGAATCACCCGACATAGCTAATGAAGGTTGATAACCTATTGGTGTAGGGTAAAATGGAATTCGGGGTGGTGAATATGTAAGACATGCGTTTTCTAAAAAATTTGCCAATGATAAATACCAAGCGTTAGTTCTAAAAGGACTATAGAATATTGATTCACACTCTCTAAGAATCAAATTTTCTTGGGTTTCGGGAAGAGTTACATCTTCCTCTGGACCATCAAGTTCTTCAATACATATGAGATCGGAAGGAAGAATTTCGGTAATGCGACGTCTTACTCTAGGTGAATCAGGATCACTAGAAGTCAGAATAACAAATCTTGAAGATGATTTCAACACAACAGGTTCAGTTTCTGGCTCAGAAACTTTAGGTTTTTCAGCTAATTCACTGGTTGTAGAAGCAATGTCAGTGATTTCGGAAATTTAAATTGGATTTTGAATATATTCAGTTGTTTTTTATTGATTTACTTCATGATAATCAGGATTAGTAATTATGGATGATTCTCTTGGTTCTATCGATCTAATTCTGTTGATACTATGTGGTACCAGAGCTTTCAGTTCTTCAAGTTGGCTTGGTGTATACTCAGGGGGTTTCCCCTGAAGTCTACGCGATTGTCTTGGTAATTCAGCCACAATTAAAAATTATTAATCACACGCAATCAAATAAAATTTCAATAAAAAATCCTAATGTCACTAAGGAGAAAATCAAATGATCAAATGCTTATAAAATATAGGAGATAAAACCACACACAAACAATATATTCCCACACTAAAAACACTGTTTGGTGATGAAATCCAACATCGTAGTATTTTAATGTAGAAATGGCGATTGGAACAGTTACCCCAACAACTTGATTAATGAAGCAGACCGATGCAAGTTTCTCCACTTAAACCATTTTGAGTGAAGATAACCCTCCAGAGAGTCCAAGTGAGTCTAGTCGACATCTGCTCCAAGTACAGTGGGATCTTTCCTCCACCGTCACCTTAGGAAAAAATCTTAAATTTTATGGCCACGAAGGTCACCAACAGGAACAAATATACCTAGGGGAACAATCTACGATATGATATAAGCGCAAGGGCAGAGTAACAAAGCTCAATCCCCTTGAAGTCTCCTTGACATAATCCAAGGTATATTGACAAGTGACCCCATGCTTCTCGACAATGGTCAATATGAGGTTTACCGTTGTTAATACGTACACATCTTCTATCGTTCTCAATAAGATAGAATTGATCACCTCACTGGTTCGTATATGATCTCGTGTTTGACTCCTTTAGTAGGAGCTTCCCAGAGCATACAAGCTACTATTGGATTTTTCCTACCGCAAGATCAACTACATGTTTGTTTTAATTGTCTCAAAGAGTTAATTACTCCCTACTCCAAGACACTAGCCTAAGCTATGTTGGTGAAAAGAGTCCTAGAAATATAAAAATTACTAAATTGATTTTAATTTAAGCATTGCTTTTAATAGGTTGTTTCTTAGGAAAATAGGTGTGAAAGTGAAACTTTGATGATATGTAGTGACCTGACTCAAACACACTAAAATTCATCTATTATGAGAAACAATTCATTTCCTTTCGATGAATTCTATCTAAAAGAAAGAGTTGAGAAATGCAATTTTTTTAAAACAATTATTTCCTTCAAAACAAGAACATATGAAAAGAAATATTATCTTATGAGAATTCGAAATGATCAATTGCTAAAAAAGAAATCCCTTTATTCTTCAAGATCAAAACTACAATCAAACATTCTCCAAAAGAAAACTACGATTTCTAGAAATAACACTCAAAACTAAAAACACTAATTTCGAGATCTAAAAATTCTAAGAATTAAATCTGAAATCAAAATTTTAAATATTTTGAGGACATTTTTCTTAGTCTGTAATCTAATAAATCTTCTGAAATCAGCAAAAACTCGAAAACATCCAATTATGGTTTTTTAAGTGAAATTCAAAACTTAATGAAAAAGTTATTAAATATTTTCAAATGAGAAAATGGGATCTAATTCTCATAAAACAATTTCTGCTATGAAGTCACAGACTTGGCAAGAAAACAATGAAATACCAGTGATCTAAGGTATACAGAGGTTTCTAATCTTTGAGTGACACAAAGACAAAGAAAAAATCACTTATAACATGCATATCTTGTAGAAAATCATTCAAAACTTAAAAAAGCTGAAAGAAACTCTCACACAAAGCTTTCTGACAGAAAATACAAGCTTGGGTATATACTGAGAATCTTGCAAGTCGATCCTAGAAAAGATAATTTTAAGTTTTTCAAAAATTTTCTCAGGGTCCGCGGGTTTTAGTGTAAACAAGTGTGGTGCCACATGATGTATACAGAAAAACAACAAAGATGACCGCACTGTGCCTAAAGACAAAGTGCGGAGACCAGAAAACTTAAAGAAAAATAAAAAATTCTAGAACACTTTTCAGGGATTCTACAGGAATAAATTACCCAAACCAATATCAATCGATCAAAATTAGAAAACTAGTTTCACAAGTCGAAAAATAAAAGAAAACTAAGTTCAAGATCCATTCCCCAGTGGAGTGGCCATTTTGTTGGACAAATAAATCATTCTTGCGGACAAGACAGATCTCCCTAGTATCCTACGATAACTAGCAAAAAATAGAAAGATGTAAACTACTTTCTCTAGATTACATTTGATCTATAATTATCTATAATTAAGGATTTAGGACTGACTTGTAGTCCAACGCTGATCATAGTCTTCTTTCCTATTGCTTTGAATACGTCTCCTTTCAGGATTTGCAATAAAAAACATGAAAGAATCAGAAGCACCTGCATAACATAGACTAATTCATAAACCATAAATATATATTGATGGTCAAGTAATTCAAGAAATAAGCCATTTAAATAAACAACTCATTAAGAAAACGGGATCCATTTGTATTATCTTTAATGAAAAAAGGAGCCTTATAACTGTGTTCACCTTGATGTCGTACAGGTCCTTCCGAGGTCCGAAACAAGCATTTCCTCTACTTTGAAAATCCTTTTCACTCTCTCGACTAACATACATATGAGTGTGTAATCATTCCCATATGGTAATCAGTTCAGAGAGTCTGATTTTTTCCAGCAATTCTCCTAAAAAAATCTAAAGCCAAACTCCCCTTGAGGCTGAACTATGGCCTCAATTTATAGCAAAAGAGAAGAGGTTGCAGCGTCAAATAAGAGGGGATAGAATCCTCTTTCAAAGGGATTAAGTTCCACATACCAAGGGGTAGGCTCCTTTAATGAAGGGATGAATGTACATGAAAGGAGCGAAATTTCAACCGAATAATTGCTTCCAGAAGCTTCCAAATTCAACCAGCTGGGCTTCCAAATTTTACTTCCACCTTCACTTTACCTTTTACAGGAATTTGCACCTTTAAAGAAGAAAAAGTGTGGCTGGTTCTGCATGTTCTAGAACAAACAAATGTGACACCATAGGTAATACTAAGAGAAAGTGTGATACAAGTATTGTTATGACTTTTATAAGCTTTTCTCTCAATTTCAAGGCTTGGTTTTAGGAACTTGATGTTTGTAGACTTCTAAGGGAGTATTGTATGAGTAATGATGAACCCATATAGATAGTAAAATGTCATGGTGACAATTTTAGTGTAACATTTTGTCTTAGGAAAAGTGCGTATGGAAGTGAGGGTTTTCTTAAGCTTGTTGAAGAGGTTATTTTTTTAATGATGTTGTATTCTTGATGTCTGTCAATGAAGTCTTCATATAGATTTGGGCTATTTGATTACTATATATGTTGCTAAATTGATCAATGAGTGAGTAAATATGCTTAATGATGACTCATTGGTTAAGGGTTCTACAATATTGGAAATATATCTGACTGAAAGCCTCAGATCTAGTTTTAATACTGATCATATTTTGTGAATTTAGTATTCTCAAATCTATACCCAGGTTGGTGTGACGGAAAGTGCGTATACACACGGTTTCAGTGAAGTAAAGTAGCATATGTATTTTATGATAATGAATGTTTAGGGTTGATATTGATTCTGCATACTCATTCTGAAGTCTGGGTTTATTATTATGTTCTAGTTACAGTGATATCACTATTCTGATTGAAGTATGGGTTATTGATGATCTTTATGATGAGATGTGTTGAAGATGTGGATCCAGTGTGAAAATTGACGAAATGTGGTCTGCAGTAATTCTGAGGGTTGAAGCCTTGAGTGTGGAAGTAGAAGCTTCCTTCCAGTAGAAGCTGATGTTCTGATCAGGGGGTTGAAGCTCCCTTCCAGTAGTGGTTGGTAAACGAGATCAGGGGGTTGGAGCTCCCTTCCAGTAGCAGCTAGAGAATAAGAGAAGGTTGCAACCTTCTGCAGGTAGATGCCTACATACTGATATGAGTCTGCATCAGTACAATAATGTAAGAAGTTTTCCATATAATAAATATTGAAGACAGAGACGACAACAACGGTGGTTTTCTCCTGAATTGGGTTTCCACCTTAAATCTTGGTGTTCATGTGTGATTCTTTTGTGTGATGATTTATTTTGTTATTACTGCACATATTTAATACTTAACTATTTGATGCATTAATGATAATTTGGGTTAAAAAATGTTTCTGAAAGATTATCTAACAATAAATTCACCTCAGTATATGCGAGTTTCTGTTAGTGTATCCGCATATATACGCTACTTGAGTTCAATAAAGTCGCGTATAGAAATTCAGTAAAGAAAAGTAAAAATTTTATTGCAAGATATAAATACCGATTCACCCCCCTCTCAGTGTTTTTCCCAACAATTGGTATCAGAGAAGGTCCTTCTAAAGAAGCTTAATCTCTAGAAGGAAGATCAGCTAAGATGAGCAATCAAGATGAGACATCATATATCTCATCTATCAGGCCTCCTCTCTTCAACGGAAATAATTTAATCTTATGGAAGACAAGGACAAGATCCTATATTTAGTCTCTTGGAGCAGATGTATGGGCTATAGTTGAAGGAGGTTATCAATATCCAGCTTCATTTCCAATAAATGTAGCAGCAAGAAAGAACTATGAAACCAATGCAAAGGAGGTCAATGCATTATTGGGAAGTTTGAATGAATCATAATTTTTCGAAGTCATGCAGTTGAATACAACAAAGGAGATATGGGACAAAATAATTCTAAGCTATGAAGGTGATGCCAAGGTAAAAAGTGTTAAACTCCAAACTCTCAGATTTCAATATGAAAAACTTAGAATGCATAATGAGGAAAGCATTTCCAGTTTATTTTTATGTCTAGATGATATTGTAAATCGTATGAGAAATCTGGGTGAAAATATAACTGACACTAATTTAGTAGAAAATTTTTAAGATCTCTAACTCCCAAATTCATGTCAAAAGTTTATAATATTGAAGAGAAGCAGGATCTACAAACTCTTACTCTTTTTCAACTTCATGGGATTTTGACTACATGTGAAATGAGGAAAGGAGTTCCATCTAAAGTCAAAGAAGTTATCTTTAGAGTTGCTACAAAAGGAAAGGAAGCAGAAGAGCAAGAAGGATCAGGGTATGTTTCAGAAGAATATGAGATAAATTTTGTAAATAAGCTACAACTTGGCACTAGAAGGTTCATAGGTAAGCTTCCTTTTAAATATTTTTCTTGTGGAAGAGTTGGTCATTATGCTGCGAAATGTCCTCATAAAGATAATCATGAAAAGGGAAAGGAAGTGGAAAAAGGAAATAAGAAACGGTTTATCAATAGAAAAAGCTATTATATTCATGAAGATAGTGATGGTCTATAAAATAGTGAAGAAGGAGAATCTAATCAACATATTAGACCACTCATGGCTTTTGAAAAATATTCTAGTGAGGTTAAAGACACTTTTATGGATGCTTTAGAAGAAAATGATTTTCTTGAAGAAATAAATCAACTCAAAATATGTTTGGAAGAAAAAAAATTGTCATAGATACTCTAAAGAATCATCTTATAGAAAAGGAGAAGCACAATGAGAAATGAGAATGTGAAATAGTAAGTCTAAGAAAGGAAATTGAGAAATGAAAACTTTAAATCTTAGATTTGCTAAAGGATCTGAAACCTTAGATGAAATTATCAAGGTACAACGCTCTCTTCTTGTAAAGAAAAGTCTTGGATATATCGGATAATCCTCTCAGTATTCAGCACCAAGCTATCTAAATGCAGTTAAATCCAGCTAGAAACATTTTGTCACTCGATAAAATAACAAAGAGACCACCCAGGTAAAGCATGACCACTTCAATTCAAGGAAGAACAATGACAGAAATATCAATTAGTAGGTAAATATAAATAGAAGGTTTCGTGATCGCATAAATCTCTTCTTTAGTGGACAATGTTTCTCATGTCATAACTTTGGTCATAAAGTTATACAATGTTTTGCATACAAAACGATCATGACCAGAGAAGCTAGAAAGCAAAGAAATGAGAATAGAGTAAAGAAGAATACTTACAACAAATTTTCTCCTCTTCAAAGCGAAATTGAATGTTATTATTGCAATAAATTTGGACATGAAGAATTTGAATGTAGGAGCAAATTTCAGCCAAAAGAACATACACCCACAAACTCCAAGGTATGGAGAAAGGAGAACTCACAAGTTGAAATTTGTGGCATGGTATTATTTGTAAAAGGAGAAGAAAATCAATGGTACACTGATAACGGATGCTCAAAATACATGACAAGTGATAAAAATAAACTTCTTTCATATAATGCATTAGAGAAAGAAAATAATGTTACTTTTGGAAATGACTCTCCAGCTATCATTAAGGGTAAAGGCTTTGTGTTTCTAAAAGTAAAGGTTAAAGCTAACAATGTTATGCATGTGGATAGGTTAAAGCATAACTTTTTGAGTGTAAGCCAAATGTTTGATCAAGGAAATAAAGTTGTATTTAGTTCAAAAGAATGTGTAGTACGTGAACTTGACACAGGAAAACAGTAATAAAAGGAACTAGAAGACCAAGAAATCTGTACATATTGAAAGGTGGCCAAGGGAAATGATACTTAGGTAAATCTATAGAAAATTGGTTATGGCACAGAAGACTGGGACATTTGAGCTTCTCTCAAATAATAAAATCTAGCAAACTCAAAGATGTTTGTGATCTTCCCAGCATCACTCTGCCTGAAAGTACCATATGCAAATCATGTCAATTTAGCAAGAAAACTAGGGTGCAATCCAATGCCAAAGAAGTATCAGCAAGTAAGCCTCTTGAACTTATACATACTGATCTATGTGGTCCTGTAAGGAAAAATTCACCTCGTGGAGAACAATACTATCATTTTATTTATTTCAATGACTTCTCTAGAATGTGTTGGATTGGTTTACTAAAAAATAAAGATGAAGCATTTGAAAAATTTAAGATCTTCAAATCTTTGGTTGAAAATGAATTAAATCTAAAAATAAAATATCTTAGATCTGACCGAGGAGGAGAATATATATCAGATGAATTCTTTGACTTCTGTGAACATCATGGCATAAAAAAGACAATTTTTTGTAGTTGGAGCCCCACAACAAAATGGCGTGGAAGAAAGAATGAATAGAACAATTCAACAGATGGCTCGTGCTATACTTGATGAATCTGGAACTCCTAATACCTTTTGGGGAGAAGCAACACATACTGCAGTAAATATTCTTAACAAGGCTCATGTTCGTGTGAACAATGATAAAACTCCTTATGAGCTCTGGTATGGTAATATTCCCACTGTAAAGCATTTTAGAGTTTTTGGAAGCAAATGTTTTATTAAGAACAATGATGAAAAACTTGGTAAGTTTGAGCCTAGAGCAGATGAAGGAATATTTCTTGGTTACTCATCTAGAAGTAAAGAATATAAATGTTAAAATAAAAGACTTCTGAAGATTGTTGAATGTATTGATGTTGTATTTGATGAGTCTCTCACAGCTCCTAAAAGGGAAATAACTACAACAAATGAAGATGATGATGATGTATATTTTCCCTTATCAAATACCAACAATATAGAAGGAGAACCCAATGAAACACTAGAAGAAGATATATTTGAAAAGGCTCCATCCAAGTATGTTCAAAATAATCATTCAGAATCTCAAATTATGGGAGAAAAAGGATCAAGTGTACAAACAATAAGAACTCTTGTAGGGTCCCCTAGCGATCTGGCATTCTTATCCACTATTGAACCACAAAATGTTAATCAAGCTAGTAAAGTTTAATGTTGGATTCAAGCCATGAATGAAGAACTTGATCAGATTGAAAAGAATCATACTTGGGAATTGGTTCCAATACCTCATGATAGAAATGTTATTGGAACAAAATGGATATTCAAAAACAAGTTAAATGAAAATGGAGATGTTATTAGAAGCAAAGCTAGACTTGTTTGTAAAGGGTATGCTCAAAAAGAAGGTATAGATTTTGAAGAAACATTTTCTCCTGTAGCCAAACTTGAAGCCATAATAATGTTTCTTTCTTTTTCAAGTTTTCAACAATTCAAAGTTTATCAAATGGGTGTAAAATATGCTTTCCTCAATGGTGATTTAGAAGAAGAAGTTTATATAGAACAACCAGAAGGATTAATTCTAGGAAATGATGAAAAACTTGTTTTCAAACTTAAAAAGGCTTTATATGGTCTCAAATAGGCTCCTTGAGCATGGTACTATCGTCTTGACAAATATATTCAACAACAAGGTTTCACAAAAGGATCTACTCACAATAACATATACACAAAAATTGAGAATGATAAATTATTGATTATTGTTGTGTATGTTGATGACATCATTTTTGGAAGTAATGAAGAATTCATGAGTCATAAATTTGCTTCTGTTATGCAGCAATAATTTGAAATGTCATTACTTGGGGAACTAACATATTTTATTGGCTTACAAGTGCAACAAGCAACAAATGGCATATTTCTATCACAAGAAAAATATCTCAAGAAAATTCTGAAGAAGTATGGGATGGAAGACTGCAAACCTGTGAGTACTCCAATGGTAACTGGATGTAACCTCAGTTCTCATGATGATTCTCCCATGGTGAATCAACTAGATTATATATCCATGACTGGAAGTTTGCTTTATCTAACCGGGACAAGACTAGACATTATGCATGTTGTTGGGATTGTTGGACGATTCCAAGCTAACCCAAAAGAGTCTCATCTTCAAGCTGTAAAAAGAATATTCAAATATCTACAAGGAACTCAAGACTTTGGTATATGGTATCGAAAGAATGTTGATCTTACTCTTCATGCTTACACATATGTGGATTGGGTTGGAAATGTTGATGATCGAAAAAGCACTAGTGGTGGTGCATTTTATATTGGGCCCCGATTAGTATCTTGGTTAAGCAAGAAACAAATTTTTGTTGCCTTATCTACAACTGAAGTAGAATATGTGGCTATCACATCATGTTGCACACAACTTATTTGGATGATGCAGAAATTACAAGATATTCAAATCAAATGTTCACCTCCCATCTCCATTCTATGTGATAATACAAGTGCCATTAGTATCTCAAAAAAATATTGTTATGCACTCCAAGACCAAGCACATTCCTATCAAGTATCACTTCCGACATGAGCAAGTGCTTGAACAAAAGGTTAAATTGGAGTATCTTCCCTCCAAAGAACAAGTTGCAGATATATTTATTAAACCTCTTCCCAGGGAAGCATTCGAATATCTCAGATAGAAGTTGGGAGTTGTCTCTACCTCTTTGACCAAATCTACTTAATTTCAGAAGATTATTTTTTGGTACGTTGGTTTCATAAAGGCGAATCACGTATATATGCGAGTTTCTATGCATAAAACCGCGTATGGATTTTGCTGACAGAAATTCTTTGGGTCAACTTTCAAAACAGTCTGTGGTACTGTTGGGTAATCTCTGTTGTTGTTCCAGTATTCATCTTATTGTACCTTTCTTTGATATTTATCTCCTTGATGAAGATGCTTTGATGAATTGGCTATTGAAGGTGTTCAAGATGCACAAGCTTAGGGGGAGCACCTGCTTTGTTGAAAAGAATGCATTGTTGGCATTCTGATTGATTTCTGATTTAAGATCTCTCTTTTGAGATCTTTTGGTACTGGATATAAAAATTCATATCTGTAATTTGATGAAAAGGTCATGTTGAGACCTATGATGTAAAATTGTTATATTTAGTCATGTAATGACTTGAGTCAAAATATGTAATTCCACTTGGTTGGATCATTGATGTAAGTATGATTCCTTGGTGATAGGATAGGTCATAATCAATTGGGTTATAGAGTGATGTACTTCATTGAAAAATATGTCTGAGATTCAGCATAAACTCAAGGGGAGCATGGTAAATTTCAGTGCACAAGGAAAGAGAAACCTTGTTTTAGTATTGATCTGCCCTTTGCCCTTGATGTCAAAGGGGGAGAGTATTTTGGTGTTTAAATTATGGTTATGATTAATGTATCTATTTGTTGTAATCAAACACCATCATGGTTTCCATCAAGTCCAAAGGGGGATATTGTTGGAAATATGATGCAATATGTCGTCCTTGTTGGAAACCTACTTGATGAAATTGTCCTTGATGGAAACCTACTTGATGAGTTTCCTTTTGATAAGAAAACTAGTTGTTAAAGATGTAAAAATGATGTTTCTAAAATTCAGTTCAACTGTGAAAAAGAAAGGAATTCTAGTAAGTGCCAGAAAAATGAAACAGGAAATATTTCTCAATGTATACACAGGTTTGATGAAGGCAACCCATGTATGGAGGCAATGTATACGCTAATTTTATGAAGGTAACCCGCGTATACATCCAAAATTAGTATATACATAGTTTTTATGAAGATAAGTCAAGTATACACATGGGTACGAAGAAGCAAAGTCGTGTATGCCTTTTGCGCTCTAAAATTATGATACCAAGGGGCACTACCATGGTATTATCCCACAGTATTGAGCACTATATTTTCTATTTTATTTCTTCCAAAGAATACCATCAACACTTGTGTGGTTTTGGCTCATGGTATTGATAAAGGCTAATCCTATATAAGGAGAGGAATATCATAGTGCAAGAGTGGGAACATGTAAGGGCAGTTACTAAATACTTCTCTCTAAAGTATATCTGCATGGGATGAACTCTGTTTTATTGGTAGATTTGAATCTATGATGCACTATTGGATACAATGATGGATCAGGATCTCTAGACCTAAAATGAATATGTACTTGCATGATCTAATGATGAGATGTTTGGATATGTGACTTGGCGCATGTTTTCTAAAGTGAAGTGAAGAAATCTAGGTAAGACTATAGATCTGAAACATTCTGCAAAATTAATATTTACATATCTATACACTAGTTTGTCTCCATGAATGCGCATATATATGTGGCTTTGTCTTAGGAAAAGCGCGTATGAAAGTGAGGGTTTTCTAAAGTTTGCTGAAGAGGTTATCTGTTTAATGTTGTTGTATTTTTGTTGTATTTATATTGTCTATCAATGAAGTCTTCATATAGATATGGGTTCTTTGAATATTGTATATGCTGCTAAATTGGTCAATGACTGAGTAAATATGCTTAATGGTGACTCACTGTTTAAGGGTTCTACAATATTGGAAATATTTTTTACTAAAAGCCTCAGATCTGGTTCTAAGAATGATCATATTCTGTGAATTCAGTATTCTCATATGTATACGCAGGTTGGCGTGAAGGAAAGCACATATACACGCGGTTTCAGTGAAGTAAAGTAGCGTATGTATTTTATGATAATGAATTTTCAGGGTTGAGATTGATTCTGCATACTCATTCTGAAGTCTAGGTTTATTATTGTGTTCTGGTTACAGTGATCTCACTGTTCTGATTGAAGTCTGGGTTATTGATGATCTTTATGATGAGATGTGTTGAAGTTGTGGGATCCAGTGTGAAAATTGATGAAACGTGGTCTACAGTAATTTTGAGAGTTGAAGCCTTCATTTTGGAAGTAGAAGCTTCCTGCTAGTAGAAGCTAGTGTTCTGATTAGGGGGTTGAAGCTCCCTTTCAGTAGTAGCTGGTAAATGAGATCAACGGGTTGGAGCTCCCTTCCAGTGGAAGTTGGAGAACAAGAGAAGGTTGCAACCTTCTGCAAGTAGATAATTGCGTACTGATATGAGTCTGTATCAGTACAATAATGTAAGTATTTTTCCATATTTAAAATATTGAAGACATAGATGACAGTAGCGGTGTTTTTCTCCCGAACTAGGTTTCCACCTTAAATCTTGGTGTTCATGTGTGATTCTTTTGTGTGATGATTTATTTTGTTATTACTGCACATATTTATTGCTTAACTATCTGATGCATCACTGATAATTTGGGTCAAAGAATGTTTTTGAAATATTACCTAAAAATAAATTCGTCTCAGTATACGCGAGTTTCTATTAGTGTATCTGTGTATATACGTTATTTAAGTTCATTAAAGTCGCGTATAGAAATTGAGTAAAAGAAATAAAAGTTTACTGCATGATATAAATACTGATTCATCCCCCCTCTCGGTATTTTTCCCAACAATGGAAAGATGACCAAGGAAAGCTGAAGTGGGAAAACATTGGTATGTACCCAATAGCACAATTACCCTCCCCTTATTGTTATGTTGCTAGAATGTTATGCAGGTTGTTTTCAAAACAAGATACCACTAGGTTTTCCATAGATTGGGTCCCTTTAATTGACGCAATCGTTAATTCTTCTATTATGAATTAGGAGAGAATTTTGTCTAATAATTTGGCCAGAAATACCATAGATTATAAAAGTAAAAGAAGTGTTTCCTCTAGAACAATACACACATTCTACATGAGTGCTTACATTTTGGATACAATTTGATTCTATTCAAGCTTTCCTATCATGGGATGGAAATGGAAAACCCAAGACCCCACTCCAATCCATATTTACCACAGAGCCCTTTGGGAATCTGATTTTCATTTACATTTCTATAAAATTTGCAATGGAGTCATGTTACCCATCCATCAAATTACCTTTAATGAAAAAACCCCTAGGATTTATAAGGAGGCTAGAAAAGACATTTTACCAGTTTCTACATGGTTTGTTGAAGATAATTTAAATTATATCATATTTTTGGGGAGTTATTCTTCTCCCCATGTTTTTCCCTATTATGTTCCTGAGAAGCTTCTAGCTAGGGAAATTTCCTACCAACTTCTAGTAAGTGGAATTTCCAAACAACTCAAAGATGCCAAGAAGGCCATTTGGCCTACTTTCCCTTTACAGTGTAGTTTTCCCTTTTCGACATTGGTCATGCATTCAAGGAGATTTCAAATGTCACTTCACAAATTTTTTCTCTAATGCGAAAGAGGCCATTTGATCCTAATGATGTGGTTAAGAATTTCACCACTGAGCTTAAATTGAAACCTTTCTTGAATGAGAAAGATATGTTTGATGATTTCTTTCAAGTAATGGATAAGTTCATAGATGTATTGAAAATTTCATCCAGTCAGCTCAGCAAAACAGACTTGAGGCTTTCTAGGAATATATAAATAAAAGGCTGGAAACAATCCCTTTGGATTTGTTATTTATTGAAGATGTCAACATACCAACTCCAAGCATTAGTCTGGATAATGAATCCAAAGATATGTCTGAATATGAATCCCAAGAGAAATAAAATCATGAGTCAAGGCAATCACAACATAATTCTCAGAATTCAGATCACTCTAATAATGAATCCGAAATCCGGAATGAGAGCCCAGAGAAAATAATTGATAAAGTGATTAAAGGGATTCAGATGCAAACAGAAGGAGAAATTAATGGATTTGAATCATCTTCTCAAGAATTTCAGCATATCCAAAATACACCAGACCAGATAGAGAAGCCTCAGTCAAAATATTTAAAGAAAGAATGGGATATTTTTTCCAAGGCACTACAAAGACCACCACCAAAGCCTAATATTGATGAATCCACAAGTTTCCAAACTCCAGAGAATTCTCTAAATTTAGTGGAAATGGAAATTCCACTACAGCAAGTACCTGAATTTCATGATCAAGAGATCATTCTAGCATACCCTACAGAATAGATTTTTTTACAGATTGAAGAGATACCCTCACTTGATGTCTTCTACAGTCTCATTCATAAGGCTGTAGTTAAGAGAAGAATGAGAAGAAGGATAGATGAAACAATTTCAAATCTTATGAATAAATCTTTAGACATTCTATGGAAAGACCCTTTGGTTGATCCTTAAAAAATTGACTAAGTTATCACAATATAGAGGAGCATATGCTACGACTACCATTGACAAAGCCACAGAGGTAAAACTTCTACTGAAGAAAAAATAAGACAAAGTACAAGAGTTAGAGAGACTGTTAGAACAGGAAATGTTTAACTCCAGCAAGCAGATTGAAATGAAGATGTCTCAATTTCAAAAGGATTTTGAAAGAATGAATTTACAACACCAGGTGCAAATTACAAAGAAAGAAACATAGCTTGAAGCAGCAATTGAAAAATTGAAAATTCAGCCTCAAGTAGAGTTTCTCATAAAATAAGCACTGGAAATTAACACAAAGCTAAAGAAAAAGCAAGAAACCTTTTGTCAACAAGTCTCGATCACCAGCTCTTATTGTGATACAAGAAAAATTTTGATCCAACAAGTGGCTAATAGGAGGCCTGAATGCGAAAGAGTTGAAAATATTATTAATGAGTTCATTCATTGGCAAGGGTCTAACGCAGGAAAGAAAGCTGAGCTCCCCAAGATAGTTAAATTAAATAAAGAGATTTTATTTAAATATTTGGAAATACAGTTGAGACAAGCATAAAAGGCAATGGAAAAGGTATCAAGGTTGACAAATCAAATTATTGAATTTGTTAATGAATAACTTTTAAAAGATGAAATTATTAAAGAATCCACAGCTAAGCTCTCCCAGAGCTCAAACCATTAGAAGCACAGTGGAAGGAAATTACAGATATGAAGGAGGAAATAATTAAAAATATAAATAAGTTTGATCAAGAAAATTACTCAAATTTTCTGATCAAACCTTATCATCAGTGCCTAACTCTACAGCCATTAACTGATTCTACAAATAAATCGCAGCCAACACTTTCAAATGTAGTGTTTAAAGTCTAGATCAAATCAGGGATTACACAGCCAGCTCAGCTAAAGCCAATGGTGGATATTTTTCAGCTCTGAGATCAAATGCCCAAAGATTATCAGCCCACATAATCATGTTGTTATTTTATTTCCTAGATTGTAGTTTAAGTTTACTCCTTACAAGGATGGTTGTTTGAAACCTCCTACATTTTTTATGTAATAATCTATTTTTAAACATATTTTAGTTTAGTATTTAAACCCTTCTCATGCTTTTAGAGAAGGGTCCAGAAATTTGTCAAAAACATTCGCAAAGAATGCACTTCTGTAAGTTTGTGAATGCCTTGATTAATTAATTGAATGAAATATATTATATTTTGACATTTGAAGCTATTTAGCTGAATTTTCACTATTTTACTCTTTAAATTGCTTGAAAGTGAAGAGGAGTTGAAGCCTACTATCAGTTTGAATGAGTAGAACCTCGTATATATGGTACTTATACACGTTATTTTAAGTTTTTCTTTTTAGATTGAAAAATATATTTTTATCTGCATTATATATTAGAGATGTCATCATAAATGAATGTTAAATTCACTTTTGTAGTGATATTTGTTTATGATTTATTATATTATATATAATCAAACATATAAATGCGATATACATTTCGCAATTCTTTTGATCAAACTATTTTTTTCTAAGAATTATCTTTACATAATTTTCATCTCTTTCAACTTTTAAATGGTCTTCATTACTAGTAGTTGGAAGATATCTTTTTAGATCGCATAAAGGAATGAACACCCCGGGTATATAGTAGAATAGATAGTTTATATAAATGCATATGGTAGATTAAATCATTTCTCATTTTCATGTTATATAAACAAAACACACCCAATATCATCCTTATTGGGAAATTGGTCCCTTTCTCCCCAGTCAAAGCCACCACACCAAATAGAAAAGGACTTTCTGTAAGGTCCATACTGGGTGGTTTTCCCCCATGTTGTTACAATTGAATTCTGAGGCTTCAAGACATCTATATGCCTCAGCTTCCATAAGAAGAGTTCCTATGTCATTTAGTTTCTTAACACTGACTCAATATGCCTAATGGTGGTTATTTCTACACATCTTTCACCTGCATAACATTATTTCAGAGTTAGCCATCTCTTGAACTTGATTTGAATAAAATCATTTTTATCTTTAAGAGAGCCCTCTCAGGCTGAAAAGGATAATTTTCAGCTAGAAGTAGGTTTGAAAGAGTTACTCTAGGTTGTCTGGTGGAGCATCTGTACCAACTTAGTGATAACATTTTCGTGCGTCTACTGAGAGTTTGAAGACATATTTCCTGAAGTTTGTGTTCAAATAGAAATACTGAACTCTTAAAGGTAGTAGGAGTTCAGAAGATTTTGAGGTTGAATTCTACCTTGGGGACTCCATTATTGAAGAATTCAAAAATTCATAACTTCATTGTGACTCCACCGTACTTATGAGGAACTCAGATGCTACCATTCTTGTTTCGAGGTATGCATGTGTATATTTTCAGAAATTTATGGTTTCCCAAATCCTTTTTCCAAGGATGCATATTTGTTTAGGAATGGTCCAAAATTTAATGGATAAGATTTGAGTTTGACCTTGAAACATATATCAAATTTCCGTGACTTTATCGAGCTTCTTAGAGTCAGATATGAAGATTTTTTAATCGGATTTTTCTATGATTCATTTCAAGGGAAATGTAGACAATGGGTTGAAAGTTTTCCTGTCAGATCTATTAAGTCATTTGCAGATTTTTGGCTTATCTTTTTGAAAACAAGGATGGAAAAAACAGAGTTGGTGGCAGACTTTCTTTCCATTCAAGTTTTTAAGCAATGGAACGATGAACACACTAATGAGGAAGTGGATGAAAATCTTTCTTCGGCCATGTATTATTATTTAAAGTCATTTGAGTGCAAGTCAGAAGATAAGATTCAATTTTTGGATGAATTTGAGTGCAAGTCATTTTTAGAAATACATTGAAGTTTTAGAAGATCAAATTCATTCCTATAGTCTTCATATTCAAGATCATTCTTTGAAAGCTTTTTCCTGCCAAAATACAAAGAGAAGGTGGTGCTACCTTTTTATTTTGAGATTGAGGAGGAATGTCTTGCTTTTTAAAATGAGTTTGATAGCACACAACTGAAATCTTATGCTGCTAAAGAAAGCATATATGAGTTGTATAAAACTGAATAATGTCTTGAAAATCAAAAAACAAACTATGTCTTCTATGATCCCATAGCTGAATACATGGAAGAGTTCTATAGTTAAACTTTTCAATTATGTTTTCACTCTGAAAATCAAGCCCTTTTTATGTTTCCTTTGTCATTACAGTATCTAGTTTGAATTTGGTTTAAGCACATTCAAGGAGTTCAGGTATCAGATCAGCTCATTGACTGGCTTTATTGAAGATTTCATGTCGCTTGAATCAAGCATGGTGATTGCAACTGTTAGAGTAGGTAGGTGTGTGTGTGAATAAGCTCAAGTATTATGAGCATATTTTCAGCTTATACAAATTTCATTTTCACCATGTATTTTAGTTTTCAACAAGCTTGGGCCTGAGGAGAAGGTTATATAAGTTTGAAGAAAATTTTATCAATTTCAGAAATTTTCAATTTTTCCAAGAAAGGCATTGGAGCTACAAGTTCTTTGATGTACCAAAAGGGAACGCCATCCCCAGTGGAGCCACTGTTATCACCAATAAAATTTCATTTTTTGATTAAGAAGGTCATTAGACATAGGTTTTATTTTCTTAGTAACTTAATTCATGAAATTGATAAAATTTTGTGAATTGGTCATAATCTTAAGTTTGAAGAGTCCCACATGATGTGCTATCATGGTAAAATCCATAGAAATCCATGAAAAATATCCATGCTTTGGTTCAAAATAAATTTTTAGCCTCCTATTTTTTTCTTGAGTCCACAACAAATTCTATGCAAAATAGGTGATTTTCGCTACAAACTCACCTGACAAGTTCGTAGCAAATCTGCCAACTTTCTAACTGAATTCGCTACGAACTCATGCTTTTTTCAAGTGGTATAAGGATTGATGAGCTGCCATTTTTTAATATTTAGGAGTTATTATGTCACCATGTGCCTGCCTATTATGATTTATTATTCAGTGGATGATGTGTTTGATCATCATTACCCCTCATATCACCAAGTTTTCTCACTCTTTTCTTTTTCCCAAATTTGGTTTGGTCCGATGTCTAATTCGAATAGCCACAAAATTACCTACATGTTATTCATCCTTGTGAGATGCTTCAACACCTTTGCCAATAGTATCATATTTAGTGTTATCTTGTAGGTGTATTAGGCCTAGGAATCCCTGTGTCACAAAAGTAATTTGTTGTCTCAAAGAAAATTTACAGGTGTCAAAATAGAATTTGACCAACGTTGGTATTTGAAGGAATGAATTCCTATAAAAATCCCAGAAAGGGTGGTAGCATGGTCAAGTATGAACTTATGGACCTAAAAAATTTCATGGAATACCCTAGTGTTGCATAGGCCTTCATCAAACTTGATTACATGCGATTTTGTCAGAAGTTACAAAAGGATTTGTTGTGTTTTGGATTGTTTATGCAGTCAACTTCAAGAGCAGTTTCTGGGAAAAAATAAGAATTATAAAAAAAAAATGAGAGATTTTATTGTCAAACATGGATCAAAGAAAATTAACCTATTTCAATTTTCTCATAGGTGTTACAGATTTGGAGATTCCAAGACGTCTTTGGGCTCAATTTTCAGAGTTCGATTTTTTCATGTTTTAGACATGTTTTTTAAATGCAGATTCAAGACAACTGGAGATGGTGTTCAAAAAACAAAGAGAGGTTTTTCTTCAAAATAAAATTGTTTACAAAAAAACTCCTCCCGTTTTTCAACCTCTATCAAGGATCTGGAGATAGGAGCTCATTTATGAGCCCTAGTTTTGAGAAAAAACAACTCCATTTTTATTGGTAGATGAACTTTCTAAAGGGGAAAATGTTGCTTCTTGAGGAGGGTAAGAGGTATTTTGAACCCAATTTTACCTTATCATGCTGCATATTATCATCTTACACAGCCATGGACATTTTTGGAGGTGGAAATTGATAATTTTCAAGTTTGTTGCCAATTAGGAAATTTCGTAGCATATCTTAGGCTTGAAGCCCAGAAATCGTGACGAACTTGTTGTAGGTTTATTTTTGCTATAAATCACATTTGTTTTCATCAAGGAGGCAAGAAAAGGTTTTTGTTTAGATATTATGACTCAATAAACAGCCTCAGATCAACAAAAGGAGAAAATAGGTGGCATATATGGTCAAAGTCAAAGTGCTACAAACTTTCACTACGAACTTGCCTAGAATACTATGTTTTTGCAGCGAAAAGAAATTCCTAAGTTTTTCAAGCATTTATTAAAGTTTTGAAGCACAAAAAACACCTGAAGCAGTCAAAGAGTATTAGTGAATATTTTTATGGGTAGAACACTCAGCAAAAAGGGTGATTAGGCTACCAACTCATCAACCCTAGACACATCATCAACTAGGCCAACACATTTCCAAAATTTGAGGAGTAGACCCTTAATGTCAATTTTTTTTTATTTGGTTTGTTTATGGAAAATTCCACCTCACTCAAAGTGGTTATGTTCAATAATGCATCATGAATACATTATGTAAAGGTTTTTAGTGTAATAGATATATTTTGAGTCCTAATAGGTTTTGGAATCCTAGAAACAGAAATAACAATAGATCGCCTCCTTGTAATAGGTTTCTTGTTTAGAAAAGGTGCCTTTGAGAGTATTCGAATGTCTATCCAACTAAAATCCCTCATGTAAAGATATATAGTTCTATAAATAGGCATCTAGAAGGTTGAAAGAGAGGTTTAATGATGTTAACTACATAACTACTATTGTAAAAACTCCTTATTAGTAATATACAGTGGCTATGGGCTCTTTCTTCACCTGAGTTTCATTGATGATTTCATGAGAATTTTTTTTATGTATCATGTTATTTTATCTTCAATACTCTGATGTTTGATTACTTAGAATTCATGTATATCATGCTCTAACTTCCTTCAAGCATTAGACTATTGTGTATCTGTTTATGTTGTCTTTTCATCAAAACATCTACATGCCTCAGCTTCCGTAAGAAGAGTTCCTATGTCATTGAGTTTCTCAACACTAACTCCATATGCCCAATGGTAGTGATTTCTACACATCTTTCACCTGCATACAAACACACTTAAAACACTATTTCAGAGTTATCCATCTTTTGAAATTCATTTGAATAAAATCATCTTTATCTTTGAGAGAGCCCTCTCAGGCTGAAAAGACTAATTTTCAGCTAGAAGTAGGTTTGAAAGAGTTACTATAGGTTGTTTCGTGGAGTAGCCCATCTGTACCAACTTAGTGATAACATAATGGAAGACCACACTTGGGTATATGATAATAGGCGGGAGAAATCGTGGTACATGAGTTTCCCCGACCTTTGTTTTACCACCGTTCTTCACATGCCTTTTGCCTTTTATTTATTTTTCATTAAAACTGCTTGGGACTCAAGGGACGAGAGCATGATGTGTAGGATACAACAGTGGATATCCCCTTAAGGTGGTATGCCTCATTACCCACTAGATATTAGGACAATCAGGGTTTCCTTAATGATGAAGGGGGATCATTTAGGTCCCATAGGAACCAGGTTCATGGCCATAGATAGGGGGTAGAGCCCATGCTTGGATTTTTCCCACGTGCTAAATGTGTATTTATCGACCATATTTTTCATTTTATGGTACAATTTCCTGTTGAGAGTGGAAAAATATGATTTTTCTTTTCTTTTTAGCTGCATCAACCTCCTGGGCATCGTTCCAGACCCAACCAAAGGTGTGGGAAAGGGGAGGGGGTGGCTAACCCCTTGTGGACCGAGTGGAAAAATCTCGACTCAAATGGGAGAAATCATGAATGGGGTTGTAATGAGCGGAAGGGGAGAAATATATATGGTTTTGGTGAAGAACGACCACACAACCAAGATCAAGGTTTCCCATGTAGTATCATCCCTAAATCCTAGTGACCAATAAAAGAGATCCCATGGGACTATAGTACAAGGTTATCCACCCAAATGGATTCAGGAAACAAGAGTACATACCTAGTCCACTCTTTCCACCAATCCCCCCACTAATCCATCCCCAAAAATTTCCATGATAAGTAAACCAAAATACACAATCACATAATGATAAGCCATACCCGGGTTGGGAGGCCCACCTTCAAACATATGATCATAACTAATGGGTGAGGGACCACATGGTTGGCTAAGGTGGCAGAGAAAATGGCACATCGAGATATATATTGGCTGCAAGGGGCTACTCATTGCCAACAGAGTACCATCTCTGAGAATTTTTTTCTCTTAGGGATATCACCCAAAGTGGTGGGTAACATATGGCTCCAACTGGGACATTATCTCTCTAGAGAGTGCACAAATGTACTTGAACAGGGAGGTCATGATAACTCCAACAATCTCTTGAGCTCGCAGACATATCATCTACACATATCATAAATAAAACACATGGTAAAACATGATTTTGTGGTGTCTCAGGATCGGACATGCTTATATTAGGCCACTAAAGTGAATTAATAAGTAAATTTTAACTAAATTTTCAAATGCAATTTTAATATAAATGCAGCTAATCTAGCATGAAAATATAATATGATGTTAGTTTTGATGAGAAAATCATTATGCAATACATTATATCCGAACATGCATATAATACAAGGCTAATATTAAGAGTAATGATAAATCCATTGCAACCAACATAACATCATATCAATCTAAATATGCTTATTGTAGAGCCTCATGATTGATTCATTTTGACACTATCTCACACCTATTTTACCTCTTTTTGATCACCATCGTCAACTCAAATAAGCATCAAAATGCAGTTTTTTGACATGGTAAGGTATTTAATTGTCTTGTCTTTCATCTTTAATAATGTTCATTATCATTAAATTAATATTTGTATTAGCTACGGAATTTACATGATTCTGTATCTAATTCGCATTTGTCAGACTTTGGGGTGTTAGCTGACTGAAGAAGTATATGGACAGTTGGGGATTGATCTTCTCAAGGATTTAATCATATTCATCTGATCCAAGTCACAAAATAAATCATTAAATTGTGTAGTCAAAGGAGCGGTGCAACACGTTGTTGAACAAGCAAGCGAGAGTCTGATATGATCACGCTTCACTATTTTCTTTGCTAAATAGAAAATCATGAATAAGATATATTCTGTTATTTTATAAGTCCAAATTAGAATTTTTTTATATTAAGTAGGCATGAAATCCTATAACAATTATGAACATGGGATTTTGTAAATATTGTGCAAACAAACCTAAACAACGCATAATTTTTTATGCCATTGTGATGTTTTAAAAGACTTTGTTTTTCATCCTTTTTAATAAAGAAGTGACTTGAAGATTTGATGCATATATGACTTTTCGTGTAAATATTTGAGACCACCTGTTTGTGGAGGGCCCCTACAAACAATGAATGTTCTACATTTTCATATTTTCATTTTATCATTTGATGTAGTTAATTTCATGTTTTAATTTTATCATTTAATGTAGTTAATTCCATGTTTTCATGTTATCCTTTGATGTAGTTATTTTCATGAGTTTCATTTTTTCATTTTATGTAGATATTTTCTTTCATAATTTCATTTTATCATTTGATGCAATTATTTACATACTGTATGATCAATTGCAGAGTAGTCATTTTTCATAGATTTCTTCATAGTTTTATTTCCAAGCATTGACTGATTTCTTAAAAAAATTATGAGTAGTTTCTTTTTAGAATATGAGTGAATTCTTTTCAAAAGAAGCAATGATTTATTTTTAAGTTTTCATTTTCCAAATCTTTCATTTTAAAAGCAAAATCATGGATGATTTCCATTCCTAGAATTTAATTTTGTCTCTATGCAGAGGACTATTAGAACAATAGTTGAGTAATTATGTTTTTAGAGACTAACAATAGATTGGTTAAGTTTTCTCTATTTCTATTTTGCAGAGTAAAAAGCATATTGATTTTAGGAACTTAAATTGTGATTTGAATGCATCAATTTCATTAGGAACAAAAAAATAAAAAAAAACATCTGTAGAAGTAATTTCTACAAACTCAATCATTGCATCAATAAACTGAATTAAAAGAAGCTTCTAACATATATAGTGCACTTGCACTTCACAAGTTTACCAACTCTAGTCAATAATTTATGTAAGCAATTTAAGACCATTAAATTGACAAATAGTTTGGTGTCATTGTTGGGGAAGTGTAAATAGGAGCATTTTTCTTTCTTAAAAAAAAACATAATAAAAATGAAAAATGATATGCATAAGGAAATAGATTCTAGAGGAATATTTGTAGCTACAGGTATAAACTTAATTCCAACAACACCACTCACCCCATCACGACCTCAGAGTGCAACAACATCCACCTAAACTCACATACCATCACTTTTAGGGACACATAGACTTCCTGAGGTACTGAGATCTAAAATCCAACCTAGAAATTCACCAACGTCATCAGCTGAAGAAATTGTAGAAGATTAATATCCTACATCCGCAACGGAAGGAGTAATTTTCCTAACTTCAATTGGAGAAAAACTTCTAGCCCAAGAACTAGAAGTCCCTAGTGAAGAAGAGGAAGAAGAAACCTATTTTAATATACCATCGATAGAGGAACAACAAGAAATAGAAGAAGAGCAAACAAGTCCAATTTTGGAACCTTACATTAGTTATAAAGAATCTGCAATGGTTGGGGAAGGATAAGGAGAAGTACACAATGTAAATGATGAAAATTTTAGAATTGGAGGAGGTGGACCTGGCATTGAGGTGGAGGAAGAGGAAGAGGTGGAGGAAGAGGAAGGGGAAGAGAAGGAGAAGGAGATAAAGGAGAACCAAATCCTATTGGGTTTCCTATCTATGATGAAGATACTACAGCAAAAATGAAAAATATTTCACCCTCTTTCCTTCCTAACTTTCATGGATTAAGAGGTGAGGATCCTGAAACATTTCTTTTTGAGTTCGAAGTTTTATGTAGGTCTTATGACTATTTTCTCGTTTCTCAAAAATTGAAATTGTTTCCAGCAACTCTTAAGGATGCAACACTAAAATGGTTCATGGGTTTAATAAGAAACTCTATTAGAACATGGGAAGTAATGAAAAATGTGTTTTTATCAAAATATAAGGATTAGTGCATGCCGCATAATCGTAAGGATGAAGTTTTTAAAATGATATAAAGAGAAGATGAAAATCTTGAGGATTTAATTGAAAGATTTAGTTATAATCTTAAGAGAGCTAAAATGGAAAATTTGGATGAAGATACTTTGAAATATCTCCTATTAAAATCTATTAGAGATGAGTGGATAGATATCCTCAACATTATGGGAAACGAATATATTTCTCAGTTATCATTAACCAGAAATTTTTGAACTCTGCATACATCTTTCAAGAGGTAAGTCAAGAGTTGGAAAGAGTTCAAGAGACATTGTTGTCTCTAGAATTAATAAATCTGTAGCTGCAACAGTAAGTAGGGCTGAAATAGGAAATTTACATGATTAATTTAAAACAAACATTTTAGGTAGTCTTAGTAAACAAATAGACACCTTGAAATTACAAAACAAGCAAAGAATTGGCAGTGATGACTTATCTATTTTTTTTCCTAAGTGCAAAAAAACAATGCCTTGAGAGAATGTCCTTGTGACTTGAAAAATGAAGACATTTGCGTTATATGTGCAGAAAATCATGATACAAAAAAAAATTCCTTCAATAACAGGTCTTAAATTTGTTTACCAAGAGGAAGTAGTTACAAATCAGATAGATCCTCTTTGTTTTTTTGCTAGAATACCATGGCAGGAATCACAAAATCGAGGTTTTAACACTCAAATGTATGCTCAATATCCATAGAATAACTAGACTACACCAATTCCATGGCATCCTTGGTCTCAATCTCAACCTTGGGCACAAGGATGGAAAAATCCTTATGGAATATATTCTCAATATCACCAATATCCACAACCTTATCCAAACTTTCGACCACAACATTTTCTCGAGTCTAGCCAACTACCATAAACTCAGTTTCAAAATCCAAATCCACAACTTTCATTACCATTTCCATAACGACCAAATCAATTTTCTGCTCAACCAATTCCGAACCCAAATTATAAAAATTCACAACCTATTTACAATATGGAGGGACAAAATTTCCAGAATTATATGATAACTCCATTATATCTTAACAATGTTCAACTAATATCTGGTAGAGTATTGGAAAAGAAATCACCATATGTTGTTATTCATGAAAAAGAAAATGACAATCATTATGAGGAAGAGATATCTCTTCATCATAAAGAAAATCTTCAAAAACATGCCACTCCTACACATTATACTCTAATAAACTCAACTCCTATTATGGAAAAACCTTAAGTATTTATCTCAAAACCACCTTTTCCTAAAATATTAAATATTGATAAAGGGGTAGAAAAACAGATCATGGTACTTTATTATGATATGTTAGATGAGTTGAAGAATGTTTGCATAAAAATTCCTTTGCTGCAAGCTATCAAGGAAAATCAAATTTTTACAGAGAAAATTAGGGAGTTAAGTATTAAAAGACAAAGAAGGCAAAGAAAAGAAGTCAAAATAATTCAATTTATAAATATTTGGATCAAGGAAGTCCCATTTTGAAAACACACATCAATGGTATTGAAATACCAAACACACTGATTGATCTAGGAGCATCTATAAATATCATGAGTAAACAAACTATGGATCAACTAAAACTTCCTAATCTCCAATATACACCAACATTGTTACAATTAGCAGATAGATCTATAATTAAACATGATGATGTGTTAGAGGACATTTATGTATTCTTAGGTTCTTGGGAATATCCAGTTGATTTTATGATATTGAGACCCAAGAATAAATTAGGAGAACATCCATTAATCTTAGGAAGACCTTGGTTAGCTATAGTCGATGCTTGTATCATTTGTAGATCTGGTGATATGTTTATCTCTGACGGAAGCTCAACAAATAAATTCACATTATATCCACCTACAAAAACAATGATAAAGGTAGAAATGAAGAATGGATGCAAGATGATAATGCTATACAACCTATTTTTACTATCTCACAAGTAAGTGAAGAAGATCACATTTTAAATTCAATATAAAATAATGAATCCTCTTCATATTGTGAGACTTGTCAAAATTTTCAAGAACAATGCAATATTGAATATTTATCATCTCATCATACGTCTTTACATTCTATGGAAGAATTTGGCAATTATTTAATAGAAATATTTCCAGGAAAAACTTTGAATATAAATCATAACTTGGAAATTTTTCAAAAGAAATAATTAATGAAAGTATTACAAGAACATTCTTCTGCATATGCATGAGAATATACTGACATGAAAGGAATTAATACTAAAACTTGCATGCATCATATATATATTGAAGAAAATGGCACACCAATCCGACAACCTCAAAAAAGAATGAATCCAAATTTAAGAGAAATTGTTAAAGAGGAACTACAAAAATTGTTGAATGTAAATTTCATTTATCCAATATCAGAAATTCAATGGGTTTCACCATTAGTAATTATTCCTAAAAATAATGGAAAATGGAGAGTATGCATTTATTATAGGGAGCTAAATAAGGAAACTTTCAAATATCATTTTCCACTTCCTTTCATAGATCAAGTTTTAGACACATTAGCAGGGAAGAAGTATTTATCATTCTTATATGGTTTTAGTGGGTATAATCAAATTCATGTTCAAGACAAAACCACATTTACCTATCCATGAGGAACTTATACTTACCAAGTGATTCCTTTTGTATTATGTAATGCACCAACAACATTCCAAAGATAATTTTAGGTATTTTCTCTGATCTAATTCATGATTTTGTGGAAGTGTATATGGATGATTTTACAGTATATGGAAATTATTTTGAAGAAGCTCTTAAAAATTTGGAAAAAGTTCTCATAATATGTAAGGAAGAAAATCTCTCACTAAGGCATGAAATTTTTTTTATGATGTTTACTGAGGGAATTGTATTAGGACACCACATTTCAGGAAATGTAATTAAGGTGGACTCATCTAAAGTAGAAGTTATTTCTAAATTATCAGTTCCAATTTTTCAATGAGATGTTAGGATTTTTCTTCATTTTATTGGATACTATAGAAGATTTATATAAAACTTTACAAAAATTGCATCTCCACTCTTCAAATTTCTCACAAAAGATTGTGAATTTAGTTGGAATCCTGATTTCCAAAAAGCCTTTCAAACTTTGAAAGAGAAGATTTCTGAAGCACCCATTTTGAGAGGACCAAATTGGGAATTACCTTTTCACATTTCAATTGATTCTTTAGACATAGATTTAGGATTTGTATTGGGACAAAAAGACTTGAATCCTTATTCAATTTACTATACAAGTAAAAATATGACTCCTACAGAGTTAAATTATATTGTTACTGAAAAATATTTTTTATTTCGTGTCTATGCCATCAACAAATTCATACATTACATCACTGGCTATCAAACTTTAATTCATAAAGACCATTATGCAATTAGATATCTAATGAATAAATAAGTTACTAATGGCAAAGTCAAAATATGGTTATTGTTGTTACAGAAATTTAATATCGCTATTTTGGATTGACCTAGAATGCAAAACACAGTTGCTGAATTTTTATATAGAATTCAAAATGATAACAATGATAAACCTGTAGAGGATAATTTTCCTGATGAATATATTTTTGCAATATCCATTAAATCTCCATGGTTTGCAAATATTGCTAACTATTTGGCTACAGTTAAATTACCATCATATTTGTTTCCTAGAGAAAAAGGAAAGATAATTCAAATGGGTGCATATTATTCATGGATAAATGAATATTTGTACAAGACAAGGCCAGATCTCATCATTCAAAGATGTGTAAGAGAAGATGAAATACCTAAAATATTGAAAGCATCTCATGATGAACCATGTGGAGGAAACTTTGGTGATAAAATAACTGCTTACAAAGTTCTTCTCTTAGGATATTATTAGCCAACCATTTTTAAGTATGCCTAGGAATATGTTAAGAGATGTGATAGTTTCCAAAGAATGGGGAAAAATTTTCCTTCATATGAAATGACTCTACAACCTCAGGTACTCATTGAACCTTTTGAAAAATGGCCTTTGGGTTTTTTCAGACCAATCAATCCACCATAAAGACAAAAGAAGTATATTTTTGTGTGCACTTTTAATGTTACTATATGGGTAGAAGCCAAAGCACTTTCTTTTGCTACTGAAAAATTTGTAGTTTCATTTCTTTTTTAGGATATTTTTACTCGTTTTGGTGTCCCAAGGGAGATTGTGACAGATCAAGGCACCCAATTCACATCCATAATGGTACATAAGGTAGTCGAGGAATCTAAATTCTACTCCATATCATCCATAATAAAATGGACAAGTAGAATCTACTAACAAAGTGATTGAAGAAATCCTTACCAAGACTGTACATTTGCATAGAAGGGATTGGGAAGAAAATCTTCCAAAAGATTTATGGGCCTACCATACCACATGGAGAAGCACTACAGGACATACTCCCTATGAAATTATTTATGGGAAATATGCTATTCAGAAGACCAGTTTAGTTCAACAACAGAGATCCAAATGGTATGAAAAATATATCAAATAAAGAAAATTTTAAGCAGAATATTGCGCTTTACTCTTTGACTCAAAGTTTAAGGATTTTCAAAGAAAATTTCAAACTCACTCACTTGGACCTTATGAGATTGAAAAATTATTTGATAATGGAGCAGTCAGGATTAGGACCATTGTTGAAGGAAAATTTCCTCTCATTATGAATGGACATCGACTAATAATTTATCACAAGCCATTAAAAAAGGAGGAATTTGTTGAGATTTTTCAAAACAATTCTAATTTGAATTTGGTTTTGAAGAATTATTCTTCTTCTCCAGCCTAAAGCATTATATATATATATATATATATATATATATATATATATATATATATATAATTAATTAATGTATAAACATGAAAAGCAACAATTGTCGGCATGTTTATACAAAAAATCTAAGGTGAAAATGAAGAAGTATTGGTACCTTAAATTTTCTTCATACATGTTCTAAATCCCATTTTCTTTGCACCCCTTTCTTTTCTTTCTGGAATAAAACATCTGCATAATTTTTGAGAATCTGCAGCTCTGACATATTTCTGCATCTAATTTTTGACAATAACCTTTAAATTGAAGGAATTGAAGAAATTATTGAATCTTCCACTGAAAGCACCCAAAGGAAAATAAAAAAGGGGCAACCAAGTTTAGCAACATTAATTCAAAAGGTATGAAAATATTTAATTTGATAATAAGGATCAAAACATTAGTATATTAATTATATAGACTTTGTACCACTAGTTCAAAAACCATTATTGCTAAGAGTTGAGATGAAAATATCTTGTCAAATCAAATAAAATTTGAAAATCCATCCATTCAACATTTATCATTACATAAATACTCCAACCTGAATCCCGACTTCATTGTTAAGATCGCCCAACTCACATTCATTCATACCCTAACGATCGCATTTTTTCTTCTCATTCTCGTACTCTCATCAAAGCCATTATTCCGAAACCCTCACTCATACCTTGTCAAGAAGCAATTCTGAGGTAAAACTTATCAACCATGGGGGTTTTTGTAGCCTAATTTGACTCAGCTAAAATTCAAGAGAGGTTATGAGATATTCGGGGTGATTGAGGAATAGTTGTTAAAATTTCAAGAAGACCTGTAATATGCTGGAAAGGATAACCACAAGCTCAACGAAGATTCATCATCACATGTGCACTAGAACCAAAATCAAGGAAGCAGCAACATTGGAGGTGTAATCTAAGCCAGAGGAGAAGCAAAGAAGAAAATTGTGGAGCATGGGTCAAGTCAAGTTTATTCACATGTAGAACAGTTCAGGAGTCGGGCCGATTGATTCGTTCAAAACATTGCGCACAGGTCAGGGTCGATTCATGAAAATATATGTGCAGAACAGTGTTTAGAGTCTACATTGCACATCGCGAGATCAGGAGGAACTACGCTAAGGAATATGTTATAAGTGTCAAAATGCGAAGTATAACAAGGTTTCATATCGCTGATTGCAATTTGTGATTGGCCCCACCTCCGCTTTCCACGTCATCCCTCTCACACTTCACACATCGCACTTCGCAAATTTTAACACTCACCTCTCATTTCTCATAACAAAATTCCTAATTTTTGATTTGCAGGAGGCCCCACCTCTATCCTACCATGTCACCTTCCTGCCATCACACATCGCACATTGCAAACTCCGGAGGAATGGAGCTAAGGAGTATGTTATAAATGTTGAAGGCCGAGATGTGATGGAAAGGCAGATGCGATACCATTCAAAGGTTAATTTGAATTTATTTAAAGTCCAAGATTATATGCAGTTGCGTTGGTTTTATGAAGAAATGTGGATGCAGCCAGTGGACTCGAGTGACCTGACATAGAGCAAAGGAGAAGAGAAGATGGAACATAGCAGGCATGAGTAGAAGAGGCATAGTCGGGTAGTAGGTGACATGATGACAGTGTTTGAAACACAAAACCATGGGAAAAGTTGAGTGGAGATGCATTTATGCAAAATATTAGGATATCATAGCCAAAATGGAAGGAGACACATCAGCAGCAAATCAGATTCAACAAAAGGATTATATTTCAAGTTTTATTTTTTTTCTTTTTTAAGATCAAAGCTACAATGATGTCCTCAATTGAAATATAATAATTAGTTTAAGATTTTTAGGCAGTCTAGGAGTTTCAAGAAGCTCGATCAGTTACAAAATGCTTTTGTTTGTATTTAAGGAAGAGAGAAAGAGAAAGAAAGGGTTGTGAGTTCTAGACCTCTTGGGCACTACATTTTGTACTTATTTTTCTGATGGGTGAATGAAAGAAGCAGCAAGTTTCCTGAAACTGTTGATGGTGATTCATTTTTCTTGTGCCTTTTTATGTGGTTTCTTCCTTGAACGAAGTGAAGTAAAGAAGCAGTTGATCTCTGATTTACATTTGTAAGTAAGAGTTAAATAGCCTTAATAAGTGATCCTTCACTCCATCTCTTCTCCCTTCACAAATTCTCTCTGAAACTTAAAAGTAATAGATTCTGTGTTTACAACATATTACTTAAAGTTTCCCCTCTCTTCACAAAATCTCTCTGAAAAATTAAAGTAATAGATTATGTGTTTACAACATGTTATTTTGAGTTTCCACTCTCTCCATGAATTTCCTTTGAAACTTAAAAGAAATAGATTCTGTGTTTACAACATATTACTTTGAGTTTCCCCTGCAGTTCTTCTTTTCCATTTAGATATCAGCAATCAACGGCATTGTGAAATATTTTATTATTCCATATCATTAAGGGTTTTAGAAAACTATTTTCTATTGGCATAGAACCAAGGCCTCTTGATAAAATTATTTCTATGACACACTTTTAAAATGTCTTAAGCACTTATTCCTTTCACAATCGAGGGATTGTCTCTTAAGATACAACATTTTCTAGCGTCGGTGTCGGGGACGAAGGCACCAAGTTATTTTGCCCTAGGTATTGAGATCTATTTCTTGATGGTGAACAAGATTTAGATACAAATTTGGTTTTTAATTATTCACTTGGAAAATCCGCTGATGAAGGTTTCATTAGATGAGGAATCCTGCGAGCAAGAAAATGAGAAAGCACCGTGGAAAATACAGATATCAAAGTTTGAATATTTTAAAGAAAGTTTTATTTTTTACTATCAGTTTAGTGGTCTATTTTACCTTACATATCAAGAAGATTTTTTCCTACTTTATATTCTCAGAATATTATAAGGCCCAAAATGTACATTCTTTATTGGAAAAATAAGATTTTCCTTTTGATTGTATTATTGATCTCGACACAACTTTATCTCCTAAATATGAGAGGAGAGATGATTGTTGCATTACAATTCTTGAAGATATTTTGTCATAGTATGAGCATAAAGGTGAGGATTCATCATCTTTGGGTTATAATATTCTACCTCATAATAAATATTCTTATTTCCAGCTTGGAACCAAGGTGATTTTTAAACCCTTGTTGTTGTCCACAGACTTCCATCAAGATCCTTCAAAAGGATTCAAAATTTTGCCAAGTTTTTCTGGAGAGGAGGAGGATATTTCTGCTGAACAACATATCTTGGAATTTGAGTACTTTCTGGAAAAAATTCAAATTATTTATGAAGAAGTGGCTTTAAGGATGTTTTTTCATTCATTAAAGCAGGGTGCTCAGCAATGGTTCCAATGTTTGGAAGCAATTTCAATTAGTTCATGGCAAGGTTTTCAAGATATATTTCTTAGATATTGGGGCGAGCGTAAGTCATATGAAAAACACATTTTCAAATTATATTATATCTAGAGGCAGAGAAATGAATCAATCGCTGAGTTTAATATGAGGTTTCAAAAAAATTATTTCAGCATGCCAAAAGAGATTCAACCTCCTGAAGCTGCAGCTATGGTTTACTATTTGAGGGCTCTTTCTATTGTCTTTCCTTTTTATCTCAAGGAGAGAAAGCCTGCACTCTAGATTTGATTTTTCTTTATGAACAAGAAATTGAAAATAATGTGTGGGCTTGTAGAAATTTTTCCTGTCATGTTGAAAGAACATTCTTTGTTGAAGACAAGCGAGCCTGTCAAGAAAAAATTGGAAGTTATTTACAAGAGAATGAAAATTCAGATATGAAAGAGGATTTTCAAAAGGGGTTAGGGGATTCTTGTATTGCAAAAATACAAGAATTCAAGCATTCTGAAGATTCTAGTCAAAAAAAAATTGCAACAACTGAACTACATGCTGAAAGCCTGGAAGATCATTACAATTCTCATAATTTTAATGATTTTGTGAATAGAGGAGAAACTAGTGGAGCTTCTCAGGTGTGTTTACAGGAGGGAGAATATTTTTTCTAAGAATTTGAATTATACAAATAACTCCAGCATTATGAGGAACAAGCCTTAGATTTATCTTTCCGGCCTAAATGGTTGTCAGCAGAAAACAACAATCAATCTTATCGCATACAACCTCAAATTGAGGAGTCAAACAATGAAGGAAGTTACCTTGTTCAAAGAAGTCTACATTAGAAAAAATTTCAGGAAAAGGAGGCAGTAGAAAACTGGTCTCATTAGTTCTATGATCTAGTACCAGACTATATGGAAACTTTCTTTTGTCAGCGACAAACATTTATGCAAAGGTATGTGCAAAGCTTGGTATCTGGAAAACTTTCATGGTATCTCCCTATTATGATCTTAAAATTTCAACAATATGGAGGAATTAGGTCTAACATGCAGATGTTGGATTGGTGCCATTAGAAGGCTTACTTGACCTGATTGAGTTTAGACATGAACACATATGTAGGAGTTGTACATAAATAAGCTCAGAAGTTGAGAATTTTTAGTTGTAGTATTTCTGGTTCGGTATTTTCAGTTTAAGAATAAAGAAAGGAGTCCAAAGTGTAGTAGGTTTTTGGAGGATTTCATACTTGATCAACTCCCATTTGGGATTGACTCCATGCCCAATAAAGGCTGCTGATCTACAAGTGCTCCTTGACTCCATGCCCAATAAAGGCTACTGCTCTACAAGTGCTCTTTGACTCCATGCCCAATAAAGGCTAGTGATCTACAAGTGCTCCTTGAATCCATGCCCAATAAAGGCTACTGATCTACAAGTTCTCCGCACTTTCCTACCAAAGTGTTGTCCCCAATTGGAGCTAGATGTTGTACCTAATTTGACTCATCTAAAATTCAAGAGAGGTTCTGATAAATTCAAGGTTATTGAGGAACAGTTGTTAAAATTTCAAGAGGACCTGTAATATGCTCGAAAGGATAACCACAAGCTCAACGAGGAAGAATCAACATTGGAGGTTTAATCTAAGCAAGAGGAGCATCAAAGAAGAAAAACATGCATCAAGGGTCAAGTCGGGCTTGTTCGCGTGCAGAACAGTTCAGGAGTTAAGCCAATTGATGCGTTCAGAACATTGCGCATAGTTCAGGGTCGATTAGTGCAAATATACATGCAGAAAAGTTTTCAGAGGCTACATCTTACATCGCAAGCTCAGGAGGAACGGTGCTAAGGAATATGTTATAATTTCTAAAATGAGATAGCGACAAGGTTTCGTATTTCTGATTGCAATTTGCGATTGGTCCCACCTCCACTTGCCACTTCATCCCTCTCACACTTCACAACTTTTAACACTTAACTCTCGTTTCTCATAAAAAAACTACTGATTTGAAATTTATAGGTGGCCCCACCTCTTTCATGCCACTTCACCTTCTTGCCATCGCACATCACAAGCTTAGAAGGAATGGCGCTAAGGATTATGTTATAAACGTCGAAGGCCAAAATGCGGTGGAAAGGCAAACGTGATACCATTCAAAGGTTAATTTGAATTTATTTAAAGTCCAAGAAAATGTGCAGTTGCATTGGTTTTATGAATAAATGTGGACGCGGCCAGTGGACTCAAGTAAGTGACCTGACGTAGAGAAAAAAAGAAGAAAATACGGAACACAGCAGGCACAAGCAGAAGAGGTAGATTCAGGTAGTAGGTGACATGATGACAGTGTTTGAAACGCAAAACCATGGACAGAGTCGGGTGGAGATGCATTTATGCATATTGTTAGGATATCACAGCCAAAACGGAAGGAGACACATCAGCAACAAATTAGATCCAGCAAAAGGATTATATTTAAAGTTTTATTTTTTTTTTCTTTGTTGAGATCAAAGCTACAATGATGTCCTTGATTGAAATATAATTAGTTTAACATTTTTAGGCAGTCTAGGAGTTTCAAGAAGCTCAAACAGTTACAAACTTCTTTTGTTTGTATTTAAGGAAGAGAGAAAGAGAAAGCAAGGTTCGTGAGTTCTGGACCTCTTGGGGACTACATTTTGTACTTATTTTTCTGATGGGTGAATGAAAGAAGCAGCAAGTTTCCTACAATTGTTGATGGTGATTCATGTTTCTTGTGTCATTTTATGTGGTTTCTTCCTTGAATGAAGTGAATTAATAAAGAATTTTGTCTCTAATTTACGTTTATAAGTGAGATTTAAATAGCCTTAATAAGCGCTCCTTCACTCCATCTCTTCTCCCTTCACAAATTCTCTCTGAAACTTAAAAGTAATAAATTTTTTGTTTACAACATATTATTTCAAGTTTCCCCTCTCTTCAAAAAAACTCTCTGAAACTTTAAAGTAATAGATTCTGTGTATACAACATGTTATTTTGAGTTTAACCTCTCTCCATGAATTTCCTCTAAAACTTAAAAGTAATATATTTTGTGTTTACAACATATTATTTTGAGTTTTCCCTGCAGTTCTTCTTTTCCATTTAGATATCAGCAATCAATGGCATTGTGAAATATTGTATTATTCCAAATCATTAAAGGTTTTAGAAAAATAGTTTCGTGTGGGATAGAATTGAGACCTCATGATAAAATTATTTCTATGACACACTTTTAAAATGTCTTAAGCACTAATTCCTTTCACAATCGAGGGATTTTCTCTTAAGATACAACATTTTCTGGCGTCGTTTCCGGGGACGAAGGCACCAAGTTATTTTTCCCTGGGTATTGAGATTTATTTCTTGATGGTAAACAAGATTTAGATACAAATTTGGTTGTTTATTATTCACCTAGTGACTCCACTGATGAAGGTTTCATTAGATAAGGAATCCTACGGGCAAGAAAATGAGAAAGCACCGTGGAAAATACAGATATCAGAGTTTGAATATTTTAAAGCAAGCTTTATTTTTTACTATCAGTTTAGTGGTCTATTTTCCCTTACATATCAAGAAGATTGGTTCTTGTTTTATATTCTCAGAATATTATAAGGCCCAAAATGTACATTCTTTATTAGAAAAAGAATATTTTCCTTCCGATTGTATTATTGATCTTGACACAACTTTATCTCCTAAATATGAGAGGAGAGATGATTGTTGCATTACAATTCCTGAAGATAATTTGTCACAGTCCGGGCATAAAGGTGAGGATTCATCATCTATGGGTGATAATATTCTACCTCATAAGAAATATTCTTCTTTCCAGCTTGGAACCAAGGTGATTTTCAAACACTTGGTGCTGCCCATAGTCCTCCATCAGTATCCTTCAAAAGGATTCAAATTTTTGCCAAATTTTTCTAGAGAGGAGGAGGATATTTCCGTTGAAAAACATATCTTGGAATTTGAGTACTTTCTGGAAAATTTTCAAATTATTTATGAAGACGTGGCTTTAAGGATGTTTTTTCATTCATTAAATCAAGGTGCTCAGCAATGGTTCTAGTGTTGGAAGCAAGTTCAAATAGTTCATGGCAAGGTTTTCAAGATATATTTCTTAGATATTGGGGCGAGCGTAAGTCATATGAAAAACACCTTTTGGAATTATATTCTATCCAAAGGCAGAGAAATGAACCAATTGTTGAGTTTAATAGGAGGTTTCAAAAAATTGATTTCAGCATGCCAAAATAGATTCGACCGCTTGAAGTTGCAACTATGGTTTACTATTTGAGGGCTCTTTTTGTTGTTTTGCCTTTTTATCTCAAGGAGAGAAAGCCTTGCACTCTAGATCTGATGTTTCTTTATGCACAGGAGATCGAAGATAATGTATGGGCTTGTAGAAATTTTTCCTGACATGTTGAAAGAACAAGTTTTGTTGAAGACAAGAGGGCATGTCAAGAAAATATTGGAATTTCTTTATAAGAGAATGCAAATTTAGATATGAACAAGTATTTTCAAAAGGGGTCAGGGGATTCCTGTATTGATGAAACACAGGAATTCAATTATTCTGAAGATTCTGGTCAAAAATGTTTTGCAACAATTGAACTACACGTTGAAATCCTAGAATATCATTACAATTCTCATAATTTTAATGATTTTTTGAATAGAGGAGAAACTAGTGGAGCTTCTTAGGCGTGTTTACGAGAGGGGGAATATTTTTGTCAAGAATTAGCATTATAGTGTGAAGAACATTAGCATTATGTGGAAAAAACCTTAGATTTCCCTTTCTGGCCTAAATGGTTGTCAGCATAAAACAACAATCAATCTTCTCGCATACAACCTCAAGTTGAAGAGTCGAACAGTGAAGGAAGCTGCCCTGTTCAAAGAAGTCTACATCAGCAAAATTTCCAAGAAAAGGAGGCAGCAGAACATTGGTTTCATCAATTCTATGGTTTAGTACCAGACTATATGCAAACTTTATTTTTTCAGCAACAAAAATTTATGCAAAGGTATGTGAAAAGCTTGGTATCTGGAAAAATTTCATGGTATATCCCTATTATGATCTTCAAATTCCCACAGTATGGAGGCATTAGGTCTAACATGCAAATGTTGGATTGGTGCCATTGGAAGCCTAACTTCACCTGATTGATTTTAGACATGAACATATTTAGGAGTTGTGCATAAATAAGCTTAGAAGTTGAGCATTTTTATTTGTAGTATTTCTCATTCAGTATTTTTAGTTTAAGAATAAAGAAAGGAGTCCAAAGTGTAGAATTTTTTGGGAGGATTTCATATTAGATCAACTCCCATTTGGGATTGACTCCATGCCCAATAAAAGGCTACTGATATACAAGTGCTCCTTGACTCCATGCCCAAAAAAGGCTACTGATCTACAAGTTCTCTTTGACTCCATGCCCAATAAAGGTTACTGATCTACAAGTGCTCCTTGACTCCATGCCCAATAAAGGCTACTGATCTACAAGTTCTCAACACTTTTCTACCAAAGTGTTGTCCCCAATTGGAGCCAGATATTGCAGCCTAATTTGGCTCAGCTAAAATTCAAGATACGTTCTAAGAAATTCAAGGTTATTAACGAACAATTGTTAAAATTTCAATAAGACCTGTAATATTCTCGAAAGGATAACCACAAGTTCAATGATGATTCATCATCACATGTGCACTAGAACCAAAATCAAGGAAGTAGTAGCATTGGAGGTGTAATCTAAGCTAGAGGAGCAGTAAATAATAAAATCATGCAACAGGGGTCAAGTCAGGCTTATTCGTGTGCATAACAGTCCAAGAATCGGGCCAATTGATGCGTTCAGAACATTGCGCACAGGTCAGGGTAGAGTTGTGAAAATATATGTGAAGAAAATTTTTTAGAGGATACATCGCAAATTGCAAGATTAGGAGGAATGATGCTAAGAAATATGTTATAAGTGCCGAAATATGAATTTCAACAAGGTTTCGTATCTTCAATTGCGATTTGCAATTGGCCCCACCTCTACTTGCCACAGCATCCCTCTCGCACTTCGCACATTGCACTTTACAACTTTTAACACTTACCTCCCATTTCTCAGAACAAAACTCCTGATTTGTGATTTTCGGGTGGCCCCACCTCCGTCTTGCCACGTCACCTTCCCACCATCGCACATTGCATATCGAAATCTCAGGAGGAATGACACTAAGGAGTATGTTATAAATGCCGAAGGCCGAAATGAAATGGAAAAGCAGATGTGATACCATTAAAAGGTTAATTTTAATTTATTTAAAGTCCAATATTATGTGTAGTTGCATTGGTTTTATGAAGAAATGTGGACGCAGAAAGTGGACTCAGGTAAGTGACCTGACGCAGAGAAAAGGAGAAGAGAAGATAGACCGCAGTAGGCACGAGCAGAAGAGGAAAATTCGGGGAGTAGGTAACATGATGACAATGTTCAAAATGCAAAATAATGGGAAGATTCAAGTGGAGATGAATTTATGCAAATCGTTATGATATCACAGTCGAACGAAAGGAGACACATCAACAAAAAATCAGATTCAAAAAAAGGATTATATTTCAAGTTTTATTTTGTTTTCTTTGTTAATATTGCAGCTACAATGATGTCCTTGATTGCAATATAATAAGTAGTTTAACAATTTTATGCAGTCTAGGAGTTTCAAGAAGATCAAGCAGTTACAAACTGCTTTTGTTTGTATTTAAGGAAGAGAGAAAGAGAGAGCAAGGGTTGCGAGTTCTGGACCTCTTGAGGACTACATTTTGTACTTCTTTTTCTGATGGGTGAATGAAAGAAGCAGCAAGTTTCCTGCAACTGTTGATGGTGATTTGTGTTTATTGTGCCATTTTATGTTGTTTCTTCCTTGAATGAAGTGAATTAAAGAAGAAGTTGGTCTCTGATTTATGTTTGTAAGTGAGAGTTAAACAATCTTAATAAGTGCTCCTTCACTCCATCTCTTCTCACTTCACAAATTCTCTTTGAAACTTAAAACTAATAGATTATGTGTTTACATCATATTATTTCGAGTTTCCCCTCTCTTCACAAACTCCTTTGAAACTTTAAAGTAATAGATTATGTCCTTAGAACATGTTATTTTGAGTTTCCCCTCTCTCCATGAATTTCTCTGAAACTTAAAAGTATTAGATTTTGTGTTTATAGCATATTACTTTGAGTTTCCCCTACATTTCTTCTTTTCCATTCAGATATCAACAGTCAATGGCATTGTGAAATATTTTATTATTCCAGATCATTAAGGGTTTTAGAAAACTAGTTTCTAGTGGGATAGAACCGAGACCTCATGATAAAATTATTTCTCTGACACACTTTTAAAATGTCTTAAACACTTAATCCTTTCACAACCGATGGATTGTCTCTTAAGATACAACAAGAGTCATAGTCAGGACAGAGCCAAAGGGGAGAAAATTCATATAAGGATACCTGCAGGTGAAGGAAATGTTGCAGAAAGCACATTGGCTTGAATTTGTGAAGAAATTTGACGGTTTTAACAAGGAAGTAACCAAATAATTTTCCAGTGCCTTTTAAGGGATGGAGGTTGAAATTGGAGACATTAAATTTGCAGTGAGAGAGTCCTTTATTGGCGAAGCTATCAGATTTCCAATAATTGGGGAAATGCGGTTCAAGAACAGAGGCATTGAAGGAGAATAATGGAACACATTCTTGAAGAATCCAGGTATGGACACCACCATTTTTAAGAAAGGTATTCCAAGTACAACACTTAAGGGTAAATGGAGAAATTGTCTGTTAGTAATTGATAATTTTGTCAATTGTGAAGTGATATTTGGGTGAATGTTCTTCTATCACATTAGTCTATTGATCCATTTTCTTGAAGCAAAGAAATTAAATATTCCAAAATTTATGTTAAATAGTTTAAGAAAGATGTCAGAGAGTGTTCATAGAAAGATCCAATTCATAGAAAACACCATGTATCACCATGGACTTATCAAAATACTCATTGAATTTCATCTTGAAATTTTGGGAGATAATTGGGATAGCTTCGTAGTTAGGAATCATTTTAAGGAAGGCGATAAAGAGTAGTCCAGCAATAGTAAAACAAAGAGAGGGAGGAAGAGGAAAATTGTAAATCCTATTGAAAATGTACAACAAAAACCACAAGAGAAGACAGAGGACGAGATTCCTGTTGCAGAAATTTTAGGAAGCATTAGAAAGAAAGGTATTAGAAGAAATAAAGACATCAAAAAATAAGAAAATTCATCCAAGAAAATAGAGGAACCTAAAACAAAGAAGAAATGAAATAAAACTCAAAACCCTCCTCCATCAAATGTAAGAAGAAGTGCTACTCTTAGCCAAACAAGAAAGGAACTATCCTCAAACATACAGATTACATTAACTTGGAGGAAGAAGAGAAACCAAGGATTCCATCACCTACTGTCATCTCACCTATTCATAGCCCAGGCCAAAAAACACCGGAAATTGATCTTGTGCATCAATAAATCTATTCTTACATTGAATCTCTGGAGAGAAGAGACGTAGGAAAAACATCACTTTCAAATCAAGAGAAATAATCTCAGTCTAGTAGTCCACAAGAACCTCCAATTATAAACATTTTGAAACAAGAAATATTTGAGTTGGAGACACTAAATAGACACATACAACAAGAGCATGAGGCCTTAAGGATACAAAATAAAATTGAGAAAACCAAGAATGATAATAATCTTTTTCATTTAGGCATGTGGTATAATAAAAATAAGAAGTTGAAGCAAAAGAATAGATCTCTTAAAATAAAAGTCATAAATCTGAAGTACAAAATCTTAATGAAGAAGCCAAGAGTGGAAGTGGCTAAAAAGAAGGTAAAGAAGATAAAATTGGATGTACTATCAGAAGTCTCAGGAGAAATTCAATAGCTGAAAAGGGTCGTCAATTTTTCATTTTTTCATGAGGACATGCAATGACCTCCATGTGGGGGAATGTAGAGCCTCGTGATTTCTTCATTTTGACACTCTCTCTCACCTATTTTTCCTCTTTTTGACCAACATCATCAACTCAAATAAGAATCAAACTATAGGTTTTTGACATGGTAAGGTATTTAATTATCTTGTCTTTCATATTTAATAATGTTCCTTATTATTAAGTTAATATTTGTATTAACTACGGAATTGACATGATTTTGCAGTTAATCTGCATTTTTATAGCTAAGACCATGGTTTCTCAGAATTTCAGGTGTAGCTGAGCGAAGAATTTTATGGATAGGTGGGGACTTATCTTCTCAATTATTCCTCCTATTCATCTGAACCATATCACAAACTAAATCATTCAATTACATAGTCAAAGTAGTGGGTCAACACGTTGTTGAACAGGCGAGTGAGAGTCTGAGATGATCACGCTTCACGATTTTTTTTACTAAATAGAAAATCGTGAATAGGTGATGTTCTATTAATTTTATAAGTCAAAATTAGAGTTTTTTTAGCTTAATTAGGCATGAAATCCTCGAACAATTATGATCACAGGCTGTTATAAATACTTTACAAATAAACCTGAACAGTGTGTGAATTTTGATGCAACTATGATGTTTTAAAAGACTCTCTTTTTCATATTTTTTAATATAGAAGTGCCTTGAATATTTGATGTGTAGTTGAGTGTTTGTGTAAAACTTTGAGACTGCCTGTTTTTGGAGGGACCTTGCAAACAGTAAAGGTTCTGCATCTTCATTTTTTTATTTTATCATTTGATGTAGTTAATTTCATGTTTACATTTTATCATTTGATGTAGTTAATTCCATGTTTTCATGTTATCCTTTGATGTAGTTACTTTCATAAGTTTCCTTTTGTCATTTGATGTAGATAGTTTCTTTCGTAATTTCATTTTATCATTTGATGCAGTTATTTACATATTGTATGATCAACTGCAGAGTTCTTTCCTTTTAAATTGTCAATTGTAGAGTAGTCATTTTTCATAGATTTATTCATAGTTTTATTTCCAAGCATTGAGTGATTTATTTACAAATTTATGAGTAGTTTCTTTTTAGAATATGAGTGAGTTATTTTCAAAGAAGCAATGATTTCTTTTCAAATTTTCATTTCCAGAATCTTTCGTTTTAAAAGCAAAAGCATGGGTGATTTCCATTCCTACAATTTAATTTTTCCTTTATGTAAAGGACTGTTAGAACAATAGTTGAGTAATTATGTTTTTAGAGACTAAAAATAGATTAATTAAGTTTTCTATAGTTCTATTTTGAAAAGTAAAAAGAATATTGATTTTAGGAACTTAAATTTTTATTTGATTGCATCAATTTCATTAGGAACATAAGAATAAAAAGCATCCTTAGAAGTAATTTCTACAAAATCAATCATCACATCAATAAACTAAATTAAAAGAGGATTCTAGAATATATAGTGCACTTTCACTTCACAAGTTTACCAACTCCGGTCGATAATTTATGTAAACAGTTTAAGACCATTAAATTGAAAAACACATGCCTATATGATTACTCATGTAGAAAATCCCAAAGTGAATTTGGACACAATCACATGCATGATAATGCGGGTGGGAGGTGGGAAAATATGATATCCATTCAATGTAAAAGAAATCCCCAGAAAAATAATTCAATCTAGAAGCATACAACCTTCCTTCTAAACATATAATGGAAGAATGAATGGTCGAGATCAACAACTACCTATCACAAAACCCTTTCATGGTGTTATGATTTATGGATGCCATAGGGTTATGTGGGAAGAAAAAGGGGACTCAGAACATGGTAGGGCACAAAATATTTCTAGCTTAATCGAGCAATCATATTCATAATCCCAAAGGTATGAGGGGGAAGGATGGATACATATAATGGATGGTTTTTCCTCAAAATCATACCTAGGAGGGGAAGAAGGATCCTCAATAATGGTGAGAATGTGAGAATGGGCAAGGTGTGGGATGCAACTATGTTATTGGGATCCTGGAGGAGGCATGGGAAAATAAGGCCTTTTTCCGTGTTGATATTTGTATCATAAATGGGGCCTACTATTTCTACTAAAACTTCTTCATGAATGGGAACACCACAATCCTCCCTTTCAATGGTGTGAGTAGGGATATCATTATGAGTAATTTCCTATAGAAAGGGAGAATCAATTTCTACCTCATTTTTTATGTCAATGTCATAAATAGGGTTATTATCAAAATAATGCCTTCCCACATCCCATTTTCCCTTATCAATGCACAAGGAATGAGAAATGTCATCTTCGCAAGAAGCTACCATACTCATATCTTCAAACCCTCTTTCTTGAATGAAGACCCCTTTTTCATGGTGTTCATCCTTATGGACTTCAATGGGGCTTTCACTTATGCATGCACATTCCCAATCCTTAAATATGCATCCTAAAGGTATTCTATGGCATTGTTGTATCTTTGTACACAGTTCTAGGTTGGGGAAATTGCCAAAGCATCTAAGCAAGGGTTTAATTAGATTGGATTACCAATGTATTAAACCTTTAACATTTGTAAAACCTAAATATTTCTGAGAAGATCAAAGGGTTTATTTTTATTCATAACATAATAAATATTGAAGTTGATTTTGAAAGAATAAATTAAGAAGATATGTGATAATCAAACAACGATATTGAATATTTAACAAATCAAGTACAATTGATGCATGCAGAAAAAATATACAACCAAACAATATATGTTCAAGAGATGACAAAAGGAAACAATTAAAAGATATAGAGGAACTAACTTAAACAAATTGTTTAGTTAATTAATCCCTTTAATGATTATAACATTGCAGTCGGATTTTAGGGATATTCTTACTCAAACTAGTCATACCTTAACTCCTATGTTACCTTGAACATATGCAGAAATAGAATATGGAGAACATAAATGAATATACAAGAAAAACTCACATGGACACAAAGGTTGTTAAGAATGAAGCTAGAATCCTTTGATTATCTTCAGAAATATTTCATAGTATTGTAATAATGTCACTAGATCATCACAAGGGTTTAACCCTTCTTTATTTGATTTACAAAAAAATTATAGAGTGTAATTTAAAAATATCTAAATTTGAAATTATTCTAAATACAAAATATAATATTATCCAAAATTGATTTGAATTTTACAAAAATATAATACAAAAAAAGGTTTTTCTGAACTAATTTGAGTAATCAATGTACAATTCAAGGGTGGTGTTTTGATGATTGATGCTTGAAACTGAATTTTATGTTTTCTGCTCCTGTAATCCTGCTTTTTTTCCTTTTTTCCCTGCAATTGGTTACTTAATTTCTGCATTTTATTTCACTCAATGAGTTCAAGTAATTTAACCCATCTTTTATTATCTAGGATAGAAAATTTTGTTACTTTTATATATGTCTCATAAAATTCTATGTATTTCTCAAAAGTTGGCCTAATAATGAATAAATTTTGAACTTCATGTTGTATAAGAATATCATATTCTAGGCCTTCAAGGAATGCTTTACCATTGATTATCCCTTGAATTTGGAAAACTTGGTTTTATATATTTTTGTCTCATGCAATCTGTGCTGATAATTCTATAGTGGAATCAATTGGACACTAGAATCTCATAGAGCTAGAAGTCCTTTCCGACATAAAATATTAAAATTTCTATGAAAAATTTTAACCTATGCTTCTAAGTTTTGACATTTTTTTATAACTGTAACATTAAGTTCCTTTTTGTAAAAAATATTCTTACTTCTAGGACTATATCAGTCTTGTATTTAATTCCAAATTCCTCTAGTTCTTATTTTGTTTTAGAATTCAACACTTTGATTATTTCGATTGCTTCTCCCGACTTATGATCCAAATCTTCTTTGATCTCTGTAATGGTTTCCTTTGACCTATGCACTAGCTCCTCCTGTTCAAAAATAATTTCAATGGATGTCCATAATTCAACCATGGTTAAATTAATTTCAATCCAAATTTTTTCTTTGGCTTCAAATAATGTTTGTGCAATCAATGATTCATTTTCATATTTTTCCAAATTCTTAGTTCATTTGAAGTTTTTCTGTACTTTAGCTAGATCTGCATTATCAACTTTTATATTATTATCTTGGGTATTTTCCAACTGAATTACGAGTTTTTCAATCTCCATATCTTTAATAACAGGCCTCCCATAGCTTTTGATAGTTTCTCTATTGGATTCTGACTAGTAGACTATGTTTCTGTTGTGGAAAATGTTGTTGTATATGTCCCTATTCCAGTGTTTATTTGGAGTTATGTTTACTTGATCATTTTTTCGATATTTGCATCCATTTTTTGAAAATGTACATTTGGTTCAACAATCATCTGAATCATGGTATCATTTTCTTTCTCCAACTAACTTACTTATTGTGCTTGATGGTCTTTATTTTTTGGTAATTTAATTTGTTTCCTCAATGCTTGAATGTATGCATTTCTAGTTTTAATTATTTCCTCAACTGCCTTTACATATTTAGGATCTAATCCTAATTATAAAACCATATCTTCTAGCCCCTTGATTTTGGTATCCTTTGTTAGATACGACATATTTTGTAGTTTCAACTGAGAGTGAATATTATTTAGAGATGCTTGTAGGTTAGAAACTTTCATGGCAGAACTTGTCAAGGATGTGTATGTCATTTCTCTTGCTTGCTTGTGAAGATCAATATGATCTATAGGATGTATCATTTTGGTATCAAATGAAAACACATAAGTTTTTTAATCTTTAGTTCTATTAGGAATAGGGACCTTTGGTTCAAAAAATTATTATTGGAATTGTCCTCTTTCATTGTCCAATGCAGAAAGTAATCTAGTATGAGTTGTGGAGCACTGTTTCCAGAACTCTGTAGAGGTTCAAGTTTTTAGTGCCTCATTTTTCTTCTTCATCTCTAGGAATTTTGTAAAAATACTTTGTTGCCTATAAAAAGAAGGAGAAGAAGGAGAATCTATGTTACTTTATTCAATTTTTTGTAATGAAAATGTAGGCTCTCTTAAAATTATGACTGTATTAGGCTCCTATTAAGTTTGAACTTCCGATGACTCTTCATCCACTTTCATATATTTTATTCTCTTAAAAAATTTAAATGTCATATTTTACAACTCTGATCCTACGGAGATATGCTTTCTCTTGGTAATTTTAATTCTTTATCTTTCATCTTGGTAGTTTCTAATGTTGTTTGACTAAAAAATAGCTCCTCAACTTCTTGCAATGTGTTCTCCTCCCATTCTTCTTTGTTTTCATACTATTCAATTTCTGGTTTTTCAATATCCACGTAGGGTGTAGTTTTTTCCAACTCTCATTGATGATATCACTTCTAAAGGATCATATGACCAGGTAAAACTCAATTTAAAATTCATTTGACTTCATTGACTTCTCTTTCTACAGCTCTAGTGTTTATTATGAATGGGCCAACATTTTCCTTTAGTTTAAATTTAGTCTTTTGTTTCTTGGAAACAAAATGAAAATCATCCATGTTCATCATTTTCCTAATATACTCAAGTGAAAAAATCCTCATGGGGAGGAACATTGGAAATTTGTAAGGTGGGAGCTCGCAACCATAGATCCTAATCTTTGTAAAATTATGGTGTAAATACCAATCTCCAACTTTATGTTGCTCACTCAAATGCATAATCCTTTTAATTTTAGTTGAAATTCTTGGTACTACATCACTATTTAATAAAGAGACTTCCATGTATGAAAACTGATTGACAAATTCACTGAAATATAATTCTTCAGAATTTCTCCTCGCTAATGAGGTCCATTGAATCATTGATTATGGTTTTCCTTCAACATCCAAATTTTGTAAAGGAAAATTAAACCTTTGTGACTAATGATATAAAAATAAGTAGACCAAAATTGACTAGTGCTTAAATGACCCTTCAGCACTGAACTTTAAGAAATAGTCATGAATTGCATCTAACATAAACTGACTATAATTGAACATGATTGAAGATTTTTTACCAAAAGAAAACACTGATAAAAATCCCCAAATAACTTCATCTACCCACTGATCATTGGGATATCCTAATAGACAATAAACTAAGTAAATAACTTTCCTATACATATAAGGTAACATTCCATAAGGATAAGGCGGGTTTGTCCTAGGTAATTCATAATTTTCTAGCAGAAAAGACTCAAAAGTATGGACTCTTTCTGAAAAATACATTTTCTGGTAAAGTTCCATTAGATCATCAGTTGAAAAATGGTGGAGGGAATCCTGAGGGTTTAATTGGAGGGCTTGATATATTTACTCAAAAGATATATAAAAAAGAGCTTCATTATTTTGAGTAATTACAACCCTCTGGTTGGGAAGGTATCGGGCTCCACACCAAGTGAAATTTTTTCTAGAGAATGATATGTCTAAGGGAAAAAAAACTGAGGTAGTAAGGATTCCCAAAAGGAAAACTCATCATTGGCATCTTCATATTTCTGAAATGGCCAATTGTGAAGCTCGTACAAGTCGAATTCACAATTGGTTTCAAAATTTTTGAAATGGGCACCAATGAGGGGCATTTCATCTAAATTAATCACAGGGGGTAGCAAAGGATTGTCTATAGACACTTTGTATTTTCCTTTATGTGTATCCATTTGGGAAAAATAAAATTACTAAGAACAATCGAATATTTACCTGGAAATAGTGATGACTAAAGGCTGCAATTCACTAGAATTTGCGTAAAGTGCCATGCTAGGAGTTCTGGTTGCATGGAGAATAACAAAAGAATCTATTTTGGGGAAATAAAAACTTTATCAAGACATCCATAATGGCCTTTGGTTTCCTTAACCGTTATTAGAAAAAATATTTTAATGATTTTGAACGTTGGTGGGAGAATAAAATAATGTAATGGTCGTCTGATAAATTTAGTGGAAATAATGGTCATGGATAATCGTAGCGGGAATTTGGTGGAATTTGGTGGAAAGAGAAAATGGTAGGAATAGTGGCGGAGTTTTGGTGGAAGATGACAAGTGATTTGGGGCTAGTGCTGATGGTTTTTGGTTTTAAGGAAAAGGGTCCCGCAATTCAAAAGAGCAGGCCATGTATCAAAATTGAAATTAAATGAAACGGCTTTGCGGACCCACCCCCCCCCACCCCCTCTCTCCATTAACTTTCAATAATGTGGAGAGTCCCACAATGTACAGGGGGCTATTTATCTCTGCGCGCTCAATCATATCCATTAAAAGTTGTAGGAAAATTAACTTTCAGCAGGCAGATATCAAATCAATTTTATTACAATTAAAAACAATTTATTTAAAATTATAAATACAAATAAACATAGAGGCATTTAAATGTGCGCGCTTATTCTAGAGGCATAATAATTTATTTTTGTTTTATTTTCTTCCCCTTTTATTTTTCATTTTTTTCTTATATTTATTCTCTATTTTTTTTATTTCTTTTTTCTTTTTTCTTTTTTTTTTAAATAAAAGGAACTACACAATTTATTGCAAGTGTAAAATTAAGTCACAACATCGGCTCCATCCGGGGACTAATTCCCCCTATGGGATGCAGAGGACTTTCATATCTATGTGCCTTCTCCTCAGGCTATGGAGTCTTTGCTATAAAAATCAAACTTGCTCTTAAAAATTAAATCAAAAACAGAAATGTACAATGATGATGATTAAAAACACTCAAATACTGAATATAATGCTTGAGATATTTCCCATTGACTGGAAACAAGAAATATTTTCCTTCAAGATTGTGTAGGATGAATGTATTACTTCCTTTGACTTCTGCAATGCTAAAAGGTTCTAACAATAAGTTATCAAAATTCCCATGGTTTCCTCTTTCTTATCTTCTTGCATTCTATTTAAGAACTAAATCTCCTTGTATAGAATCTCTTTATGTCTGACATACTATGCATTTTGTCCTGATATTGTCGAATTTTATGTTGAAATTCATCTCTGTCCTAATTTAGCTCAATTATTTGATTTATTCTTCTTGAAAAATCATTTGTTTCTTCATATGATTCCTACAAAAACTTCATGACTAGAAATTCCATCTGTGTAGGGAAGATAGCTTCTATTCCATAGAAAATTTAAAAAGGAGATTTACTAGTAGACCTTTTAGGTGAAACCCTTTTTTCCCATACCGTATATTTGATATGACTATCCTAGCTCTATTTATGATTTGATAATACTTTCTAGATGACATTAATCATAATTTTATTTGATGATTCTGTTAACCCATTACCCTGTGGATAATAAGGTGTCCAATTATGTAATTAAATTTGATATATATGACAAAATTCTATCGTCTTTATGCTACTAAAATCTTGAGAATTATCTGTAACTATTTTTCTCAGAAAACCAAATCTAAACAAAATGTTTTCTTCAATGAATTTAATCATTATTGTGTCAATTGCATTCTTAACGAGAACTGCTTCTACCCATTTTGTGAAATAACCAGTGGTTGTCAATATACATATGTGTTGATTGTTGGAATTTGGAACTATTTCACCAATTAAATCCAATCCCCATTGTAAGAAAGGAGCTTCCACTAAAACTATAGTACTTCATGGATTTGATTCTAAGGTATCCACTTTGATTCTTTTTGAATTCAAGAGGATACTCCAATTCACGTAGACCATGCACTATGTCTTTGTACCAATCTAACAGTAAAACTATTTCATTAATGTGTAAAGGAATAGGAACATGAATTTCATTGGAAGAAGGTTCTTGTGGGTTCTTCTCACTTGAAATCTGAGAAGGATCTTGTGAATTAATTTCACCTGAAATCTGAGAAGGTTCTTGTGGATTCTTCTCACCTGAAATATGCATAATAGTATTAATATAGAGTATTTTGAAGTTTGATTCTTCCAACAATTTAGCTAAATTGTGTCCTTTTGTTGGGAAAAATACTGAGAGGGGGGGGGGGGGGGAGGTGGGGGGGAGGGTGAATCAATATTTAGAGCTTACTAAAATCTTTTACTTTTTATTTTTTGAATTCCATACGTGGCTTTTATGAACCCAACTCATGTATACACGTGCATATACCAAAATAAACTAGCGTATACTGACATAATTTTATTATTTTAGAAACATTTTTCAGAAACAATATTTAACTCAGTTTACCAGTCACACATCTATTAGATACTCAGAAAATATGTGCAGTAACAACAGAATAAAATATCACACAATAGCAACACATGAACACCAAGATTTAAGGTGGAAACCCAATTCGGGAGAAAACCACCGTTGGTGTCGTCTCTGTCTTCAATATTTATTATATGGAAAACTGATTACAATTTGTACTGATGCAGACTCATATCAGTACGTAGGCATCTACCTATAGAAGGCTGCAACCTTCTCTCTTTTTCCAGCTGCTACTCAAAGGAAGCTACAACCCTCTGAACTCATTTACGAGCCACTACTGGAAGGGAGCTTCAACCCCCTGATCAGAACACTAGATTCTACTGGCAGGAAGTTTCTACTTCCTTCAGAATCACAACGGACCATGTTTCATCAATTTAGATACTAGATCCCACAACTTCAACTCAACTCATCATAAAGAACATCAATAATAAACTTAACCCGAACTTCAATCAGTACAGTGAGAACAATGTAACCAGAACACAGAAATAACCCAGACTTCAGAATAAGTATGTAGAATCAAACTCAACCCTAAACATTCATCATCTTAAAATGCATACGCTACTTCGCTTCACTGAACCCGCATGTATACGCGCTTTCCTTCACACCAACCTGCATATAGCTATATGAATACTATTTTTCATAATGTAATCAGTCTCAGATCTAGATCTGAGTCTCTCAGTCAGATATCTTTTAGAAATGCAGATCCCTTCATCAGTGAGTCTCCATCAACCATGTTTATTCTTTCATTGATCAGATTTGTACATAATCAAATTAGCAGCGTACAAAGTATTCAGACAACCCAGATATGCATTAAGAATTCATTGATAGATAGTAGAAAAATAGCAGGAATAATAGAAAAACCTTTGTAATAAGCTTCATAAAACCCTAACTGCCATACGTGTTTTTGATAAGACAGAGCCGCGTATATACGTGCTTTCACCATGATGAACTAGCATATAGATCTGTAAATAATTAATTCAACGGAATGTTTTCAGATCTATATAACTTACCCAAATTTCTTCACTTCACTTCAGCAAACATGTGCCAAGTCTTAGATCTAATCATCTCTTCAATGGATCATGCAAGAATATAGTCATTTTAGATCTAGAGATCTTGATCCATCAATCTATCCAAGGGTGAATCATAACTTTATATTTATCAATAAAACAAATTTCATCCTATGTAGATATACTTCAGAGAGAAATAATAGTGATAGCCCTTACCCATGCACACCTTTTCACTATGATCTTCTTCTCCTTATATAAATTTATCCTTTACCAATACCATGAGTCAAAACCACTCAACTGCTGATGGTATTCTTGTACGGAATCAATACAACGCTCAATACTGTGGGCTAATACCATGGTAATGCCCCTTGGTATCATAATTTTAGAGCGCAAAATGCATATGCAACTTGAATCATTCTTCTCCGCATGTATACGTGAATTTTCTTCATAAAAACTGTGTATATACTAATTCTAAATGTATATGTGGGTTTCCTTCATAAAAGTAGCATATAAATTTCATCCATACGTGGGTTTCCTTCATCAAACTTGCGTAAACATTGAGAAATATTTCTTGTTTTATTTCTCTAGCACTTACTGGAATTCTTTTCTCTGTCACATCTGAACTGACCTGTAGAAACGTCATTTTTACATCTTCAACACATAGGTCTCTTATCATAAGCAAACTCGTCAAGTAGGTTTCCATCAAGGACAACTTCATCAAGTAGGTTGTCGTCAAGGAAAATATATTGCATCATATTGCCAACAATATCCCCCTTTGGACTTGATGGCAACCATGATGGTGTTCGATCACCACAACAGATAAATACATTAATCATAACCATTATTGAAACACCAAAATACTCTCCCCCTTTGTCATCAAGGGAAAAGGGCGGATTAACACCAAAATAAGGTTTATCTTTCCTTGTATAAAAAAGAGCTCTGCAGATCTGATGTGCACTGTATTGACCATGCTTCCCCTGAGTTCATGTTGAATATTCAGATAGTTTTTTCAATGAAGTACATGACTCTAAACTCAACCGAGTATGACCTTTCCTATCACCAAGGATTCATACTTACATCAATGATCCGACCAAGTGGAATTACATATTTGAAAAAGTCCTTACATGACTGAATATAACAATTTACATCATGAGTATCAACATTTCCTTTTGTATTAAAATACAAAAATGGCTTTTCATAACTAGGACCAAAAATATCTCAAGAGAGAAGTCATAAATTAGAAACCAAATCAGAATTTCAACAATGAATCTTCTTCAACAAGGGAGGTGCTCCCCCTAAACTTGTGCATCCTGAACACTTTCAACAACCAATTCATCAAATAATCTATATCAAGGAGATAAATATCACATAATGATACAAAAAGATGAAGACTGGATCAAAACTGAGATTACCTAACAACACCACATCTGGTCTGAATGCTGACCCATAGAATATATGTCAGAAAAACCCATACGCAGTTTGATGCACAGAAACTCACATATATATGTGTTTCACCTTTATGAAACCAGTGTATCTAATTTTAATATTATGCATTTAAGCAGATTTGATCAGAGAGACAGAGACAAGTCCCAGCTTCTGTCTGAGATATTCTAATACTTCCCTAGGCAGAGGTTTAGTAAATATATCAACAACTTGTTCTTTAGAGAGAACATACTCCAATTTGACCTTTTGTTCAAGCACTTGTTCATGTAGGAAGTGATAATTGATAGGAATGTGCTTAGTCTTGGAATGCATACATGATTTTTTGAGATACTAATAGCACTTGTATTATCACATAAAATGGAGATGGGAGGTGAACATTTGATTAGAATGTCTTGTAGATTTTGCATCATCCAAAGGAGTTGTGTGCAACATGATGCGGCAGCCACATATTCTATTTCTATTGTAGATAAGGAAATAGAACTTTGTTTCTTTCTGAACCAAGATACTAATCGGGGCCCCATATAGAATGAACCACCACTAGTGCTTTTTCGATCATCAACATTTCCAGCCCAATCCGCATCTGTGTAAGCATGAAGAGTGAGATCAGCATTCTTTGGATACCATAGACCAAAGTCTTTAGTCCCTTGTAGATATTTGAATATTCATTTTGCAGCCTGAAGGTGTGACTCCTTTGGATTAGCTTGGAATCACCCAACAATCCCAACTGCATGCATAATGTCAGATCTTGTCCTGGTTAGATAAAGCAGACTTCCAATCATGGATATGTATTCTGTTTGATTCACTGTGGGAGAATCATCATGAGAACTGAGGTTACACCCAGTTACCATTGGTGTACTTACAGGTTTGCAGTCTTCCATCCCATACTTCTTCAGATTTTGCTTAAGAAATTTTTCTTGTGATAAAAATATTCCATCTATTGCTTGTTTCACTTGTAAGCCAAGAAAAAATGTTAGTTCCCCAAGTAAAGACATTTCAAATTCTTGCTGCATAACAGAAGAAAATTTCTGAATCATGGACTCTTCATTACTCCCAAAAATGATGTCATCAACATATACAACTACTATCAATAGTTTATCATTTTCAATTTTTTTGTATAAGTTGCTATCAGCAAATCCCTTTGAAAAACCTTGTTGATGAAGATATTTGTCAAGACGATAGTACCATGCCCTTGGAGCTTGTTTGAGACCATATAAAGCTTTTTTTAGTTTGAAAACAAGTTTTTCATCATTTCCCAAAATTAATCCTTCTGGTTGTTATATATAAACTTCTTCTTCTGGATCACCATTGAGGAAATCATATTTAACATCCATTTGATAAACTTTGAATTGTTGAAAGCTTGAAAAGGCAAGAAACATTCTTATGGCTTCAATTCTAGCTACAAGAGTGTTGGGAAAAATACTGAGAGGGGGGGGTGAATCAGTATTTAGGACATACTCAAAACTTTTTACTTTTTCTTACTTCAAAACACATACGCGACTTTCCTAAAGCCAAATCGCATATACACGCGGATATACTTAATAAAACATGCATATGTCCAGCAATATTTTTATGCAGATAATTCTTCACTTATTATCATTCCATCATTCATTCATTAGATGTTCAATAAACAGTAAGCATGTACAGTAATAACAGAATAAACCATCACACATAAGCAACACACATGAACACCAAGATTTTAGGTGGAAACCCAAGTCGGGAGAAAACCACCGCTGCCGTTGTCTCAACCTTCAATATTTTATTATAGAGAAAACATCTTACAACCATGTACTGGCACAGACTCATACTAGCATGCAGGCACCCACTTGTAGAAGGCTACAACCTTCTCTCGTTTACCAGCCTCTCCTGGAAGGGAGCTACAACCCCCTGCTCTCGTTTACTAGCCTCTCCTGGAAGGGAGCTACAACCCCTTGCTCTCGTTTACCAGCCACACCTGGAAGGGAGCTACAACCCCCTGACTGAAGGCTTCAACCTTCAGCACCTTTGTGGACCACGTTTCATCAATTTTCATACTGGATCCAACCCACACAATTAAGCTCAAGGAACATTCATCAAACCAACAACTTGTTCTATAACAGCATAATCAATATTTGAACAACCCAGATCATCATTGACAGATAGCAGTAAAACAGCAGAACAGATCAGACATTTCAAACCACATGCTTCAGCAAATCATACACGCTTTTTCTTTACTAATCCTGTGTATATACGCGCTTTCACAAATACCAACCCGTGTATACATCTGCACACATTTCAGAGCTGATTTCAACTCCCATACGCGCTTTCATTGAATACAAGTTGCGTATATACGCGCTTTCTCCTCGACGAACCTGCGTATAGATCTTCATACATTTTAGGGCAGTGCAGCTCTCTAGAATAGATAAACATCTCAGATCTTCATTCTTTACTTCAGCACAGATTTTCCAGATCACAGATCCAATCATTCCATAAACAGATCCAGAAGATACATATACATTTCAGATCTAGAGATCCCTCTTTATCATTTTCTTCCTAGGTGCATCATAGATTCAGATCTATCATCAAAATGTTACCCTTTCCATTCAAACATACTTCAGAGTGAAGTATACATTCAAAACCAGACTCATGTACACACCTTGCACAATGAATTTCTTCTCCTTAAATAGATCTAGCCTTTGACAATACCATGAGCCAAAACCACACAACATCCAATGGTTTTCCTGGACGGGATCACATAGACAATCCAGCGCTCAATACAATGGGTTAATACCATGGTAGTAACCCTAGGTTTTACAAATTTAGAGCGCAATTGAGCATACACGACTTGGCACGTACTTTTCCGCGTGCATACGCTACTTCTCCTAGACAAACCCGCGTATGCCTTAAGACACACACTTTTCATCATTGTTCTAGCACATGCTGAAATTCCTTTCATCATTACATCTGAGTTGCTATGTAGACAGATCATATCACATCAGATTTACATCATTACCAAGTCCATCAAGTCAAGAATAACTTCATCAAGTAGGTTTCCATCACCTTCATCAAGTGGGTTGCCATCAAGGACAACACTCTGCATCATATTTCCAACAAGGAGAAAATGTTTCTTCAAAGTCTATACCTTCTTGTTGAGCATACCCTTTACAAACAAGTCTATATTTGTTTCTAATAACATCTCCATTTTTATTTAACTTGTTTTTAAATATCCATTTTTTTCCAATAACATTTTTATCATAAGGTCTTGGAACCAATTCCCAAGTATGATTCTTTTCAATTTGATCAAGTTCTTCATTCATGGCTTGAATCCAACATTCATCTTTACTAGCTTGATTCACATTCTATGGTTCAATAGTGGATAAGATTGCTAGATAGCTAGGAGATCCTACAAGATTTATTCTTGTTTGGACACCTGATCCTTTTTCTCCCAAAATTTGAGAATCTGGATGATTCTTTTGAACATACCTGGATGGAGCCTTTTCAGATAGATCTTCTAGAGCTTCATTGGGTTCACATTCTATATTGTTGCTATTTTATGAGGGAAAATAAATAGCATCACCATCTTCATTTGTTGTTGTTATTTCCTTTTTAGGAGCTGAGAGAGACTCATCAATTACAACGTCACTACATTCAACAATTTTCCGAAGCCTTTTGTTGTAACATTTATATTCTTTACTTCTTGAATAAGAGCCAAGAAATATTCCTTCATTTTCTCTAGGTTAAAACTTACCAAGTTTTTCATCATTGTTCTTGATAAAACATTTTCTTCCAAAAACTCTAAAATGCTTTACAGTTGGAAGATTACCATACCAGAGCTCATAAGGAGTTTTATCATTGTTTGCACAAACATGAGCCTTGTTAAGAATATTTACAGCAGTATGTGTTGCTTCTGCCCAAAAGGTATCAGGTGTTCCAGAATCATCAAGCATAGCACGAGCCATTTTTTGAATTGTTCTATTCATTCTTTCTACCACGCCATTTTGTTGTGGGGTTCCAGCTACAGAAAATTGTCTTTTTATGCCATGTTGTTCACAGAAATCAAAGAATTCATCTGATATATATTCCCCTCCTCGGTCAGATATAAGACATTTGATTTTTAGATATACTTCATTTTCAACCAAGGCTTTAAATATCTTAAAGTTTTCAAATGCTTTATATTTTTCTTTTAGTAAACCAATCCAACACATTCTAGAGAAATCATTAACAAAAATAATATAGTATTGTTCTCCATGGGGTGAATTTTTTCTCTTAGGTCAACATAAGTCAATATGTATGAGTTCAAGAGGGTTACTTCTTGATCCTTCTTTGGCATTGAATTGTACTCTAGTTTGCTTACCGAATTGGCAAGATTTGCATATGGTACTTTCAGGCAGAGTGATGCGGGGAAGATCACGAACTGCTTTGAGTCTGCTAGATTTTCTTATTTGAGAGAAACTTAAATGCCCCAATATTTTGTGCCATAACCAATTTTCTAAATATTTACCCAAGTAACATTGTTCTTTGCAACCTTTCAATACATACAGATTTCTTGGTGTTCTAGTTCCTTTTATTACCGTTTCTCCCGTGTCAAGTTCACGTACCACACATTATTTTTAACTAAAGACAACTTCATTTCCTTGATCACACATTTTACTCACACTTAACCGGTTCTGTTTTAATCCATCCACATACATAACATTGTTAGCTTTTACCTTTTCTTTTAGAAAAACATAACCTTTTCCTTTAATGAGAGCAGGAGTATCATTTCCAAAGGTAACATTCTTTTCTCTTTCTAAATCATTGTATGCAAGGAGTTTATTTCTATCACCTGTCATGTGTTTTGAGCATCCGCTATCAATGTACCATTGATTTTCTTCCCCTTCTGCAAATAAGGCTATGCCACAATTCTCAACCTGTAAGTCCTTCTTTCTCCATACCTTGGAATATGAAGGTACATGCTCTTTTGGTTGAAGTTTGATCTTGCATTCAGATTCTCCATGACCAAAGTTATTGCAATAAGCACATTCAATTTCATTTTGAAGAGGAGAAAAGTTGTTATAAGTATTCTTCTTTATTCCAGTCCCATTTCTTTGCTTTCTTGCTACCCTGGTCCTGATGGTTTTGTATGCAACACATTGAACAGCTTTATGCCCAAAATTATGACATGAGAAACATTGCCCAGTAAAGAAGAAATTTCCGCGATCATGAAACCTTCTATTTGTGTTTACTACTGATTGATATTTTCGCTATTTTTCTTTGTATTGATGTGTTCATGCTTTACCTATGAAGTTTCTTTGTTCTCTTGTTGAGTGACAGAATGTTGTAGGTTGGCTTTAGCTACATTTAGATAGCTTGGTGTTGAAGACTAAGAGGATTCTCTGATATATCTAAGACCTGTATTTTACAAAAGGAGAGTGTTGAACCTTGATAATTTCATCTAAGGTTTCAGTTCCTTTAGAAAATCTAAGATTTAAAGTTTTCTCTTTCTCAATTTCCTTTCTTAGACATACTAGTTCACATTCTAATTTCTCATTGTGCTTCTCCTTTTCTATAAGTTGATTCTTTAGAGTATCTATGGCAATTTTTTTTTCTTCCAAACATATTTTGAGCTGATTAATTTCTTCAATAAGATCATTTTCTTCTAGTGCATCCATAAAGGTATATTTAGCCTCACTAGAATCCTTTTCAAAAGCCATGAGTAGTCTAACATCTTGATCATATTCTCCTTCTTCACTATTTGATAGCCCATCACTATCTTCATGAGTATAATAACTTTTTATATTGATAAACTGATTCTTATTTACTTTATGAGGACACTTAGTAGCATAATGACCAACTCTTCCGCAAGAAAAAAATTTAGAAGGAAGCTTACCTCTGAATCTTTCAGTGCCAACTTGTAGCTTCTTTACAAAATTTATATTATCTTCTTCTGAAACATACCCTGATCCTTCTTTTTCTTCTACTTCTTTTCCTTTTGCAGAAGCTATAAAGACGGCTTCTTTGACTTCAGATGGACCTCCTTTTCTCATTTCACAAGCAGTCAAAATACCATGAAGTTGAACAATAGTAAGAGTTTGTAGATCCTGCTTCTCTTCAATAGCCTACACTTTTTTATTCAAATTTGGAAGTTATAGATCTTAAAACCTTTTCTACCAGAGTAGTATCAGTTATGGTTCCACCCAGATTTCTCATACGATTTACAATATCATCTAGACGTAAAATGAAACTGGCAATGCTTTCCTCATTATGCATCCTGATATTTTCATATTGAATTCTGAGAGTTTGGAGTTTAGCACTTTTTACCTTGGTATTACCTTCATATCTTAGAATGATTTTGTCCCATATCTCCTTTGTTGTATTCAATTGCATAACTTTGAAAAATTTTGATTCAGTAAGACTTCCCAATAATGCATTGACCACCTTTGCATTGATTTCAGATTTCTTTCTTTTTGTTGCATCTGTTGGAACTGATGCTGGATATTGATAACCTCCTTCAACTATAGCCCACACATCTGCTCCAAGAGACTGAAGATATGATCTTGTCCTTGTCTTCCATAAGATTAAATTGTTTCCATTGAAGATAGGAGGCCTAATAGATGATATCCCATCTTGATTGTTCATCTTAGTTGATCTTTCTTCTAGCGATTAAGCTTCTTCATAAGAACCTGCTATAATACCAATTGTTGGGAAAAATACTGAGGGGGGGGGGGGGGGTAAGATAGGTATTTAGATCTTACTGAAATATTTTACTTTTTCTTTGTTTAATTCCATACGCGTCTTTTATGAACCCAACTCACGTATACACACACATATACCAAAATAAACTAGCGTATACTGATATAATTTTATTGTTTTAAAAACAATTTTCAGAAACAATATTTAACTCAGTTTATCATTCATGCATCTGTTAGATAATTAGCAAATATGTGCAGTAACAGCAGAATAAAACATCACACAATAGAAAGACACATGAACACCAAGATTTAAGGTGGAAACCCAATTCGGGAGAAAACCACTAGTGCTGTCGTCTTTGTCTTCAATGTTTATTATATGGAAAATTGATTACAATTTGTACTGATGCAGACTCATATCAGTACGTAGGAATATACCTACAGAAGGATAAAACCTTATCTCATTTTCTAGCTACTACTGGAAGGAAGCTACAACCCGCTGAACTCGTTTACCAGCCACTACTGGAAGGGAGCTTCAACCCCCTGATTAGAACACCAGCTTCTACTGGCAGGAAGTTTCTACTTCCTTCAGAATCACTGTAGACCATGTTTCATCAATTTTCATACTAGATCCCACAACTTCAACTCAACTCATCATAAATATCATCAATAATAAACTTAACCCAAACTTCAATCAATACAGTGAGAACATTGTAGTTCTAGAACATAGAAATAACCTAGACTTCAGAATAAGTAGGCAGAATCAAACTCAACCTTGAACATTCATCATCTTAAAATGCATACGCTACTTCGCTTCACTGAACTCGCGTGTATACACGCTTTCCTTCACACCAAACTACATATAGCTCTGTGAATACTGTTTTGCAGAATTTAATCAGTCTCAGATCCAGATCTGAGTCTTTCAGTCAGATATCTTTTAGAAATGCAAATCCCTTCATCAGTTAGTCTCCATCAACCATGTTTATTCTTTCATTGATCATATTTGTACATAATCGACTTAGCAGCATACATAGTATTCAAACAACCCAGATCTACATGAAGTCTTCATTGACAAACAACAGAAAAATAGTAGGAATAACAGAAAAACCTCTACAATAAGCTTCAGAAAACCCTAACTGCCATACGCGCTTGTCCTAAGACAGAGTCGCATATCTATGCGATTTCACTATGACAAACTAGCGCATAGATTTGTAAATATTAATTCAGTATAATGTTTTTAGATCTATAGAACTTACCCAGATTTCTTCACTTCACATCAGCAAACATGCGCCAGGTCTCAGATCTAATCATCTCTTTAATGAATCATGCAAGAATATATTCATTTCAAATCTAGAGATCTTGATCCATCAGTCTATCCAAGGGTGCATCATAACTTCAGATTTATTAATAAAGCGGAGTTCATCCTATGCAAATATACTTCAGAGAGAAATATTAGTGATAGCCCTTACCCATGCACACCTTTGCACTATGATCTTCTTCTCCTTATATATATTTAGCCTTTACCAATATCATAAGTCAAAACCACTCAACTGCTGATGGTATTCTTGGACGGAATTAATACAATGCTCAATATTGTGGGCTAATACCATGGTAATGCCCCTTGGTATCATAATTTTAGAGCATAAAATGCATACGCGACTTGGATCGTTCTTATCTGCATGTATACACAACTTTTCTTCATAAAAACCTAATATATACTAATTCTAAATGTAAACGTGGGCTGCCTTCATAAAAGTAGAGTATACATTGCATCCATACGTGGGTTTCCTTCATCAAACCTGCATAAACATTGAGAAATATTTACTGTTTTATTTCTCTGGAACTTACTAGAATTCATTTCTCTGTCACATCTAAACTGACCTATAGAAACATCATTTTTACATCTTTAACACATAGGTTGCTTATCATAGGCAACTCATCAAGTAGGTTTCCATCAAGGACAACTTCATCAAGTAGGTTACCATCAAGGACAACATATTGCATCATATTTCCAACACCTTTCACCAACTTTGTAGTTTTTATATCTAAATCAAACTCCAGTATATTAGCAATCCATATCCCCCTCTTTCCATTTGTGTCATGTCGAGTCAACATTGTCTTTATTGAATTGTTAGGGATATAAGAAATTATAGGAGAATGTAAAATAGAAACATAAATTCTTTCAAATATTGTACCGAGGCATAAGCTTGTTTTTCTATGATGTCATATTTTAGTTCAGCATCTCTCATAACCTTACTAAAGAAAGAAATTAGCTTCTCATATTAATCATCATTTCTCTGCAATAAAACAATTTTTATAGTAGTATCTGAGGAAAAGGAGAAAATACTAAAATGTTTTGTATAATCTGGGCTGGCTAGCACTGGGGATTTTGAAATTTCCTTTTTTATCTATGAGAAATAATATCTAGCTTGGAAATTCCATTTAATTTCATTATATTTCTTGATCATATCAGTAATACCTTTAATCATTTCAACATAATTAGGTATGAACCTCCTTGAAAAAATTATCTTCACTAAGAATGACCGTTTTTTTTTCCTTTGAAATTTTGTATCCCAACAATCTTCCTTCTCTCATTGCAAAAAAAATATTTATTTTAGGATTAAGAGAAATCCAATTTTTTTTGCATCTTTCAAAAAAATTTCTCAAGTGTTGCTACTTTTAGCATCAGAATCAGAAAACACAGTGAAATCTTCAAGTTAAATTACCATAAATTTATTTACCTTTCCAACAAATTTTAGATCCATTTCCCTATGAAATGTTGCTCCAACATTAATCAGAGCGAATAGCGTCTTAGCATACATGAAGGTACCCCACGAAGTTGTGAATGATGTATTTTCTCTGTCTTCTTGACTGACTAGAATCTGGTTGTATCCAGAAAAACCATCTAACATTGAAATATAATCAGACCCTAATACTCTTTGAAGTAATTGGTCCACTTTTTGTAATGGATAATTGTCTTTCAAGGACAATTTGTTCAGGTTTCTAAAATCAACAGATGGTATTATTTCTCCATTCTTATTTCTAACATGTACCAGGTTAGCTATCAATTCAGAATATCTTAAGGGGACAATTATATTAGCATCAAAAATCTTTCTTACTTATTTCTCAATAATAGGAAGTGAGGTTGGATTAATTCTTCTTATTTTTTGCTGAAATATAATAGCTCTTGGTTTAAGGGGAATTTTATGCTCAATAATAGTTGTGTCATAGGTTTTCAATTCTTCATATGACCATGAAAATACATCATTGTATTGCTTAAACAAACTGACATATTTTTATTTTATGTCCAGAGGCAAAGATGATTATATTTTCACATTTATGATTTCTTAAGTAGTACCAATATTACAATCTCTTACATCTTCCTATTGTGAACTTAGAAATGAAGTTTTTGATACATCATTCTGATAATAAAAAAAATCAAGGGGAACCAATCCATTTGGAATATAATTATTTGATAACTGAATCCTATCATGATCAGCAATTTTATGTTTTAAGTTCAAATCTAAGTTACCATCATTTAATTTTATTTCATCAATGTTTTCTTCTTCAACATGTAAACCAGAAAATTCATCAGTTTCTTGTAAGAAATTATTCAACTGTTCATCATGTTCAAAAACTTTCTAATGTCTTAAATTATATGGGATGGAAGGTCTATACTTTACTTCAATATGGTAATGTAATTTCAAAGGATTGGGTATTTTAAAATAACTTGCAGAAACTTCCAAAGAATCTGCATGGATATTATCTTCTCACGCGATTGATGAGATATTGAAAGCCTAAAAATAGTTTTCCACATAGTCCCATACTTCATTCCTATAAGCTTTGAGTCTAGGATTCTTTGTTTGACAAATATTTCTGATATGTTTTAAAATTAATTATGAATCATCATGTACTTCCAAGTTTTGTACTTTCAATCTTTTAGCTAATTCCAATCCTAAAATTAAAGCTTCATACTCTGCCACATTATTTGTGACTTCAAAATCTAATTTTAAGGATTGGGTTGTGTTTTTCTTTCAGGAGAAATAAGTACAATTATTTCTCCCTCTCCATCCTTAGAAAATTCCCCATCAAAATACATTTTCCAATTGTAACTATCTAAAAACTGAGATATATTGACAGTGTCTAATTCTGGTTTGAGGATTTGAGAAATCATTTGCCGCTAAATTAAAGCGTCCAAAATATTGATCAATAGCATATATAGGATGATTTTGCTTGATTAGCTTTACATGCAGTATTTATGAGTCTTACTTCCCTATATATCCTTAAATTTTCACCTCCATAAACTTGGATTGTAGCATAGGAAATATCCATTTGTAAACTTCCTCCAAGCTTAGCACAACAAGATCTTGACAATAACATGCCAAATTTTGGGGGAATTTTTGTAACAGATATATCCAACATTATACTTTTCACAGGGATTTGAGAAAGTGTAACAATTAAATATTTGATTAATCCCAGTAAAGGTACTTTATTTGATTCAAAAGTGTATATATCATGATATGCCCGGTGATTTGCAATTAAAATTAGCCCATGATAACTTTAGGCATTAGATTATGGGAGGAACCAAAATCTAACATATAGTTCTGCAAAAGGAAATCATGAACTTTCAATGTATATCATAGAAATGTGGCACACTTTCATCAATCATATCTTAACTAGGTCCAAAAATAATTGAAGGTTTCTCATCCTCTAAGTTAACGATATCGCCTTCGACATATACACTTGAAGATAACATCCATTTGGAGACTTTTTTTTTTATAACCTACATTTCTGGAAATTTCAGATGAGGGAATTGGAAATTTTAGCCCTTTCTAAATCTTTTTCAACATTAAAAAAAATTTGAATAGATTTTTTAGTAATGTATTGTTCTTGTGACTAACTTTATGGTTGGACAGATGGTATTTCAACAGGTTTTACTTGAGGTTCATTAAAGGTAACTTTTTTTTACAGGTCTACCAGGACCTTATCTACGTCTTAATTCATATCTTCTATTCAGTTCAGCAATGAGAAAATCAAAAAAAATCTTGATATTTCGAGACTTGGAAAGACTCTTGATTTTGAACTAAAGACTGGTCCTGAATGATTGGGCAAGATAATTTTATATGATGCATCTTCAAAATAATTGATATTATTTTTAACAACAAGGAAAAATTCTTCTGGGTCTTGATCATAAATCATTAATGGAGGTTGAATTTGTTGATCAACATTTGGTCTTTGCAAGGTTTGAGGTTGGAAAGGTCTTCTTTATTTAACTGGATGTCTATTTGCAACTTGTTGGGTTAATCTAGGCTAAGTTTTTATTCTTGAAATTTGATTAAAAATATTTTTTAATAAAGAGGTTATTTCATTAATTTCATGTTCCTCATCTTTGGTCTTTGATGATAAAGTACTTTCCTCTCTGGCCTTCATTTTCCTTTCATCATTTTCTACCTTTGCTTTCAATTTACTAGATGTTGACCTATTTGTTTCCACTTCAATTTCATTAGTTTGCATGTCTACTAAGGTTTCATATTTTATCTCTCTAAGCATTACAAAAAAATCATCATCGGGTGCTTTAGAAAATATGACTTTAGCTACAGTAACTTGGGGCTTACAATCTGGTGGCATCTTTTTATAAATTTTATTGAATCTCTTGATAAAGTCTACAATAGGTTCACCGAGGTTTCTTCTCAAATATTCAAATTTTGTCAAATAGTAAACAAGATTATTTTTTATTCCCCACTTATTCTTAAAAATGTTGATTAATTTACCCCATGAGTTTAAAGAATTTTCTCATATTTTCCTGAACCATAGCCTTACATTTCCTTGTAATGATTGAACAAACAATATTGAGTAAACATCCTCATGTTCAATGTTCATATTGTCTACAAAGTCAAGAAATACAGTCAAGTGATATTCTACAAATGGTCATGTTTCTCCATTAAATCCGAGTGAGTGTTTCAAATACCCATTAGGAAAAGCATGAAGTTGATCTATTGGTGGAAGTACTAATGTTGCATATCGAGCTATTACAATTGGTTGAAATCGAGCCATTTGGTATTGTAATATAATTGTATGTTTTGAAGAAAAAACTTTAATTGAAGATGGTTGGGATGAGGGATTAGGATTCTCGAAAATGTGAGAGCGAATAACTAATTTTTGAACTTTAGGTATGACTTTCTCAGGATCTTCAAAATATAGAGGATTAGTATAAATGATAAGTTCTTCTTCAAGTTTGGAAAAAATAGAAGGGTGAGTATGTATAACAGAGGATATGAAATATGTTGGTTTCAATTCAAGTAATGTAAGTTTAGGATCTTCTTTAGTGTCAGATTTTTATGGATGGGAAACATGAACTCAAAGGTCTCAAGATGATGAACTAACAATGTAGATTGAAGATCTAATCCTTTAGAAAGGAGTTCTAAAACTTTAGGTGGAAGATATGATAATTCAACAGGTGTTGAGATTAATTGAAAAGGCTCAATTTGTGGGGGTATATCTAATCAGATTTGGATCAAGGACCTAAGTGATAGCTCAAATTTCAAAGTGTTTGAAAGTGTTTCGAACCTAATCGAACAGGTAGATCTCGTCTTCCTGATTCCGACGCCGTGAACAGTTTGAAAAACCGACACCGTATGAAGTTATCGTGTTTTGAAAATTCCAGTAAACTCCAAATTTTGGCATTTGACCAACATTGACTGGTCAAAGGTACAGTTAGATAAAATAATATTGCATGGAATACTCTTGGAATATTTCTCGAATATTCCTCAGAATATTCCCCAGAATATTCCTTCTAGGCCAGTCAATGGAGGATAAGTGGCATCGTTTTATTTTCTGGTGGATTGTACATTATTTTATGTGGACCAATTGGAAGGTGCCCCATGGCTAGCCCTGAGGCCACCACGTGGACCTTGAACAGTATAGCAAATTTTGTTAGGTCCGCGGGGCTCGACCCTGAGACCTCCTACCCAGCAAGTACAAGCTTTACCATCTGTGCTACGATTGGTTCTTAAACATATTGGTTGACAGGTTTCATTTAAAATGTATTTTTTATGGTTTGGGCGGTCACATTACAACCTCACAAAAAATTTCAAAAATCCAACCAAACTTCTGCAATTAAGTTACTTCTTGTCACGTGGCATTGTCCCCGCAGTAGTTGTCAACCGACGGTTTAATCTCCACAACATTTAACTCCACGCCTTGTCACATGCTAAATTCCCACGCAGTTAAAGGTTTAAACTTTGATGGTTTCTATTAATGCAACTTCAAACGCGGGTTTAAAAAACTATTACCACATTTCACGCCTGGAGTTCCCCTCTGACATTTATGGAGACCGCGGGTTTTGGGGGTTGGAATGTGGCCACTCCCTACCCTTAGCATTTCATTTGCAGTTAGCACTAGCGGAGTTATAGTGCGCCCCTATTTTTATGCTGAGTTGGCCAAATTTATCTCCATCTAACTGAAGTCCTCCACAATTAGTGGAGTTTTCCTAGGTGTTACTAGACAAAATTAATTATGCTCTATCTTGAGCATTACTCAACCATTCTCAGAGTGTGAATAGTCAATTTCAACTTTCTTGGACATTATGGAGCTGTTGGTGAGGCTTTTAGAGCCATTAGAGAACTTCTAAGTGTGATTTTTCCACAGAGAAGTTCCAAGGGCTACAAGGGCCACCTAGGGCCAGCATCAGAATGAGGCCTAGACAGGGCAGCTAGAGGCCTTACTCAAGAAAAAAAATAGTCATTTTTGGATGTTTCAAACATTTTGGAACCATTGGTGAGAATTTCAAAGCCAGAAGAGGACTTTTGAAGGCCGAGATGCACCAGAGAAATTCCAAGGGCCACTAGGGGCCAGCAGGAGAATGAGGCCTATCCAGAGTAGCCAGTAATCATTCTCAGCAAACCAATAGTCTATTCTGACTATTTTGAGCCTTATGAATCCAATGGAATTATTTTAAAAATCTTATGAATATTTCTAAAGGTCGATATGCTTCGGAGAAGTTTTCAGTGAGCCTAGAGCTAGAGGGTGCCACCAGGTGTTGGGCGCGTAACCGGAGCAGCCAGAGGCCTTTTTTAGCAAGTGAATAGTCTATTATGACTATTCTAGACATTTTAAATCCAATGGATGGATTTTCATAGCCATTTGGATACTTCTAGAGCCGAAGAAGCCACAGGGAATTTTCAGGTAGCCTAGGGCCATCAGGGGTTGGAGGCCTATATTTGGGAGCCAGAGCTCATTTTGAGAAAATGAACAGCCTATTTTGGATGTCTGATATATGTTGGAGATAGTAGAAAAATTTTTAGGGACAAAAAATTATTTCTTAAGGAGTTATTTCCATAGAGAATCTCAGGGAAGCTTAAGGGCACCGACAGAAGAGGTCAAGTCTAAGGAATCCTATGTCAATCTTCAGAGAGAAAGCAACCATTTTAGGGGTATGATGGTATTATAAACCCAATGGTACAATCTAAATAACCATTGGATTTGATTTAGTAACATGTAAAGGAGATTTTCCATCATAATCCTAAAGAGCCAAGTCAGTTAAAATAGGCTCATGGAGACGTAGCCCACGACATTCGAGTGAAATCCTTTATTAAATTTGATGTTATGTGTTGATTCTTATTTGTTGAATTTTATGGTTGTTGTACATGCTTAATATTAGAAAAAAAAAAAAGGTGTAATTCCTCACACTTAAATCATTAAAACAGTTTTAAACACATATACCTAAATCAAGAATTCAATTATGCACAGTCAAGTATAAGCGAGATCTTAATTTGTTTAAATGAGTGGGAGGTGCTTGAAAAGAATAACAATTTATCCACCAATTTCATATCAGGTGGTATCAGAGCACTAGGTTTCTTTATTAACAAAGCACTAGGTTTCTTATTTGACTTGAAAGGTGTTTAATAGTGTAAAGAATTTAATTGTTTGCATATTTATTGATGCTTACACGTTTGAGTTTGCTAGAGGTGAAGGGAAAGATATTGTTAGCTAAGTCCAGAAGAGGACAAGAAGGAAGAATATTGAAAGCATTCTCCTTACCCGAAGGACCTCAAGGCAACCCTTGAAGCACAAGAGGGATTGTTTGCAAAAGGCTGCTTGAAAAAGAGCTTGAATCTATAGCCATATTTTTTGGAAGATTTGTAAATAATTTTTGAAGCTTTGTGATTTTTTGTTGAATTTATTTAGTTCATTTACATAATTATGACAACTTCATCAAGTGAGGTTTCAAAATCCTCCTCATTTACAATTCTCTTCGATGAAGAGATGAACCGGGACTTCTACATCCTGGAGGATATGGTGCAGATTATGTATGAAGATGGAAAGGAAAGAACTAGACTTCATGAGCAATTGGTTGCTATGAAGCAAGAGAAAGAAGAACTTCTTCAAATAATGCATGAGATGGAGATGCAGCTCCATCATTCCCAAGAGGCCTTAACCAAACACATGCTTGAAGCAGAGGTAATTCACTCAAATTTGTCTTCAATTTCCTCTTCAGAAAGATGTGTAGGTTCATTTGAAAAACACACTAGAGGTATGGGGTCCCAAGTTGATGTTAAAAATGGGCTATTAATGCAAGGGTTTAGGAAAACATGCACAAGGCATGATTGATCATATTTTGGTTGAGGAAAGGCCTAAGAAGTTTGGTCTAGCTATGTTCAATCTTATGGCAAAAACTCCAAAGCCATGAAGGCATTTGATACAACTCCAAGGAGAAATTTTGTTGCAAGTTCTAAACCACAAACATGTCAAGTTTGTTTTCAAGTTGGATGCCAATGTTTAAAGCCTATGTTGCAGCAAGATGTTTGTAGACATGCAGCTAATGGCGAGCAAGAGAGTTCTAGCATTTATCAATACATGAACATTGATGTTGGTCTTCAAAAGAAATTTAGAACCTCTTCAAGTTCATCTCCTCAAAAAGGTAAAAATGATGGACATGCGAAGAAACATTTGAGTTATAATTTTTCCCATAGTCAAGTTGATTATGTTTCTGTTAAGCGTGAAAAATATGAATGCATGAAAGGAAGAAATAGTTGTTTTTCCTATTGTGGTTTGTGTAACCATGACGTTTCAAAACATTGGAAGGGGATGAAGGCATATAGGAAACAATTGAAGCGAAGGAAACTTTCTCAAAAGATGCAAAAGACTTGCACACATTGCCAAAAAAAGGGACATATTATTTCCCAATGTTGGACATTGCATCCAACTAATCATCCCAAGCATTTGAAAAAAGAGGATAAAAGGACTGGTAAAACTGGAACCAAACATTCCATCATTGATGTGAGAACAAATGTTTCACAAGAAGAATATTTTCAGCTGAAAAAATCACCATGGAAATGGCTTGGTAAGAAGTGGTTTGACTGATTAACTCAGTAAGACATACATTCATTTGTACATATGAAAATTTCAGTCATGTATGCATTTATGTTGAAAACTTACATTTTTTTGAGCTGCCTTTGATCAATGATCAAGGACATGATGTTCAGCTACCTTCAATTGAATAATTCTCGCAAGAAATTTATGGGTGAGCTCAAGGAGGATACAATTCTTGACAACAAGAAAAGAGTATCAAAGAGGGTAAGTGTTGACTACCTTCGAGTTGGGCTCAAAGGCACTAAGCCAAGCAAGGCAAAGTGTAAGGAGGCTGGAAATGTGAGGGTGTTTTACTCTCATTTATTGAACAAATAATTAGTCTTTTGGGGTCCAAAATATTCCTAATGGGGAGGAGTGATCAGATTTGGATCAAGGACCTAAGTGATAGCTCAAATTTCAAAGTGTTTGAAAGTGTGTCAAACCTGAGCGACCAGTTAGATCTCGTATTCATGATTCCTGCACCATGAACGGTTCGAAAAACCAACACTGTATGAAGAAGTTATCTCGTTTTGAAAATTCCAATAAACTGCAAATTTTGGCATTTGACCAGGGTTGACTAGTCAAAGGTACAGTCAGAAAAAATAATATTTGAGGGAATATTCTTGGAATATTCCCCAAAATATTCCTTCTAGTCCATTCAATGTAAGACGAGTGGCATCTTTTTATTTGCTGGTGGATTGTACATTTTTTTATGTGGACCAATTGGAAGGTGCCATGTGGCTAGCCCTGAGGCCGCCACGTGGCCCTTGAACAGTATAACAAAATTTTGTTGGGTCCGCGGGGCTCAACCCCAAGACCTCCTGCCCAGCTATTATAAGCTTTATCGCCTGCGCTATGATTGGTTCTTAACCATATTGGTGGAAATATTTCATTTAAACTGTATCGTATTATGGTTTGGGGGTTGGGGTCGCCGGTGGTCCATGAGGTGGTCACATTACAACCTCACAACAAATGTCAACCATTATCCAACCAAACTTTCGCAGTTAATTTATGCCTTGTCATATGACGTTGTCCCCGTAGCAGTTTTCAACCGATGGTTTAATATCTACAACATTTAACTCCAGGCCTTGTCACATGCGACATTCCCACATGGTTATAGGTTTAAACTCTAACGGTTTCAGTTAACACAACTTCTAACGTGGGTTTACACAATTGTTACCACAGTTCATGCCTAGAGTTCCGCTCTAAAATTTATGGAGACTGCGAGTTTTGGGGGTTGGCATGTGGCCACCACCTACACTTAGAATTTAATTTTCAGTTAGTATTGGTAGATTTTTAGCGTGCCCTTATTTTTGTGCAGATTTGGCCAAGCTTATCTCTAGCTAACTGAAGTCCTCCACAATTAGTGGAGTTTTCCTAGGGGGTTACTGGACAAAATTGATTATGCTCTATCTTGAGCATTACTCAACCATTCTGAGAGTGTGAAAAGTCAATTTTTACTTTCTTGGACATTCTAGAATTTTTGGTGATGGTTTCAGAGCCATCAAAGAAATTCTGAGTATTATTTTCCACAAAAAAGTTCCAAGGGCCATTAGGGCCACCAGGGGCCAGCAGTAGAATGAGGCCTAGTCAAGACAACTAGAGGCCTTACTCAGGAAACCAATAGTCATTTTTGGATTTTTTAGAAATTCTGGATCCATTGGTGAGGTTTTCAGAGAAATTAGAGGACTTTTGAAGGCCATTGGTGAGGACTTCAGAGCAGTTCCAAGGGCCACTAGGGGCCAGCAGGAGAATAAGGCCTATCCAAAGCATCCAATAACCATTCTCAGCAAACCAAGTCTATTCTGACTATTTTGAACCTTTTGAATCCAATGGAATTATTTTCAAAAGCTTTTGAGGACTTCTGAAGTCCAATATGCTTCAGAGAATTTTTCAGTTAGCCTAGAGCCACAGGGTGCCACCAAGTGTTGGAGGTGTAACCAGAGCAACCAGAGGCCTTTTCCACCAAGTGAATAGCCTATTCTAACTATTTTGGACATTCTGAATCCAATGGAGGGATTTTCAGATGGATTGGGGGAAATCTAGAGCCAAATAAGCCACAGGGAATTTTTTGGCAGCCCAAGGCCATAAGGGGTTGGAGGCCTAGATTGGGGAGCCAGAGCTCATTTTGAGAAAATGAACAGCCTATTTTGGATGTCTGATATATGCCGGAGATAGTAGAAAATTTTTAGGGATATAAAATTATTTCTTAACGATTTAGTGCCACTGAGAAGCTCAGGGAAGCTTAAGGGCACCAATAGAAGAGGTCAAGTCTAAGGAAGCCTAGGTCCATCTTCAGAGAGACATCAGCCATTTCAGGGGTATGATGGTATTCTAAACCCAATGGTACAGTCTAAATAACCATTGGAGTTGAGTTAGTAACTTCTAAGTGAAATTTTCCTTCATAATCCTAAAGAGACAAGTCAGTTGACATAGGCTCAAGCAGACATAGCCCACGACATTCAGGTGAATTCCTTTATTAAATTTGATGTTATGTGTTGATGCTTATTTGTTGCATTTTATGGTTGTTGTAAATGCTTAATATCAGCAAAAACAAATGTGTAATTTCTCACACTTAAAGCATTGAAACAGTTTTAAACACTTACACGTGAATCAAGAATTCAATTCCGCACAGTCAAGTATAAGCTAGATCTTAATTTGTGTAAGAAAATTTTTCGGTGAAAATCACATGTAGGAAATTTTTTCCAACGTGTTTCGAACCAGCCAGTGTGGTTCATCATCAAGACAATATGAGAAATCTGATCAAGAAACCTAATTAAATAGACAAGGAAAGCTCCAACTAGCCATTGTAATATAACGGCTAGTTTTACTAAAATAATAAATTATATTATATTTCATCAAATTAAATTATATTTTATTATATTTAATTTAAATAAAATTTAATATTAAGGTTTTAATTTAAATCTAATACAATATTAATATTTTCTGATAAATATAATGTTAAAATAATTTTGTATTTTTTTATTATTTTAATACTTTGAATGAATGAATAAATAAATAAATTAAAATTAATAAAAAAATAAAATTAAAAAATAAAAATAAAAAAAAAAAAAATTTTAATTTTAATAATAATAAATTAAATTAAATTAAATAAAAATAAACAAATAAATAGATACAATAATACTAATGATATAAATAAATAAACAACTAAATAAAAATAGTAAAAATGAATATAAAAATAAATAAATAATTTTTTATATAATTTACTTCATAGCTAAATAAAATCATAAAATAATAAGGAAGATACTTAAAAAAACAAAATATGATACGTCCTAAAAATCATAAAAATAAACCGAAAGGTACAGACAAAGAGAAAGAAAACGGGAGCGAGAGGGAGCACAAAAGGAGGAAAAAAGAAAAAAAGGAAACTAAGAGTGAAGGGTGGGAATCCAACATCTACTGACACTCCACCCATCATCCCTGTTAAGGTTGACTTGCCTCTTTTCAATTTCCAAGGCTTCCCACAACTTGCGGTGGTGGAAATGGTCAATCCTCGCAATAACCTCAGCATTCTCAATACAGATGTGATGATTTGTCTTTTCGGCATGCTCTGCTAAGGCAGAGGACCAAGATCTACAATGTCTGAGGTCAGCGATATGTTCCTGAATTCTTTGATTAATGGATCGACCAGTTTCACCAATGTATGGTGTCCCACAAAAACACGGAATCAAGTAAACACCCTTACTATCCTTAGGGAAAACCGGGTCCTTAACTGATCTAAGTGAACTTCGAATGGTGCAAAGGGGCTTGAAGGTTGAGGAAACATTATGTTTCTTCAAAATCCTAGCGATTTTATAGGTAGTACCTTGAATAAACGAAAGGTGAACTCCAGATAACCGATCACAAGGATCTTTCTTAACCTTAGGACCTTTTTCAGCTTTTTGAAAATCTCTTACACAATGAACCTTGCTATAACCGTTCTTACTGAAAAAATTAAAGAGATGAGATTTTTCACCTTCAAAGTGGTGTTCATATGAGATTCAAAAGGCTCTGGTGACTAGGGTTCTGAGAACCCCAACCTTCTGAGCCGGGAAATGATGAGAATTAGCATGCAAATACTGCTCAGTATGTGTCTTCTTTCTAAATACTTGATGAGAGAAGGAACCATCATCATTCCTCGAAAGAAGGACATCGAGGAAGGGCAGACTACCATCCACTTCGAATTCCATGGTGAACTTAATGAAGTCAGATTGATCAATAAGATGTTGGAAGGAAAGGTCTAGTTTCTCTTTTCCATGGGGACACACCAAACAGGTTTCATCAACAAACCTTTTCCAAAGCCTAGGTTGAAAAAGGGATGAGGAAAGGGCCTTAGATTCGAAGTCTTCCATGAAAATATTATCCACTACAGGGGAGAGAGGGGAACCCATGGCCACCCCACAAGTCTACTCGAAGAAAACACCTTCAAAACTAAAGAAGGTCGAAGTTAGACAAATCTCAACAAGATGAGAAATATCACGATCAGTGACCCGAGAAATGACATCGATGGCTTCCTTAATGGGAATGCAAGTGTATAATGAGACAACATCAAAACTTACAAACCTATCCTCAGGATCCAACTTAATGTCTTTCAATTCATTGACAAAGGAGGAAGAGTCTTTGACAAAGGAGCTGGTGTGACCCATAAGAGGTTTCAGCTTACTGGCTAAAAATTTAGCGAGAAGATAAGTTGGACCACCTATGGTGTTGACAATGGGACGCAGGGGGGCTCAGTCCTTATGAATCTTAGGAAGACCATAAATCCTGAGAGGGTGAGGATTAATTTCAATAAGCTTCTTACTAAGGGAGCCAACAGTGCTACTTGATTTTATCGCCAAAGCAACCGCTTTAGAAACTTTTTTAAGGGGATTTTTTTCCAGCTTCTTGTAGCTTCCACTATTAAGAAGGTGATCCAACATCTTATTACAATAATCCTCCTTGTTTAAAATAACCATAGCACCTCCCTTATCTAACTTAAGAACAACGATGTCCTGGTTATTATTTAAGGATTTTAGAGCCTCAAATTCATGTTGACTAATGTTGCTCTTAGGTGGCTTAGATTTTCTAAGGATCATGGCACAGTCTTGCCTAATGGTGTCTTTTGTAATATCAGGCAAATCTCTAATCCTGTATTCTATATCACAAATGATATCATGAATAGGTATTTTCTTAGGAGCAAGAGCATAATTAAGGCCCTTCTCCAACAAATTGTAGACATGATGATCAAAAGAAAAACTAGACAGATTAATAACATTCGTATTTAAGGGGGAAGAAAAAGATTTGATACTACTGCTATTTATATTAATATTTCCATTATTGATATTATTATTCTTAAAATTATAAACATTATTATTATTACTACAGATAATTTTATTATAATTAATAGGATCGTTGCTATCAATGGTATTATTATTATTAAAATTATTCTTATCATATTTGTCAATAATAATATTATTATTATTAATATCAAAATTAATATCATTATTATTATGGAACAAAATCTCATTATTAAAATTGAAATTATTATATTTATTAATCGAAAAATTCAAAGAAGAGTTAACAAGAGGGGAATTCGAAGGAATCAGGCGAGAAGATAAATCTGAAGAAAAGATAGGAGAATTAAAAAAAGTTAGAACTCAAACCAAAACACAAACATGAGTCAACACAGCTGATGTAATGGACCTTCGATTCAGTAGGAGATGTGATGTGACAGGAAGGACGAGATCCAACTCCACCAGTTCTTCGTAAATCAATATCGTCCTTAACGAGAGAGGCCATATGAGCAGAAGAAGAAAACTCCGTACAGGATGAACGAGGGGGTGTCAATAAAGGATAATGAGGAATCATGGTTATAGATGATAGAGGAGCCTCCTGATTCACTGACACAGCTGTAGACAGAGACAACGCTGGAGATCTAGACGCCGCTGGAGAACTAGACTCCTCTGCCGCACCTAATTCACCAATTACCGTACGCAGCCCAGAGCTAGCAGAAGGATGTAAACCCTGTAGGAAAAGAATAATTGAGGGAACATGCTGGGACTGTGAAGCTGCAACAACTGTTTGTGAAGATAAATCAGAATTCATAATGAAATACTGCAAAGCACCAATTTGACAACCATTAACTCTGTTGTTTGAGCCGCACTTAGTCTCAAAAACACACGAAGAATGTTTAGACAATCTGAGAAATTTGGAAAGATGCTTATTATTGCATAATTCCTCCCAACGAAGGGCTTTTAAAGAAGATCGGGCCTCAATAACAACCCAAATATCCGCAGGAATTAAATATGACAACTCCAAATGAGAAGACAACAGCCTTTGAGAAAAGATATCAAGGCATTTTCTGACCCTCGAAATCTCCGACCTGATAATGCCAAGGCTGGCTGAAAGAAAAACACGTTCATTTCTGGAGTTTCTAAAGGGATGTTTAATCCTAGCGAACAAAGGAAAAAAGGAGGAGTCTCTACATCTCTTTAAAAAGGTTAGATCATATTTCATCTTAGATACCCACAAACGTGCCTTTTCAAACATACGAATTTTAAGTGCCAAGGCCTTACCGAGTAGGGTTTCAATATTAGGAATTTGGCTTCTGTGATCCATAAATTGTGTAAGAAAATTTTTCAGTGAAAATCACATGTGATTCCTCATTATCCTTTATTGACGCCCCCTCGTTCATCCTGTACAGAGTTTTCTTCTTCTTCTCATATGGCCTCTCTCGTTAAGGACAATGTTGATTTACGAAGAACTGGTGGAGCTAGATCTCGTCCTTCCTCTCACATCACGTCTCCTACTGAATCGAAGGTCCATGAAATCAGCTGCATTGACTCAGGTTTTCATTCTGGTTTGAGTTTTGACTTTTTTAAGTCTCCTATTTTTTCTTTAGATTTATCTTCTCGCCTTATTCCTTCAAATTCCCCTCTTGTTAATTCTTCTTTGAATTGTTCGATTAATAAATATAATAATTTCAATTTTAATAATGAGAGTTTGTTCCATAATAATAATGATATCAATTTTGATATCAATAATAATAATATTATTATTGACAAATATGATAAGAATAATTTTAATAATAATAATACCATTGTTAGCAACGATCCTATTAAGTATAATAGCAAGTATAATAAAATTATTTGTAGTAATAATAATAACGTTGATAATTTTAAGAATAATAATATCAATAATGGCAATATTAATAGCAATAGCAGTAGTATCAAATATTTTTCTTCCCCCTTAAATAGGACTGTTATTAATTTGTCTAGTTTTTCTTTTGATCATCATGTCTACAGTTTGTTGGAGAAGGGCCTTAATTATGCTCTTGCTCCTAAGAAAATCCCTATTCATGATATCATTTGTGATATAGAATATGGGATTAGAGGTTTTCCTGATATTACAAAAGACACCATCAGGCAAGACTGTGCCATGATCCTCAGAAAAGCTAAGCCACCTAAGAGCAACATTAGTAAACCTGAATTTGAGGCTCTAAAATCCTTAAATAATAACCAGGACATTGTTGTTCTTAAGGCAGATAAGGGAGGTGCTACAGTTATTTTAAACAAGGAGGATTATCATAATAAGATGTTGGATCACCTTCTTAATAATGGAAGCTACAAGAAGCTGGACAAAAATCCCCTTAAAAAATTTTCTAAAGTGGTTGCTTTGGCGATAAAATCAAGTAGCATTGTTGGCTCCCTTAGTAAGAAGCTTATTGAAAGTAATCCTTGCCCTCCGAGGATTTATGGTCTTCCTAAGATTCATAAGGATAGAGCCCCCCTGCGCCCCATTTTCAACACCATAGGTGGTCCAACTAATCTGCTCGCTAAATTTTTAGCCAGTAAGCTGAAACCTCTTATGGGTCGCACCAGCTCCTTTGTCAAAGACTCTTCCTCCTTTGTCAAAGACTCTTCCTCCTTTGTCTAAGACTCTTCCTCCTTTGTCCCATTAAGGAAGCCATCGATGTCATTTCTTGAGTCACTGATCCTGATATTGTTCATCTTGTTGAGATCTGTCTAACTTCGGCCTTCTTTAGTTTTGAAGGTGTTTTCTTCGAGCAGACTTGTGGGGTGGCCATGGGTTCCCCTCTCTCCCTTGTAGTGGCTAATATTTTCATGGAAGACTTTGAATCTAAGGCCGTTTCCTCATCCCTTTTTCAACCTAGGATTTGGAAAAGGTTTGTTGATGACACTTGTGTGGTGTGGCCCCATGGAAAAGAGAAACTGGACCTTTTCTTCCAACATCTTAATGATCAATCTGACTTCATTAAGTTCACCATGGAATTCGAAGTGGATTTTAGTCTGCCCTTCCTCGATTTCCTTCTTTTGAGGAATCATGATGGTTCCTTCTCTCATCAAATCTTTAGAAAGAAGACACATACTGAGCAGTATTTGCATGCTAATTCTCATCATTTCCCAGCTCATAAGCTTGGGGTTCTCAGCACCCTAGTCACCAGAGCCTTTCGAATCTCAAATGAGCACCACTTTGAAGGTGAAAAATCTCATCTCTTTAATGTTTTCAGTAAGAACGGTTATAGCAAGGTTCATTCTGTAAGAGATTTTCAAAAAGCTGAAAAAGGTCCTAAGGTTAAGAAAGATCCTTGTGATTGGTTATCTAGAGTTCACCTTCCATTTATTCAAGGTACTACCGATAAAATCGCTAGGATCTTGAAGAAACATAATGTTTCCTCAACCTTCAAGCCCCTTCGCACCATTCGGAGTTCACTTAGATCGGTTAAGGACCCGGTTTTCCCTAAGGATAGTAAGGGTGTTTACTTGATTCCGTGTTCTTGTGGGACGCCATACATTGGTGAAACTAGTCGATCCATTAATCAAAGAATTCAGGAACATATCGTCGACCTCAGACATTGTAGATCTCGATCCTCTTCCTTAGCAGAGCATGCTGAAAAGACAAATCATCACATCTGTATTGATAATTTTGAGGTTATTCCGAAGATTGACCATTTACACCACTGCAAGTTGAGGGAAGCCTTGGAAATTGAAAAAAGGCCAGTCAACCTTAAAAGGGATGATGGGTGGAGTGTCAGTAGATGTTGGATTCCCACCCTTCACTCTTAGTTGCCTTTTTTTCTTTTTTCCTCCTTTTCTGCTCCCTCTCACTCCTGTTTTCTTTCTCTTTGTCTGTACCTTTTGGTTTATTTTTATGAATTGTAGGACGTATCATAATTTATTTATTTTTTTAAGTATCTTCCTTATTATTTTATGATTTTATTTAGCTATGAAGTAAATTATATAAAAATTTATTTATTTATTTTTATATTCATTTTTACTATTTTTATTTAGTTATTTATTTATTTATATCATTAGTATTATTGTATCTATTTATTTATTTATTTTATTTTATTATTATTAAAATTTAAAAAAAATTTCTTTTATTTTTATTTTTTAATTTGAATTTGAATTTTAATTATATATATATATATATATATATATATATATATATATATATATATATATAATTCAAAGTATTAAAATAATAAAAATATATACAATTATTTTAGCATTATATTTATTAGAAAACATTAATATTATATTAGATTTAAATTAAAACCTTAATATTAAATTTTATTTAAATTAAATATAATAAAATTTAATTTGATTTGATGAAATTTAATTTAATTTATTATTTTAGTCAAACTAGCCGTTATGTTACAATGGCTAGTTGAAGTTTTCCTTGTCTATTTAATTATGTTTCTTGATGAGATTTCTCATCTTGTCCTGATGATGAACCACACTGGCTGGTTCGAAACGCGTCCGCAAAAATTTCTTACATGTGATTTTCACCGAAAAAAATTCTTACACAATTTATGGATCACAGAAGCCAAATTCCTAATATAGATCTTAATTTGTTTAACTGAGTGGGAGGTGCTTGAAAATCATAACAAGTTATCTACCCATTTCATATCAGGGGGTATCAGAGCACTAGGTTTCTTTATTGACAAAGCACTAGGTTTCTTATTTGACTTGAAAGGTGTTTAACATTGTAAATAATTTAACTGTTTGAAAATTGATTGATGCTTACAAGTTTTAGTTTGCTAGAGGTGAAGGGAAAGCTATTGTTAGCTAAGTCCAGAAGAGGACAAGAAGGAATAAGGTTGAAATCATTCTCCCTACCCAAAGGACCTCAAGGAAACCCTTGAAGCACAAGAGGGATTGTTTGTGAAAGGCTACTTGAAAAAGAGCTTTAATCTACAACCATATTGTTTAGAATCTTTGTCAATTATTTTTGAAGCTTTGTGAATTTTTGTTGAATTTATTTAGTTCATTTACATAATTATGAAAACTTCATCAAGTTAGGTTTCAAAATCCTCCTCATTTACAAGACTCCTCGATGAAGAGATGAAGCGAGACTTCTACATCCTGAAGGATATGGTGCAGATTCTATATGAATATGGAAAGGAAAGCACTAGACTTCATGAGAAATTGGTTGCTATGAAGCAAGAGAAATAAGGATTTCTTCAAATAATGCATGAGATGGATATGCAACTCCATCATGCCCAAGAGGCCTTAACCAAACACGTGCTTGAAGCAGAGGTAATTCACTCAAATTTGTCTTCAATTTCCTCTTCAGAAAGATGTGTAGGTTCATTTGAAAAACACACTAGAGGTATAGGGTCCAAGTTGATGTTAAAAATGGGATATGAAGGCAAGGGTTTAGGTAAACATGCACAAGGCATGATTGATCCTATTTTGGTTGAGGAAAGGCCTAAGAAGTTTGGTCTAGGCTATGTTCAATCTTATAGCGAAAACTTCAAAGCCATGAAGGCATTTGAGACAGCTCCAAGGAGAGCTTTTGTTGCAAGTTCTAAACCACAAACATGTCAAGCTTGTATTCAAGTTGAATGCCATTATTTAAATCCTATGTTGCAGCAAGACTTTTGTAGACATGCAACTTATGGCGAGCAAGAGAGTTCTGACAGCTATCAAGACATGAACACTGATGTTGGTCTTCAAAATAGAGTTAGAACCTCTTCAAGTTCATCTCCTCAAGAAGGTAAAAAACATGGACATGCAAAGAAAAATTTAAGGTATAATTCTTCCCATAGTCAAGTTGATTATGTTTATGTTAAGCATGACAAATATACATGCATGAAAGGAAGAAAGAGTTGTTGTTCCTATTGTGGTTTTTGTAACCATGAAGTTTCAAAATGCTGGAAGAGGATGAAGGCATACAGGAAACAGTTAAAGAGAAGGAAACTTGCTCAAAAGATGGAAAATACTTTCACACATTGCCAGAAAAAGGGACATCTTATTTCCCAATGTTGGACATTGCATCCAACTAATCAGCCCAAGCATTTGAAGAAAGAGGATAAAAAGACTGGAAAAACTGGAACCATAGGTTCCATCATTGATGTGAGAAAAAATTGTTCACAAGAAGAATATTTTCAGCAGCAAAAATTTTCATGGAAGTGGCTTGGTAAGAAGTGGTTTGAATTCTTAACTCAGTAAGACATACATTCATTTGTACATATGAAAATTTCAGTAATGTATGCATTTTTGTTGAAAACTTACATTTGTTTGAGCCACCTTTGATCGATGATCAAGGACATGATGTTCAACTACCTTCAACTGAATATTTCTCACTAGAAATTTCTAGATGAGCTCAAGGAGGATACAATTATTGACAGAAGGACAAGAGTATCAAAGAGGGTAAGTGTTGACTACCTTCGAGTTGGGCTCAAAGGCACTAAGCCAAGTAAGGAAAAGTGTAAGGAGGTTTGAAATGTGAGGGTGTTGTACTCTCATTTATTGAACAGATAATCAGTCTTTTGGGGTCCAAAAGATTCCCAAAGGGGAGGAGTGATCATATTTGGTTCAAGGACCTAAGTGATAGCTCAAATTTCAAATTGTTCGAAATTGTGAGCGATTGGGTAGATTTAATCTTCCTGATTTTGGCACCGTGAACGGTTCGAAAAACTGACACCATATGAAGAAGTTATCTTGTTTTGAAAAGTCCAGTAAACTGAAAATTTGGAATTTGACCAGGGTTGACTGGTCAAAGGTACAGTCAGTAAAATTAATATTCTAGGGAATATTCCTAGAATATTCTTGGAATATTCCTTGAAATATTCCCTAGAATATTCCTTCCTGGTCATTCAATGGAGGACAAGTGGCATCATTTTATTTGCTGGTGGATTGTACGTTGTTTTATGCGGACCAATTGGAAGGTAAGGCTGCCACGTGGCCCTTGAATAGTATAGAAACATTTTTTTGGATCCGCGGGGCTCGACCTCGAGACCTCTTGCATAGCGAGTACAAGCTTTACTGTCTGCGCCAAAATTGGTTCTTAACCATATTGGTGGATGGGTTTCATTTAAAGTGTATTGTATTATGGTTTGGGGGTTGGGACCATCAGTGGTTCATGAGGTGGTCATATTACAACCTCACAACAAATTTCAACCGTTATCCAACCAAACTTCTGGAGTTAAGTTACGCCTTGTCACATGGCGTTGTCCCCACAGCAGTTTTCAACCGACGGTTTATTATCCACAACATTTAACTCCACACCTTGACACATGCGACATTCACACATGGTTAAAGGTTTAAACTCTGACGGTTTCGGTTAATGCAGCTTCTAATGTGGTTTTAAACAACTATTACCACAATTCGCACCTGGAGTTCCGCTTTGACATTTATGGAGACTGCAGATTTTGGGGGTTGGCATGTGGCCACCCCCTACCCTTAGAATTTAATTTTCAGTTAGAATTGGCGGATTTATAGTGCACCCCTATTTTTTTGTGGATTTGGCCAAGTTTATCTCTAGCTAACTGAAGTCCTCCACAATTAGTGGATTTTTCCTAGGGGGTTACTAGACAAAATTGATTATGCTCTATCTTGAGAATTACACAACCATTCTCAGAGTGTGAATAGTCAATTTCTACTTTCTTAGACATTTTGAGCTGTTAGTGAGGTTTTTAGAGCCATCAAAGAACTCTTGAGCATGATTTTCCCACAAAGAAGTTCTAATGGCCACTAGGGCCACCAGGGGCCAGCAGGAGAATGAGGCCTAACCAGGGCAGCTAGAGGCCTTACTCAGGAAACCAATAGTAATTTTTGGATTTTTCAAACATTATGAAACCATTGGTGAGATTTTTAGAGCCATAAGAGTACTTCTAAAGTCCAAGATGCTTCATCAAAGTTCCAAGGGCCACCAGGGGCCAGCAGGAGAATGAGGCCTATCCAGAGCAGCCAGTAACCATTATCAGCAAAAAAATAGTCTATTCTGACTAATTTGAACCTTATGAATCCAATGGAATTATTTTCAAGAGCATTTGAATAATTTTGAAGGCCAATATTCTTCAGATAATTTTTTCAGTGAGCCTAAAGCCACAGGGTGCCACCAGGGGTTGGGGGCGTAACCGGAGCAGCCAGGGGCCTTTTTCAGCAAGTGAATAGTCTATTCTGACTATTTTTGACATTATGAATCTAATGGAGGGATTTTTAGATCCATTTGGAGACTTCTAGAGCCAAGGAAGCCACAGGGAATTTTCGGTCAGCCGAGGGCCATCAAGGGTTGAAGGCCTAGATTGGAAAGCCAAAGCTCATTTTGAGAAAATGAATAGCCTATTTTGGATGTCTAATATATTTTAGAGACATTAGAAAAGTTTTTATGTAATATTAAGGGCACCGACAGAAGAGGTCAATTCTAAGGAAGCTTAGGTCCATCTTCAGAGATACAACAACCATTTCAAGGGTATGATGGTATTCTAAACCCAATGGTACAGTCCAAATAACCATTGGAGTTGAGTTAGTAACTTGTAAAAGAAATTTTCCATCATAATCCCAAAGAGCCAAGTCAGTTGACATAGGCTCAAGGAGACATAGCCCACGACATTCAGGTGAACTCCTTTATTAAATTTGTTGTTATGTGTTGATGCTTATTTGCTACATTTTTAGGTTTCTTTACATGCTTAATATCAACAACAAAAAAAATTTAATTCCTCACACTTAAAGCATTAAAAAAATTTTAAACACATACACCTGAATGAAGAATTCAATTCTGCACAGTCAATTATAAGGTAGATCTTAATTTTTTTAACTAAGTGGGAGGTGCTTGAAAATCATAACAAGTTATCCACCCATTTCAAATCAATATCGTATGTAAGAGAGGCATAAATAGAAGTGGAAGCTTATAATTTACATCTGATAGATGCAATTCTCACAAGTCTCTCTGGATATGATAAAGGAGATAAGATCTCTAGATCTTAATGAGATCTGGTAGGCTTGCGTGAAGCCATATTTAATATGTGAGATCGCCAGGTGAAATATTTTAGCCTACTAACCTCTTATTTACCATTAAGAGGCAAGCCTAATCATTGTCTTAGTGAAAAAACTTCAAACTTTGTTCCCTGGAAACAGTGCCAATCTATTGTTGTATCTTTGTAGAAAGTTCTAGGTTGGGGAATTGTGCCAAAGAATCTAAGTAAGGATTAAATTGGATTGGATGAACAATGTATTAAACCTTTAACATTTGTAAAATATAAATATTTCTGAGAAGCTAAAAGGGCTTATTTTCATTCATAATAGAATAAATATTTAATTTTATTTTTAAAGAAGAAATTAAGAAGATATGTGATAATCAAACATTGATATCGAATATTTAATTAAGCAAATATAGTTGATGTGTGTAGAAAATTTCTACATCCAAACAATATATTTTCAAGAGATGACATAATGAAATAATTGAAACATATAGAGGAACTAACTTTAAAAAATTGTTTAGTTAATTAATCCCTTTAATGATTATAACTTTGTAGTGGGATTTCAGGGAGATTGATACTTAATCTAGCCTTACCCTAACTCCTATGTTACCTAGAAAATATGCAGAAATAGAATAGGGAGAACATATATGAATAAACATGAAAAAATCACATGGAAACAAAATCTATTAATAATGAAGCCAAAACCCTTTGATTATCTTCATAAATATTTTAGTGTATTACAATAATGTCATTGGATCATCACAAGGGTTCAACCCTTCTTTCTTTGTTTTAAAAAACATTTATAGAATGTAATTCAAAAATATATAAATCTCAAATTATTCTAAATAAAAAATATAATATAATCCAAAATTGATTTGGAATTTACAAAAATAGAATAGAAAAATAGGTTTTACTGAACTAATTTGAGTAATCAACACACAATTCAAGGGTGTTGTTTGATGACTATTGCTTGAAACTAAATTTTTGGTTTTCTACTCTTGTTATCTTGCCTTTTTCTCCTTTTTTCCCTGCAAATGGTTACTGAATTTATGCATTTCATTTCACTCGATTATTTCAAGTAACTTATCCCATATTTTATCATCTGGGATATAAATTTTGTTACTTTTCCATATGCCTCATTAACTTCAGTGTATTTCTCAAAATTTGGCCTAGTAATGAATAAATGTTGAACTTCATGTTGGATAAAAAGATCATATTCTAGGCCTCCAAGGAATACTTTACCACCGATTATCCCTTTTAATTTGGAAAATTTGATTCTATCTGCTTATATCTCGTGCAATATGTGTTGATAATTCTCTAGTGGAATCAATTGACCACCAGAATCTTGTAGAGCTTGAAGTCCTTTCTGACTTAAAACATTAAATTTTCTATGAATTTTTTTAACATGTGCTTCTAAGTTTTAGCATTTGTTTTCTAACTATAACATTAAGTTCCTTTCTTTCAAAACTCTTCTTACTTCTAAGATTTCATCAATCCTATCTTCAATTCCAAATTCCTCCAGTTCTTCTTTTGTTTTAGAATTCAACACTTTGATTATTTTATTTTCTTCCCACTTATGATCCAAATATTCTTTGATCTCTATAATGGATGTCGTTGACCTCTGCACTAGGTCCTCCTATTCAAAAATAATTTCAATGGATGTCTATAATTCAATCATGGTTGAATTAATTTCAATACAAATATTTTCTTTGGCTTCAGATAATGTTTGTGAAATCAATGATTCGCTTTCATATTTTTCCAATTGCTTAGTTAATTTGAAGTTTTTATGTACTTCAACTAGATATGTATTATCATAATTTATCATATTATCTTGGGTAATTTCCAACTGCACTCTAAGTTTTCAATCTCCATATCTTTTAATGGCATATCTCCCATATCCTTTGATAGTTTCTCTACTGGATTCTGAATATTAAACTATGTTTCTGCTATGGAAATTATTGTTGTAGATGTCCCTAATCCAGTGTTCATTTGGATTTCTCTTTCCTTGATCAATTTTTCCAACTCTTCCTCTATTTTATAAATATCTACATTTTGTTCCACAATAATTTGAAGTATGTTCTCCTTTTCTTTCTCCAAATGACTAACTTATTGTGCTTGACGGTGTTCGGTTGCTAGTAATCTCATTTTTTTCCTCAATGTTTGAATGCTTGAATTTATACTTTTAATTATTTCCTCAGCTGCCTTTACATATTTAGGATCCAATCCTAATTTTAAAACTAGATCTTCCAACCCCCTTGATTTTGGTATCATTTTCTAGAGAATAAATATTTTCTAGCTTCAAATGATATTGAATATTATTTAGAGATGCATATAGCTTAGAAAGTTTCATGGCAGAACTTGTCAAGGATGTGTATATCATTTCTCCTACTTACTTGTGAAGATAAATAAGATCTATTGGATGTATCTATTTGGTATCAAATGAAAACAAAAAAAAATTGTAATATTCAATACTTTTGGGCATAGGTACCTTTGGTTCCAAAAATGTTAATTGGAATTTTCCTCTTTCATTGTCTAAAGCATAAAGTAATCTAGTCTTATTTGTGGAAAATTATTTCTAGAACTCTGCATAGGTTGAAGTTTTTAGTGACTTGTTTTTCTTCTTCATCTCTAGGAATTTTGTAAAAATTCTATGTTTCCTTGAAGAAGTAGAGGAATTTTTAAAGTTTTTCAGGCTTATGATGTATTGAAGATTTTGAATTTGAATATTTAATAATCATATTCTCTTACATAATTCCACTTAATCAAATTATAAAATTTTAATCATTGTGTGAGATGAACAAGCAGCCCTTACTTATAATTATTGATATTATCCATCAGGTTTAAATACATAATTGTTTTCTAAAATTTATCTTATACATTGGTCCTGCAAAAATCACAAAATACAAACAACAAATTATAGATGCTTTGGCATGATTATTGACTACAATCATCTCAAAGGACAACATCAATCTGGCATCGTTGCTGGGGAGACAAAGAATAGAAGCTAAATCTTCTTGGGACAAAAGTTTTTCCCTTTTCCTTTAAGGTTAATAAAGGATAAAGATATAGGTAAAAACCTTTCACCTGGCGATTCCACTGCTTCAAACTAGCTCCTTTTAAGCACACTAGATCTCGTTCTAAATCTGATATTGTTAACCCTCTACCAAATCCAGAAAAAACTCATTAGGGAAGCCTCTTTGAAAAAAAAATAGAACATTTATGCTTCTTCCTCTTCAGCCTTACACCCTGAATAACTTTCATCCGTAAACCCTTTTTCAGTAATATCATCCCAACCTTATTTGACTCAATTACCTCCTAGAGTTGTTGAACTTTATTCAAAAGGAGTAGATATTTAGTTAGCCTTGTTGGCAGAATCACTTGATTCATATCAAGTCCCATATTTCCCTTTAGACTCACCTACATATGAAACGGAATTGGGCTTACATTTGCACAAATTTAAGCCTATAAATTTATTTACTCTGGTTTATCATCCTATTCCATTAAACTCTAATAAACAAGAAGAGACAATTTATGTCTATTCTAATCCATTGTTTGCATATAAGGGATAATATTTAACACCATCAACTCAAAAGTTGATTGTTAAAATCCCTTTGAGATCCTCACTTCCTCCTCCTCCTTCACACTCTCCTCCACCCTCTAATACTCATTCACCTACATCTTCATCATCACCATCTTCATCATCCACTCAGAAACCCCATACCCTTGTTATGGCTTTTCAACCCATTATACAAGCTAGGTATGTTGCTCTTGTTCTTCCTAACATCTTGGGAAATTTTTATGATGGATATCCTAAATATTTACCAATATTTAATGGAGAAACAGGTCCCTCAGTAGAGGATCATATAGCTTCCTTCTTAGATTTCGCAGACAATATGAACATCGAGCATGAAGATGTTTATATGAGATTATTCGTACAGTCCTTCGAAGGTAACATTAGGGTCTAGTTTAGGAAAATTAGAGTAGATTCTATTCAAACCTGGAATGAACTTATAAATATCTTTAAAAACCAATAGGGGGCAAAGAAATATGTTGTTTACTTGCTCACTAAATTTGAAGAGTTAAAAAGAAATCCTGGTGAACCAGTTGCTGAATTTATTAAAATATTTAACAAACTCTACCAAAAAATGCCTGTTGATTGTAAACCTCCAGTAGTTGCTGCAAAGGTCAGATTTTCTAAAGAATTAGATGATGACTTTGTAGTTATGCTAAGGGAGAGATTTTATGATACATTGCAAGACATGCAGACTAATGTTATTGAGGTAGAAGCCAATAGGTCAGCTTCTACTAAAATTAGAGCTAAAGAAGAGAAAGCCCAAAGGGAATTAAAAAATTAGGAAGCATCTTCCTCTAAGTCTAAAAGTGAAGATTCAAAGATTGATGAAATCACAGCTCTTCTCATAAATCTATCCAATAGAATTTCAAATATTGAATCTCAACCAAGAACAGACCAACAAATTGTTTCTAGACCACAAACACAGGCCCAAGGTCAGTACAAGAAAGTTGCTCCATTGCAAATTCTTCAGAGGCCTCATAATGACCAACAAGTACCTACACCATTGTTGATTGATGATCAACAACCTGAGAACAATACTTTTTCTATTACTGAAGACATTAATAATTTAGATTGTACATCCTTTTAGACTCCCATTGTCCATGTTTCCCAAAGTCAAATCCCTCAAGAAGACCAAGATACTTCTCAGGTTTCTAAGTATCAAGATTTTTTTGAGTTTCTGATTGTAGAACTCAATAAAATATATGACTTAATACCTAGATTTGGTCCTGGTAGACCTCCCAAAAACCCTGTAATGATTAAACCTCAACTAGAAACAACTGAAACTCAAACTACTTCTTCTCAACCTCTAAATTAGTAAACTGATTCTACTCGGATTGAAAAAACAATATTAACTGCCTTTAATTTTGAGAAAGAATTATAAAGAGTCAAAGTTTCAATTCCACTTTCTGAACTCTCTAAAAACCCAAGGTATAAAATTCAAGTTGCAAAGTGGATCCAAAATTCTAGTATGGATGTTGAGGGAGATATTATCAATCTACAAAATGAAAGACCCACCATAGCTTTTGGTCCTAGTTATGATATGGTTTATGAATCCATACCACCCTTCTATGTGACTTTAAAGGTGCATGATTCCATGTTATACAACTGTATGATTGATTCTGGTGCTTCGTACAACTTAATGCCTAAAGTCATCATAGAACAACTTAATATGGATATCACTCGAACCTATCACGACTTGTATACCTTTGATTCAAAGAGGTTCCAATGTTTATGACTCATTAAAGATATAGTGGTAACCTTACAACAAATACAAGTTAAAAGTGTAGTATTAGACATAGTTGTCACTGATATTCCTCCCAAATTTGGAATGCTTTTATCGATATCATGTTGTGTAAAATTGGGAGGAAGTCTTCAAATGGAGATGTCTTTTTCCACTATCCATGTATATGGTGGAGAGAGCCTTAGATTGTATAGAGAAGTGAGATTCCTAAACACTATTTGCAATGCTAATCAAGCTAGGAATCATCCAATTTACATAGTAGATCAAGAATTTAGTTGTTTTCAACTATCATCAGACACTTCACAGAACTCTCAACTCAAGATTGAGGATGTAGTTGACACTTATAAATTAGTTCAAACTGAAATTTGAAAATTATTTTTTGATGGATCTTGCACCAAATATGGGGTTGGAGCAGGAGTTGTTTTGATTTCACCTGATAAAGAAAATATTACACAATCATGCAAATTATATTTTGAGGTCACAAACAATGTTGTTGAGTACGAAGCTTTTATCCTAGGATTGCAACTTGCTAGAAGTTTAAAGGTCAAAATTTTGAGTGTTTTCACTGACTCGGAATTAATAGTAAGACAGGTTAGGAGTCTTTTTCAAAAAAAGCTCCCTAGACTTAGGTTTTACAGAAATGAGATTTGGGACACCATTGAAAATGCCTTTGATGCTTTTAATATCACTTTTATTCCTAGAGATGAAAACCTGCATCAGATTCATTAATTGTTTCAGGTAGTTCTTTCAAGATTCCAGATCAATTTCAAATTCAATATAAAATACAAATCAAATATAGGCCATCAATACCAGAAAACATTTAACACTAGCAAATATTTGAAGACGATGAGCAATTAAAATCCTTTCTGCAAGTCATTGATGAATTTTCTGTATTGAAAATTGAAGAGGATAATTCAGACAATAATGAAGCTACCAAAGACAAAGAAAATTCAAAACTAAAATCAAAGGTAGTTGATCATGATATACTTCAATTATCAAATAATTTTATCCCCAAGGGACTTTTTCCTTTAGAAAAATTTTTTGTTCAAAACGATGTTCCCAAAAATCCGTTCTCTGCTTCACCAGAAAATGACATAGAAGATACTAATATTGGTACTGATGAGGAGATTAAAAACATTAAACTTTGTGCATCATTAACTCCTAAACTCAAATCTGAATACATCAAACTTCTTAAGAATTATAAAGATGTCTTTGCTTGGTCTTATGTTGATCTAAAAACATATGACACATCTTTAATTGAGCATAAAATTCCACTAAAACCATATGTAAAGCCTTATCAACATAAGTTAAGAAGGATGAACCTAGTTCTGCTTCCCATGATAGAAAAATAACTAAAAAAACTTTTAGATGCCCAAATTATTGTCCCATTACGATACTCTAGTTGGGTTCCCAATTTAGTCCCTGTGAGGAAAAAGAACAGTGAAATAAGACTCTATGTAGATTTTAGAAACCTTAATAAAGCATCCTTGAAAGATAATTACCCACTCCCAAAGATGGATCAATTACTGCAAAAAGTGTCAGGTGCTAACAGACTCTCTATGTTGGATGGATTTTCTTGTTATAATCAAATATTGGTGAATTTAGAAGATAGGGAGAAGACATCTTTTACCACACCTTGGGGTACATTCATGTATGCCTGGATGCCTTTTGGTTTATCAAATGTAGGAGCAACATTTCAGAGAGCCATGGACTTGGAATTTGTAGGCAAGGTAAACAAATTTATTGTTATTTATCTTGATGATTTAACTGTCTTCTCTGAATCAGATTAGAAACATCTCAAGCACTTGAAGAAAGTTTTTGACAGGTGCAGGAAGTTTGGAATTTCTTTGAATCCCAAAAATTCATTATTCACCATTAAAGAGGGTAAATTACTAGGTCATATTATTTCAAAACATGGAGTAGTTATTGATCCCAAAAGGGTCTCTGTTATTCAATCATTATCATTACCTAGAAATAAAAAAGAGATTCAATCTTTTTTAGGGAAAATTAACTTTTTGAGAAGGTTTATACTGAATTATGTAGAAATAGTGAAGGATATAACAGATATGCTCAAAAAGAACCATGAATTTAAATGGATTCTTCCTGCAATATTTTCATTTGACCAGATAAAGAAGACCATCTCTGAAGCACCAACCTTAGCCACTCCAAACTACTCTGAATCTTTCAGCGTGTTCTATTTTGCTCTGAAACTACCCTTGCAGCTATCCTTTTGCAAAAGAATGAGGATTACCATGATCAACATATAGCATTCTTTAGTAAGTTCATGAGAGATTCCAAACTCAGATATGATATTATCAAAAAGCAAGCCTATGCCTTAGTTCAAGCCCTGAAGTCTTTTAGAATGTATATCCTCAATTCCACTATCATTTCCTATGTGCCTAATAACGTTGTTAAAATAGTCCTTGCACTGCCAGACACTGATGGAATAAGGGGAAGATGGATAATTCAAATTCTTGAGTTTGATCTTACCATCAAAACTACCAAGTTAGTAAAGGGGCAGGGTTTAGCTAAGTTGTTAGCTGAATCCAATTGTAAAGTCTTGGGCATAAACTCTATCTTTGAAGTTTTAGAGAATCATCCACAAGAACATTCTTCAAATTTGGAAAGGGAGAATCCACAAGAACCTTCCTTAAATGTTGAAGGGGAGAATCCACAAGAACCTTCCCATGGAGTGCAAGGAAATAATACACAAGAACCTTATCCTTCAACTCAAACAGTCCATGTTCATATTGATGAGAAGTTTGTTTTAGCATATTGGTATGTAGATATTGTTCATTTTGTGATCCATTTTGAATGTCCAACTCAGTTTTCAAGAAATCGGTGCAAAACACTCAAGTTGAAATCCATCAAATATTGTATTATCAATTCCAACTTATACTGGAAGGATCCTCTTAATATTCTACTACTTTTCCTAACAAAATCCGAAAATGAAGGAATCATTGGTTAGTTTCATGTAGGAATATGTGGAGGCCACTATGCTTGGAGAGAAACGGCATACAAGATACTGAGGGTGAGATTTTATTGGCCTACTTTGTTTTCACAAGTAGGATCAAAAGTTAGAGCCTGTGTTCCATGTAAGATGTTTTCTGGTAAGAAAAATTTGGCAGCCCTTTCACTAGTTCCAGTAGTTGTCTCAGCACCTTTTCTACAATGGGGATTATATTTTATTGGTGAAATCCACCCAGCCTCTAGTAATCAGCACCGATGGATCTTGACTGCTACTGACTATTTCACCAAATGGGTGGAAGCCATTCCTGTAAGAAATGCTACAGATTCAGTTGTAATAAAATTCATTGAAGAGAATATTTATCCAGATTTGGTTTCCCACAGAAAATAGTCATTGATAATGCCACAGCGTTCGACAGCATAAAAATGATAGAATTATGCCAGAAATATCAGATTATGTTGCATCACTCAAATTCCTATTATCCACAAGGAAACGGTCTTACTGAATCATCTAACAAGATTTTAGTGAAAGTAATCAAGAAAAATTTGGAAGACCACAAGAAAAACTGGGACAGTCATCTGATTTATGCAATTTGGGCAAACAGAATTTCTCCCAAAAGATCAACAGGTAAATCTCCATTCCAATTAGTTTATGGAAAATATGTTATTTTTCCTACAAATAAAGCTTTCCCTGTGCTCAAATTTCTACAAGAATCTATTGATGAACTTGATGATTTCTCTAGAAGGATTAATTAGATCATTGAGTTGAATGAAAATAGAGATGAGATTCAGTACAAAATAAATAAATATCAGAATAAAATGAAGAGTCCCTTTGGAAGAAAGGCAAGGGAAAGAGATTTTAGAGAAGGAGATCTTATTCTAAGATGGGATTCTAGGAGAGAAGATAAATGCAAACATGGAAAGTTTGAAAATTTATGGTTTTGGCCACTCAGCATTGCAGAGGTAAAAGAAAACAACACATTTGTTCTACAGAATCTTGAAGGGCAGTTTTCAACATTTTCTATCAATGGCAGATTTTTGAAACACGAGATCCTACATCATCATTGTACATAATCATTTTCTTTTATCACTTGAATTTTGTTTATTTTCTACAACAAAGACTCCATAGCCCGAGGAGAAGGCACATGGAACTACTTGTTCTTTGCATCCCACATGGTGAAGCAATCCCCAGCTGGAGTTGATGTTGTAACATTATTTATTTCTAATAAGTTAGCATAAGTAGTTAAATAATTTTGAAAATTATAAGGTAGGATATGGATGCAAAACAGTGAAAATTAAAAAAATTTAGGAAAAATATTATGATCCAGGTTTATATCGGTGGCCACCCACCTATTCCATTTGGACCCGCAACATCAATTCTTTCATTCTTCCAGCTTCAACACAACTTACTATTTTTAGCAGGTTTTCGAGTCCTGCACTCCCAGAGCCGTTTTAGGGACTTAATGATATAGGTGGATATTGGTGGCCACCCACCAAGTCCATTTGAACCCCCACCATCAGTTATTTCAGTTTGTAAGTTTCATCACAACTTACTATTTATAGCAGTTTTTCGGGTCTGAAACTTTTGGAGCCATTTTGAGGCCCTAAACAACGCTTATTGGGAAAATGGGGAGAAGAATGGGTCATAGACCAATGTTTCTCGCTCAAAATTTTTAGTCCTCAGATAGATCTTTCTAACGAGCTATTGAGCGTGTCAAATAGAGATCGGATGCCAAAGTTATGTCCCTCGGAAGTTGAAACACCAACTTACCCAAAAAGGGCCCACAATTTTGGCGCTTCATCTCCTAGGGTTAGGTTTTTGGACGTTTCAGGGTTTACATTGTTTCTCAACAATAAATAGGCCTTCGAGCCTCATTGTAACACAGTTCAGGGGGCTGGGAGCTGATACATCTCTTCTTAGAGATAAGCGCTACCAGTGCCCTAACTCACTTGTTCCCATCATTTCAGTTATGTAACACACGGGGGAGGCTTGTCGCCATCACATCTCTTCTCAGGGATACACTACCATTGCTCTCGCTTGCTTATTTCCATTATTTCTCATTGTAACACAATTCAGAGGCTTGTAGGCACCACATCTCTTCTCAGAGATACGCCTACCAGCACCCTAGCTGTTTATTTCAGTCATTTGTTTTATAATAAAATGAAGCATTATTTTCACTACATCTCTATGCTTATGGTTATATGTGTATTCTGTTGCGTTCCTGCATAAAATCCGGATCATATCCTAAAATTTTATACCATAACAATCTTACCCACCACACATCCTTTTCATTTCATTTCCCTTAAAATCATTAAAACATACCATATAGCCCTAAACTATATCCCCGCCGTACATTTCCTTACATTTCCCTTCATAATATTCTAACACTTTATTTAATAAGTCCCAACCCCACCACTGTCACATCAACGCATTTATCCTCCTCCTATATTCCTGTATATCCAACGATCAATCTTCACACTTGTCGGCATCCAATGGCCCTTCTGGCCTTTCAGGCCCCCTCCGCTATCCAAAATTTATCACCAGAGAGGGTCCGAAAAGAATTTTAAGATGAAACCGCCCATGTATATGTGTCACCCCTACATGAATTCGGATCCCCCAAGTGCAATACCATAAACCACCCTACCCCCCCTCTGAAAGTGTTTTTCCCTATACCACCTATTGTGATGACTATTGTGCACCTCTCCTCCATTGTCACCTCATTACTTGTTAGCCAATTAAATTCTCTCCCTCCATAATTATATTGTAAACTTAATTTCCTATCCATTAACCTGCGCCATCAATGGAAACATGATTTTCACTATTAAACCTGCTAAATATCTCTGCAAATTCCTTTTCACATTACAGGTTATTACACTTTATTGTTTGCAGGTTGTTTACTGATCCAGAAGCACTACAATTGCTTAAGAAATGCCCAATCATATCATTCTCCATTTCTTTCCCTTATCTTTCTCATAAAACCTTCTTTCTTCCCTCTATTCCATTTTAAGTTGTAGCCATTATGCCTCCAAAGGATAAAGATCCCGAGGAAAAGATTAATCCTTTGATTTTCCCTCCTCTAGACCTTCATCACATCCCTATGGATGACAGAGATTATCGAATCTATGAAACACAAACTGATATTGATATTCTTGAGATGTATTATTCGTTGGAAGACAAATGGATTGAGAAATACGATAAAATACAGCTCTAGGAGTCTAATCTTCCCCATTTTATCTTTCCTCCTACCCACAGTGCTCCTGATTTCATCAGGAAATGTCATGCCTCTTACCTTCCCAGCCAGAGAGCCATATTTAATTTTAATGGACAAGTTCTGTTTACCATAACCCCTCAGGCCATTAAATATATGATGCTAGCGCCCACAGCCGATGATGGTGCCCCATTCTCTCATGAAGCTCTGGTTGAAATATATCAGAGATTAGATCTTGCCAGGAGAACCCAAAATTTAGAAATTTTCCTAGCACAAGATGTTTCATTTCCTAAAATAAATCCTCCTTATCCTTCATCCCTTTTCCCTGAGAGAACAAAACAAATAACCACTATCCTATCCTACTTGCTTGGATACTACTCTGATTAACACATATATGAGGCTATTATAGGATTTTTGTCTATATTTTCCAATGATGCCAAGCCTTCCATAGTGTTCAATTTTAGTCACTTCCTTGCAAAGTCCATTCATCAACAATTTCTTATTTTCAAGATAGAGAAGGTATTTAAATATACTTCTATTCTAGTTTATATTTTCATATACTTCCAAGGAGACAATATGAAATTTTCATTACAGAAATTAAATGATAAAGGATACTAGCAATCACTAATTTTCTGGACCACCTTGGTCATGATAGAGCAGAATGAAATCACCTACAAGCAGTTCATTGAAATGTTTGTCCACCTAGCTATCAACCTTCTAAACAGTAGAGAAGAACCAAAAATCAGTGAAGAAATTCAGAAGATCTTACAGCTGAAAGAACAGTTTCAGATAGGAGATTGGTACCTGTATGAAAACTACACTAAAATAAGAGTTTTTGGATGTGATTTTCAACCATACAAGTTGCCCAAATTCCTCAAATGGACATGTATTTTTCCACTATCCCTGTATATGGTGGAGATAACCTTATATTGTATAGAGAATTAAGATTCCTAAACATCGTTTGCAATTCTAATCAAGCTAGAAATCATCCCATTTACGAAGTAGATCAAGAATTTAGTTATTTTCAACTATCATCAGACACTTCGCAAAAATCTCAACTCAAGATTGAGGATATAGTTGACACTTCTAAATCAGTTCAAACTAAAATTTGGAAATGATTTTTTGATGGATCTTGCACCAAATATGGGGCTGGAGTAGGAGCTATTTTTATTTCACCTGATAAAGAAAATATTACACAATCATGCAAATTATATTTTGAGGTCACAAACAACATTGATGAGTACGAAGCTTTTATCCTAGGATTGCAGCTTGCTAGAAGTTTAAAGGTAAAAAATCTGAGTGTTTTCATTGTCTCGGAATTAATAGTAAGACATGTTAGGAGTCTTTGTAAAACAAAGCACCCTAGACTTAGGTCTTACAAAAATGAGATTTGGGACACCATTGAAAATTCCTTTGATGCTTTTAATATCACTTTTATTCCTAGAGTTGAAAAACTGCATGCAGATTCATTAGTTGTTTCAGCTAGTTCTTTCAAGATTCCATATCAATATCAAATACAAATAAACTATAGGCCATCAATATCAAAAAACCTTAAACACTAGAAAATATTTGAATATGATGAGCAATTAAAATCCTTTTTGCAAGTCATTGATGAATTTTTTGTAGTGCAAATCGAAGAGGATAATTTAGAAATTAAAGAATCTACCCAAAATAAGAAAAAATCAGATCTAAAATCAAAGGTAGTTGATCATGATATAATTCAATTAATAAATAATTTTATCCCCAAGGGACTTGTTCCTTTAGAAAAGTTGTTTGATCAAAAGGATGTTCCCAAAAATCCATTCTCTGCTTCACCATAAAATGACATAGAAGACAAAAATATTAGCACTGATGAGGAGATTAAAAACATTAAACTTTGTGCATCATTAACTCCAGAACTTAAATCTCAATATGTCAAAATTCTTAAGAATTATAAAGAGTTTTTTCATGGTCTTATGCTAATCTGAAAACTTATGACACATCTTTAATTTAGCATAAAATTCCCCTAAAACCAGATGTAAAGCCTTACCAATAGAAGTTAAGAAGTATGAACCCAGTTCTTCTTCCCACTATAGAAAAATAACTGAAAAGTATTTTAGATGCCCAAATTATCATCCCATTAAGATACTATAGTTGGGTTGGAAATTTAGTCCCTGTGAGGAAGAAGAACAGTGAAATAGGACTATGTGTAGATTTTAGAAACCTTAATAAAGAATCCTTGAAAGATAATTACGCACTCCCGAAGATGGATCAATTACTTCAAAAAGTGTCAGGTGCTTACAAACTGTCTATGTTGGATGGATTTTAGGGTTATAATCAAATATTGGTGAATTCAAAAGACAGGGAGAAGACAACTTTTGCCACACCTTGGTGTACATTCATGTATGTCCAGATGCCTTTTGTTGTATCAAACACAGGAGCAACATTTCAGAGAGCCATGGGCTTGGCCTTTTTTCGGGAAGGTAAACAAATTTATTGTTATTTATCTTGATGATTTAACTATTTTCTCTAAATCAAATCCGAAACATCTCAAGAACTTGAAGAAATTTTTTGAAAGGTGCAGGAAGTTTCGAATTTCTTTGAATCCCAAAAAGTCATTGTTCGCCATCAAAGAGGGTAAATTACTAGGCCATATTATTTCAAAAGATGGAGTAGTTATTGATCCCAAAAGGGTATCTTCTATTCAATCATTATCATTACCTAGAAATAAGAAAGAGATTCAAGCTTTCTTAGGGAAAATTAACTTTTTGAGAAGGTTTATACCAAACTATGCAAAAATAGTGAAGGACATAACAGACATGCTCAAAAATAACCATGAAGTCAAATGGAATGTTCTCGCAAGATTTGCATTTGACCATATGAATAAAGCCAACTTTGAAGCCCCAACCTTAGCCAATCCAAATTACTTAGAACCTTTCAGCATGTTCTCTTTTGCCTCCGAAACTACCCTTGTAGCTGTCTTTTTGCAAAAGAATGAGGATTACCATGATCAACTTATAGCATTCTTTAGTAAGGTCATGAGAGATGCCCAACTCAGATATGATATTATCGAAAAACAAGCCTACGCCTTAGTTCAAGCCCTGAAGTCTTTTAGAATGTATATCATCCATTCCACTACCATTGCCTATGTGCCCAATAATATTGTTAAAAAAATCCTCACACAACCAAACATTGATGGAAGAAGGGGAAGATGGATAACTCAAATCCTTGAATTTGATCTTACCATCAAAACTACCAAGTTAGTAAAGGGGCATGGTTTAGCTAAGTTTTTAGCTGAATCCAATTGTAAAGTCTTGGGCATAAACTCTATTTTTGAAGTTTCAAAGAAGCATCCACAAGAACCTTCTTCAAATTTGGAAAGGGAGGATCCACAAGAACCTTCCTTGAATGCAGAAGGGGAGAATCCACAAGAACCTTCCCATGGAGCGCAAGGGAAGAATACACAAGAACCTTCTCCTTCAACTCAAACAGTCCTTGTTCATATTGATAAGAAGTTTGTTTTATCATATTGGTATGCATAAATTGTTCATTTTATGATTCATTTTGAATCTCCAACTCATTTTTCAAAGAACCAATGCAAAACACTCAAGTTGAAATCCATAAAATAATATATCATCAATGTCAACTTATATTGGAAGGATCCTCTTAATATTCTACTACTTTGCCTAACACAATCAAATACTAAAGGATTCATTGATATGTTTCATGCAGGGATATGTGGAGGCCTCTATGCTTGGAGAGCAACAACATACAAGGTATTGAGGGCAGGATTTTATTGGCCTACTTTGTTTTCACAAGTAGGATCAAAAGTCAGAGCCTGTGTTCCATGTCAAATGTTTGTTGGTAAGTAGAAATTAGCAGCTCTTCCATTAGTTCCAGTTGTTGTTTCAACACCATTTATTCAATGGGGATTATATTTTATAGGTGAAATCCACCCAGAATCCAGTAATAGGAACCAATGGATCTTGATTGCTACTGACTATTTCACCAAGTGGGTGGAAGCCATTCCTATAAGAAATGCTACATATTTAGTTGTAATAAAATTCATTGAAGAGAATATTTTATCCAGATTTAGTTGCCCATAGAAAATAGTCACTGATAATTCCACATCGTTCAACAACATAAAAATGATAGAATTCTACCAGAAATATCATATTATATTGCATCATTCAACTCCTTATTATCCACAAGGAAACAGTGTTGCTGAATCATAAAATAATTGTTTAGTAAAGGTAATTAAGAAAACTTTAGAAGACCACAAAAAATTGGGATAGTCATTTGATTTATGCAGTTTGGGCAAACAAAATTTCTCCAAAAAGATCAATAGGTAAATCTCCATTCCAATTAGTTTATGGCAAAGATGTTATTTTTCCTACAAATTTAGCTTTCCCTGTGCTCAAGTTTCTACAAGAATCTACTGATGAAGCTGATGATTTATCTAGAAGAATTAATCAGATCATTGAGTTGAATGAAAACAAAGATGAGATTTAGTCTAAACTAAAGAAATATCAAAATAAAATGAAGAGTATTTTTGACAGAAAGGCAAGGGAAAGAGATTTTACAGAAGGGGATTTAGTATTAAGATGAGATGCTAGGAGAGAATATAAAGGAAAACATTGAATGTTTGAGAGTTTATGGTTTGGACCGCTCAGCATTGTAGAGGTAAAAGGAAACAACACATTTGTTCTACAGAATCTTGAAGGACAATTTTGAACACTACCTGTTAATGGTAGATTTTTGAAACACTATATCCAGTACTGAAGGAGATCCTACATCATCATTGTACATAATCATTTTCTTTTATCACTTGAATTTTGTTTATTTTCTACAACAAAGACTCCATAGCCCGAGGAGAAGGCACATGGAACTACTTGTTCTCTGCATCCCATAGGGGGAAGCAGTCCCCAGCTGGCGCTGATGTTGTAACATTATTTATTTCTAATAAGTTAGCATAAGCAGTTAAATAATTTTGAAAATTATAAGGTAGGATATGGATGCAAAAGAATGAAAATGAAAAAAATTTAGGAAAATTATTATGATCCAGGTGGATATCGGTGGCCACCCACCTATTCCATTTGGACCCGCAACATCAATTCTTTCATTCTTTCAGCTTTAGCACAACTTACTATTTTTCGGAGGTTTTTGAGTCTTGCACTCCCAGAGCTATTTTGGGAACCTAATGATATAGGTGGATATTGGTGGCCACCCATCGAGTCAATTTGAACCCCCACCATTAGTCATTTCAGTTTTCAAGTTTCATCACAACTTACTATTTATAGTAGTTTTTCAGGTCCGAAGCTTCTGGAGCCATTTTGAGGCCCTAAACAACGCTTATTGGGAAAATGGGGAGCAACATGGGTCATAGACCATGTGTCTCACTCAAAATTTGTAGTCCTTAGATAGATATTTCTAACGAGCTATTGAGCGCGTCAAATGGAGATCGGATGCCAAAGTTACGTCCCCAGGAAGTTGAAACACCAACTTACCCAAACAGGGCCCACAGTTTTGGTGCTTCATCTCCTAGGGTTAGGTTTTTGGACGTTTCAAGTTTTACATTGTTTCTCAACAATCAATAGGCCTTCAAGCCTCATTGTAACATAGTTCAAGGGGCTGGGAGCCAATACATCTCTTCTTAGAGATAAGCGCTACCAGTGCCCTAACTCACTTGTTCCCATCATTTCAGTTATGTAACGCAGTGAGGAGGCCTGTAGCCATCACATCTATTCTCATGGATACGCTACCATTGCTCTCGCTTGCTTATTTCCATTATTTCTCATTGTAACACAATTCAGATGCTTATAGGCGCCACATCTCTTCTCAGAGATACGCCTACCAGCACCCTAGCTGTTTATTTCAATCATTTGTTTTATAATAAAATGAAGCATTATTTACGCTACATCTCTCTGCTTATGGTATATGTGTATTCTGTTGCGTTCCTGCATAAAATCCGGATCATATCCTAAAATTTTATACCATAACAATCTTACCCACCACACATCCTTTTCATTTCATTTCCCCTAAAATCATTAAAACATACCATATAGCCCTAAAATATATCCCCGCCATACATTTCCTTACATTTCCCTTCATAATATCCTAACACTTTATTTAATAAGTCCCAACCCCACCACTATCACATCAACGCATTTATCCTCCTCCTATATTCCTGTATATCCAATGATCAATCTTCACACTTATCGGCATCCAATGGCCCTTCTGGCCTTTCAGGCCCCTCCGCTATCCAAAATTTATCACCAGAGAGGGTCCGAAAAGAATTGTAATACGAAACCACCCATGTATATGTGTCACCCCTACGTGAATTCGGATCCCCCAAGCGCAATACCATAAACCACCCTACCCCCACTCTGAAATTTTTTTTCCCTATACGACCTATTGTGATGACTATTGTGCACCGCTCCTCCATTGTCACCTCATTACCTGTTAGCCAATTAAATTCTCTCCCTCCATAATTTTGTTGTAAACTTAATTTCCTATCCATTAACTTGTGCCATCAATGGAAACATGATTTTCACTATTAAACCTGCTAAATCTCTCTGCAAATTCCTTTTCACATTACAGGTTATTACACTTTATTGTTTGCGGGTTGTTTACTGATCCAGAAGCACTACAATTACTTAAGAAATGCCCAATCATATCATTCTCCATTTCTTTCCCTTATATTTCTCATAAAACCTTCTGTCTTCCCTCTATTCCATTTTCAGTTGTAGCCATTATGCCTCCAAAGGATAAAGATCCCGAGGAAAAGATTAATCCTTTGATTTTCCCTCCTCTAGACCTTCATCACATCCCTATGGATGACAGAGATTATCAAATCTATGAAACACAAACTGATATTGATATTCTTGAGATGTGTTATTCGTTGGAAGAAAAATGGATTGAGAAATACGATGAAATACAACTCTGGGAGTCTAATCTTCCCCATTTTATCTTTCCTCCTACCCACAGTTCTCCTGATTTCATCAGGAAATGTCATGCCTCTTACCTTCCCAGCCAGAGAGCCATATTTAATTTTAATGGACAAGTTCTGTTTACCATAACCCCTCAGGCCATTAAATATATGATGCTAGCTCCCACGGCCGATGATGGTGCCCCATTCTCTCATGAAGCTCTAGTTGAAATATATCAGAGATTAGATCTTGCCAGGAGAACCCAAAATTTAGAAGTTTTCCTAGCACAAGATGTTTCATTTCCTAAAATAAATCCTCCTTATCCTTCATCCCTTTTCCTTGAGATAACAAAACAAATAACCACTATCCTATCCTACCTGCTTGGCTACTACTCTTATTAACACATATATGAGGCTATTATAGGATTTTTGTCTATATTTTCCAATGATGCCAAGCCTTCCATAGTGTTCAATTTCAGTCACTTCCTTGCAGATTCCATTCATCAACAATTTCTTATTTTCAAGATAGAGGAGGTATTTAAATATAATTCTATTCTAATTTATATGTTCATATACTTCCAAGGAGACAATATGAAATTGTCATTGCAGAAATTAAATGATAAAGGAGACTAGCAGTCAATAATTTTCTCGACCACCTTGGTCATGATAGAGCAGAATGAATTCACCTACAAGAAGTTCATTCAAATGTTTGTCCACCCAGCTATCAACCTTCTAAACAACATATAAGAATCAAGAATCAGTGAAGAAATTCAGAAGATCTTACAGCTGACAGAACAGGTTCAGATAGGAGATTGGTACCTGTATGAAAATTACACTAAAATAAAAAATTTTGGATGTGAGTTGCAACCATACAATTTTCCCAAATTCCTCCCAATGAGGATTTTTGCTTTGGATTTCATTAGGTAAATGATAAAAAAGGATCAAGTACATTTTGTGGCTGCCAAAAACAAGTCTTAGTTCAAGCTAAAAACTCATATTGGCCCATTCATATGTAATATCAGAACAATAGCAGTAGAGGTAGATTAGCTATTAAAGAAAATTCAATTTGATTTAAGTTTCACCTGGTCATATGACCCATTAGGCATTGTTTCTAAATTAAGGGTAGAAGTAAAATTTTCTCCTTACTTTCATACAATGAGGCCAGAGATAGAGAAGTATAAAAACAAGCCAGAATGGACAGAAAACACATTGCATGAAGCCGAAGAACAACCAGTTTCATCATCAGTAGTGCAGACTCCAAAAAATTAGGAAAAGACAACAAAAAGGAATAGAGAAGAAGAATCTCCATCAAAGACAGACATCTTCAGCAAAGGATTCAAATTCATGTATAGAAAGAAATCTAAACTTATTTCCAAAGTAAGTATTAGCGAGGATTCAAAGCAACAGATCCCAATTAACACCAATGAGCCTCTTATATCCTCATTGATAGGAGAGTAATCCACACAGTCCCCTACTACTTCCATGACTACTTCAAATCAACATCAAATCGTTCAAAAAAGTACTTCAACTTCAAGTGAGTCAGAGAAGAGCACCATGGACATCTTCAAGGAAATCAAACAAAAAATGAATCCTTGAAGATAAATACTTATAACCAATTCTCAAAACAAACTTCAGGTGCCCAAAGTAGGCTTTTGTCAACCTTTGATGTAGAGAAAGTAAGAATGCTAATGGAGTTTCTTCAAGCACAAGTTCCCTAGCCTAAAGGAGAAGAAGAATATAATAAAACATCTTTTGAGTTTGATGCCAAAGGTATACATCCCATTGATCAAATGGATATGCATAAAAAAACTGGGGAGATGATATTCTTAGCTGTAACTAACACTACCATGTCTTTATCTAAAATATAGGTTACAGTAGCAAATGTCAGATCACAACTCAACATGGAGAAAGTATCAACTTTTTCCATGGACACCAGGATAAAAACCTTGGAAGATGTGGTAATCAAGTTGGGTTATGACTCTGCAAATGTCAATTCTGCAGAATATTTAATCAAGAAAAAGAATGCATACATTGTAGCATTGAGGAAGGAGTTGAAATTACAAGCAACAGAAAATCCTTTAGCCAAGGAAATTTCAGAGGCAGAAACAGAAAAGGCAGACCTGATGAAGCTTGTTCTAGAAAAAAAATACATAGCTGAAATAGATGGAAACAGAGATGGAGAAGTATATAAAAGGAAAGTAAGAAACCATTCAAGCAAGCTGCTCTTTTAGAATCACTTCCAATGATAGATATTCCCACTGCTATAGTTGCTACTACCAGTAAAGGAGATTATGTAGATCAGTTAGCCTCCACACTTCAAAATATGAATTTCAGACAGAAGAAATAAAGAAGCTACAAGACAAAGTGAAACTTCTTGAAGAACAACAGAAGAAGTTTGATACTCATCATGCATCAGAGCTTTAGAGAGCTCAAAGCCAAGTTGAAATATATAAAAATTTAGCCATTGAAGATTCCATTGGCTACACTCTGGGAAACGTCAAAGAAATCATTTGGACTAGAATTTTTGAAGAGATTAATGAAATTTGGCCATTTATCAAGATCATCTTCGAGCAGAAAGAGTTAGTATAAAAGGCAAATCAGACAATTTCTGATGCAAACACTCAATTGGAAGATATGCCCAATACAACTAGCAACATCATTAAATTTATAAACTCTAAGGACAACCAAGAATTGGATAAGTTAGGAGTAGATGACAGGACTGAGACTATCCTTGAAGTAAAGAAAGTTCTAATTAAAAAGAACTTGGTAGTACATTTTACAGAAAAATCTCATACTCTGGATATAACAATCAACAAGTTGATTACAAGGATTGATGCATTGATTAAAAAGGTCGCTCATCACTATTTGTTATAAATGTCAAATTAATGCCCAAGGAGGATTATATCAAGAATCTCCAAGAAAAAAAAAGGTCTACATTTATGTCTTCTATTCAAGGCTCTTTGAAAGGTAAAGCATTCTATAAAGCAGTTGAAGATATTAGTTTTATTTACCATGAAATAAAACACATTTTCACCATTAAACCAACTTTTAAAAAGTAGATTGAGGTAGATGAAATCTACCACAAGGTTATTAAAGATTCAATTCCTGATGAAGAGCGATGGGACAAGATTTGCGAATACCAAGAGTAAAGAATAAGTCACCGTGCTAGCACAACACTTAGATTTTCTAGCACATCATTTATTTTTACCAATGTAGTGCTAAAAAGGTGGTGACTCAGCAACAACTTTCCAGTAGAACAGGGCCAAAACATAGATTCGCTTCTTTTAGATCATTTTTCTTTACTTTCTGTTCGTTTTCAAAAAATGTAGTTTTCCTTGCCATTCAAGCATTGATTATTATATTTTATATTTGTATAAATACTTCACTCATTGAAGTATCTGGGGTTGCACCCTTGCATGAGAATATTTTGTAAAGAAAAAATGGTATTAATTTTTTCTAATCATCATTAATACAAGAAGGATTATGAACTTATTTCATATAGCTATGTTTTTCCTCTGTAAGTTTTTCTAGTTTTCTTAAATCATTTTGTTTCTTCATATATTTAATTATGGTCAAGATAACTAGGTGAGGTTGACTGTTTTTAAGCAACCTCATAACTTCTGAATTTATTATCATAATAAATACTTATTTACTTGAAAATCTGTTAATGTAAGTCCCTTTAATTTATTAATTGTTAGTATATTGATGATATTAGATATATTTTATTGAAATCTTGAACACTATTTAAATTTTTTCAGGCTGATGATGTATTGAATATTTCAATCTGAATATTTAATAATCATATTCTCTTACACAAGTCCACTTAATCGAATCATTAAATCTTAATTACTATGTGAGATAAACAAGCAGCACTGACTTGTAACTATTGATATTATATGCAAGATTAAAAACCTTGACTATTCGATTAAAATTTATCTTATGCATTGGTCCTCCAAATATTTCAAAACAAAAACAAAAAAATTTAGATTCTTTGGCATGATTATTGACCACAATCATCTCAAAGGAAAACATCAGGATAAAAGACAAATTGAAGATTGATAGTTGCAGCTAATGAAGTATCTCAACAACAGAAGATCACAGCCTTAAGAAGTAGTGATGAAGGAAGATGGTAAGGTTTTTGAGTGAAATAAGAGTGTGGCCAGAACCTAGTATTTAATTTGTGATTGAAATACAAGAGGATAGTTGTGTTCTCAAAAGTGCAGATAATTTGAAGCCTAGAAGGAGCATAGGAATGCTCAAAGAAAGTTCTTGAGAAGGGACTAGTGGCCAAGTACAGAGGAAATCTTGATGAGGTAAATATAGTAGGGAGGAATTTGTATTGCAGAGGCTCAAGTACAACTCATAGTGAGTGAGGACCTCATAGAGATAGAGGAGAAGATGACTATTGAGAGTCTTGGAAGAGGTTTTGAGAGAGACCATAGTAGAATAAAAATGAAGAAATATGTCAAATAAGATGACATGGATGAATAGTATGAGAGATTAAAGGCTGAGATAAGAATGCAATTTAATTTGTTGATAATTTTTTTCCAGAGTAGTAAAGAAGACCAAATATTTGTTTATAGAATTAGAAAGAAAATGAAGTGGCATGAGCTACAAGAGAAGAGAGAACAACAGGTGAATATACAGTTAATAGAAGAGTTGTGGAAGCTTGAGTAGATTATGGATGTCGAATTGAGGATAGAGAATCTCGAAGGAGTTGAGCTACAACAAGACAAAGTTGCTAGAGATGAACAAGTTTATTTTGAAATTGAAGATGGAACAATGATGTCTGAAACATCGATTGAGGAAATTGAGCCTTAGGATTTTGAAATTAATAATTTGTGTATGTTTGTAGGTGATGTCAAAGAAGACAAAGAAGAGAGCAAAATTTTTAGTTTTGAGACAATTATATCTCATATGGAAGATCATACACAATTAAGAGGAGCTATTTCTTTTCAACATGTTGTAAGTATTGAAAGCAGCGGAAGTTTGACTCATGATGACAGTCAAAAGAAATAAAAAGTGAAGGATATCAAGCAACCAAGTGAAATGCTTGAGGAGGTTGATAAGAAGACCATTGAATATTTTATGAGTCATGTAGAGAACTTAAAACAACAAGAGGAAGATTTGGTGATTGGATCATCAAATGAGACCATTGGGTCTTGGGATTTTGAGATTGATAATTTGACTATGTTTGCAAGTATTGCAGAAGGAAATCCATCTCTTGTAATTGTCTTGAATGAAGTTGAGAATTTCCAATCAAAGTATGATGATGATTATCTTTCAGATGAATATCAAGTTGAGTTATTGCAGCAGAAGGAGTTCATAAATTCCTTGCTTAGTGAAGAAGTATCTCCAAGGAAGGTGAGACAATTATGTCTCATATGAAGGAACCTGTTATTGTTGAGGATAGGGAGGAATTGGCTTATCTGATTGACCAAAGGAAGACTGTTGGACAGATATCTAAAGCTATCATAGAGATAGAGGATCAGAATTTTATTTTGATAGAGAATGAAGAAGTAGAGTCACCAAGAAATTGGACTTGTGACAAAGAAGGAGATAGTGAGGATTGTATACATTATTTGGAAGAAGTTCCAAGTGAGATGACATATTTGTGGCATGAGCTACATATTTTGGAGAATATAATAACAATTCAGAGAATGAATATTCTAAATGCACAATTGAAATTGGGTAAAGGTGAGGCAGACATGTCTCATGCTAAAAATGAATCAGTCTTAGGACTGAAGGAAGCTGAACTGACTACCAGGATTAGTCAAGGAATTGAAGGACAATCACTAAGGGTTGTCAAGGAAGAGGAATAAAGATATGTTGGAATTGATGAATATCATAATGATGAGGTGTTTGAAAGGAATCAGGTAAAAATTGAATTGCTAAACTATTTACTAGAAGCATCTAAGTATGATGATGAACAGAGGTTTTTTAGAAATGAGATAAAATTTCTAAAGCAACAAAAGTTTAAGGATGTAAGGGTGGTATTAAGAATCCAAAAACTTCAAAGAGAATATAAAAAACAACACTTTGAAGACAAATTGCAGAGTGAGTACCAGTTAGAAGATAAACTAGACATGGAGATTAAAAAAATAAGAAGGTTGATGATGAAAGTGTCTCAGAAGAAGACAACGACAAGGAAGCAAAGAATCAACAACAAGAAAAAGACAACAGAAACATTAGGGAAATTTTGAGGTCTGAAATGGGCCTCCTAAGAAAAATGTACAACAAAAATAAACTTTATAATAACCAATAGGATTCAAGATGATGATGTCAACCATGGGGGATGATTCACCCTTTTTTAATTAAAAGGGTAAAACATTAAAAAATAATAAAATAATAAAACTATTTTTTCAACTCGTATTTTCAACTTATCTCCCAAATATTTTTCTCAAATTTTGAGTGGTAGTACTCGTTGGATGCAAAATTTAATTCCTCATCCAAAGAGTACCCATGTTGCATACTTTCAATGGACCCTACTACACGAAAAATGAGAAATACATAAAAAAGTGTGATTACAATCACGGTTTTCATGTATTTCTCATTCTTCGTGTAGTAAGACACATCGAAAGTATGCAACATGGGTACTCCTTGGATGAGGAATTAAATTTTTCATCCAATGAGTACTCCCGCTCGAAATTTGAGTAAAAAAATTGGGATATAAGTTGAAAATATGAGTTGAAAAAGTAGTTTTTTCACTTTTCCCTCTAAAATTTGATGATGTCGTGAAATATTATTTTATTTTTTCCACTATTATTTTATAATTTCCTTAGGAGGCCCATTTTAGACCTCCAAATTCCCCTATTGGAATGTGAGAGCATAGCCAATGAGGAAATGCAACATAAAGTATGCAGACTTGGAGAATAGCAACAAAAAACAACAACAACAACCAAAGACAGATTACAGAACAAAGCCTGGGATCCAGGAGGACAACTATTAAAGACACATGATCTAGAGATCATGATTATTTTCACCTAGGAGTCTGATGCAGGAGCATCTACTCTAATACCAAAGTCCAAGTAGTAATCAGACCTTAGGGTCTTGACATTTTTCCAAGGAGGAACTATTGTAAAGAGGCATTGTAAAACTCATGTAAAAAGTATTTTATTTCTTACTAAGCATTGATAGGGAATATTCTTAGTTGTTAGGTGTCAATGAGTGTTGAGTTAATGTAACAAATCCCCTTAATAAATGGGATATTAGAGATAATATTTGTTGTTTATGCTAAGAAGGAGAGCCATAAATTAGAATTTCCTTAAAATAGAAGTGGTTACAAGTTTGTAGGAGTTGAGTGAGGGCGGATAAGCTCTAAATTATATTATAAATTAAATCGTAAGATTTGAAGGAGGCAAGAGGCCAAATTAACCAAAGAATATCAGGCCAAGGGATAGAGGCAAGAGCCGAGAGACAGAGAGGCTCTGTTAAAGAGAAAAAGGGCCATGTAAGGGAGCATTAGGCCAAATCTAGATTTTAACCAGGTTTTTATTGTATATGTGCATTTTCTTAATCAATGAGAAATTGAATTCATAGTGACTGTGTATCATTCCCTTTTACATGTTGATTGATCTATAACTGAGGAATTATGGTTTCTGTGTAAAAACATTGTTATGTGAATTCTGATTAAAGAATAAGTCTTACTGTGTGATTGAAGACTCAATGGCTAGGTATAATCATGTGTGATTCTTGTCTGGAGCAATTAAAAATTGTGTGCGGGTCGAGAATGAGAAACAAATGGTATTTGAGATTGATAAAATGTGCAAGAGGTGCAACAAGTGTGAAAATTCCAAGTCAGAATAAATAAACAAATCTCAAGAGAGATTAGCACAATTAAAATACCAAACAAGTTCAGGAAGGATAGCGTGAAGGAAACAGAGACACGGAGAGGTGGACGTCAAAGAAAATAGAGAAAAGAATAAGGCAGGAAATTCTTTAAAATATTTCTGAAGGAAGAGAAGGGATGGTGAGGATTAAATCGTGAAGATCAGTTTTGAAGATGAATGTCGAAGATTACATCGCAAGATATGTTGGGAAATTTGTGAAGAGGATCCACGTGTCGACGGAGCAGCCAAGCGCACATCACAATCATCGATTCTTTTAGTTACATCTTAAGACTTGGTAGGTAAGCTAATTGAGTTTTGATGTGAAGCTGATCAGTAAAGGCACAACGAAACCGTTAGATCTAGTGATATCAATGGTGGAGATTGAATTGCAACCCAGTGCGATTTCGCACATCGGCAATTTTTGTATTTAAGTACAATACATCACATGGTAAGTTAATCTATTTGCGGTGTGATAAAGAGTTAAGTTGCAATAAGGAAAGGATATTGCGATGCAATGCGACACATATCGCATATTGCACAGGATAAGAACATGTTTGTTGTCAAACATTAAAAGTTGCACATAACAATGGAGATTTTGCTGTGAATTGCAAAATCACAATATTGCGAAATTTTTTTAAGTGGTGAATCTGCGGGGAGGTAAGCTATAAGAGTTGTGAAGCACGACTCGCCGTGATTGGTCACCATTTTCAGTTTTGTAGTATTGTGAATGCAATGCCATTTATGCGATACAGTTTAATATTGAGATGTGATATGGTTTGGGAGAGACCATATGCAATGCACTGGGTAATGTAAAGGAGGCAGCTGCGATATAAAGGTTATTTGAGTTGATGAAACTATCTGAATGATATCAATTCAGAATGTATACTCTATTACAAGTATTAGTCCTGGGAACAGGCAAACAGTTAAAGTTCTGCATATGTGGGTAAAAGCGGCCTTTTGGCTGCATTAGAGAAGCTCTCCATTTTTTATTTATTTGTGTGTTTTCTCTATTGAGAGTGTATCTTGTGCATGTTTTTTTTATTTTTTTTTATTTTTTATGTAGCATGCTATGTTTCCTTTCTAAATTATCTAAATACATGTTGAACTTGTTCCACTAACGTTTGGAAAATCGTTTTGGCCTGTGACTCTTATGTAGGTAAGAAGCCTCCCTACTAAGCAATGTGTATTACATACGCCCATGTGTTGAATATGCTACCACAACATCATATGATTGATTTTGTTCATTTGATTCTACATCAAATTTTGCCTTCAACCTAGTTTCCTCAATTTTGCATAGTGACCATAGTTCATTGAATGGAGTAGCTTCCTTTTTCCCATATATACTTGATGAGAAGTTTCTCCATTCTTCCAGTAGTGCATTGAGCACTATTGTAGTCATTTATCTTCCAGACATTATCTCTCAAAATTCTTGTAATTGATCTCTTATTTCAGATATCGTCATAAAGTATAAGGCTATTACTTCTTCTTTTGATATATTTATTTTGTAGAGTTATTTCACTAACGAGATCACTTCTCCTACAGTACTTACGAAGAAAAACTCTACAATTTTATCATATATTTATTTTGATTTTTCTAATTTTTACACGTAGGGAATGAGGGGATCCTTTATGAATTCTATGAGAATCCTTTGATCCCTCACTTCTCCTTTCATATGCCTTACCAGTGATTGAAATTTTATTTTGGTCATTTGGTGATTGAGCCCTTAACATGTTCCATGACCTCATTTTCAATGAGATTCAAATTTTTCCTTTTCTTCCTTGAAATAAAGTTTTAATCTCAACCAACTTGTTGCTTTCTTTGCATAAAGTAATTTTGAAAGAATCAGATTCATACATAGATATACTTACTTAATAAAATGCTTCTTCCACTTACTTCCTCCTTTCATTTGATTATGATAATAGAATGGTTCTCCTTGATGGAGATAGATTTTATTTAAGTGTGATCTTAGGATCAAAAGGGAGGGATACCACCTTAAATATTTTGATCGTGATGACAATGTCCTTATTCATGATCATGAAAACGTCCTTGAACTTGCTTCTCTTGGATGAGTATACTTCATGTCACTTTGTAGATCTCTTCAATTCGATTAGAGGTAGGGTTTTTTGGTTTATTTCCCCAATGATGTCTTGAGTGAGGATCCCGACTTCTTATGGTGTATACTTCTTCTTTATCAATCTAGGTTTTGACACTTCAAGAAGATGATGTATACAGGGAATTCAAAATTCCTCAATAATTCTATGATATTTTTTTTCCCTTCTAAATTTTCTATCCCTGAATTCTTGAGTGTCCCTTGATGATCTGCCCTTCCTTGATTTTTCACCTTATTTATGATACCATGTTGAGAAATCTTGGGCAATAGGATTAGGATATTTCTCTTTGATGAGAACTGCTTGTGAATGATTTTTAATTCTTTATATTAGGAACTTCTCTTTAGTTATATTATTATAATATTATTCTTCATCAAACAATTATTAAATAGAAAAAAATAAAGATACAAGGGACACAGAATGTAGGAAATCATTCAGGGCCAAAATATCTCCAACTTGAGAGGAAAACCAAAACGAATACTTCTTCTTATAGAGAATTCAATTGATGAATACCAAGACCAATAACCTTGACACAACAACCTCTCCAAGACCAAGTCACAAGGTCATTATTCACTGCTTCTTCTTATTTCCCAAGTCAAAACAAATCAAACTACATTTATGCACTACAATTTTCACCTATCCTAAAATTTCGGTTCCTTTCCACATACTTGCAATATGTACTTCTACAATTTTGCATGTGGGAGGTGAGGGAAAGAGTTTAGAGATGATTTTCTCCTTCGCTTTACTTGAATAATTTTCTTTGTCATATAGGCTAAAAAGGGAGTTGGAATGGAGACCCTATCAATGAATTTCTTGAGGGCTAATATGTTATTGCCACATAAAACCTAGTTTCAGCCACACGTGCAAGAATATTTAACCCAAAACTATGCCAAACAACTTCTCTCTCCTTCCCTTCCTTCTCGCTAGATATGTGACTTCTCTCCTTCTTATTCCCGATCTCCTTTTTATTGCTTCAAATGATTGACCAAATTGTGCCCTAGGTGAGGAAAACATTCCTTATATATAGTGGTTTCTCCATAAAAATAAGTCGAATTCTTCTTGCACATAGGCCAACATGATTTTCTAGAAACATCTTCATCCATTTTAGAAGGCCTGCATGAGAAATCGCTTGTGACAAGGTCTTGGAGGGTTATTGACACAATAAAAATTATTTTTTACAATATGTAACATGTCTTCAATACATGACATTGACTACCTAGACTTTATGACACTATGTCCAACCCTAAAGGCTTACAATGGGAACCTTAACTATAAAAATAAAATTCGTTGATATTGAAACCCTTGACTCAAGCATTACACAAATAATTTTATTTTATTATTTACATCAATTACATAAAATAATGATTACATGTGTCATTATGAAGACCGAACCTAGTTACACTTTTAAATATACCAAACAATGAATATCAATGAGATAAGAGGACACAAAGTGTGACTTCTAGTTAGGGCCAAAAACCCACAAGAATTATTCTCTTCTTATTTAATCTTCAAATTTTGAATTCCAAGACCTATGAATTTTATCAAAGACCCCTCCAATACAATTCAAACCTTTTCTTTGATCAGATTCCCTTTCACAAAGTCAACCCTAGTTAAAATTTCTCCAATACTTCAAATTTCAGCCCTTTTCTAGAATTTTGACTTGTTTCTTCAAGACTACAATTTCAACATCTACTACAAAAATACTAGTTGGCATGTGTGAGGAAATAATGGTGAATCTAGCCTACTTTTTCATTTTCTTGGTCAACTCTTTCTTCCTTAATAACTCGGCCTGCAACGTTGACTCTTTTGACACTTAATTTCAACCTCCATGGTGACTGCAATTTTCGATCTTGTTCCTACAAAAATTTCCTAATTTTTTGAATGTGTGAGATGGAGATGGCCAAAAAACAATCTCTAAATGCTTCAATTTTCCTCCTTATTTTCTTATATTTATTTATTGGTTCTATGTATTCTTCTCTTGGTAAATCTAACTTGATTGGATGCTTCTAAAGTGACGTTGAATTATTCTTATATATAGGCTTCACAAGGTGGTTGAATAGCCCTCTTTGAGGCCGAATTTTTCTTTCATGTAGGCCAACTTGTTGTAGCAAGGTTGAATTTCATTGGAGGGTATTTTATGACCCAAATAAATTTATCTTACATAATACAGGATGCCCAATATGGTCTTACATATATATAATAATGAATCAATATACTTCTCAACTCAATGAAAAAACCTAAGAGCACAAAATGGGTGCTTGAACTACTAAATAAAATAATCTTGAGCATGAAACACATACTACAAAAATAATAATGATAACAATTTTTTCTCTTTACATCAAATACATAAAATCATGATTACATTACACATTATGAAGACCGAACCTAGTTACACATTTCAACACTCTCTCTTAACTATGGAGGTATTCATAATCCATACAAGGTACTTGGACATTCTCATACTAAAGAATTCTCATAAGAGGAGTCGGACCAGGCAAACCATATCATAAGCTATCATATCAACTTATATTAGTGCATCTCATCATATCAACCAACATTTTCATATAACAATGCCTTGACTAACAACTCTATCTCTCCACAAGAATAGAGCACAATGCTTAGGAGACAATGACTAATAGACACCTCTAGGGTCTTCATATCTTTCTCCATGGAGATGTAATAGCTAATCCTTCTAGTTATCATATGTTGATCATTAATTCTACATGAAAATAGATGCGTATTCTCATGAAAAATTCTTTTACCTTCTTCGCATGTTACTTTCTCAGGATCTTATACATAGTTCCTTTATCATAGGAACCATGATTGTCAACGACCGCATATTTTCATGAGTTCATATTAAGTTGATTTCATCTTGTAAATATGCAGAAGATTTCAAGGACAATTGTCTTCATGCCTAAATGCATCATTCTAATGGAATAATTTCTTCTTCTTTCATCATGCCCATGAGATAGAGCATTTTAAATTTTCTATTTGTAACCATATGATTACATGAATTTCTCTAAATAAATACCTCTTCCTTATTTTTTTCATTTAGTCTTCCTTCGAGTATCTTCCTTTGCTTGAAGATGAAATTACTTCAACAAACTTTACATTTTTCACTTCTTTGTCACCATACCTTCATTATTCCAACTAGTAGATCCCACATAAGATGGAATGAGACACTTGCTTCTTCTAAGTAGGGGTGAACCTTCTAATTAATATTCCAATGGAGGACCTTAATGATCATCATTTTTCAAAAGGTTCTTCCTAATGATGATGATGTATGATGATATCTTTATCTTCTATTTTTCTAGATTACTTTCTAAAACCATATAGACAGCTACTTTGGTTGTCCTTATATGCTTACAATGAAGATTCCATCAGCTACTTCCTTTCTATCATGATGATTGATTCAACCATGTAGAATTCTACTATGTTGAAGAATGTAAATAGTGTTGGTATTCATAATATTTATTTGAGTCAAGAAAAATAAAATTTATTTATAAAAGAAAATTTGTATTGGCTTATTAAAGCATGGATTTCATTCTTGGGTCAATGGACAGTAGGTCATTCATCCATTGAAGGAATTTAAGATCTCTTTTTATTCAAAGTCAAATTCATTATGTAAGAAACCCTTCTTGGGTTTAGAAGTGTCAAAGAAAGAAATCATTATGTCTCGTCAAAACCTCCTCCATCAAGTCACCTTACAAGTCAGCCTAAAACTCTTTGAAACTGGCTCCAAATTCATCTTCTACAAGTCAAATCCTAAAACTATACCTGCCAAATCAAATTATAGGGAAAAAATACTATATATACCCTAGTAAACTCGATCCAGTGAGCGAAGTTGAAGAATTTCAGATAAGGATTACATAATCGAAGTATTACAGGTCAAAAGCTTTGAAAGTGTAACTATAGGTCTGAGAGTATGAATACATGTTCGAGTTTCAAGGTTTTAAATGTGACTACAAGTATAAGTTTTAGGAGGTGATTATAGACTGAAATGTGACTATAGATCTAATGTTTCATATGGTAATTATTGGACCGAAACGTAACTCCAAAACAAAAATATGATTGCAGAATCATGACTTCATAGAAGGTAACTACAGGATCGAAGTATTAGGTATAGGACCAAGGCATCATACTGCGGGAACAAAGTATGGAGTGTTTACATAACCACAAAACCATGTCATTACATGACAATAATGTGTTTTTTTCGAACAAGTTTGACTTGATGGATGGAAGGTGTTCTTGGTATACGTAATAAGGGTATTGGTCAATCTCAATTGGATTTGAATCTACTGAAGGAAGAGTTCTTGACCAAATATTCCCCTCCATAGGGGTTTTTCCCTGGTTGTGTGCCTATATCCTATGTTCTAGTTTTGTGGTGTACATGGATTGGCATTAATATTAATGGTAATAATATAATAAATTGTAAGAATATATAATAAGATAATTCCATAATAGAAGAGAAATCAAATTAAATACTCAAATTATATGAATTATTAGATTTCTCAACGTGGTATTAGAGCTTGGTTCATTTGAAATGAAGGAAAAAAAGAGGTCACATTAGTTGAAGATCAAGAAAACAAGGATATCTACCTAGGACCGAATTACTAAGGGCAAGGAGTAATAAAATTTGGGTACATATACTAGCTCTATCCACAATAAATATACTGCGTATATGAGTATAAATAGTAGAGGCACTGTGTCTTAGAGCGAAGATCTAATTCTCCATTAGAAGATCTAAATTTGTGGTGTCATCTTAGAGCATAAAGTCTAAGAGTGTATGCACTTGTGGAGGGACCAAATTTATGTTTTGAGTATAACATAAAGCATAAATATTAGTGTGAGTTTTAGATTATAAGTGTATATTGAAACATCTGTCACCATGAAAAGAAGTTGAGCTTCCCTAAAAGTTTTGAAGCATGAGTATACATCGGTAAGGCTAAATATAAGTCAAGAAGAGATGAATATATAAGCACATAGTGAACTCAAGGCCAATCAAAATTGATTCCAGTCAACAATAAAATTTGTATCAAAGGTATTGCAAGAGATTGGACCAAAGGGAATTGTAATCCTGTTATAAAGTTACAATCACTACACACTTCGAGGACCAAATCAAGTTACGTTAAAATCACTATATTTGAAGAAAGGCAAGTGTTACGTAGGTAAATCCTCTCTGCGGATAGAGACGATCCCTCTAGCCCTAGGGTAGGTCTAGAAACAAAAGGACATGCTAAAGTGTTTCTTCCTAGTTAATGAATGAACAAGAGACACAGTAGATAGACCTACCTAGAATCCAATGTTGTCGGCATTGCAGAAAAAGTAGTAGCCTCTAGCTCCTACCTTGGAAAATCACAATCCGTTCGCTATTATGCTCGGATACCTGCACATAGAACAAGAAACAAGAACAACATACGACATCATATTTTCACTCACAACTATTAACCAGTCAAAGAGGGCTAAAGCTATTGCATTACAAAAACATCATAACACAATAGTGGAACCAAACAATAGTCATGTATATATAAGTGGAAGGAAGAGGTACAACCGATGCTTTGACATCGCAGTCTCCTCCAGCGGGGTTCAGCTGAAGCACGTCTCAGTAACTATTGAGGGATTCAGACGGAATGAGGAAATGTATTCAAGCTCTCCTCAACGTGATTCCTTCTATATATCTTCTCTAGTCATTCAACTATAGTATCAGCTCTCCAAGCTCAACTATTCAGTCGTTCAGCTAGTTTGTACTAAGAGAGATAGCTTATTTTATAGAGGAAAAGGAGGAGGTTGGGATCCCTACAAAGGTGGGAGGGAGTCCTATCCTTTAGGAGAGTTCCAAGGGAGGTGGAAAATACTAACTAAAGGAGGGAGTCTGTGGTTGTTTTAGTTCAACCACTCCCAATGACTCATCCTCAAGGTGGTTGGAATAGAACCTCCGCCTCTATTTTTAAAAAACATTCCATAAACAGCTTGGCATGGGTGCTTAACTAGGACAGAGCGCCAACTGGCGTGGGCTCAATGTTAATTTTCCAGCTCAGCGCGGGAGTGTAACTGGCTACTCGTGCCAAGGAAAAAACAAGGGTTCTTACAATCCTGCTCGGGGAATTTTCAACAAGAGGAATGTTACTCTCATGTAAAGGAATGCAGTGATGGTTTTTTCAAGGCATGACACTGTTTATTGGTCACAAAAATGACCCTCCAATGAGAGAGAGGGGGATTGTAGGGACAGTGAAAAATTTTTGTGTAACAGATGCCCCCTAAAGCATGAGGTCCGAGGGAGAGGGAGGGATGAAATGATTTATGAGAATGCGTTCGAACCAAACACCGCTGTCAGAAAACCTGAAATTTACAAATAAAACTGATATCCTTGATACATGAACATGTGGCATGGGCGCAGCCATCAATAATAGAGTATATATAAAAACTAAGATCCAAGGTATGGACACAGCCATCCAGCAGCAAGGATCAACAAATAGACTCATGTATGGTCGTAGCCATCCAATCAAAAGAGTCATGTAATAAGTCATAACAATCCACCAAAATCCGCAACCTAGACTTTATCAGACAAAATCCAGGGTCTTGCGCTCCATCTCAACCCGAAAAAGTACAAATTCAAGCATGCGAATATATGAGCTGAAGTCGAACATGTAAGAAAATTACCTGATTACCAGCCAATGATGAAAGTTGTTAACAAGTACGAGAGAAACCACCAATAATGACAATGGCTCTCAAGGTACAAACAATACAATCCACGAGATGTGAACAGTGATCTGGTGTCGAACATCTACAGAATCACTTGATCGAAGGCCAATGATGTGGAACCTTAGGTCGAATGCAAAAAACTTGTCATTAAGGCATGCAAGCTCCAAGGTACCAGAATAGAGTCTCTCGATAAAATTCTTGGATAATGAGTTGAAGTCGACAAGAAGTGACTTGATCGAAGGTGGGCCATAATTTTTCCCACATCATCAATACAAGACATAGGAACATGATAATAGTGAATCAGGACCAACAGAGAATCAGAGGGTGGTTGAAAACTTTAGAGGAAAACTTCTCTTGAACATATCAACAACATGACACTGGATTTGGCAGTATTTGACATCAAAGGATCTAAAGTCATGATGATGTGGCAAAGAGCAGGTGAGAGGTCAAAAGTGATTACCAAAACCCATGGAGGAAAAAATGACGAAATGAGATGTCCCCAACCCAACACGATTGCAGACAAGTCCCATGTTCAAGAGCGACATACTGCCAACATAACTAAAACTTGGTTCCATTTCCCCCCCACCATTTCTGGCGAGTACCCCAATTATTTTTAAAGCAAGATTGAAGGTGAAAGCATATGCTTGTGCTGTAATTTTTTCCTTCAGACAAATCCATACTAATACATTTTACGAGCCCTAGGAAGGAGGAACTCGAGTAACGTCATGGCGAAGAAATCCGATGTCATCAGTGTTTAACGAGTCTGAAAAAGGGAGAACTCAACATATTTTCATGTTTAGAGAGTTTGAAAAGAAGACGGAAAACAAAACTCCAACAGTCCCTTTTCGTAGGTAGTGTTGCAGATCCGAAAAGGTAGAAAACTATGTTTGCAAGAACCTCTTAGTCGTGAAAGGCTAAGGTATTCATTTTTTATAAATAATTCATCCCGACCCGAAAAAGGGTTAAACATATACTGGGTGAATATCGTTTCACAGCCATTTAACGAGTTCAAAATGACAAGAATCTCGACAATACTTTCAATTTTAGAGAGTCAGAAAAGAGCTGAAAGATGACTCCAGTAGTGACTTTTTTGTGTTTTTACCGAGTCTGAAAAGGTATAAAATATAACTCGTTATTTCATCACTGTCGCATCAAAATCTGTTGATGCACAAGAGACACATGTAAAACCCATTTCTTGAAAATAACATAATAAAATAATCAAAAAAATATGTCTTAAAACATAATTAGGGTTGTGAAAATTTATAAAATTCCAAAAATGGTGAAAATAATTACCTTTCACTTTTTACCTCTTGTGGAACAATAGTTACCCATTTCACTGTGCAATCTTGTGGCGACGATAGCGGTCAATCCACCAGACCAATCTCAAATCCGTCAGTTCCAGGTAAGAGTTGAGATCCCTCTTGTCATTTTAAGTCATTTCTTACCATCTGCAATTTCCAATTTCGAATTCTGGGGAAGGAAATGTAAATATTAGGGCACGATGATCAGCGCAGGTTTCAGGCACATAGTCGCGCCAACAACCCAATTTTCTACACTAGGGCACACCCATTGGTGTGACTATTTGGAAAACCGTCGCACTAATGATGCAAACCATGTTTTATGTAAAATTTCACTCAAATACCCCAATTATTCACAAATTTAAGGTTCAAAAATGGCTATACCACTCATATGAATGTGTTTGCAGGTAGAAAGAAGAAAAATGGTCATAGAATGGAAAGAATGGGAGCATAGCGAAGAAGATGAGCTTTCCATGGAAAATGAGAGAGTCATGGAAGCTCTCAGAAATTGTGGTCTAAAAAAATTCTTCCTAATGTCATGTCTCCAAGCCCAACCAAAGTTATTGCAGTATCTGATCAGCATATGGGACGAAAATCAAGAGAAGTTCATCCTTCAGGATCAAGAACTTGAGATTGAAGTTTATGAAATCTATTTCATAACAGGATTATTGTGAAGGGGATTAGCACCCATCCTAACTGGCACTCAGCACTGCATGGAAAACATGACCATGGTGATAGACAGGGTATGTCTAGGAGCACGGAAAGGATCAGGCAGTGGGAATGTTGATATCCTGACTATCCCAAACTTGACACTCAGAATAGTGCTACATACCATCACACAAGCTGCGGGATCAAAAGCACCACACGAAGCAAAAAATACATAGGTTCTTCTTTCTGTAGACTGCTTGGCACCAACCATCTACAACTGGGTAGAGGTCGTGACAATAAACATGAAATTACAGCTAAAAAAATGCAAGAAGACCAAATTGAAGAAATTTGGTTATGGATCTATTTTGGTATCATTATTATTGGAATGAATACCCATTTCCCAGCGACAGGAAGTCATAGTCCCAGCACCACTAGCGAGAAACCACGGATGGCCCGATGGGCAGCTCTGATGCCAAGGGCAAGGGGCAGTCAACAGATTTCCTAAAGACCAGAATTCTTTGATTGGATCTGCTAACAACTGATTGTCGTGTAGGATTGGCCCTACTCTGGTATAGATTTCACCGATGATCCAAAACTTCCACTCCCGGAGGGAGAGGATTGGGATGAAGATTTGGGTGAGACTCATTTTTTTTAAAATTTTATGAGTATTTTTATTTTTTTATCCATGTGTGTTCTAACATTAAATATATGTGTTTGCATATGTTTTCCTAGAGAAACCTGTAGGCATGTCACCGATAGCGAGGAAAATCCCTCACAATTTCGACCCTCAAGGCGAGGGTGGCGAGGAAGATGAGATAGTGCGTAATCTGGATGGAATCACCCGAGGATTTCTAGACTATGCACATTTTGACAATGTTCCACATGCCTACCAAAGGCATACTGTAGGGGTGCCCAACTGAATTCACCGCTTGTTGAGGTGGCTCGTACAGGCAGTGACATGTTATCACGAGCACCATGCTGATTAGACACCTAAGTTTTATTTTCATCTACATATTTTGAAGACGTGATGTCTCAGGATGTAACAAAAACACACATATATTTTTTGAAGTTATGATGCACACAGCTGCAAACATGAAATATATATATACATCTATTTTCCTGCATGGATCTTTTACACGTGATGATGATTTTACAAATTATGCAAATTTCTATCTAATACAATGTTAGCCACTGTATCAGTTAATGTATTCATTCGTCTAGGAATATGTTGATATGTAATAAAATCAAAATGTCTTTCTAGCAAATGAATATGTAAATACAATCTCAGAATGTGCATATTTCTAATTGAATAATGACTATTGAGTTACAGAACGACAAGCTGTGAATCTAGATTTACAAGCAATGTGTGTATGCTGAGGTTGATTGCTTCGGTTAATAGCTCAATAACAGTGCTATATTCAGCGACATTGTTTGTATCTCGTCCTAGAAAAATACCTTGCAGATCTATCAACTCACCAGTAGGATCATAAATTACCCAGGTTGCCGAAGAAAAATTCTTGGTACTGTGGGAAGCACCATCTGCGAAACTGACATAAGGGGTAATAGACATCTGCACCATAAGCAAGACCCAATAAGTAGGAAAATGCTCACAAAGCACATCAAACCAAAATATGTACAAAGAGTGAAAATGACACCTATGTACACCTATTACACATGGATGACTCATGCATAATATTTTTTGAGATACAACCCATTTCTGGGTTGTTCCAAAGGATGACCTTCGTAATAAATAAGCTCATATGCCCCATTCTGCAATACATGTTTAACAATGTAGGGCCCATGCCACATAGGTTAAAATTTTCCTGCTCCCAACCTATCATGAGCTTGGTCATATAGGAGGACGAGATCTCCTTCAACAAAAGAACGAGGGGAAACTGATTGGTCAAAATGAGCCTTGACCTGCTTTTTCTGTGCTTAGATAACCAAAGCAGCAAAGCAGCGAGTTTCATCCAGACTTACTAAATAATGGAGACGCTCTTCTTCTGGTGAAGAATTTGACAATAATTCAACAACTAACTTGAGCGAAGGTATTTCACATTCAATCGGGAGAGTAGCTTCCAGGCCATAGACGAATTGGAAAGGAGTGAACCCGGTTGCATTCTTAACTGAGGTTCGATATGCCCAAAGAGACAAAAATAACATGAGATGCGAATTTGATTTATGGATCCCAATCGTACACTGAAGCATAGTGACAAGGACTTTGTTCATAGCCTCAACCTAGTCGTTGGCTTGAGGGTAGTACGTCGTTGAGCTGTCGTGATGCAGACCCAACTTAGAAGTCAACTCCGCCACCATATAATGCCGAAAATGGGAACCATGATTGGTAACAATGGCTTGTGGGACACCAAACCTAGCAATAATGTGATAGAATATGAATTGAGCAGTTGTCTTACCGTCAGCGGCAAGTGTAGGCATTGCTTCGGCCCATTTGGTGAAGTAGTCCATGGCTAGGATAATATAAGCATGCCCCTCGGCCGAGTGAGGGTTACATGTCATAAACTTGATGCCCCACGTCACAATGGGACCAACGGTAATGACAGGATGAAGAGGAACAGGTAGCACATGCATATTTCACTGGTAAATCTGGCAATCATGGCATTTACGAACCACGACAATGCAGTGCTTGAAAATTGAAGGCAAAAAAAACTAGCACGAAGGATTTTTTGAGAAGTAGCATAACCAAATATGTGACTGCCATTGGCACCATTGTGACAGTCATTGAGGAATTTCTCAGCTTCCTCAAGGATCAAACATCGAAGGAGAATGGAATCGACTCCGACACGATAGAAGGTTGCAACTGATGGCAAATGCATCGGTGGGAATCCTTCATCAACTTGGATCTAAAATACGAAGTCTAAAGATAAATGATGATATCACTATACCATGGATTGAGGGTGGTGATCAAGAAAATAAAATCGTCTGGAATGGATTCCTCCGAATGAAAAGGAGCAGAGTCAGAAGGGAGAGAACAAAGCAAATAAAAAAAAATTAATGGTTTCTTAGACTTGGCAACAATAAATTCAAAATCAAACTCTTGGAGGATAACAATCCATTTAGATTATTTTCCCCCCAACAATTGTCTAGACAATATATAAGTCATGGGGTTGCAATCAGAAATCACCGTCACGGTGCGTAAGAGAATATAATGGCAAAAACATTGGACTGCTTGAACTGCAGCCAATGCTAATTTCTCGATGTGAGCATAACGAGTTTCTAGGTCGAGAAGGTTACGAGACAAGTAATAGATAACATGCTCATGACCGTCGTCATCGTCTTGTACCAAAACCATCGCAATTGTGCTGAAAGCAGTAGCTAAATAAAGGGAAAAATCATGATAATAATTTGGAGGGAAAAGTAGAGGAGCATTGACAAGAAATGTCTTCAACGTATCAAAATTCTTCTGAGCGATTTCATCCCAACAGAAAGGAACACCCTGCTTCAACAACCGTGTGAATCCTTTAGCTACTTCAGCATAGTTAGGTATAAAACAACGTAAAAAATTAGCTTTCCCTGGTAAACTCTGCAACTGGTGCAATGAGGAAGGAGAGGGGAGATTAAGAATAGCCTCAACTTTGAGAGGATCGAGGTGAATTCCGTCTTGAGACATGATAAACCCTAAGAGTCTACCAAAATCAATGCAAAAGACACACTTGTGTGGATTAAGCCAAATGTTATAGTGTCTACAACGAAGAAAAATCTGATGACGATGGTCAGGGTGATCCCTATGCTTAGACAAATGAGCTGGAAGGTCATCCAAATAAGGCTGCACAATGTGACAAATATCATGAAAGGTGTAGGACATTACGCACTGAAATGTGGCCCCAGCATTATTTAAACCAAAAGGAAGCTTCCTATACGCAAAGTTACCAAAAGGAAAAATGAAGGCAGTCTTGTGTTGATTAGTGAGGAGAATTTTTATCTTATTATAACCAGAAAAACCATCCATAAGAGAATAAATCTCTCTCTTGGCACAGTCGTCAATGATCTGATCGATCAAGGGATTAGGATAAATATCCTTGGGACAAGCTCGATTGATATCACGATAGTCAACACAGACACGAATAGTGCCCTCTTTCTCATCTACAGGAACAATATTAAAGACCCACTTTGTCAAGGGAATCAAATAAATGAAACCAACTTTAAGAAGCTTTTCCACTTTAGCTTTAATGGCAGCGGCTTTCTGAGGATGAACCGGACGAAGACACTGGCCAACAGGTTTCGAACCGGGGTAAGTGGGAATTGCATGTACCACAATTCTAGGATCAAAGCCAGGCATTTCTTCATAGGACCATGCAAAGACATCAAGGAATTCACGAAAAAGGCTAGTATAGACTTGTACTTAATCAGAAAAACAAGTGACCCCGATATGGATGTTCTCAACAATTCCTAGTTTAACAGAAATTTCAATAGGCATCGTCTATGTAATGTTACTCAAGTTACCTTTTGAAAAAAATTCATGAATCTGAACAGGCATTTGAAGCAAAGGAGAGGAAACCTGAGAAGCAAAACACTCAAGACAAGAGACATGGCCATGAGACTTGGGAGAAACGAGGAACGATGATGATTATTGTCCCACATGATATCTTCGAGAGACATGGTTTCCACGATGGCTTCATCAGAGGGAAACACTTCTTTCAAAGGATCCGGAAAATCAAAATCACCAAGCCAAGGGGATTGAGAATAAATTTCAAGTGACATGCTCGAACGAGTAGAATCAGGGGATGGAGTATCCGATGCGTCGATGAGTTCACAATAATCAATTTCAATCAGAATCAACGACATCAAATATCCCAAAGAATCGATATGTTTAGGGGAATGGGTAACCCATGGGTCATCGGTGCGATATATCATGTTGACCTGAACAGTATTTGGTGGTGGAAGAGGAAAAATACCCATGAGGGTAGGATACTTGAAAAGGCCTGGCCCTACGCTCTCGTAGGGAGTAGGAATCTTATCCACATATGGAATTTTGTTCTTAGAAGAAGAAGTGAAAAAAGACAATTGATCGATAGTAATAATCTTTCCTTCATGCGGGAATTTCAAAACATGAAAGAGAGTGGATGGAACACATAGCATTGTTTGAGTCCAACTGCAACCGAGGAGAATATTATAATTGAGCTTAGCATCAACTACTTCAACTTCGACATCGATTGTCTTCCCTTCTAATGTGATCAGTAAACTAGCAACAACACCAAGAGGTTTAGACTCTCTTCCATCAAATTCTTCAAATGCATTGGGTGACGAGGTGAGAGCTAGAGAACCAATGGCTTTCCAACAAGTAGATGACAACACAGGTAGATGCACCCTTGTCCATGACTGCCCGGTGAATGTTCAAACCATTTATACCACCTTGAATGATGAATGCAATTTGGTGTGGGAGTTGCGGGATGAAATTCTCTAAATCGAAAGTAAGCAAGCTAGTATCGGCAAGATCAACCCCACCTATCACAAATAACAATGCTTTCCATTGTGATGGACAAATCTGAAGTAATTCTAATGTAGACATTGCAGATGGTGCTTAAGCCAAATCCTCAACAATACTGTAATGTTGAGCGGCATGGGTGTTAGGATTGTACGAAGACTTGCGGAGCACACCTTTGGAAGGTGGTCGCACAACGGATTCAGTACTAGGTTGTTTTATCTCAAGAGGGACAGAAATAGGTGGAGGAGGACCATCAGCGATCTCCTTCCTGATTTCCTGACGTGAACTAGAATAATCTTTCGATTGAGTAGTAATAGAAACGAGTGTAGAAACGTTCATCATAAAAACCTGAGAACCGAATGGGGTATAGGGCTGAGGTTTCTCTACCATCTGAGTTTTTTGAGTAGGAAAAGGTTCTTTAAGAATATCCGAATCTCCTTGAGTGCCTTTGAGCAATCGGCTCACTTCGAACCGTTGAGGGCAGTCTTTGGTGAAGTGCTCTTCGTCACAAATTAAACAAGGATACTTTGTGTTAGTATGAATCCTTTGTCGAAGTGTACGAAAAAGGACCACTTTAGCTACGCATAACTAATAGCCCTAACAACAAAGGTGGCTGCCAATATCTTCAGATCTGCGGTTAGTTGAACATAAAAGAGCTGCAAAAACCAGATCTATGCATGGAAAGAAATTAAGCAGAAAAAACAAGGGTTTGCTCCATATACCAATAGACAAGACAAGAACAATTTTTGAAAGAATTTTTATATTAATTGGGCACCTGGGAGGAAAACAAGAAGGCGTATCCAATTCTCCTCAGTGGGATGGGTTCTTGGAAGTCCTCGGCACTTCAGATCTAAGATTTCTCTCTCTTGTTGGTGTAGAAAACCCACACAAAGAATGGAACTCAAAGGGAGCTCACACAGCAAATGGTAGAAAAATGGGACCAAGTGTATAGATCCAGAGTGATCTAATAGGCAACAAAAGGTGAAGAATGATGGGAAGAACCCTCCTATTTATAACAAAATATTGGGTCATTCTAGATCTTGGTGCATGATTAAAATAATGTTAACCAAATCTAGATCCACCTTTTATGGAGTATTTTATTATATTTGTTGGAGGGAAAAGGTATTTGACTTGGGTCAAATCCCTTGATTAGTCAAAAATAAATAAATAAATGATTTATTTATCTTTTTAAGGAAGTCGTTGGAAGATAATCAAATAAATAATGATTTATTTAATTATTTAAGGAAGTGGTTGAAAGATAATCAAATAAATAATGATTTATTTAATTATTTGTGGGTGATTTGGTCATTTTTAACAAGGAATATTATCTGAATAAGATTTAAATAATTATTCCTAGAAAATAATAAGATAAATAAAGGTTTATCTAATTAATTTCTTTGTTTTTGGGTTAAACATGACTGGGAATAATAATTAAATTATGGTTTAATTAATTATTCCATGAGGAAAATCAAACAAATATAGGTTTGTTTAATATTTCCTTTTGGAGTTTCCTGTTTAGACCATAAACAACCTAATAAATGTGGTTTATTAAGTTATTTAACATAGTGAAGGAAATTTTACTTAGGGTAAAATTGGTCTTACATAGTGTACTTGGGTCCATCTAATGATAATAGGTTAGATGACCAAAAAATGGTGTAACAGATTGCCCCCCAGCGTGCGAGTGTCAGGAGCAAATCGTATGACCGAAGTACGTTGTAAGAACTCAATCACTAGACAACAAAAGGGAAGTCAAAGAGAGAAATGCAAGGTAGATAGTGTGCTGAAGAACTAGACCCTGAGGAGACGAGACTCGCAGGTGCAACAAGTCTCTTTTTATGAGAGGGTACCTGTGCTGAAGGCGGCGGGGGAGGCATACCTATGCCCGCCGTGACAAAGTACAAAAGAATAGTGTGTTCAGTAAACAAGGGACCGAACCATAGAGTACAGCTGGCATAATCAAGGGCCAGATAAAAATACAATGAAGAGTCTCACATACATGCTGTGCCTGGGATAACAGCCAGGACTAGTACAATAATATCTAGGTACATGAGATAAATACAACCCAAATGCCCCCACCAGCAAGCTGGGAAGAGCTCTAAAATCTGTTTGATACCTTTAAATCAAAGAGCGTGCAGAAGTGGCTAAGGCCAACATCATCAAATATGCGGGCGCATCGAAAGGCTGCAAGGAAGAGGTCATCAGGGCAGCCAGCAGGAGACTGCCTCTGAACTACCCCCCCCTCATGAGGGGTTAGACATCTCACATACACACCGGGAATCATCAGAGGCATTCAAAGCGTATCCTTTGAACCATCAAGTATACGGATGTCGGTCATGCTGAAAGGAGCTGGAGAAACAATCAAGTCAAAGGGAAATGAGAGATCCCTTTGCCTGATCCGAGGCACCGAATAAGAGTGGAAGCTGGAACCAAGGTACACCGCCCGCTAGACCTGGCTTCTGGAATGAATGAGCTGATGTCGACAGAAGGAGGCCCGCCTTAGGTGAGGCAATGAGAAATCCTCAACTAAGGCACGAGAGAATAGCAATAGAGCGACGGACAGACTGACACTAATGATGATGGCGGAAATGGGAAGGGTGGAGTGGCGAATGGACGACTTCCCTTGTTAGAGCACAAAGGGCATGAATGACATGGCAGCGACTGACACAATATCGAAAGGGACAGGGGACAGTGGGGCTGAAGGTCATGAGATGCGACACAAGAGAGGAACCAAGCAAAAAGAATGGAGATGGAGAACTGTAAGCGAGAATTACAAAGGGACTCGGGATAGACTCCATGAATGCGATGATGACTCAACTTGGATGCGCTAAACAAGGGCAACTTGATGGTGCTGCCACACAGTAAAGGCCCAATGGGGGACCATGAAAACATGAGTACAAGGTGGTAACTCATGACGAAAATCGACACGAACATGGACAAGTATGGAGGCGAAGTGGTGCCTCAATTACAAGTGTCGTAAGTGAGGAAATTCGATTTAAAGTGGAGGTGAAGTGGCCCTTCTTGGAAAAAATAGGTCCTGGCGAAGGATGAAAGTAAAAAAAATATGTTGCCTATCTAACAGAAAATAAAACACGCATCTCAGAAGGGAAATGCTAAGGGTAATATTTCTTAAGATAGAGTGCATTGCAAGGATTATGAAGAGGATTGCCTTCGAAGTCCTCTAAAAAGTATGCCCCCTTACCAAGACCCTTATTGATGACGTAAGGGCCTAGCCTTAATGAGTCGAACTTCCCGTGACCAAGGACATCATGGGCCTGGTCATATACTAGAACAAGGTCGCCTTCGTGAAAAGGACGAGGCTGGAATTTTTGGTCATATTGAGCTTTAGTGCATTTCTTGGCCGCTTCTATGGTTTGCAATGCAACACGATGGTCTTCAGAGGCACGCGCAAGCAGGATAATTCATTGTTCTAGAGGTTGGGTGTCAGGGAGAAGTTCAACAGCCAGATGAAGGGAAGGGACAACCTCCTCTCCAAAAACGAGGCGAGGAGGGTTATGGTTGAGGGGCATGGGTGCCCCCGAGCATGGTGTGGTCATGCCAAAATGTATTTAGAAAAAGGGGAATCTAAACACATTTGAATGATGTGGTGTGCCATTTGTTCTTGTTATGGTTATGCAGTTTGAGAAAGGAAATGGAGGATTACCAATCTCTTTTGGTACTGCATATAGGGATCAAATGGACTTTAAGTTTCTGAGTTGGCATACCTGGTGTCACTATCCCAAAAAGAGGATTTGGAGATAATGAACTGATGCTCTCTTAGAAAACCCATAGGTTGGTCAACAACAATGTCTAAGAGATTGGGTTGCTGATGGAAGATGAGGGAACGATAAGGGGTATCATCCCTAGAGTGATCTGAAGTGATATGGGACTCTAGAGGTTCTTCTAAATGTGGAAGAATACTGGGACTAAAGTCAACACGACCAGATACACTAGGAGAGTGGTGGAGAATTGCTTCTCTTGGTCTCTCAAATGTGGGTGCCCCCTTACCCAAACATTGGGTTTCAATGTAATGGCCACAAGGGGGATGTGGTGTGAACACCTGGGTTCGATGTAAGGGGGAATAGATAACGTCAGGGATGGGGATTTTTTCCATAATGTCGTCATCGCGATAGAAGATGGGGTGACTGGTGGAAGAAAGACCACCTGACGTGGTGAAGTGACCTGAATCATCATCATGAGAAGAGAGGTTCACATGCGCATCGTCACAAGGGGTGACCGAAGAGTAAGTAGATAAAGGATCTGCCGATGTTGAGCTTAAGATGATCGCTGAAGGAAGGTCAAGCGAAACAACAGGGGAGGATTCAGATGGAATGTTCCCCGAGGGTCTCATGGATGATGATAGGTAAAAAATGCTGGACGAAGGCTCCATCATCTCGACATCAGGAGGGGGAATGTCAATGGGAGCAGTCATATCTGGTAGTTCTGCTAAAGCAGAATGTGCAAATAGGGGAGAGGTGGAATCATTGCGCTGGGCCTCGAATTGGTGGACTGCGGCGATAGAGGTGCGGAAGTCCTCAAGGCGAGGACAAAGATGGGTGTAATGGCCATGGAGATCACACAAAGCACAGGGGTGGTTGGTGTGAATAGTCTTGGGGTTCTTGGCCGCGGTCACGGAAGGAACAGAGGCTTCTAGGACCGCGGACTCAGGGAACGTGACATTAACCATGGGCTTGAGATGAAGCAAGTCAGGACAGGTATGGGAGGCGTGACCGACAACATCACAAAAATCACACTGGATGGTATGCTTTGGAGGCTGAGGAGGAGCATGGTTTGTCGGGGCAGCCTTGTCCTTTGATGCCCCCTTGCGAGATTTGCCGTTATTAGCCGAAACGGTCGCAACAGGAGGTGATTCTTGTTGAGGTGACTGAGGCACAGATGCAGCAGGAGAAGTCGTGGGGACCGGTTGAACCGGGTTCAAATCAATATAAGGTTTGGGTTGACCAGGCGGGGTAGCTGCTGGAGGATCAAGGTACCAGACTGGTATGCCCAAGGTCAAGTTAGGGAGAGAGAGGGTGGCCATGACGGGGACAGAAAATACTCCGGGAGGGGGAGCCAGGAAAGGGATCTGCCCAGCAGGGAAATGACCAGGAGGGATGGCTTCGAGATGGTTAAGGCCTAGGGGAACCGATCCAGGAGGATAAAGGGGTTCAGAGATACCAGCTGTAGGGGGAGGGCCAGAAGGAGGAGGTCTGGATGGCTCAGATGAATAGCTAGGAGTGGGTTGCGGAGGGCGAGGGGGAGGTTGCGGACTAGCCGAGGCAGGCCATTTACGGGCAGCCTGAGACGATTGCATCATGCAAACATTCGATAAGATTGGATCAGTGATGGGAGGAGGAGGGAGATTAGGAAAAGTTCCAAGCAGGGAGGAATCTTTGTAAATGCCGGGGGAGACATTGGTCAAGGAATCGATGGTTTGCTTGTTGGCTACAGAAGAGATGGTCATCTCAGGTGAGATCTGAGATTTTGGCTCATTATATGTCAAATGGTCAATGGTGACTATATTTCTATTATGGGGGAAAGGCATCTTGTGAAAGACCGCGGATGGGACAACAGACATAGCATAGGTGTAGCTTCGCCCCAATAGAATGTTGTAGTCTAGCGGGGCGTCGATGACTTCGACGTCAACACAAACAGTCTTACCGGCGAGGGTGATAGGACAATTACGGAAAAGGCCAATGGGCTAGGAGGCGTGGCCATCCCACGCTCGAAGGGTGATCGTGGAAGGGGCCATCTCAGGGGATCCGAGTTGCTTCCAAACCGAAGCGGACATCACACAGGTGGATGCCCCCTCATCAATTATACACCGCGAAACGTTGGCGTTCCAGATTTTGACTGGGATTTGGAAGGCGACAGAAGCAGGAAGAGGGGGATGGTTTGATTGAGTGGCATCGAAAACAATCATTTGGTCATCAGCAGGATCTACAGCGCCCACGGCGTATAGTAGAGCCTTCTTTTTTGGGAAGGGCACGATCGGAGGGTTCCAGCAGGGAAATGCATGTAAAGAGATTGCGCCAAATCATCTACTATACTATATGAATGAGCAACACCGGTAAGCAAGAATATGTGTGGGTCCCTTAGGAATCTTGGTATGGACTCAAATTTGGGTTGATGGATATGTAAGGGGCCACTAGATGTCGAAAGAGGCTACATAGAACCTGAAGAAAGGCTCTGGGGCAGACCGAGAAGGAGGCTTGGGGTACCGGCGAGACCAGTTTGAAGGTGAAGGTCGATGGTCGGGGGAAGGATCGGAGAATCATAAGGATCCGGTAATCGGGAAACCAGCGGAAGGGGGAGAAGTACCGGGCCGCGGGTTGGGTAGCCACGAACTTGATGAGTAGGGAAAGGATCAAGAACACAAATTCTGGTTGGGTAGTGGCCACATTAGAGTGAGCAGGAGGGGAAGCGGGTCCGCGCAATGTGGGCTCGAGACTCCCACATCTGCCGCATCTGGGGTAAGAGGGGACAATCGTGGGTGTAATGACCATAAACACCGCAACACGAACAAGGCTTATTTGTGCGAAGCAGCCTGTCCGGCTTGGGCTGAGTGCCCTGTTGCTGGTTGGCAGTGTTAGCGTCCACACCAGGATTGGGTCCACGGGTACCAGGGGAAGATTGGTTTTGATTGCCTCTCCGCCTTCTTTGAGAAGAAGGGGAATTAGTCGCTCCTTGCTGTGCAAATACTTGCCCCGGAGGGGGTTGTAAGTGCTATTACGGGTGTGGAGGAGGCAAGGGAGATGGAAGCGCATATGCTGGAGGAGCTGGCACACCAGGCTGCGGATAAAGGTAATGGTTAGGTTGGGCAACATTGAGGTAAGCAGGAGGTTGGGCAAAAGGAGGAGGCATGCCGTATCCTGGATACATGCTACCGTGAGGGGGAAGAGTGCTAGAGGTGCTGGCCCCTCCCTGAGGGAGACCATAGCCCATAGGAGGTTGAGCGTATGGATGGGAAAGGGCTCCAACGATACCGTCGGCGGAATGAGATGCCCCCGGGGCGTTAGCACCACCGGGCCTGGGGAGGTCAAGAAGAACGGTATAAACATAACCAGATTGAGCATAGATCAGGTCATATTTCAAGGCTATTTGGAGGGCGGCTTCTTCAGTTTGAGGAAAGTGAGAGGTGACATCTTTGCCGATAGGAGCTAAGAGGGTGTGAAGGAACCAGTCCATGTAAACCCGATCTTCAAAAGGGGGGGCTCGACATAAGCTTCGTCTTCGTCGCCATTCCTGAACATGGGCGGAAAGGCAGGTCGAAGAGGTTTGCTTGAATGAAGTCAAGAGCTCCATGCCAGTATCGTATCGGAGAGGGAGCTGGAAATAAGATAAAAAGGCTTGGGCAAGAGTCACAAAGGTGGTATGGGAAGAGGTGGCTTGTTCAACATACCATTAAGAAGCTTCGCCGGTAAGCATGCGTTGGAACAAACGAAGATGGATGGAGTCATCAGTAATGGAATTGGACGAACACCACATGTGGAAAGATCGGACATGATTGGTTGGATCTTATCCAGCAAGGCCTTCGAACTTAGGGATTTCGGAGGGGAGCTTGGTTGGCATAGCAGGCCAACCAACATCATGGCAGATAGGGTCGTTGATCAACTGATTGAAATCGAGGAGGCTGAGGCCTGCAATGTACGGCAGCAAGGGTGTGGCCGAGGTAGTTCCTGTGGCGGTTCCGCTAGTGGCAGGTCCGGCATTAGGGCCTAGAGCACCACCAGCGTTAGGCCCTGGACTAGACATGGTGAAGGTGATAGGGGGAGAACCAGGAGGAGAAAGGGAACCCGATGAATCAAGAGTTGAGTCAGAGTGCGGACTCAAAGGAGGACTGGCTCGACGACGGTGGGTCGGAGCAGGTCGATCGACCGGAAACTGAGGGTGAAGGCCAAGAAGTCTCCGGGAGAGGCGCCTTGGGGGCGCAATGACGACAGGAAGAAGGAAATCGATAGGGGCAGAAAGGGACAGAATCAAGTGAGGTCAAGGGCAGAAAAGGTGCAGTGACAATTGATTTTAGAGTCTTTGCTAGGCGGTGTTAACCAGGCGCTTCTTCACTTAGGGTCAGTGTGTGGCATGCGTTAATTTTAATTTTTAAACCCTTTCCATTTTGAGAGCAAGAAAAAAGTGTGCTGCGTAAATGAAAATAAACCTACAGAGAATAGTATATAATGCTAAAATAACAGAAAATTAACAGTTACTTGTGCATCTATCTAACCCAAGAAGGCAGGTATCTCAAAACTCAGCTAAAAAAGGGAAAAAATCTAGGCAAAACACACGGACAAGAGGCCAATAGATCTAAGGTCAAAAAGGGACAGGGATCTAGAGGATAAGGCTACTGAAAAGAGGTGCAGATCACAGCCAAGAGACAGAGGCAAGGTGGCTGGAAAAAGGGAGGAAATCAGCAAAAAGTGGAAAGGACAGGGAGGAGGTCCTAAAGATAGGTCTAAACAAAACAACAAGAGGTGATTTGAAAGGAAGAGAGGCTGACTTAAAGGGATCTGAAAAGGAGGTAACAGATCTGGACAAGGCGGAGCTGAAACTCATAAAAATAGAGGCTGAAACAGCTAAAAACTCTTCCACAAAAAGTGGAGGGTACTGAAGCCTTAGGGGGCTAGGTTCTCTCTTAGATGAGCTAAAACAGATGAAAACTAGGTCAAAGCAGGCTGAAACAGAGGCTGGAAGACCCTGACAGAAGCTTCAACAAAACCCAGAAAAATTGCAGAAAAATCACTGAAAAAATGGCAGGTCGCAGGTTCTGACCTGTTTTCAGTGCAGGTCGCAGAAAAGGGGCAGAAAAGTGCGACCTGGAGGTCCAGGTCGCAGGTTATGGGCCAAAAAGTGCGACCCCCCGTTCTGGTTGTCTCGGCGGCAGATTTTCAGAAAAGTTGTCGTCTCAGTTGTGGCTGGTGTCGCTTACCTGTGCAATAGGGCCAGAAACACACGGAAGTTAGAAATTTTAATGTTTTAGAGTTTTATGTGAGAAAAAAAACATAAAAATAGGAAAAATAAACAACTGAAAAGAAACCCTAGGGTCTGAAGTAGCTGGATATGCAAGAATATGAAAAACGACAGTGGTCGTAAATTAAAACCCATGTGGAGTCGCCATTTGTTAGTATGAATCCTTTGTCGAATTGTACGAAAAAGGACCACTTTAGCTACGCATAACTAATAGCCCTAACAACAAAAGTGGCTGCCAATATCTTCAGATCTGCGGTTAGTTGAACATAAAAGAGCTGCAAAAACCAGATCTATGCATGGAAAGACATTAAGCATAAAAAACAAGGGTTTGCTCCATATACCAATAGACAAGACAAGAACAATTTTTGAAAGAATTTTTATATTAATTGGGCACCTGGGAGGAAAACAAGAAGGTGTATCCAATTCTCCTCAGTGGGATGGGTTCTTGGAAGTCCTCAGCACTTCAAATCTAATATTTCTCTCTCTTGTTGGTGTAGAAAACCCACACAAAGAATGGAACTCAAAGGGAGCTCACACAGCAAATGGTAGAAAAATGGGACCAAGTGTATAGACCCAGAGTGATCTAATAGGCAACAAAAGGTGAAGAATGGTAGGAAAAACCCTCCTATTTATAACAAAATATTGGGTCATTCTAGATCTTGGTGCATGGGTTAACCAGATCTAGATCCACTTTTTATGGAATATTTTATTATATTTGTTGGAGGAAAAGGTATTTGACTTGGGTCAAATCCCTTAATTTGTCAAAAATAAATAAATAAATGATTTATTTATCTTTTTAAGGAAGCGGTTAGAAGATAATCAAATAAATAATGATTTATTGAATTATTTAAGGAAGTGGTTGAAAGATAATTAAATAAATAATGATTTATTTAATTATTTGTGGGTGATTTGGTCATATTTAACAAGGAATATTATCTAAATAAGATTTAAATAATTATTTCTAGAAAATAATAAGATAAATAAAGGTTTATCTAATTAATTTCTTTGTTTTGGGTTAAACATGACTAGGAATAATAATTAAATTATGGTTTAATTAATTATTCCATGAGGAAAATCAAACAAATATAGGTTTATTTAATATTTCCTTTTGGGGTTTCCTGTTTGGACCATAAACAACCTAATAAATGTGGTTTATTAAGTTATTTAACATAGTGAAGGCAATTTTACTTAGGGTAAAATTGGTCTTACATGGTGTACTTGGGTCCATCTAATGATAATAGGTTAGATGACCAAAAAATGGTGTAACACTTCGGTTTGCGTTGAGAACTATCAGTAGAAAGAGGTTTCAAATAATCCTATTTCAGGGTATCAGCTTTGGCCTTACCTTTACCCTTATTCTTACCTTTAGAAGCATTATCTGTAGGATTGGCCTGAACGACATTCACTTCTGCGGGTTTGCCAAATTCAGATTTGGTTGGGAAGAAACATTATTGGAAGAAGTAGACATCTTCTTCCTAGAATTAGATGGAGACTTCTGAGGAGTCTGAGATATAGAACCAATAATACTTTCAATAGATGGAGTCGCAGGAGGTTTAGAAGTTCCAGGTCAAGGAGCATCAGGAAAGATATCATATAAAGCATCGGATTGAGAGTACACAAGAACAAGGTACTGAGCGTAAGCAATGGTTTGTTCCTCAGTTACACATGCCCCCATAGCGATGTCTTTGGTGATCTGATTAACAAAGGACGTAGTGAACCAATGAGTTAGAAGTTGATCAGGAATTTCAAATTTGATCATGTGATGATGTCGCCTCCACTCATGAATATGATCCGAGATATGAGTAGCTCGGTCCTGTTTCAATGAAGTGAGGAGGTGCTTCCCAGTCTCATAGTGGATCGGCAACTGGATATGTGTAAGGAATGCCATAACTAAGGAATTTAAATCTTTAAAAACTCCACGAGATAGCTCAATATACCACTTTGCAGCGACACCAATAAGAGTTCGCTGGAAAAGATAGAGTAGAAATAGAATCGTCAAACCAAGAGTTAGAGGAACACCACAAGTGGTAGGTCATAACATGCATTTGGGGGTATTCACTAGGTTTACCCTAAAATTTAGGATAATCACCAAGAATCTTGGTCGGAACTGGAGTCTATTACGGATTATGAAGAATGGGATAATTTGTCAACTTTGACACATCAGGTAATTCCAAAGTAGCAAGAAATGGTAATTGAGTATTAAAATTCAACGGAGGTCTTTGATAGGGACCCTTGTTTACATTCCACCCAGTCCAAGAAGGATTCTATCCCCATACATTCTGTCCCAAAAGATTCAAATCATAAGGATTAGAAGCAGGATAATTCGGTTGATACTGGGGCTGAGGACTAGGATATGGAGTCGAAGGAGACCACGAAGGTCCTTGCTGAACAGTATAAGGATTCTGTTGTGGAATGTAAGCATGTATTTGAGGTTGATGATACACAAGTGGATTTTGAGGGTAAGGAATCTGAGGCACGCTATATACCAGTTGATATGAAACTTGAGGGTATTAAGCACCCTATGGTTGATCAAGTTGACCTTGCGGAGCAGGTTGAGCAGGATTCTGACTAAGGTAAATAGGTATAACCGACTATAGAACCGAAGGAATCTACTGGTGGGCAGGTTGAAACGAATACTGAGCTGGTTAAATCGGCTGTTGAAAATACTGTTGGGGACCAACAGTTTGTCCTTGTGGGAAAGGTTGGCCTGATGGTTGTGATGGACCATATTGTCCCTGATAACCAGTTTGACCTAGAGAAGGACGAAAGGGTTGTCCTTGTTGCACAATATTTGGGCCATAATGAACGTGCGGCTGTGACTGAGGTGCAATAGGTTGCCCCTGTGATGGATAAGTTTTCCCCCCAGGACCAAAAGATGATCTTGGTTGATTCAAAGGTTGACCTGAAAGACCGGAGGGTTTTCCATGTTGGGCCAAAGGTTGACCTTGTGAAGGTTGGCCATGTGGACCGTATGGTTGTCCCTGTGGACCAAAAGCAGGGCCCTACTGAGCTAAAGGTTGTCCCGATGAGGGTTGTCTTTGGAAGCCAGAGGGTTACGCAGGAAGGGTAGGTCCCAAATGAGTAACAACCTGATAAGGATCATAAACATCCTGATAAGGATCAGTAGGAGGCAAATAGACCGGATTACCATACACATCATAATGGTGGAGATAGATATATACAGGATTACCAACAACAATATAGTGATGGAATCGAGGATTACCAAGAGCTTGAGACTACTGAGAACCCTGGGAACTCTGTTGTTGAATAGCCAACAGATATTTTTAAAAATTAATACTACCAGGAATCACTGGAGGAGTTGAAACTGAACTAGAAGCCACACAAACCATCAGTTGAACTAGAATAGATGTGACAGTAACTGACGAACCAGGAGTCGAAGGTGATAGCCCTAACAAAGGTAGGACCGAACTCTAAGGAGGATTTACTGTATTGTATTTCACAATGAAGGAAACACTAGACATGATCTTACTCAAGGATCTATATCCAAGCAGAAGTGAGACTGACATTGGAGAAGATTGGATAGAGGCATGAAATATATCTTCAGGAAAGAGATGATATTCTCCTATGGAAACAGGCATTCCTTCACAGCCAAAAGGACTGGAGGAATCCATATCTGAGTCCACCGTGAGATATTTGAAAAGAATACAAGGACTAGGAGGTACCGCAGCAACAACAAAAGGCGAACCTGACGTAAGAGGAGGAAAGTCTCCTTCTTCCCCAAAACTAGACCAAGCACTTGAAGGAGGCCAATTGAAATCAACTGGCTCGTCAAGCGGAGATCGAGTAGCAAGGGGTTGGATAGACGGAAGAATAGGCTGTGAGAACTCGACAGACCTAGTGGATTGAGGGGTTTCAAAAGAAACGTCTGGAAAAGAACCACCACTAGGAGGCAGTGAGGACAATGAAACCGGATGTTCTACCACTTTGAATGTATATCAGAACAGGAAGGAAAAGAGATAACTAATCAAAGGTGCCAAAACAAGAACCAAAGAAATCAATTAGGCCAAGTACTAAACTTTTAATAGGCGTGTGATTGTATTGAAACCAAGATTCATTGTTTCATGTTTTAAGAGTCAAGAAATAGGAAAAAGATGACTCTAGTCATTTTCAATTTGAAATGAGCGTGAAAGGACAAGTGCTCGATGATCTCTTCTCTTGTTTAAAGAGTCACAAAAATTTGAAATGACTTCTCAAGAATTCTAAGCAAGAGGGTGTACCAGGTTTCCTAGAACTGCCATATACACCTTGGTGATCAAATGAAACAGAAATGACCAAGGACTTGACGTACGTGTAGGTAGTCTCCCCGAAGGTTGTGTTTAGTGTATCACAGTTACAAGGTGGCAGACTCGGCTTCCTATGGATAAAAGGATTGCAACCTAGAGGGGTCTTCTTTTATATATGTGATGGTACGGGGAGCACAAGTCTGTAATAGCACTGTCTGAAGCCAACAGGCGAGCGACAACTACTATGTTTTAAGATGCCAGAACACGTCTCTAGCCTAGACCACTAGAAATATTACGTTAGGTTTCAATGTTGCCTTAGGTTAATTTAGTAATTTTTAAAGTTAATATTGAATTAGGTTTCATTTTCCAGGCCCTAACAAATTTGGAGCTCAAATTCCTAAATGAAAATTGTATGCAAATGAACATCATTTCAGTTCGATGAATGCTAGTTATAAGAAGGATAGAAATCTTTCAAACAACAACAAACAAAGAAGATATATGAAGAAAACTTCTAATGCCTCTAACGCAATAAATTGAAAACGAAATTCCTTCCTAGATGACAAAGGCTAATTATGCAAAGGAATGTTTCAACATTGATGCAAATAAAGAATGCAAAACATATTTTTTTATTTTTCAATGAAAAAGCACACAATGTACTAATTCAAATGGAAAACAAAATAAACACTAGTTTGAGTTTTGCGAATGTAGAGATTTAGAATTGAATGACTCAATCGAAGTGAAACAAACAAAAAACATTCAATCTAATGCGACAAACTTTCAATCAAATGGAGATAATTTCCCAAATCAACCCAACACAAGCAATGTAATCGATGCCTAGAGCACTAAGGGGAAAGATCAATCGATGAAACGAAAATACCATTCAACCAAAACACTCAAAAGGATCAAGGAAAACTCAGTGTAATGGTGCAAAAAGAAACGATTTTGATAACAATCAAAGAGACTTTCATTTCAAATAGAAGGCTCAGTGTACAAGAACGCTCAGAAACCCTAAGGCCTTTAAATGAAAATAACAGGAAAATGGACAAACAACTGAAAGAAAGAAGTCTACAGTAGTCAAAACAGTTCCAAAGGCTAAAACACACCCAAAAAATACCCAGAAGCAAGCACAATTGACCAGAAGACTCATTAAGGAGGTCAACCTGAAACCTACAGGGATTCGCGTGACTATAAGGCTATTATCCGTTCCATACAGGGGTTGGTGCGAGGGAAAAGAGAGAAACCTGTGCCAATCAGTGTGAATGTTCAGACAAAAACCACACCAAGCTAGATACCTATGGGAAAAAGAGGAAAAACAAAAACATAACGAGCAGAGGTCAACCTTGACACTCTGGAGCTGAATAGAGGATGGAAATTAAGTAAACAAACCAAAAAAGATAGAAAATGAAGTCAATAATTGAAACTGACCCAACAGGAAGAAACGACATACTAGCACTGATCCATAGTGGAGTCACCAATTTGTTATGTAGGTAAATCCTCTCTGTAGACAAATATGATCCCTCTAGCCCTAGGGTGGGTCTAGAAACAAAAGGACACGCTAAAGTGTTGCTTCCTAGTTAATGAATGAACAAGAGACATGGTAGATCGACCTACCTGGGATCCAATGATGTCGTCGTTGCAGAAAAAGTAGTAGCCTATCGCTCTTGCCTTGGAAAATCAAAATCCATTTGTTGTTACACTCGGATACCTGCACATAGAACAAGAAACAAGAACAACATACGACATCATAGTTTCACTCACAACTATTAACCAGTCAAAGAGGGCTAAAGCTATTGCATTACAAAAACATCATAACACAATAGTGGAACCAAATAGTAGTCATGTATCTATAAGTATAAAGAAGAGGTACAACCGATGCTTTGATGTCGCAATCTCCTCCAGTGGGGTTTAGCTGAATTGCGTCTCAGTACCTGTCAAGGGATTCAGACGGAATGAGGACATGGATTCAAGCTCTCCTCAACGTGATTCCTTCTATCTATCTTCTCTAGCCATTCAACTATAGTATCAGCTCTCCAAGCTCAGCTATTCAGCCGTTCAACTAGTTTGTACTAAGAGAGATAACTTCTTTTATAGAGTAAAAGGAGGAGGTTGGGATCCCTACAAAGGTGGGAGGGATTCCTATCCTTTAGGAGAGTTCCAAGGGAGGTGGAAACTACTAACTAAAGGAGGGAGTCTATGGTTGTTTTAGTTAAATCACTCCCAATGACTCATCCTCAAGGTGGTTGGAATAGAACCTCCACCTCTATTTTTAAAAAAAATTCCATAAAAAACTTGGCGCGGGTGCTTAACTAGGACAGAGCGCCAACTGGCATGGGCTCAGTGTTAATTTTCTAGCTCAGCGCGGGAGTGTAACTGGCTACTTGCGCCAAGGAAAAAACAAGGGTTTTTACAGTCCTACTCAGGGAATTGTCAACAAGAGGAATTTTACTCTCATGCAAAGGAATGCAGTGATGGTTTTTTCAAGGCATGACACTGCTTATTGGTCACAGAAATGACCCTCCAATGGACGAGATGGGGATTGCAAGGACAGTAACAAAATGCTGTGTAACAAAAAGTTACTTCAAATAAATGCAACTATTAAAGTAAGGGGCATAGGACCTATTTCTATAAAAAGGACATTCCATATAACCATCCTCATGAAAGACATGAAGATATAATTCATAAATCCTAGACTACAACAATTATGATGAAATTGATGTCATTCTCCAACATGTGTAAAAGATCATGAATATTTCACCAATGGCCAAGTAAGTATTATCTCATTCTGTATGTCTCCAACCTCTTAAAATATGTCTTCAGTTAATCAAGGAGAACAATAAACTCAATAGATAACGAAGAGATATGTGACATTGAAGTATCATTTGTTATAAGGTTTAGCATAAAAATAATTTAGGTTACTTTTATGTTCTTAGGATGGGCTTGCAGACTGTTAATATACTCTTGTTTCTAATTCATGATATCTAAGGTTTGTAAGCAGGACAATATCCCTAGAGAAAATGAAAGTTTGTAATCCACTCAAGGAAATTGAAACCTTAGTTAGAATTTATGTGAGGTATATTTATTTTGTACTTGTCAATAAGCATTGCAGCCATAAATATTAAGAGATATCACTTCAAAAGAAACACTACAAGGTTTTTAGAAGGAGCAACTTTAGGTATGTCTTTAATTATAAGATTTTCAAAACTAATTTTAATTTTTTTCTTGTATTACTAACTATATTATGTTTAAGGTTTTTAATCTAAAATATTATTGATAGGGTGATTAATCATTAGATTGAATATGATAAAGTTATATTATACTATATTGTTATTTATGAAACCCTAATCATTAGGGTTCACTGTGAATATCTAGCCTCTTGTTGCCAACGGTGTGTCAATAAAACCCTAATACAATTAGGTGTTTTTAATGAATTCTAGAAATCCTATTCTTTTGAAGTTAAGGGTTTTGATAGTGTAATGGAAGAAACCTTGGTCTTCTAGGGTTTACTGTTAACATGGAAGTTGAGGCATATCAGAGTTTTAGTCAAGAAATAAACACACATGAAACTGTAAAAACACAGTCAGTTCATTTATATAGGAATTCAGAGCATCTAAAGATGAATTTTGAGTAATATAGATAAACACCACTGCAATATGATTATAAGAGATGCAAATAGAATAGGAACACACCAAAAATCCTTCTGAATCCCAAGTTGGTTAAGTAGAAACTCTCTATATTAGCTGAAAACTAGTCAATTACAATAAGCACATTCTTTTGCAAAAAAATGTCCAACCCCTTGCACATTCAACTTATTGGTCTTTAATAGACAATTTAAAACATAATATGGTCTCATCTTAGGCTATATACATCTAATTTCTGACTTTTGACACCTTTCATAACTATAAGACATGGGATTTATTACAAAAAGACAACTAATCTACTAAACAGTCCTATTACAAATAGGATTCAAACTCCTTGTCACTATCCATAACAACCTTATCTAAATTAAATTACATAATTTGCCAAGTTTATCAACACATGGTCAAATCTAAATGATAGGCTTCAACTCTTCATGACCATATTGCTAACCTCCATCAAAATAGGAAACAATCCCCTGTTTTCTAGGCATAGGGGTCCTTTTCATTCTTGGAACATTCTGACCATCATGTACTCTTTATTTCATGGTCCTTAACTATTGGAAGTTGAATTAACACATTCCAAAACCCCTCCCTAGGCTCCATCTGTCCAAATCCATTTTCAAACTGTTCAAATGAGTTGCAATACACTGCGCTACGAAAACACAACAGTTTCGTAGCGCTTTTCGTAGTGCTGCCTTTTAACCTTTTTTTCTTCAAATTTTTGAATTATTTCCTCCAAAAATATCTTAATTGCATTTTAATACATCCTCCCTAGCAATTTCATTTCTTGATTCATTCTCTTACCCTTCAAAATTTTATAAAAAAAGAGCAAGAAAAGCTGCTATGGCAGTTTCGTAGCGCTTTTCTCTCTTTTTACACTGTATGCGCTACGAAACTGCTGAGTGAGCAGTTTTGTCAAAAATTTTCCAAAGTGTAAATTGTAATGTGCCAAAAACTCAAAATAAACCTAATTCATCATTTAAAAACCATATGAACTAAAAAACACAGTCATTCCAGCCTTCATGAGTTCCCTTCTTCAATTTCACTTGATTTAGCTATTGACTCTTCAATGACTATTATTTTAATACCTTTTCTCTTTAACTCATCTTGAATCAATTTCAGGTGTTGCTCCAAGTCCTCAAGTTGATCTTAAGTCTTCTGTTATTATCTCTCAAGTGAGAATTTATTACTATGACAAACTTGGCTTCCTTTATTGCTGGGATTGTCCATTTGAAAAACTACTCTGCACTACTTGGAGTTTCAGAAATAGAACCAGTTTGACCTTCCCACAGTGCCTTCATTATTTTAAACTCTGCTTTCTCAACACTATGCTTTCTAGCCCTCTTTCTCATCACAACAATTTCTTGGTTTTCCAATCTCAATTTTTCCTCAAGATGTTGAAACTTTGTCATTTCTTCTTTTCCCCTCTTTTTTCTGTTGGTCGTATGCTTCACTATAGGTGATGAGATATCAACAACTTCTTCAGGAGCTTTAGCTGTCTCAATAGATTTTTGAACTTCCTTGTTTCCTTCCTTGAGTTTCTTAGCATGCCTAGTTATAGGCTTTCTTTCTTGAAAGATGAAAGCTACATCTTCCCCCTCAAACTCAAGCTTCTTTGCAGACTTAGCCCTTTTCTGTTTATGCTCATATTCCACAATGAACTCAGCTTGAACAATGGGTGTCTCCTCTATGTCAATAGCATGAAGGATGTCATCTAAATTTCCCTTTTTTACTTGGTTTTCCTCTGTAGCAATTGTCTTTCCTTTTAATGCCACTACTTGGCTTCTTGTTACTCTTTTGATTCCCTGCTTACTGGCAGTTTGTTTCTATTTTTACTCTTTGACAATCTTTGACCTTTGTTTTGCAGATGAAGGATTTTGTGTATCAAGAATTTTTGTTTTCTCTGCCCTTTTCTCAATTTGTTTCCTTGGCTTCAGTTTTGCAAATTCCTTTGGTTTTGCAACCATAGGTTGACTAGGCTCTGTTGCTAGTGGTGATGGAACTCCTTTAGTTTTAGGGTTTCTTGCAGGAGTTAGAGTTTCCAACTCAAAACCATTTATAAACAAGAAAGATGACCAATCCCTACCTATTTTCTGAATTTCATTTAAAATCAATAACTTCATTAAACCATGATGAAACAAGGATGTTTCACTACCTTCATATTTTTCTTGTACCTTATCAACCATTTTTTCAAGACTCCTGTGCAGATAAAAAGGTAATTCGAGTGAAATCTTACCAGTGAAATGCAGAAGAAACTTGAAATGATATGTATAAACCTTATGATATCTTCCTTCACATGTAAAATACTTCTAAATGTTGAGTAGCAACTTTGTATAAGTGTCTTTGATTCAGCTTCTAGGGATAGCGTTATTAAGGTCCATGTCTGCATACTTAGGCTTCATGAACTCTTTACATTTCTCCATCTCAAATTTGAAACCTTTGAACCACATTTCTTGACCTCTTGGTATCTCTGTAACAGCAGTAATGACCTCTGGTGTAATTGACATACTTAGCATCCCAACCTTAATAGTTGTTCCATTGAAGTTCATGGCAAATTCCTTTGATACCTGTGTGTGACAGCCCTGCATTTTTTCACAAAACCGAAGGTAACCTACTCTTCTGAATGCTTCCATCACTGCTGGATCTTCAATTATTTCCTTCATGTCTTCAGGTTCATACCTTAAGCAATGTCCCCCTTTGTGAACTTTCTTTTCCTCTGCCATGATTTTCAGAAAACTTGTCAGCCTCGCTTGATGAATTGTATGAGCCTCGCTTGAATATATAAAACCAACAGCCTCACTTGATAAATTTTATATCAGCCTTGATTTAATAGGGATGTAGAAAACCTTTGTATGAAACAGCCACAGGTTTGGCTTGACACTTCAAAGCTCAGACATTTCGAATGGAGGCAAAAGGAAACAAGAATGATCAATTAGGAAAGATTTTGAAATTTAAAATGTCATCTCAGAACTAAATGATGCCTCATTCATAACCTATAATGACAATTATGACTGCAAACATGAATGTGTACATCGAATCTCATCATACCACTAACCTACCATTTCCCAATAGTTTCTGACACTTTTCAACTAAAATGACAAGATAGCTGAAAAACCACGCTTTCGTAGCGCCTGTAGTGTAATTTTACCTGTTTTCGCTACGAAACTATTAGCGCTTTCGTAGCGTAAATTGACCTTTTTCAATGGGTGGCACTACAAAAACAAGGTTTCTTGGCTAATTGAACAGTTTTGACATGAAACTTTAGGAAATGACCCACAAATGAAAATGATGGATATTTGACACGAAGGGACTTTTAAAGAAGACTTTATTTGAACCTAAGGATGGAATTTGAACTATAAAAATCTAACCTACCCTTGATCACATCCTAAAACTTCTTCTAAACCTAATTTTGAATCATGATCAAAGACAAACTTGACAAAATGATGTATTAAAAAAAAATAATAATAATTGGGTCATAACAGTGGCTCCACTTGGGATAGTGTGCCCCTGTGGTACACTAAGAACTAGTAGTTCCAGTGTTGCTATCTATTTTCTTGACCAAAACAGAAAAAATTTGAAATTGCCAAGCTTTCTCCTCAAGCTCTAATGGCCTTCACCTTGGGCTCAAGCTTGCTAATTTAGCTTTTCATTATTAGCAAAAAAACTCATAAAATGGAATATGTACAATGAAATGAATTATCAATAAGATTTTTAGGAAGAGTAATGCTTTAAAAACCTGCCATTGACAGGTCCTCCAGCATATGATTTTCCATCCATCTCCTACAGTATGTAAGTATTGTTTCCATGAAAAGCAGCTATCTTGAAAGGACCTTTCCACAAGTTCTCAAACTTACCATGTTTGCCTTTCTCTTCCATTCTGGCCTCCCATTTCAGCACTTCATCTTGAATTTGAAAACTTTCTTCCTTGATTTTATTATCAAATGTCCCCTTGATTTTGTTTTGAGATTGTTGATTACTGTTATAAACTTCATCCCTCTTCTCTTGCAGAGTTATTAGCTGATTGATTCTCCTCTGGACTACATTTGGTTCCTCTTCTAATCCTTGAATCAACTTCATAACGGGTACCCCTAGAGATGTAGGAAAAATGACCTCAGCCCCATATACCATCTCATATGGTTTGTGCATATCCTATCAACCCATAAGGCATACTTCAGTTTCAAATTCCAAGCCTTCTTATTCTCCTGCAACACCTTTTTAATGATCCTCACAATGCTCTTGTTAGAAGATTCAACAAGACCATTCCCTTGCGGATAGTATGTAGTAGAATGCCCAAGAGTAATATGATATTGATGATAGAAATTGATCAGCTTCTTAGACTTAAATGCCTGTGAATTATCATTTATAATCTTCATGGGGAAACCAAACCTAGACAAGATATTATTTTCCAAAAAATAAATAATAACGAAATCATTTTCTTCCCTAGTTGGGATTGCTTCAATCCATTTGGTGAAGTAATCAGTCGCTGTGAGAATCCAGTGATGTTGACCTAATGATGATGGATGAATCTCTCCGATAAAATCTAGCCCCCACTACTGAAATGGCACTTCCACATAGATACACATTAAAGGTAAAGGTACAAGCTTCTTCTTACCATAAAAAATATGGCATTCATGGTAGGTAGCAATCTTTTTGTATACATCCTTAAACATTGTATGCCAATAATACCCTACTCTAAGAATATTGTTGACTGTGGCCTTCCAATAATGGTGACCTCCACAATCCCCTTTGTGTAACTCTTCAATTACTTTATCAGCCTCCTCTTCCAGCAAACAATTCAGCAAAATACCACTGGTATCCTTCCAAAACAGATTTCTATCAAAAATGCAATATCTCAAGGATTTTAGCTTTACAAATCTTGCCTTAGAATTTGTTAGCTCAGCAGGTGCTTTATGATGTTGTAGGACAAAAACAATCTCCTTATACCAATCTGAAGTGATATATTTTTCTTCAATATGGAATAGCTCTTCTTCTTCATCTGAAATTTTTTATATTTCTGCAATTAAATTTATGTCAAGACAGTCAAAGTTTGATTGTGCCATCACCTTTGCTCAGCCTTGTCCTTTGACCAATTTTGTTGGCTTAATCTCTATATCATACTCTATCAATTTAGCAATCCATTTTTCCCTCTTACCATCAGGGTCGGCTTGAGTGAGGATGTCTTTCACAACAGTATAAGGAACAAAAGCCACAATATGAGAATGCAGAATATAAATTATGAAATATTTGATAGCCTTCACCAAGGAATAGGCTTGTTTATCTAAGATATTATACTTCAGCTCAGAGTTAGCTAATGTCCTACTAAAGAAGGGATAGGTTGCTCAATATCTTGTTGTCCCTTTTGCAACAAAAATCCAGCAATAGTACTTTCTGATTCGAAAGTAAAAACCAGAAATTCTTTTGAGAAATCGGACTGATTAATATCAGTGCTTGTGTGATTACCTTTTTTATCTTCTAAAATGAGTGCTTTGCTTCTGCTGTCCACTTAATGTCAACTCCCTTCTTCATCATCATTTTTATGTCCTTCACAATCTCAGCAAAATTAGGAATAAATCATCTTACAAAATTTACCTTTTTAAGGAAAGATTGAATCTCCTTCCTACTTCTTGGCAAATCCACCTTCTATATTGCATTGACCCTATTTGTATCAATCTTAATCCCATCTTTAGAAATTATGTGTCCAAGTAATTTACCTAATGTTAAAGAAAAAATACTTTTGGTGGGATTTAGAGATATGCCAAACCTTCTACACTTCAGCAGAATTCTTTCTAGGTGTTTCAAGTGATCCTCTTCCCTCTTTGAGAAAACTATTATATAATCAAGATAAACAACCGTGATATTTTCCTTCTCTTCATAAAAAGAAATTTCCATTTCCCTCTAAAAGGTATCTATTGCATTCATGAGACCAAATGGCATTTTGGAATACACAAAAGTGCCCCATGGTGTAGTAAAGGTTGTTTTTTCTTGTTCATCTGGATATACATGAAACTGATTATAACCTGAAAAACCGTCAAGCATAGACATCCTTTGAGAACCAACAATATTTTGCAAAATTTGGTCCATATTTGGGAGAGGATAATTGTCCTTCAGAGAGGCTTTATTCAAATTTCTGATGTCAATACATATTCTGATTTCTCTACTCTTCTTCCTAACTGGAACCAAGTTTGCAAGCCAATTTGAAAATCTGATTGGGACAATGATTTTGGCATCAAAGAGTTTTTTGACCTCCTTCTCAATCAATGGCATAAGAAGTGGGTTAATCCTCCTCAATTTCTGCTTGAAAGGCCTTTCAATTTATTTGATGGGAATAGTATGCTAAATAATAGTTGCGTCAAATTCTTTCAAATCGGCATAATTACAATAAAAAACATCTATGAATCTCTTCATCATTTCAATATACTTAAACTTCATATCAGCTAAAAGAAACTTTGAAAGTTTAATCATTTTGGGCATAGATATCGTACCAAGGTTACAACGCTCAACTTCTTCATCATCAGCTTGTATCTTAGGGGATTGAAAAACATCATTTTGATCAAAAAGTTTTTCAAGAGGTATGAGTCCCTTTGGTATGGAATTGTTCTTTAGTTGCACAACTTCAGAATTCCCTTTAGACTTAGCAAGCATATTTTGCTGATCTACTTGTATATTTTAAAACTCTTCTTTCAGCTCAATAAATTTCTTCACTTGTTGTTCATCCTCAAAAACTTGCCAATGAGTAATATTATCAGGGATAGATGGTCTATGGAAAATCTCAACCTCATATTTTTTTGTGGAATGCATGGGAATAATGAAAATACTTGCAGAGACAACAAGAGAATCAACAATGGAGTTTTATTCTCTAGTTTTGACCGTGAATGAATAAGATTGAAAGTTTTCCAACATGTCCAAAACTAAGTAACTATATGCCCTCATCCTTATATCCTTTGTTTGATAAACACCTTCAACTTGTTTAATGACTAATTCTGAATCTCCAAAAACAGAAATGTTTTGAGCATTCATTCTTTTCAAAACCTTTAAGCCCAAAATCAAGGATTCATACTTAGCCATGTTATTCGTGCAATCAAAGTTCAATTTATAGGAGAATAAATTACTTTCATTACTTTGAATTGTAATCCAAATCCTTGCTCCTACTCCTTCTCTTCCTGCTGATCCATCAAAATAAAAATTCCACCAACCTTCCACCTCCTTATCATTGATTTGTTGATCTTCTATTTGCTGATTTTCAGACTGCTGAATTTCAGAACTCTGATTTTCTGCTTTCTTCTCATCTTCTACTTAATTATTCAACTCATTGAAAATAATAGCAGATCCAAGTTCAATATCAAGAGCATAAATTGGAAAATTTTGGGGTTTGTCTTTACTACTCACCATGTAGGCCATTCTTGTCTCTCAATACAATCTTATTTTCTCATAAAAAACAAGAATGGTAGCATAAGTAAGGTCCATCTGCATTGTACCTTTAATTTTTACTGCCCATGACCTTGATAATAGCATACCAAAATTTGGTGGAATGTCTGCTACCATGATTTCCATGACCATAGTCTTAGTAGGAACTTGTGTTAGACCAACAACAACATCCTTAATTAAACCAATGCATTGAACTCTTTTCGAATCGAAAGAAAACAAGTCCTTATATGGTCTAGTTATCTCTAACCCCATTATTTCCATGATTACTTTGGGCATGAGATTGTGAGAGGCCCCTGAATCCAACATAGAATTATGCAATGTCATGTCATGTATGCTAAGGCTCACATAAAAAGGAGGCACCTCCTCATTATGTTCATATTTTAGTCTTGGACCCAAGTATATGGTTGGATGATCTTTTAGTACATTCAATATATCAGCAACTCCTGGTTGTGAATTTAACATTTTAAAAATCTTACTTCTATACTCATTGACCTTGAGAATCTCACTAAAAGGTACTGGAATTTTAATCTTAGAAATTTAATTTTCCAAACTAAAACCAAAAACAGATTTTTCAACTTCTTTGATAGGAGGAAGAGCTGGCATATATTTATTACCTTCAATGACCTTAGGAGCATATTTATTTCCATCAACAACCTTAGGTGTATCTTTCTTAGGCTATGTTTTTTTTGCAATGATGGGCACATTTCTATTTCTGAGATTGTATTGCTTTTGCATCTCAAAAATAGCATGTTGATATCCTTTAAGATAATCTGATGGTTCCTCTCCATGGTTACTTTGGTTTGATTCATCATGTTCCTCTTTAGTCAAGAAAATTCCAGAAATTTCTTCATCAAAACAGTGAATAGACTCTTCAGGAATTTCAGGTTCATCTTCTTCATCAACTAAGTTCTGATGGAAAGGAGGTCTCACTAGAGGATCAAGTTGCTAATTTCTATTTTCTCTAGGCCTCTGCTAATTCTGAGGTCTCCTAAACTGAGGGTTTATAAAATGAGGTTCATGTTGTGCAGGAGGGGCAAAGGTATTCCCAAGATCCAACCTATCCATCAAATTTTCCATTGTTTTCATCCTTGAATAAAAATTATCATCAAAAGTAGAGGTATAAGGTTTCTTTTCTTCTTTTAACTTAGTCTTACCCATTTTTTACTTTTTGGCTACTATCATGTTAACCTCCACCTTCACTGTATCATTTTTCATTTCAACAAGTGTAGGGGATTATCTCTATCTCAACAATATAGAAAAGTCATAATCAAAAGCTTCGACATATCTCATCTAAGTTAGGGCCTATGGAGGTTTTAAATGGGTAGGAATAGAGTTATAAACCTTATTAAACCTCTTTGAAAAGTTTTGAATAGTTTCATCAACAACTCTTCTTAAACTGTTATACTCAGTGAGGGCTTGTACTGGATTAGTTCTATGTCCCCATTTTCTCAAAAAGGTATCTTCAAACTCATTCCAATTATGAATACTTCTAGGAGTAAGGGCTTTGAACCACTTCCTAAATTCACTAGTAAAACTCTGAGCAAAAAATCTCAACCTAACATCTTCATGATCAACCTCCTCCCTATCTATAAAATCATTAAATTGGTCTACATGTTCCTCTACTGTAATCTCTTCATCACTTCCGCAAGTTTCAATTCTATTAGCATATTTTCTAGGGAGGTCATGTGAAACAGTTGGAAGAACAAGAGGGGCATAACTAGCAAGTGCAGCAGGTGGAGGGGGTACATTTTCAGCCATGGTAAAAGGGACTGTGGCAGCGTTTGGGATAGCAGCAGTAGAGGATGAAGAACTTTTATGAGGAGGATTGTTTGGTCTTTGTGGTCCACTAACAATTAAACTCCAATCAAGAAGAGGTAATCCATATTTACTTTGCAACAAGACTTCAAAAGCGTCAAGCTATTTCAACTTATTTAAAGACTCTCTTTACAAAAACAACTCAGAAGTAACAACTTCCTAAAATTCCTCTTTGTCTTCTTGTGTTACTAGGGTTGAGGTATCAATGCCTCTCTTATGCAAGTCTAAGATCATTTCGGTTAATTCTTTTTCACTTTCATACCTAAACAATATTTCCTAGATTTTATCATCAACTCTTTTATCTTCAGAACTTCTTAATATTTTAGAGGACAAGGATTTCAAATGTGATGGAGTAACTGATATTTCAGAAATTCTTTGACTACCTTTGGAAATAGTGTTTGGATTGTCCATGATGGTAGGTGGATTTGGGTCAGGATTACTCCTCGTGTATCTCCTTCTCAAAGCCACCTTTGATTAGATAAATTTTGAATGGAGTCACCAAGGTAGATGCAGCCTCGAAAAGCTTCCTAAGCTCCTACTACCTTCAGAAGTTCAGCTTCAAAATTTCAGGAAAATATAATCTTCAAACTCCTAGAAGACGCACCAAAATGTTATCACAAAATTGGATAGGATAGGCTGCTTGATCAGTCAACTTCATGTAACTATTTCAAACCTAATCTTTTCACTGAGGCTTAGCCTCCTCAACCTGAGAGGTATCTCTCAAGGGTTAATGATTTGGATAAAAATTTAGATGGATAACTCTATTTGGGGTAATAAATATATAAATGATAGATATAGGTTGAGAATCACATCAGTAAGTAACATTGGGCTTATAGAGTCAAAATAGTTTCAGTAAACCAATGAATCTACTTAACATGGAAGTTGAGGCATATCAGAGTTTTAGTCAAGAAATAAACACACATGAAACTATAAAAACATAGTCAATTCATTTATATAGGAAGTCAGAGCATATAAAGATGAATTCTAAGTAATATAGATAAACACCACTACAATAGTATAATAAGAGATGAAAATAGAATAGGAACACGCCAAAACTCCTTCTAAATCCCAATTTGGTTAAGTAGAAACTCTCTGTATTAGCTGAAAACCAGTCAATTACAATAAGCACAGTCTTTTGCCAAAAAATGTGCAACCCCTTGCACATTATACTTCTTGGTCTTTAATAGACAATTTACAACATAAGATGATCTCATCTTAGGCTAGATACATCGAATTTCTAACTCTTGACACCTTGAATAACTATAAGACATGGGATTTATTACAAAAAGACAACTAATCTACTAAACAATCCTATTACAAATAGGATTCAAACTCCTTGTCACTATCCATAACAACCTTATCTAAATTAAATTACGTCATTTTCCAAGTGTATCAACACATCGTCGAATATAAATGATAGGCTTCAACTCTTCATGACCATATTGCTGACCTCCATCAAAATAGGAAACCATCCCCTGTTTTTTAGGCATAGGGTCCTTTGCATTCTTGGAACATTTTGACCATCATGTACTCTTTATTTCATGGTCCTTAACTGTTGGAAGTTGAATTAACACATTCCAAAACTCCTCCCTAGGCTACAGCTATCCAAAACCATTTTCAAACTGTTCAAATGAGCTGCAATACACTGCGCTATGAAAACACAATAGTTTCCTAGCGCATTTCGTAGCACTGCCTTTTAACCATTTTTTCTTCAAATTTTTGACTTATTTCCTCCAAAATTTTCTTAATTTCCTTTTAATATATCCTCCCTAGCAATTTCAGTTCTTGATTCATTCTCTTACCCTTCAAAATTTTATAAAAAAGAGAAAGAAAAGATGCTACAACAGTTTCATAGTGTTTTTATCTCTTTTTACACTGTATGCGCTATGAAACTGCTGAGTGAGCAGTTTTGTCAAAAAAATTCCAAAGTGTAAATTGTAAATGTGCCAAAAACTCAAAATAAACCTGAAATTCATCATTTAAAAAACATATCAACTGAAAAAAATAGTCATTCCAGCCTTCATGAGGTCCCTTCTTCAATTTCACTTGATTTAGCTATTGAATCTTCAATGACTATTATTTTAATACCTCTACTCTTTAACTCATCTTGAATCAATTTCAGCTATTTCTCCAAGTCCTCCACTTGATCTTTAAGTCTTCTGTTATTAGCTCTCAAGTGAGTATTTATTACTCTAAAAAACTTGGCTTCCTTTATTGTTGGGACTGTCCATTTGAAAAACTGCTCCGCACTACTTGGAGTTTTGGAAATAGAACCAGATTGACCTTCCCACAGTGCCTTCATTATTTTAAACTCTTCATTCTCAACACTGTGATTTCTAGCCCTCTTTCTCATCACAACAATTTCTTGGTTTTCCAACCTCAATATTTCCTCAAGATATTGAAACTTTGTCATTTCTTCTTTTCCCCTCTTTGTTCTGCTAGCCGTATGCTTCACTATAGGTGATGAGAGATCAACAACTTCTTCAAGAGCTTTAGTTGTCTCAATATATTTTTAAACTTCCTTGTTGCCTTCCTTGAGTTTCTTAGCATGCCTAGTTATAGGCTTTATTGCTTGAAAGATGAAAGCTGCATCTTCCCCCTCAAACTCAATCTTCTTTGCAGACTTAGCCCTTTTCTATTTATGCTCATCTTCCCCAATGAACTCAACTTGAAAAATGGGTGTCTCCTCTATGTCAATAGCATGAAGAATTTCATCTAAAGTTCCCTTTGTTACTGGGTTTTCCTTTGTAGCAATTTTCTTTCCTTTTAATGCCACTTCTTGGCTTCTTGTTACTCTTTTGATTTCCTGCTTGCTGACAGCTTGTTTCTATTTTGCCTCTTTGACAATCTTTGACCTATGTTTTGCAGATGATGGATTTGGTGTATCAAGCATTTGTGTCTGCTCTGCCCTTTTCTCAATTTGTTTCCCTCGCTTCAGTTTTTCAAATTCCTTTGGTTTTGAAAACATAGGTTGACTAGGCCCTACTGCTGGTGGTGATGGAACTCCTTTAGTTTTAGGATTTCTTGCAGGAGTTAGAGTTTCCAACTCAAAACCTTTTATAAACAAGAAATATGACCAATCCTTGCCTATGTTCTAAAGTTCATCTAAAATTAATAACTTCATTAAACCATGTTGAAACAAGGATGTTTCACTACCTTAAAAATTTTCTTGTACCTTATCAACCATTTTTGCAAGACTCTTGTGCAGATAAAAAGGCAAATCGAGTGAAATCTTACCATTGAAATGAAGAAGCAACTTGAAACGATGTGTAAACCTTATGATATCTTCCTTCACATGTAAAATAATTCTGAATGTTGAGTAGCAGCTTTGAATGAGTGTCTTTGATGCAGCTTCTAGGGATAGCATTATTAAGGTCCATGTTTTCATACTCAGGCTTCATGAACTCTTTACATTTCTCCATATCAAATTTGAAACCTTTGAACCAAGTTTCTTGACCTCTTGGTATCTCTTTAACAACAGCAATGACCTTTGGTGTAATTTACATACTTAGCATCCGAACCTTAGTAGATGTTCGATTGAAGTTCAATGCAAATTCCTTTGATACCTGTGTGTGACAACCCTACAATTTTTCATAAAACCGAAGGCAACCTACTCTTCTGAATGCTTCCATCACTACTGGATCTTCAATTATTGCCTTCATGTCTTCAGGTTCATACCTTAAGTAGTGTCCCCCTCTGTGAACTTTCTTTTCCTTTTCCATGCTTTTCAGAAAACCTGTCAGCCTCACTTGATGAATTGTGTCAGCCTCGCTTGAATATATAAAACCAGCAGCCTCGCTTGATAAATTTTATATCGGCCTCGCTTGAATAGGGATGTAGAAAACCTTTGTATGAAACAACCACAGGTTTGGCTTGACACTTCAGAGCTCAGACATTTCGAATGGAGGCAAAAGGAAATAATAATGATCAATTAGGAAAGATTTTGAAATTTAAAATGCCATCTCATAACTGAATGATGCCTCATTCATAACCTATAATGACAATGATGATTGCAAAAATGGATGTGTACATCAAATGTCTTCATTACATGACTCATCATACCACTAACCTACCATTTCCCAACGGTTTCTGACACTTTTCAACTCAAATGACAAGACAGCTGAAAAACCGCGCTTCCGTAATGCCTACAGTGTAATTTTCCTTGTCTGCACTACGAAACTATTAGTGCTTTTGTAGCGCAAATCGACCTTTTTCTACGGGTGATGCTACAAAAACAATGCTTTTTGGCTAATTGAACATTTTTGACATGAAACTTTAGGAAATGACCCACAAATGAAAATAATGGATATTTGACATGAAGGGACTTTTAAAGAAGACTTTATTTGAACCTAAGGATGGACTTTGAACTATAAAAAACTAACATACTCTTGATCACATTCTAAGACTACTTCTAAACCCAATTTTGAATCATGATCAAAGACAAACTTGACACAATGATGTTTAAAAAAAAAATGTGTGTGATAACACTTGTATCTAGGATTTACATATAAAACCCTAGTAGATATTAATGAGGAATAGTAGTATGTTGTAGTTTTTAAAATATAGGGCTTGTGTGAAACCCTAGTAGAAATTGATATTCTAGGACATGATAATGAAACCCTATAAGTATATTGTTTTCATGATTTTGATAATGATATCTAGGGTTTACAAAAATCCCTATTAGAAGTTTAACATGTAAAAACATATTGTTGAAACCTTAGATGTATAATAATATTTTTATTTGATTGAATTATATATAAGATCTTCAGTTTCGAAGATGGAGTCTAGGGTTTATGACAAAACCCTAGCAAGAAGTTGAAGTCTAAAAAATAAAGATATGGCCCTTCTTGATAATGAACCTAACTAGGTTTAGTCGTTTGATGTCTAAATTCTAAATGCTTCCATTATTGTAACATGACTTTGATATAGTTAACTTCATGCTTCTATATGTTTATATTTGGTTGTACTTTCTATTAAAGTTTTCAGGTACATAAAATTCAAGATGATGAAGATGTTCGATAAGCATAATGAACGAATTTATATAAATAATAATCATGATGAACTTGATACCATAAGAAGGAATGAAGTTGTGAAATATTCTTTGATGTTATTGAAGAAGGAAGTGGTTGATCTCCCTAAATTGAGAGGGAGCATGGATAGAATAAATGGTATATCTCTCCAGTTGAGAGGGAGGGAATATTATGACAATCATGATGAATACCTTGAAGAAATAATGAAACCAAAGAATGAATGAAATAAATACATATACATGTTCATGTTTCATAAAGTTGAAAATATGAGGATGTATTTGGTTTTGTTAAAGAAAAGAAAGAAGAAAAAATCTTCTAAAAAATTATATATGAATAACTTGATGATGAAAGCAACATCAAGATGATTGAGGACCCAAGAGGTTTTTATTTACTTTTATATATATATGAAAGTTTATTGTTGATTGGGGTTTGTGTTTGTACAGGTAAATCTCTCCATTAAAATGTTTAACACTCTAGAAGCATGCTTATTCAAATGGATATATCTAACTTAGTTGATAGGAGAGATGAAGCATCTAATGGAAATATGCTTGGGAAGACATCTGGTCGACTTGTGTTTATGTTTAGATCTCAAAGAGGGTGGGTGGTGTTGGGCATGGAGCTACGACCTTTGATACACACCTAGATAACTGGGTTGGTGGTAGATATTAAAATCCTTGTGGTACTTAGAGTTTCCTAAAGCTTGAGTCCCCTTAGTCCCTCCCAGATTGAATACCCTAATCAAGTATCTGGTCCGCAACACTGTGTGTGCTAGAACTCTTCATAGTTCATATCATTTTGAGATATTCCATGTAATTGTATATGTATGTAATTATGAATACCTCCCTAGTTAAGAGTGATTTTAAAAGAATATAATAAGCTTCGGTCTTCATAATTTATATTTTATTAACTTATTAAAGAATGTATTTCAATACTGGGTCAATGATCTGTAGGTTAAGCCTACATTGAATGCCTTTAGGATCTCTGTTGAGTAAAATTCAAATTCATCATGTAAGAAACCCTTCTTGAGTTCATAAATGTCAAATTTTGTCTTTTAAAAACCTCCTCCATCAAGTCACCTTACAGGTCAGCCTAAAACTATTCTAAATTGGCTCAAATTACAGGAATAAACTACTATATATACCCTAGTGAACTTGATCTAGTGAGTGAAGTTGAAGAATTTTAGATAAGGATTACATAATCGAATTATTACAGGTCCAAAGCTTCAAAAGTGTAACTACAACACCGAGTTTCAAGGATTTAAATGTGACTATAGGTCTAAGTTTTAGGAGGTGATTATAGACCGAAATGTGACTACCGATCTAAGGTTTCAGAAGGTAATTATAGGACTGAAAGGAAACTCCAAAAAAAATTATGATTGCAAAATCATGGCTTCAGAGAAGGTGACTACAGGACCAAAGTATAAGTTATAGGACCAGGGCATCGTACTTCAGGACCAACATATGGAGTGTTTACAGAACGATGACACCATGTCATTACAGGAAATGAATGTGTTGTTTCTGAACAAGGTTGACTTGATGGATAGAAGGTGTTATTGGTCTAGGTAATAAGGGTCTTGGTCTATCTCAACTGGATTTGAATATACTGAAGGAAGAATTTTTGACTAGGTTTTCCCCTCCATAGGGGTTTTTCCTTGGTTGTGTGCCTATATCCTTTGTTATATTTTTGTGATATCAAGCATTGGAATTATTCTTAATGATACATATGTAAAAATTTGAAAGAATATATAATATGATAATGTCATAATATAAGAGGAATCAAATTAAAGAATCAAATTATATGAAGCACTAGATTTCTCAACATACCCCAGCGATCCTTTCATGCCTCTATAATGACGTCATGCATCCTACCATATTTTTTATTCCTTATATCATGAATGCTAACTTCTATATGCTGAAATGAAATAAATGAAGGAGGTTGTCTAAGTCATAATAAATATCTTTCACTTCCTCCTTCTTTGATTTCTTCTTTTCGAGTTCTTCTACTTCTTCGGTGATATGGGCTTCATTTCTCTCCTTTCTCTTCTTATTGTACTTATTAACTTTACGAAAAATTATTTTAAAATTACGATATTAATTACACTCATATCATTGGATTTTTGACATATTTATTCCCTTTTAAAACTTCTTTCGAGGTTAAAACTTCCCAAAATTTCATTTGTTCCTTGTCAATGTTTGATATTCTTGTGTTTGGTCATTTGACCCAACATCGTTCTTTGATTTAAATACAGATTCTTAAATTTTGCATGGTGGCCACATATCACTGAATGGAGTGGTTTCCTTATTCCCATATATGATTGACACAAAGTTTCCTCATTCATCAGGTAGTGCATTGAGGACAATGGTGGTCATCTCATGATCAGACATTAATTCTCCAAGTTCTTGTAGTTGGTCTCTAATTTCATATACCTTCATAAAATATTAATATATCCATTCTTCCCTTGATATTTTCATCATGTATATTTTGGTTCTCAAGGATACTATTTCTTCTGCAGTTCTCACAGAAAACAACTATGCCAATTTGTCATAGAACTCCTTTGCTCTATTCAATTTTTCAACATAAGGTATGACAGAATCTTTGATTGACTCTATGAGAATCCTTTCTGCGATTATCTCTCCTTTCATGTATTTTTATAGTGATTTAGATTTATCTTGATATGTTTTGGTGATGGATCCCTTTACATATTCAATAACTTCATTCTCCATGAGAATTAGACCAATTCTCTTCTTCCATGCAAGGTAGTTTGAGGTCCCAACCAATTTATTGTTATCCTTGTAGAATGAAGTCATTCGGTTTGAGGTTTGAGACATATAAATATATAATAATTACTTTTCAAGTGAAGATGCTCCTTGATGATGTCTTCAACTTGATGCTTTCTTGATGATGTTGAAAATAGAAGATGATTTCCTCCTTTATGATGTATTTCAAAGATGACAATACTTCTTTTTCCTGATGATAAGAGATTTTTTCTTCAAGTATAATTGAGATTTATTTAATGGGAGGAATATTACCTTGGTTTCATTGATGATGATGACAATGCTTTTTCTCTGTTCCTTTGGATGTAGAACTGCAGGGTTTTTGAGGTCTTCTTCTTATTTTGATGATGTATCCTTGTGATGTGACGTGTATTCTTCCTTGATGCTCTTAGTTCTCCTTGATGATATCATTGTGCTTGAACCTTGTATATCCTTCTCCAATGGATTTATCTTCAGGTTTCCTCTTCTTATTGTTGTAGTCACCTTAGCTCTGATACCATGTTGAGAAATATAGGGCAGCTAGATTAGGATGATGTCTCATGCTTTATTAACTGCTTGTGATGTTATTTTACTTAACTTGATGTACTTCATATTAACTTCTTATTTCAATTTATTATTATTTTTTTATTTATCATCAAACAACTACCAAACGATGAAGATCAATGAGACAAGAGGACACAAAATGTAGGTTGTTATCCAAGGCCAAAACGTCTCCTCTTGAGAGGAAAACTCACAAGAATTCTTCTCTTCTTATATAATATTCAAATGACAAATTCCAAGACCTGCGACCCTTATCAAAAACCCATCCAAGACAAGTAAAACCTATTCTTTGATCAACTTCCCTTCCACAAATTCAACGCTATTCAAAATTTCTCCAATACTTTAGATTTCGACCCTTTTCTAGAATTTTGACTTGCTGCATCAAGACTGCAATTTTAGCTTCCACTATAGAAACCCTAGTTAGCATATGTGAGGAAATAATTGTGAATATAGCCTCCTTTTTAATTCATTTTTTCAACTCTTTCTTCGTTAATAACTTGGCCTGCAATCTTGACTCTTTTGACAATTAATTTCGGCCTCCAATATGATTGCAATTTTTGGTCTTGTTGCTACAACAATTTCCCTAATTTTTTCGCACGTGTGAGATGGAGATGGCCCAAAAAAATCTCTAAATTCTTTGCTTTTCCTCCTTATTTTCTTCTCTTTCTTTTTTGGTTCTAGGTATTCTTCTCTTTGTAAATCAAACTTGACTAGATGCTTCTAAAGTGAGGTCGAATTATTCTTATTTATAGGCTTAACAAGGTGGTCGAATATCCCTTCGAGTTTGACTTGTTCTTTCATTTAGGTTGACTTTTTGTAGCAAGGTTATCTTGTCTTGAAGGTTCTTTTATGACTCAAATAAACTTCTCTTACATAATACAAGATTCCAAATAGGACCTTACATATATATATATATATATAACAATGACTCAATAAAATTCTTGACTCAATGACAAAACCTAAAAGCACACAATGGGTGCTTGACCTACTAAATAAAATAACCTTAAGCATGAAACCCATGCTACAAAAATAATAATGATAATTATTTTTCTATTTACATAAAATATAGAAAATCTTGATTACATTAGACATTATGAAGAATGAACTTAGTTACACATTTCAATAATCTGCATTGTCCATTGAGTAATTGTCTATGCCCCTCAAAATCTGACTACAATTAGCTCTATAATTGTCCTCAAGATATGACTGCACCATCCTTAACACTGATCCATCTACTATTGAAATGTTGTGGACTCTTGTATCAAGGGTAAGATCCATATGAAGAGTATCATGCAACTGTTTTTCTCTCTAATAGACCCTGCCCAAATCTCTGCAAGTTTAGAGCATGATCTAGTCATACTATTGTTGTTACTGATATCTATGTACTAATGTTGTAACTACTACAATAATGAGTATTATCTCCCCAAATACTGAAGCACTAGCTTCCATAGGGATTCTCTCTCTGAGACTAGACTCCCTCGGAATCCTGATCTCCCTATGGGAAATCTAGTGCTCCCTCCTAGCAACTCACAGTGTCCTCTTGCATTGGAAACTTGACTGCGTAGCACTGGGAATATGTTGAATTGAACTACAACTGAAATTCACTCTTCCTATTTCAATGCAACTATTTATGCAACTCTCTCTTGATCATATGACTACAACTAGTTCTTCTAACACTAAATCCTTCTACTGAATAAGGTGGGCCCCTGTCGCAATGATAATGATCCTATTTCAGCAACTGGAACTGATCAACCTAATATCCTTGTTGCAACTGTGCTAGATCTTGTCCATCTAGTGCAATGGAGTCTCATACTCCTCCACCACCTAGATCTGGTGCCCCACTACCTCATTTTGAGATTTATCCCTTACTGGTACATTTCCTCGATTTGCAACTCACACGTCATTCAAAAACTTTCTCCGTCAACTGGAAGACGATATGCTGCCTAGATCTGCATTTTGGCTAACTTGCACGACCTCTTATGGAAATATCATATGACCATATTAAAAAAATGCAAACATTATGAAATTTGGACACCTAATCCTCTAAGGGTTGGTGTGGAAGGCGAAGAGTCAAAAGGAGTCCAATAGACCCTATTTGTGGAATTCAAAGATCACTCCATTGTATGATAAATATGTATAATTGTGAGTAATAGAGAATCTAAAGTTTTATCTTTCTCATGTCTTTTTTGTTTACCGTGTTCACCATCATTGTGTTTAACATGATATCAGAGCCTAGGCTAGACCTGAGAATTTTCGTATTCTGTCAGCAATATTTTTGGCCTGTCAGCTATATTCAGTCCACCTAGGCGTTCTCTTGCATGCCGCCCTCTCTATCAATAAAATCTATGCCAATTTTTACACCAATATTTCTTACAGTTCTGAAATGAATGCAACTCAGAAATAGACTCGTCAGCCTCACGTCCCAATCATGCAAGGGCAGCATCAGCTAATTTCTTCGAGACAAGAACCCACATCGTTGAGAATGCATCGACATTCCTGACTTGTGTAATTATATGTGCATGCGTTAGAATTTGTTTTTATGTGTGATGAATGGAGAGGTTGAACAAAAATTAACTCTGTATGCATTATTCTTGGAAAACAAGCGTTTTATTTCTATGCGTTTTGAAGTCCATGAGTTCATTAGACAACTGGAATACTGTGGGTTTGTATCTGTTTGAAGGCTACTTCTTACAGTCGATTCCCTCTGCACTCTCCCTCATTCCACTATGGCATCAACCTCCAGTAGAAGCCTGCTATAGATTTTTCGTTACACCGAAATAATTGCAAGCTCTCGGCATGGGGACGCACCCTATATTTCATTGTAGTGGGATTCTGGTCGATCTTGCAGTTGGTTGACTCATACGCAGCCTCCCACTTGCAATCCCCTCCAAGATTCTCACAAGCTCCACGTTGTATCGGTGTTTCCAACTGTGTTGTCTCCCTCTCATTGCCCGCAGACACTATCACACGACCCTCAGTCAGTCATCCTCCCCCTCATGCGAGTTCATTCCTCCTCTCTTCTATCCTTTTCCCATTATGGTCGACACTTTCATCTAACACTCTACTTATAATAAATAAAGCGTAGAGAAGGGCTAGATTTTGGATTATAAAGAGCTCAGTTTTATTTAGATAACAAAGAGCCTGTTATGTGGCCATATGAATTGGCCTCTACTGTGAGTTCATGCCATTTTTTGTGTCAAATTAAATGAATATTTCACATGTATTGAAGTTATAGGAGCCTTGTGTTATTCTTGGCAAGCTATATCAGTTTCTCAAGAAATATAGTTCGTTCGTTTGACTATTCATTCCACCAGAGGAGGAAAATAAAGAACAAGCATGGAATCATCAAGCAAACTTAACACTTACTCAATGAGCCATCTATTTGACATGTTCACCTGTTGTTATTGTGCATTGAAATAATTTTGAAAACTGATAATTATTGTCCATCATGAGACCGTGAGACCGTGTGCACCTGTGAATGAAGTGTTTCATTGTTGGGTTGATTATACATTGAAGTTATTTTGTGAGCGTTATCTCTGCAGTTAGAACAATGTGTTACAATGTTGCTCCAGTGAGTTCATGCTTCTGTGATACGCAGAATTTTAAAAGCCCAATGAAATAAATAATGACCCCTCACTCCTTATGGAATGTAACATGTGGTGGAATTCTTCTCAAGTGCATGCTAGTGCACCGATTCCATGGTTTGGGGAAGATTTTTTATATTGTCGTGTTTTTGGAGGAATACACTCAATTGAAAGAAATATTTGGAATTATTTTGTTGCTTCACGTTGCAACACCTCGAGTGGCGAGTTCACAATCTTATGCCCTTTTGTCCTTCAATACCCTGATTTTCTGTGTTTTTTGGTGTTTGTGTCCATCTTCAATGAAGTGAGTTCTCTTCCTATTAATCCCTCTCCATCCAGTGGTAGCATAAGGTGCATTCCTAAGTTAAGTGAATATTTATTCATGCCCTAGTCAAAACATCTATATACATGAGCATTCAAGTCTCGTCCATAATATTGCAGAGTGATATTTTTACTCCTATCACTAATCATGGAACCCCATAAGTTAATGAATGATATTGGTGCACATTGTTCATAAGAATTAGGGACTATTTATATTCTTAAAATTTGCAGCCATTTGGTATTGTGTGAGATATATGCAAGTGGATTGTTATTAAAAATGGATCAAATTGATGATGCACTAAATTTATTGAATACCCTAATTCATTCCACTATTGATGAGATGGTAGAAATCAACAAATACACTCTCACTCATATTCAAATCTCTCTCCAAGATGCACAAGAAAAAAATGATTTTTTGAAACTTGAGTCACAGCTACAGCAAGACAAGATTCAACAAAAGTGTTGTCATTCTGAATTTGTTCAAAACATTGAGACAAACTCCCATCAACAACAAGAAATTGTTCAGATCACCGAGCCTTGTACAAGAGAAGATTTGAATGCAGAAGAAAAAATCCAGCTTGCACTTCCCAAGCCCATCATAAAACCTTGAGAAGAGCTTTTCCATAACAAGCACATAATAGGTCATGGATAGGATAAGGAGATGTACTTTCATATTCCGGACTACTCCAATCCCATAAAATTTCAAAGTGTTCGGTTTCTTCATGATAGCTCACCTTCAGTTGTTCTAGATTCCGCTCCTCTTCCATAACAACAACACCATATTGCAAAATGCCAACATTGTGACTGAGTTGGCCATATGAAATATCATTGTTTTGATCCTCACCCATGCAAGCATTGTAGTCAACACACTCATTATTCACACAGATGCTTCATAAACAAGCCTTCTGCAAAAACAAAGATTCATATTAGATGGATCGCTTCTTGGCAATGGGCATCAACAGCCAAGAATATGTTTCAGTCATATGTCAAAACTTTTTCTAGAGTATTGAACAATCTTGCAGTTAATTTTTCGCCATCATCTTACCTTATATCTGACAGGGAGGGGAATGATCGTCATATACAACCTTCAAAGACACATTAAGTGAGACTAAGCCACAACCTGCCATTCCAGATTCAAAGTTGTATCTAGAGACACAAAAGCCCATGAGAATGTCTTTGTTTGGTGGTCAACCTTAAACCATCTATGCGAGGTTGATATTCTTCCTCTTCAAAGAATTCGAGACATTTCCTCTAGCAGAAGACTTCGGCTTCTTGCCAATTTTGGTAGAGTTCTAGGAAATGCATCAAGAATTCCATAGTTGGTGGTCATCCTTAAACCATTGCAGGTTTTAGACCTCCCTTATTCCAGGATGAAGGTCTCCCTCTTCAAAATATGAGGACCACTTCTTCTATCATAAGACCTCAACTTCTTTCTAGATTTGGAAGAGTTATGGGAACTACACTAAGCGTTCTAGTGTTGGTGGTCATCCTTAAACCACCTCTTTATGAAAAAATTTCAGAGAGCTCATTCAGCCTAGCTTTGCCATGCATACTTTTCCATTTTGTATTAAATATCTCTCCTTGGACTCACACATATCCCTTCATATTAAGGGGGGAATGTTGGAGACCTAATCCTTTGAGGGTTAGTGTGGAAGGCGAAGAGTCAAAAGGAGTCCAAGAGACCCTGGAATATGGAATCCAAGGGTTACTCCATTGTATGATAAATATGTATAATTTTGAGTAATAAAGCATCTAATATTTTGTATTTCTCATGTCTTGTGTGTTTACCATGTTCACCATGGTTGTGTTTAAAAAATTCAATAAAACTGGAGACTGAATATACAAATATCCTTCTCCTTCCTACTCAACCACTATTCTGCTACTCTCACTCCCTTTTGGAATTTTCACTTCTACTAGCTGCTACTACCACATGTTGCAAAAAACATTTCACCAATATCTACTCAATGAACTTTCTAATCTTCTCACTGGAATTGATTCCTGAAAACACCATTACCTACTAGAACTTATAATAGGCAAATCAAAATTTTCCTCCCATCTGGATCTGGAAATCAAATTTCCTTCCTAATAATTCAAACTACCTGGCTGGTCTATGCGCGGATTTGGATATTTTTCCCAGAGACTCCCTTTGAAGCTACAAAATTTCTCCCTCATTGTCTCTATGCCTCTGATCTATCAAACTACCTCTAATACCATGTGAATTTTTTAACTCTATTACAATAATTGGAAATTTTTCTTCTAACTAATTAAAAATTATGCATAGTTTATTTGCTGCACAAAATAACGAATAAAATCACAATTTTAATTTTTACCATAAAAACACTATAGAAAATAAAATGTTGGACACTGATAAAAAGATAGCAAACATACAATAAAATTGACATAGTTATTTTTGGACAATTGTCCCCGAAAAAACCAGTGCAACAAATGAGGGTTTATTTTATTATGCATGAGTGAATAATATGAGTACAATCTATGGATGCCCATTAGGCAATCCATTCAAAAAATATCTGACTAGTAGAGAGAAAATTATCTCACTCCACAAGTAATACCAACACTGATCTGTTAAGAAAAATTGGTTGTCCAAACCCTTGCGCAGGCCTTTTGCATAGTCATTTCATTACCCCTCGCATGTGTGGCTTGTTAAACCTCTAATCAAGTTGTCCTTCTTGTCTCTACTACTGGAAGTGACTCTTCGGCCCTATGGCAATTTTTTCTGGCCTCTAGAAGTTGTCTCTACCTCCCTCTCAACTAATTAAAATTTCTCACTGAAGCTACTGCACAACCCCTATGTGAATTCACTGTGGAATACTTTTTCCTCTTAGGAACTAGAAAACTCCCTTCAGACTCATTATCTTTGTCTGTCATTGAATTTTCTTCCCCTCTGGCTTGAACTCCTCTTCCTTGCTTAGTTGTTGTTTTTGGATAGCTTGACCTGCCAAGGAAATCAATCTCTCAGTGCGTCTAGCTCCAAATCCATCAACCTCCTCTTATAATATCTTTTTGTTTCACAAAAGACCATGAATAAATCCTCATCAACGACTAAGATCATATTTAATTTTATCCATGTGATTTTCTAGAGAAATTTCACATCTCTCAATCAGTTCTTGTTAATTAATCACTTTTCCTAAGTTAGACTTAGGAAATATTTAATTATTTATTAATTAACTTAGTTAAGCTATCTCTAGTTGTTTTCTCTTGAAACTTTTATGGGTACTCGAGCACTTGTGTTTCTAAGCCTCTTTGACCAAAGTCAAGACTAGAACACCTATCTTATGCTACCCAACCATAAAAAAATAATAATTTCCTCGGTGTTATGTAACTTGATGATATACTAGTTCAATAGAGGGTGTAGAACAAATGTGAAGTAATAAATACATAAATAAAATAATAAAAAATCAAATTATTTAACCTAACTTCGAGACGAAGTTCCTTAACGAGGGGGAATATGTAATGCCCCGTAATAATAAATCAATAAAGAATAATAATAATAATAATAATAGAAGAAGAAGAAATAATATTAATATATAAAAAAATAAAAAAATACATAATAAAGAAATAATAATAATAGTAAATAAATAATAAGTAACGAATAAAAGATAATACTAACAATTAAACAAAATAACAAATAATAAATTGAAGTTTTGAATAGATATATTTAAAAATAAACTATAAAATTAGTAAGAATAAGTAAATTTAACAAAAGTAAAAAGGAATATAATAAGAAAGAGTTAAATTAAGAAAAATATTGAGTTATATAAAACTGAAGACAAATAAATAAAAGTTGGCATGTTAACACATGGATTGTGTGCATGCATATCCCTTTCCAATCCCTTTTCATTTTTTGAACATTTTTTTCTATTTAATGGCAGAAAATGGAGAAGATAAGAATTCATTCATTTAGGAATATAATGTTGAGAGACAAATGAGTCCTTGGTAGCGGTGGTTGATTGAGGACTCACGAGTGGTGAGTTGTAGAAATAATTTGTGCAATTGCGCCTATGGTTGGGTGAAGAGTTGTCTGTAAATATTTGGTGTAGTCAACAGGATTCAAGTTGCACGATGACTCCATAATCGACAATAAGACACAACTTCGATCTACATGTAAGTATTCCTTGCTTGTGGTTTTCAAAAATTCTATGTTGAACCAATGATTATTTTGTGTCAATTATTAATTACACTATTTGATGTAATTAGTTTGTATATTTTAATTATGGGTCATTACACCCCTACAACCCACACGCACGTCCCCTAAATAGTAAAACATTTATACTGGTGAGAGAGAATTTTCTAAATGAAGGGAGATCAAGATTTTTTTGCATTGAGTACTTATTAGCCCATACATAGTTAACCATTTTAATTCATTTAAGAATTGTTTAGTGTCATTCATAATGAACATCACTTTATTTTCTACAATAAAAGAATAAATATTATTAAAAATAATAGATCCTCTCACAAAATGAAGTATCCAAGAAAAAATCTTGGTGCAAATGAGTGACGATGGCCATCACTTTATTTATAGATATAAAAGTAAAAATCAGATAAGAAAAAATTAAAACATTTAATCTTGGATCAAAATAATTTAATCACGAGGATAAGAAATACTTGATTGAATGTATTCATATCTCGGCTAATTAGAAAGCATGAAATGGTCACACAAGCGTAATGGCATGCATGAATTTAAAAAATATATGATATTGTAACTCGTACCCAACATTAAATATACCTAAATACATAGTGAGTTTGTGTTCTTCTTATATACAACTTGGATCTTTTCTGAATATACATATAGAAATGATATGGCATGGATTTATATAATACCCATATTAGGTTCAACTTCAATAGACGTTATTTAGAATGAGTCTCAAGTCATATACTATGAAAAATGATATATGATGCAAAAGAAATATATATATATATATATATATATATATATATATATATATATATATATATGAATATGAATATGAATATGAATATGAATATGAATATGATAGACAAAACAATTTTCACAACTACTTTATCTGTCCTACAACTCCTCTAATTGCACTACAACTATTCTCATATGCAATTAGAGTTGATATATGTTCTACAACCCCTCTGATTTGAACCCATATAAAATTCGAAACCTTATAAAATTGCATAAAGGTTTAGGCATGGAAATAGATTCTTGCGTTATTCATGATTATATGGGGATTATATATCTCAAAAAATGCAATGATCACACATCCACTCATCATAGTCTTCAATGTCTCGATATATCATGGGTAACACATCTTGAAGGTTTCTATGGTGTATGGTGCTTTTTCAGAGAAGTATGACATAAAGGAGAGATGTGTCAATCTCAAATGCTTCCTTCTATAATATGTATAAGGGACCTCACTATAATTTTTTTCAATGCAAACTTATTGTAGCACTACCATACCAAATCATTGCATACATGCATTACTGTTGAAACAAGGTTTCAAGAAAATTGAGAGCTAAAACATGTAGTTTTATAATCTTTACTTCGATAGATATTAAGGACAATCTATATGATGCTTGGAGATGGAATGTTCCAAGAATATCAAAAGGACAATCGAAAAGCTTGATCGTTGATAACTTTATAATTGAATAAGAGATTTTATTCGGTTTATTATGATATTCAATATGAACATTTTATTAATTTTAAATCATATCAACATTAGTTTGAAACTAAAATTTCAGATGTGTACTATTCACTTATTTCCATTTCTATTTATATACCATTAAAACCTACAAAACTGGGTAATTATTATGTATTCCAAAGTCAGAATTTTGTGCATATCTTATTATTGCTCTCATTCATATTGAGATTTTTCAACATTGGTAATATGGCTTAAAAAGGGTTAAAATGAGATGGATAAATCTCGTATAATAACAGGGCTACAAGGTAGCTACTACCTGCCGCCTAGTTTAAATATAGTAATGTTGCAATGTGATCTTAAAAATGTTTATGGGTAGCTATTACATGTTGCTTAATGTAAGTATAAAGATGCTGCAATTTGACTTTGAGCATGTTTGTGAAGATTTGCTTTGTAATAAAGTATAGTTAAATTAAATTAGAAATAATTGGAAAATGTGTATGTTACTTTGTAAGAAAGTTGATTTCAAAGTTGTATATATATATATATATATATATATATATATATATATATATATATATATATATATATATATATATATATATATATATTTGTGTGTAAATCAATGTCAATTTCTATAATTTAAAATGAAGTTGTTTATTATTATTATTATTATTAAATACAATTATAATTTAGTTAATTTGTATATTTTTGATGATATAGAATATATCATAAAGTATGTCTTTTAAATATTATTCCGAATTGATAATATCAAATAACAATGTTAGATTAAAGCAAAAAATTTAAAAATTTGGAAAACAAATAATTAAATATAAATTTGTTAGATTAATTTTTTATTAAATGTTAAATGTGTTAAATATTTATCCTTGAATTCTACTTCCATGTGACGACAAAGAAAAATAAATAAACATAAATATGCATTTTTAAAAAAATAAATTTTAATTTTAAAAAATAAACACATTTACAAATTATTTTATTATATCATTTTTTAAAAAATATAGAGAAATTTAATCTAGATTATGTTTATATTTATGAAAATTTTAAGTAATTTAGATGAAATAAAAATATCCTTAGCTAGTTAATTGAAAGATAATTCCAAATACATTATAGATCACAAATGAAACAATGAAAAATTTAAGTGGGTTGTTTCACAATATTTGAATAAGGGAAAGATATTTCTTTATTGGTATTATATATAAAAATAAATGAGAATTTAAATTTTTAAAAGAAATAAAGATATTATTAACCACTAGATGGAAAGATAATTCCAAGTTATTTTGAACCCTACCTCAAGAATAAAACAATGAAAAATTCAAGTGAGTTGGTTTCAAGCTATTTTAGCAAATGCAAGACATTTCTTTATTCAAAGGGGTTATTTGGTGTATAAATATGGAAATAAATAATAGATAATAGAGATGGAGATGCTATCAATTTTGGATATTTAGACATGGAATCTAAACGATAATGATTTGGAAAATGATTTTTATTCGAGATATGATAATTTATTAGTAGTTAGTAATTGAATAAAATTGAAAATGTTTATTTAAAGATTCCTTAATTCACGTTGAAAGTTAAAGATAAAATATAAAATAAATAAGGGGAGAAATAATTTATGTTGTATATATGATTTAGATTTATTTAGTAATGGGACAACATAGGCGAACTAACCTACTTAAGTTCTGCAGTGGGAATTTAGTTGATACTAGAATAGGCATAGAAGCCTTAAAAATTGCCAAATTTAGCAGTGGAGGGTGGGTGGGCAGGAAGTTGTTTGTGTGGGAAATCGTATGGGCATGGGCCGAAAAAGTGGCGAATAGAAATAAATATGACAAATGTTGAGCCTAGACAATTCCATATTTCAAGCATGAGTGAGATAAGTGGGTTACTAATATTCCAAGATTAAGTGATAATCAAACTATAACTAAATGTTTTTCTAGGTCTTATTCTACAAGTAACTACAACTCTCATATGCTGAGCTTGTTTAGCTTCTAGCTGAGTTTTTTATTGTTTCTTCTTAAGATTTTTCATGCCGCTCAAGAACGGAGTCTGCCAAGAGTATTCTTCACACACTTTGACTCTGACAAAAGAGGTCAAGAAATTAACCCATTTCTTTTGATCATCTGGTTCCTATATATTGTCAGAATAAGATGTGTCACTTGCTAAGTACATAGGTCTAGACCAAAATTTAAGAATTCTATCAAAACAAAAATACAGTAGTGACTGAATTCAAAGTAATTTCAGGGACAAAAAAATAAAATTTGTATGGTGAGATCAACCCAATTATCCTATGATCCTATATTCATTTCAGATTTGTAAGAGATAAATAAGTTATATTTAAATTTATTTTCATTGATGTAAATATATAAAATAAGTATCCATGCAACTGGATTTGTAAGAAATGAATAGATAAAATATTTACTCATTAACGGAAACATATGAAATAAGCGTCCATAAACCAGCTTAAGCTAAACGCAGATAGCAGTTAAAGTAGTAGAGAAATATTAATTAATTAAAACATAATAACAATATGCAATTACTTAGAATATAATAATGGTAAGATTATTAACCTGAAGGGATCACCTGAGCTAAACTATGTTGAGTTTGTACAAATAACTAGATTATTAGAAAATAATATAGTTAACAACTGAAAAACGTTATTGGACCATATGTCATCTCAACAGATTTAAACAAATTTGAAATTGAATTACAAACTCAAGGAGAGTTCAAATTAAGATAATTTAATAGGAGAAATAGCTAATAATCTCATGGATGTCACAGTTAAACTAAGACAAAATGTTAGTGGTATTGAAAAAGCTGAAAAGAAAATAACTATGTCAAAACTATTTATAATTATTATAAATAAATTAGAGTATTTTGATGCTAACAATTATGTCAAAATTATTAAAACAGTTCTAAATGAATTAGACATTTTATATTTTGAACACATGGTAGCATTTGGTTTCAAGCAAATTTTGGGATAAAAAATAAACATATTATTATGGCACAAGATTTTTTATCATTTGCATTATAACTGCATTCAAGAGATCTGTGAACAGGTCTATAATATTTATATATTTAATGTCAAACTGTAAAGACAGATTCTGTTTGTTAAAGATATATGCACTAAGTTTCAAAATACATATAATAAGTCTAAAAGTCTTTGTAAACAGCTAGAGGAAAGATAATAAATATAACTAGTAATTTTTGTTTCTAATATTTCTTTGGAAAAAACTGGGGTGTCATATGTGCATTTGTATGCTTTTTTGTTCTGGCAAAATTTTGCAGACATGCTGGACTTTGAGTGAGGAGGATCCCATTAGCAAAGTCTGGTACAAAAATTGTGAAAAATATTGGAGTGATTTCTAGACTACGATGTGTTCTTGTTGTAGCTAATGCATGTAGGTGTGCTGGGGCTGCAAAGAACAAGGAAAAATTAGTACAAATTTTGGTACTTTCGATAACATATTTTAAAATGCATATATCTAATGTTTACTAGAAAGATGAAGGGTAATTAGAAGAGTACCTGGCTTTGGTAGGGCTTGCATTGTTGTCAATAGATTGGATCTTGTTGCCTTCATTGATTGTAAATGTACCATATATTTTGAAATCTCGTAGCACATACATGGTTGCTTGTTTCTTTTGAACATAATCTTGAAAAGACATTTGTGCCACGCTGGGAAGTAACTGTTTCAAGATCAATTTGTTTCTAATGCAACACTAGAATCTTTTGTTGTTAGACCTGAATATGCAATTAAGACACTGTGAATAGAAGAAGGAACAATTTCTATTGCAATTAAGGCAATTAATTTTTGTCTTGTCTAACATTGTACATGCTAGTATTGGCGAATTGCATCCAAGACAAACAGGTTCAAATGGTGTAGAGTAAATGCTTGCAGTTGTCGATGTTCCTTTTATCTGTTCATACAGGAGGATAAAAAAATATTATTAAATCATTTTTCTAAACATAACATTTAAACAATTTTACAATGATAATTTAATCAAAATCATTATTAAATAAAATTTTAAAGAAATCAATTATAAAAAACAAAAAAACAATTTGAAAATGGAAACAAATTTTAATATATATAAATTAATTGGTGACAAACAAATTTTAATATATATAACTTAATTGGTGACTCCCATGCATTGTAGCTAATGACAAATGGAAAAATATTTTGTATTCAAATAGATTTTTCCTTATCTCTATCGACATGCACTGATTAACACAAGTGGTATATGTTTAAATGGAAAGAAATGGAAAAACAATTGCATATGGAAAAGTAGGGGTATTCTTTCATGTGTACTTACAGAGAATATTGGAGGGCTCAATTTTCCAAGCTCTTCCACTGCTTTTGCATTCAATTTTTTGATGAATGTAGATTGCGTTGTTCGAAGCATTCTCTCCTTTATTTCTTTCCTGTTTGTTATGTTTTTGAACAACATAAATGGAAAATTTTGCTTTTGCAATTCTTGTTCAAGTTCATTGTAGAGTGGTGCAAATGTTTCAAATAGCTGCAACTACAATAGAAGACAAAAGGCTAAGTTTTTTTTTCAAAGAGAATTGAAATGTAGGATGGAACTAGGAATATAAAAGCAATGCAAAGGAATTTATGTTACCGTTGCTCTATTGTCATTGAAATTTCCATCTTTAATTTGCAATGTATATTGCAAACCAATTTTCCGTGCAGCTGTGACAATTGCAGCAATTGTTCCAATTGGATATGTTTCTTTGTTTTCTGTAAGGTGTTTTATTTTTGTATCTGGAAAGAATTTGTACTCTTTACAAATTGGTGGTATTTTTTGTACAGTACTTGATTCAGTTAGCAGTAGAATCTAGTCACAATTGCCACGGTCATAATTTGTTTTGGGAAAGATTTTAAAATTTGTAATTGATATTGATTTTCCTGGTGATATTTTTTCTTCATGTTCTTAAATGAGCTCAGTGGGTATGGAAAATGTGATTGTCATGATTCCTTCAGCATCTGTCAAATCTGCACGTATTATTTGTCGTGCTTTGTGGACTTTATCAAGATATGTGCTATAAATGACCATAACATCTCCATTGAACATTTTTCCAGTCTTGCGGATGTTTAGTTCTTCAATTGTAATTGGGAGTAAAGAAGATGCATTTGATATGTGTATAGATGATGTTGATGTGGTAAAATATACAGTTATAAGTAAAATACGATGCTGATCAATATAAATTCCATGTCAAGGGGAGCTGTAAAAATTTCTTTCAAAATTACTTACTTGTTTGATTTAGTTGGAGGCGATGTTTGTTGTTGTTTCTCTAGTGTAGCTTGATCTTCAGAGCTGCAAGAATTTGAAGATGCAACATGATTGAACAATGAGCTTGAAGAAATTTTAATTACTAAGAAATTCTAACACTACAGAAATGTGTAAATCCATGTGATACAGATGCAAAAATTTCATAAATTTAAAGGATGCTATAAAACTATAAAACTTCAAACTAGAAATTATTGGTCGTAGTGACAATTCCTGTGGATTCAAATTCGGCAGCTCTATTTCAGTTTTTTGTAATTGGTAGCCAATACTGTCAAGACTATCTGTGCCAGGTATGGAACAGATGGCGTTGTCTTGCAGTTCAAGAGACGATGTTGGTGCATGGAATGTGTCAATGTTTCTAGCTTCGCCTTTATATTTAGAAAGGAGCCCTTCATTGTGAAACAATTCTTGGAAGAGGATTTGGCATTCAACCCTCTTCCTGTATCAAAACTATTCCTGAAATAAGGAAAGATTTATCTGTCTTGTGTTTGATGGAAGGGGTAGGCGGGTGAAATAAAGGAGCCCGAGGTCGAAGTCCGTTACTACATTGGTATAGGTCGTGCAGATAGAAAGCAGCATTAGTATAGGCTGAGGCCAGTAAGAAGGAGCTGTTAGTATGGATGTTGTGTATTCGGATGGGGTTGGGTCGTGAGATCGACCATGAATATTTATTTTTGCTTAATTACACTTTACTTACATGCATCCCTAGCGTCAAGTAGATTTGATCGGATAAGCTGGCTAGTGAACCATGGTGTTTCTTTCCCAATGGAAATAGAAGAAAAAGATGGTAATAGATACCAGGCCAAGAAATTTTTACTATTTAGTGATCCCAGCATGTTTTCAATGGAACCAGCACCGCACATACCATTCCTTACCGCTGAGCTTTTATTTGCCAATGCATTGTTTTTTCATATTTATATTTTACTTTTTGAATATAAATATTTTTTAATATAAACAGTTTTTCTTATGGACAAAAAAAAATCCAAATTTGATTTATTTAATTAAAACAAGCATCAAATAGGAAAATTGAGACAACGTACCTGTGTATCAAAAAGAATCAATAGTAGTTGCTGAAAAGACAAGATAATCCTGTAGAATTCTAAATAGTATTTGAAATTATGTGATTTTAAAATAAATAGTTTCTAACATGGATCACTGAAAATCCTAGTTAACAAGATTTAATGGGTAATGGGCGCTACTGCAAAAGTGGGATGAGCAAGAATACAATGGAGAAATTTTTTTAAGCATGGGTTCAAACTTTGCTATATGAAATAATGTTACATTAATGGTGAAAATACGAGAAAGACATAGTCAATAAAAAAAATTAAATTCATCTGAGGCATTTCCCCAATTGCTTAATCAAATTTCATCATTCTTAGTTCAACAAGCATCTTTGATTTTCCCAAGGTGTACACTGAATCAGGTACAACTTCTCGATATTCAGGTGCAAGAAAATGGCAACCATGAAGAAAAGAAAAGGCAAAGCCAATATTCAGGTAAATGGATACAGGTAGCATGAAGAAACCAAAGGCAACCTTAAGCAAGTTTCAAAAATATATTGATGCTTTCAAGGTTGTTAAATATTTCTGATTGAGTAGCAAAGTTCAAAAAGAAACATATCAAATACTTTGTTTCCTGTTTGAAGGACTTAGAATCCATTTTAGCTTCATGACATAACACTTTTGTGTAAATCAAACACCAATAGCTATTGCAATAGATTCATAGAAATAATCAAACAGTTAAACATAGATATATGTATATACATATGCATTGAAGAGTAAGTGAGTCAGATGCAATAATCAAACCTAGATGTCTTTGCCTGTTTTTGTGAAGTGTCTTTGTGTTTTTGACTCATTGTATAAAGCAATAAATCTCTGCAAGACATATGATTTGAAGTCAAAATGATAGAATTGTTATGTAAAAAGTAATAATTCTATGTGTTAAAATAAGTAAATGTTCTTTACTAAAAAGAAGTAAATGTTTTTTGCTAATATCTATTAATTTTTAAAGGCTAACAAGCAGAGATAAAATCCTAAATTATTACAAGAATTGAGTTTCGAAAACATGAAATGCATCTAGCAGAACATAGTTACTGGACTCGGGTTTGTGAAAAAGTGAGTGCGGAGAAGATGCAAGAGTTGAATTTGGACCAGAAACTTGATGAGTTAAACCCAAGTTGGGAGATTTGACTAGCTAGCAATTAAATTAGTTCAATTTTTTCTTTGGTCGTTGAGCCAGGTTTTACTGATGAGTCCAAAAGCTATGTTTCAAGCTTGTCAAATCCATCATGCTTTATGGCTTAGCAGTTTGTCAAATTCATCACTCTTATGAGCACTGAAACTAATATATCAGTAAAAACCAATACTGAATAACGAGGATACATTGTTCTACGATTTCTTGCAACATATAAATCAGATGAAAAGTCAAATTCAAAAGCAAGATGAAAATAAAATAAGGATTTTATGTACAATAATCGAGAATGGCAGAATAAATGCGAATGAGCAATACAAGCTAGAGCATCTCACCTTGATTTTTTGTTAATCTTGCAATGCTGATCAATAAAGTCAACAGAAACGTTGCCTTTGTGTCTCTTACTCTTGACATAAATGTCAAGATAGTAAAGAAACTTTGGGACGGTATCAGTGCAATTTCCCTGTATTGGTACAACATTATAGCCATGCTGTGCTTCATTATTATACTAGGCAGAGAGTTGACATGAGAGATCCAGAGAGGAGGAAACTGCTAGATATCTTAAAAGATATTATTTTATATTTAGTGCTTGAGATATGGCAACTACTTGTAATGCAACAACTTCTGCAATTGCCACTCAGATTTCCTAAATGGAGAGTGCCAGTTTCAGATACTCTTGTGCTAATAATGTATCTATGATACAATATGGCAATGGTGTAGTACATGCTACTGATATACTTCTTCATTATGGCTTCTATCAGTTTGATTGACCTTCTGTTTCTAACCATATTTTTTGCCTTGGTGACACATCAGGTGATGTCGAGAGAGTAAAAATCAATGGAGATGAGGATTGAGTTTAAAGCCACTAAAGAAATTTGGGATGGCTATTAGAGCCATTTTGGTATGAAACAATTCACAGATTTTGACAGGTAGTGGATTAGTAGCTAATATTTTATACAGTTGATTTGCAATTTGTACTATTTTTCTGTTGCATTTCTGTTTTTGATGATGAGACAAATAGTGTCATGGTCGGTCCAATATGCATCTAATCTGAAATTTTTATAGCTAGTAGTTATGTTTGACCATATGTGATCAATGATTGATATTTGTTGATTTTTATTTGTGTCTAAAAGGACATGAAGGTTGTAATTGTATATATATGATCTTAGTCTGTTTGTTTTATTGTTGTTTTCAAGCATATTGATGTTGAAATCGCTGACGATGGCTATTGTTTGATTTGAATGTGTATTGCATAATGCTTTTGAAAGAAGATGCAATGCATCGTTCAATGTTGCATATGGTGGAACATAGACATTGAGAACTATAATATCCATGCCATGAATAATCATATTTGCTAATGTAGCTTCAATGTTTTTCTCTTCAAAGTGAATATGTTTCAAAATATTTATATGTTTTTTAGTACAAATTAGCAAACCGTGTTTACTATAATATGGTATGCAATTGAATTCTTCAAGTGTTTTTCGTAGGATTGGTTGTGTCAAATGTGTTTCTTGTAAACATAGGATGTCATATTGCATTAGATCGTAGTCATTTAACAAATCATCAATATGTATTTGTATACTGCGGGTGTTTAGAGAAAGAATTTAAATGCATGCTTTTGTTTCTAATAATGAATAATTGTAGTCTAGGTGCCATTTTGCGTTTTTATGTAAACGTTCCATTTCAACAGAAATTTTGTGTTTAATTCGGAAGTTTTCATTCTTAAGTGGGCTAAGCAAATATAGCGATTCTATGTTTCTTACATGAGAGAGAGCTATATATACTAATCCATGGTGTCGTATTCCTAAAGGATCAAATGCAATATTTTCTAGTGTTAAGCCTTGTGATCTATGTATTGTATGTGCAAATGCTAGTTCGACTAGGACTTGTTTTCTAATTTTCAATTTTCTTGTTTTTTCTAATACAGAAACTGGCTTTGTTGTTCGCAATATGGGAGTCCAATCTTTGAAGATTTTTTGGCTATATAGAAAAGCAAATCTATGTGCTTGTCGATGCCCAATACGTTCATCATAGAATTTGATCCATATTACATCGAAGTTGTCTAATTTTACATATGCTTTAATGATACCATCTGCACCGTTGACAAGACTGTCTTGTGAGTCATAGTTTCCTACATATATTTCAACTAGCATGTTAAATTTTAGGACAATCTGTGAAGGCAATGTTTCTATGTGTGCATGAGTTGGTATGTTTCCATGGTTTTCTTCTTCATATTCAATTGCATCAATTACAATTTCATCACTAGGAACGATAGAAAACATTTTCTTGTTATGCAATGCGACATCTCTATTCCGGAAAAAATAGATACGGAAAAGTAGGATCATTAGGAGCATTTCAAATACGATTTTGATTGAGGTAATTCAAATCATATTTTCTTTGATTATTTGTACGTATCCTATTCAGAATGGAAATGAATATTTTATTTGTTTGACGCATTTCAATGTGCAATTCATAGTACTTTACATGTTCTTTCCAAAGGTCATATGTTATTCGTTGCTTTCTTATTGTAGGTTGTTCAAATATTAGTGAATCTTGTATAGGTTGTGCTTGGTATAGTTCGCCACAAAATATGATGTCAATGTTTCCAAAGAATTTTGTTTGGATATGCTTAATGTTTCTTAGTCGATCATCAATCTGATATAGAAAGCAACTTCCAATCAAAGATACTTCATCAATGAGAACTACTTTTAATTATTCGTACAATTTTGTTAAGTTGTCTAATACGTCATTTCTAAGTGGAGTAAAACTAGATTTGTTGAATGGAATTAGCAATGTAGAATGAACTTTTAGTCCACCTGCATTATATGCAACTTTACCTGTGTATGCTAATATCAATCCCTTTGGTTTCAAAGGATCTGTATTGTAATGTTCATTGTAAATACGTATGAGCATTTGAAATATTGCTTTTTCTATGAATGTTTTTCCAGTGCCAACTCATCCAATCAAAAATAAGTAGAGTGGTTTGTCTATGTTGTTTCATTTTTTGATTGCAATGTCTTTGAGGATTTCTTGTTCTTCTCTATTAAGCGTTCTCCTAATCTTGTAGTATTCTTCATAGCTAAGCATAAATGGATGTTCTGTGAATTAAAAACTAATGTTAAGAGGTTTTTTTGTGATGGCACTGGGGAAATTGTAAATCGTTAGCCAAGTCATATTTCTCAGTAGGACCATTGGATATTTGAGGTTTTTTTAATGTGTTATTATAAGTTGCAGTGGTGTTATCAATTTCTTGGATTGCTTCTTCCAAATCACCCCATTTCTTGTTCACGTTGTATGTGAACTTGTTTTCATTGGTTTTTATTATTTCCTTGTGCAATCTGTATGCACTTTTCCATGCTGGAAAATGTTGCTTTAGTGTATCTTCAGTTTTTTCGAATGGAACATATAGCAAAAGTTTCTCTCTGTAATAGTTTTCATAGTCAATGTGTTTTTTGTATTTGATGAATCGAATTGCTTTTTCTTTTTTCCTTTTTGATATTGGCGTTCCATATTTGTTATACTTTGATACAAATTCAACTAAACATATGTGCTTAATAGCATTAGGCCTATTGATATAGTAATCAATTATAGGACTGCACATAATGTCTTCGAAGTTGTCTGGAATTTGTTTCAGAAGAATAGTTGGTTTAAGTATAAATGTTCGTTCATCTACTAGTGCTGCGTTTATGAAGCTGCATTATCTTGAACTATGATGCAATGGTAGGGAGAGAGCTCTGTGCACTGCTTGTTGAGCTGAAATTTTTTGAAGATTAAGCAAAGCATTTCATAGGGATCGTATCATTTGTATAGCATCAATTTTTCTCTTTTCATGTTCTTTTCGTATCCTTTTGAATGCATTTGTCATAGATATGTCAACTTTGGTCATATATGAACTACAATATGAAGCTGCAACATATGCATTTAGAACATATTCAGTGTATATATTTGCATTCCATAGGTGTGGCATATTGAATGCAAAGCTATTATTCCATATTTCTGATGGTTTTCGTTGCAAGAAGACCATTGGCTATGTCAATGTACTCTGTATTAATTTGATGTAATCAGCTTCTATTAAGTGCAATTCATCTAAGAATTTTTCATGGCTAGTTGATTTGTCATAGTGTTTTTGTTCTAACGTGCTTTGCAATAGGGAAACTTTTTCATTTATTGATTCATCTAGCAAAGTAATTGGTTCAAGAATCCTTGTTATTTTCATTGGTGGCATTGGGAATTTGTATCTATAGTGTGATGCTTTTATTTTTTTACAACTTTTTCTATGATGATGTTGATGTATCTTTGCAAATTCTAGATCAAGGTGATCTATGTTACAAGTTATATAGTTGTCCAAGAAGTTTTCAATTTCTAAGTTACTATTGATTCCATATACTGGAGCATTTTCTATCCATAAAAGACCATGTTCATGTGCACTACCTCTATTTTGGAATTCAGTTACAAAGTAGTAGTCTAATATTTGTCCAAAAAATGTATTATCTTGATAGATCAATCGTTTCATTGCATTTGTTTTATGTCTATAGTAACGTGTACATGTTACTGCGTCCTTTTTGAAAAGATAATCAATGCTATATTCCTCAATTGTTTCAATATGTTCTTTTTTGTTTCTATTGCTATGTAATTCAGTAAGAGTTTCTACTAGTGGAGTCCAACAATGCTCTGCACTTGTAAATGTAACAAAGAAATTTGGAGGACCTAATTGTCATATCATTGCAAATATATGTTTTTGTATTTGTTGTAGGTAGTCAGGAGAAATTCTTATGTGTTTAAAGTCTATGCATCTAATGTCAATTTTTAGTAATTTTTCTAAGTTTGGCTTGTACTTAACATCTTTTTCTAATAGTTGTCTTCCTTGTAGTTTCCTTTTCCTTATTCATATTGAAATGCATGACATGAATTTTTCAATGATTATTCGCATTGTCTTGAAGAAAAAATTTGTGATGTGATACGAAAAGTCACCACTGTAATGCATTAGTTCCCACTTTACTATTTCTTGGTAACGAAATCTTTGTACTATATCATTGTCATGTGCATGTCCAAAGAATAGTGTTGGGAAACTCATTTCTTCGGCATGTTTGTTTTTTAATATTCCGAGTGGTCATTGTCCCTCAGCTGGTGCTATTTCAATGATCTTGTCTTGCAAATCATGAACGCGTTGTGAACCTGTCAACCCATGTACCAAGGTTTTAGTTGGTCTTTCACTTGTCGAATTCCATTTGTTTCACTTTCATTATCGATATTCTCATTGTCAAACGTATTATCTTCACTGTTCAATTTGAGCATATGATTCCAATTGCTATTAATGGAAATGTTTTTAGTTTTATATAAATTCCGATAACATAGTTCTTTAAGCGTTGTCATGACAGTATGCACACGGACTTTTCCTGTTTGATATGCATTCTTGTATTCTAATCGTTGTTTTAATGCAATAGCAATTGTCATCTTATTGTTCATGAATTGTGGCAATGCTTTTTGGACAATGTCCATGTGGACAAGTACATTGATTATTGAACCAGTTAAGCCCATTTTCGATCGCTTGTAGCCACATCGTCTTATTTGTGAAAAATAAATTCTTAATGCAACAATTCTTTCTTCAAGTTCTGAAAGTGTTGTTACAATTTGCAATGGCTTATTACGTCTTATTTGTTCAGGTGTTGCAAAGCGAGGTAACATTGCATTATCAAGTGTTGTTTTGCAAGATCTACAGATGATATTTAGATGCAATGTGATTTCTTTTCTAGAAATGTTTGTGTACATTTTTTCTAATTCAGGTCCAATGTTTGAGATGTTCTTTCAAAATTGTAGCTTGCTACATATTGGACATTTGGTTTTGGGCGTGTCTTCAATTTGTTTTTTGTAAATTTCTATGGGTGTACTCTTTCACAGCAAACAATTCATATTCTTTTTTCTATTTCTATTTTCTCCAATTTTGTCTATGCTATTTGTACGTATCATTTGTTTTAGTTTGCGGAAGCTTATTCTATTTTTGGTGTTTCCATGCATTTGCACTATTCTATGTTGTGGATTGGATTGATTTGTATTTTGATTTAATATTAGTGGTTCATAATGAATGTGTGATGTACTTGTTTCGAATGATAATATGTTACATGTTCGGTTGCAGTTTGTTTTCGATGGGTAGTAATTGACAATGGTTTTATTGGTAAATGACCATATTTGTATGTTTACATTGAATATGATTAATGTCCATTGGAAGAAAAATGATGTTCCCTCAACTGCTCCTTTTTCATATGGCATTGCCATATTAATTAGGTATTGTTGCCATCCTGCAACCATTGTTTGACTTTGTATAGTTTCATTTGTTAAGTGTTTTTCTAGAAAATGTAATGCATCTTCATCCCTACCCATCAGTGCATTGCAGAATGATTAGACAACATAGAGTCTTAAATACTGTTCATCAAATTTAGGTGCTATCAAATGACAAATTGCACTGAACATGCTATTGGGACATTTTGACATAGTTGTTTTTTCGATGTACAATCCATGAATTTGAATTTCATCAACAATGGATTCATAATGGTTTTCAAGATTTTTTCAAAGAGGTGATAAGCAATAATTTTGGACAAAGTTGCATCTAGGCAATTTTTTGTGCAATAGAGGTTCAAAATGTCCAGTGATAGGATTTGTATCATGAAACAAAATGTTCAGTGGAATTGTATATAGATGATGATTGAAGAACAAATACTTTTTTTGCGTTGTTAATGACCAAACTCAAATTGGTATGTTCAACCACTTTGAAAGCCATCGTATGCAAAATGTGTCTCCCCATAAGCCTCTTTTAGATTGGGAATTGCTATTACTAGTAGAGAATCGCATTTGATGAAGGTATGTGTCAACATCATGAATTCCATGAAGCTGAAATAACATGAGAGGATCTAGTTCATATTGATATGATTCTTTTGTTTATGTGTCATTGTGCTATAAAAAATTGAGAAAATGGTCTATTATTCCATTTCGCAATTCGATGGACGAGTAACGAAAGTGCAAAAGCACTTCAAATGCATTGAACAAACAATCTCTAGCAGTATATGCAAATCGTTCTAGTCTAAAGAGACGATGGTGCATTAAGACGATATCAATGTTAGCAACTATGCATTTTTTTGCTTTATTGAAGATATGTCTATGACAATGTTTACTAGAATAGAAGACTAATTGCAGGTTGATATTGTATGTTTCATTTGAAACAGTAAAGTAAGGGAAGAAAAGTTGCAAGTAACTAGCTCCTATCCTGCACCTCTTTGTATTTTAGAAGTATCACTGCAAAAAAATGAACACGCCACATTGAAATTTATGTTGAATGTGTTTTGATTAGTAAAATGTACTATGTGTTATTAAGTAGCATAAAATATGGAAATTTTCTATACATATGTTATTGTACAACTTGGCTATGTAAATTTTGCCTCTGTAATCTATTATATAATAAAATTAATCCTGCTAGTTCTGAATGACATACTTGTAATTACTTCAACTTAAATTATTAAGAATGCATCTCTAAACACCTTAGAATACGATTTCCTTGAATATGTATCTACACTCACATATGAAGCATGGCACAATAGCATCTGCAAGGCAGCAACATGTTTCACACAAAAAGTTTCTATTTAGGGAATTGTTTTGTTTTTTAGAACATGAAATATCTATTGTTTCGTGTGTAAGATGACAATAACTTTAAGGTAGTGATTTAATGTAGTATTGAACATAAATATGAGCATTAAATTAATTATAACAAAGTGTTCATGCCTTATGCAAGTTTCAAATTTACTGTAGCAAAGCATGTAATTGCAAATCATTGTGTTAAGCAATGTGCAAGATAACTTAATATAATAGGTACTAATTTTAGTACTATATTTTGAAAACTTGCTTCGTGATAAGACAAAATATTCATTTGAATCACAAATAAATGTGTTCTAAGAATATCCTCAAGAACAACTAATTTTTCTATGTACATTAATAAAGATGTTGTATACAACAACAACATTTGTACTGTATCAAGTCGTATCTATACGATTTGCTATGATGTCTACATTTGAAGTATTCATTTCTTGTTTTCTTCTTTGCTTTGCTTGGATGACCCTTTATGATGAGATAAATTTTTCATTTGAAAAACACAAATAATGTTGGTCTTTTACAATGACTTATTTCTCTTTGCATATTAACAAATGTGCTGCATACAACAACAACATTTTCACCATTTGAAGCTGCATCTAAACCACTTGATATGAGGTCTACATGCAAAGTATCCACCAATTTTTTTCTCCATAGCTTTGTCTCTAGAACCCAGTTTGTTATTAGTAGCTTTTTATTCTTCTATGAGTTTTTGTAGCGACTTTGAAAGTTGAATGACACCACATTCCATCGTTCCAAATTGATAGATTTCATTCAATGTTGCAAGCGGTGCCTATATTTGCTAGAAGATCAAGAAAAAAACAAAAATTTAACTATCCAAAGAAATCAATTGGCTGAACAGTAAAAGCAATATTAGAAGCTGAATTAGAGAAACCAATTTCTCTAGGTAAAAGAACTAAATTTTTAAAAACAAGAAATTATATTTCTTATTGTATTATTTGTCATTTTTTCTTTTTAATTGCAGTTTAGAATTATTTGAAGAGGGGTTACTTTGCCAAAATTTTATTTTTTGAATTGGAAAAGTGAATTATTTATTAAAATTTGTCACTTGAGAAAGTCTAAACATCAAATTTGAAAAGTCCTGGCAACGAAGGAAATGGAGCTTAGAGAGGAGGCAATCAATGTTATAACCAAAGTCAAAGTCATTCGAAAGGGATTTATGAATTCAAAATTGCATTTCGTTTTCATTGAACTTTGTTAGACAGCTATGTCAAATTTGAACTAATTAATTTTAACATAGTTGAATCGAAATAAAAAACAGTAAAATATAAAGATTTTAAATTTTAAAATATTATATAGTGTTGGAATTAATGGAGAAAGTCATAATTAGATTGTTGTTATGATGATGATAGGATTGAGATGCTAATATTAGATCTCAAGTCCTAATATGTCGGGAGTGGTTGAAACCATCCTGTTAGTGTGAAAGCCTATATAATTAAGGCTCATTTGACTCAATAGTCAGATTTTATGTATGAGTGTGTACACTCTCTAGGTTCTCACCTAGAGAGATATTTGATCAATAGTTAGTTTTATCATGGTATCGGAGCTAAGAGTTTGAGGCATGTGTTGTCTGTTACTTGAGGCCGAGAGAAAATGTTTTCCTGAATCCTGCGTACGTTGCCATCCTGATCTATGGGCTATGAGAGAGGAGCCATCCTTGTTTGTGGGCTGTGACAAAGCATCGTTTGCCATCCTCCTGTGAGAGAGGAGCCGTGCTGGTTGGAGTCCGCTTGTGTGTGGCCGTGTGAGAGCAATGAAGGAGGAGCCTACGACACAGTCTATGACAGATTTTTTTGAATTAGATCAGATTGAATTGTATTGGATTAGATCCGAAGTGTGAGATGAGCAGAGGATTCTGCCTCAGCAGATTTCCTCCCGAGGCAGTTCTCTCCCCAGCGATCCCTTCCATATTCGTTGGCGTTTGAGGTGTTATCACTCAGGTTTTCCTTGAAGTTGTGGAAAAGGAAAGTATACCCAAGGTAACCACAAACCAACCTTCAGATGCAGAATCTAGCCAATCTGCATCCAGAGAGGGCTCTCTCTTTATAATTTATCTTCGTTCTTAGAAAGTTTTAGGCTAGTTATAGATCCAAGAGTTTGTTTGTAAATGGTGGAATTGGGTAAAACCCACCACGGTGGGCCATGGAGTCAAAGGATGGCTTTACCGGATTTCTATTCTACACACAAGATGGCTTTGGCAGGTGGCAAGATAGCCAAACAGAACAATCCTTAAAATTTAAAGTGGGATGGGATGATTTTGAAGGGATGAAAGGCAAGCCTAAGAATCTTTCACCATGTTCAAAAGAAAAAGAAATGAAATGATAACAAACAAAAGAGCAATGAAGAATTCTTTATTATAGTAATCAAGAATGTTTAAATTAGCAAAGCAAGAGCATTTAAGAATTCGTGCTTATAACCAATTTAGAGGAAAACATTAAGAATAATCACATCTCGAAATCGCAGTACAATTAAGTAAATTCTGATTCAATCCTTTTTATGTAAAGTATTCAGAAATGGACACAATGATATTATAAACAAATATAAAACTTAAGACATAGGATAGAAAGACTTATTGAACTGCAGTCAGACACATGAATCCTGCAAAAAGTCCCGAGCTTCAAATTGTCATCCAGCAAGCCATAAATAAATTTCTCCAAAACATTTTTATTCCAAAAACATCAATGTCACAGCCAAGTAGTAGAATCCACCCAAAATGCTTCCAAGAGTGAAGTATTTATACAAATTCTAAACTAAAATATCTTGAAAAAATATCAAAATTGGATCACAAATATTTCCAACTATTTTACATAAATAGAACTTAAGTAAAGGACACTCAAACTAATGCATATATTTGGCACTATTTTTTATGGATAGGTGATGACAAAGAGGAGAATTCGAATTTTATCCAACTCTTAGTTGATGATGAGGCATCCAAGTCACTAACTGCTTCATTTCTTTGTGCATTTTGCTCCAACAATTCTGCAAACTTGGGGTCCAATGATATCTTTTTATTTCCCAATCCGTAATAGATATGTAAAAATTGAAAGCGGTTATTGTAGATAAATATGTTGGTGAGATAAACCTCTTTCACTTTCCTAAAATTCCTCTCCACCTGTGTACAATAGGCTCTGTAAAACGATGTGTAAAACAGAGTTTTACAGAGTTTGAAAAATAGCCTGTACAGATGTGCCTGTATCTCTCAATCTGAAATCACTGTGAAAAAAATGAGATAGGTTTTTGTATATGGGTCTCTTAGGAACAAAAAAAATCCTTCTATTTTTTATGATGTATTACGGATTGGCCACAATATTCTCTCCAAAATGATAACTTAACTGGAATTTTCTGCAAAAAATGCTTTCCAAAATTGTTTAATATTTCCAAAACCATAATAGTTGTTAGAAAAGTGAGAGAGGTTTTTGTATATGGTCCTCTTAAGAACATAAACCTCCTTCCGTTTTCAAAAATTCATATTTTATGGATCACAATAGTTTCTGCAAAACAATTACTAAAACATGCAATTTCTGCAAAAATGTTCCTTCTTGTTGTGTTTTTCATCTTTTCACTTTTTTGTTCTTTTAACTGTTTTACTTTCACTTTAGATAAAATTCAATGTTGGTGAAAGTATTTTCATCTCTTTTTACCATTTTACTGTCTCTGTAATTACTTTTACTGTTTTACCTTTGACTGCTCTGTAACTTCATTTTAACTTTCACTCTGACTTTTACCTGATACACTTTAACCACCGATACTCTTTTAATCGTGTATGCTTTTACTATCCCTCAGAATTCTCATTTCTTTACTTTTACTTTTCATTCAATCGTGCACATTTCATCATTAATTCGACTTTGTATCCAAAACTGTGAATGAGATTTGCCTTCAGTAGGAAGGTTTAACTTTCATGAGATAATTCATAGATACATATCTCCTATGGACAGGGGAGTCAAGGCTTGACCAGGTTGAAATTGAAGCATCTCACTGATAAACTGAGCAGTAATTGGGAAAAGGATGTCTTGGTTTGGGGATAAGACTGCTCTCTGGTTAGGATCATAATTTGCATGGCAAAGATGGATTATTTCAGGGAAAATATGAACAGAGGGAAAGAGGTATCGGGGAAGATTAGATTCCCATAACCGAATTGACATCCAAACCTTTCGAATAATCATCTCTGCAGCGATAATAACTTCGAAGGGGATTTTCATCGAACACTAAGTCTTTAATTTGAAAGTCTTTATCCACTAATGGCAAGTATTCCAATTCTCTGTGAGGGGCGTTTAATGGGGCTACACTCAGGGCTACTGAGACTTCCATTTTGGTTCTTGTGTATTCAAAGTGGAAATTTCGGGGGTTTTTCATGGAAATGGGCACAATTTCTATTTTGGAAGTATAATTTCAGTTACAGGAACAAAAACAGACCATATTAAACTTCCCTTCATATTATGGTGTGAATTTAACACTGGAATGAGGATTTTTCACAGAGTTTCAGTAAGGAATTGGGATAAATACCTGTTTTATGGGAAATAGAAATGTTTCAACAGGTACAGGCAGACAGCAGATGGACGCTTGGATGTCGGATTAATAGAGGTCTTCAGCAAATTCGGTTAAATGGCAGTTTAACAGTCGATTTTCAAATTTCCAGTGTAGAGGACGCAGTCACTTTCAACACACAGAAATGATGAAAAATGCGCGAAGTTTTGTTTTATTTGGAAAGTCAAAAGGAATTTTTTATTATTTTTTATGATGACGTCATGGTGTACGATGGATACGACACAGGGAATGGGCGGTAAGTGGTAAATTCCGCACCTCTTTTGGGAGCAGACGGTTTTCCGCGATTTGGCAGCGATTCCACTAGTTGAATGACACGTGGTAGGGACACTATTTGGAAACCACTTTGATTTCGCACATTAATTGTCGGACAAGGGATGGGCAGCGGAATCATTGTGGGCCATATATCTCGACTGGAGGGATCGAACGGTGGTCTGAAAGGGAAGTGGAGGGGGAGTTAATGCGCGGGCCCGACACGATTAATTATAAGTTAATCATTCCGGGAGGGTTTTCATTGGAGGTTAAACTATTAATTAATCCGGATGATTAATTAATCTCGGTGGTTTAATAAGGGTCGGGGTTACGAAGACTTGAGTTTTATTTTTTTTTCATTTAAAACATAAAATATATGTTTAAACCTTTTTTCAAATATTTTTTATTATATGGTAATAAATTAATGAAATTTATTAACCATAGGGGGCGGGGATAGTTTATAAGGATATGTTTTTAACCAAAGGGAGTATATATTGGGTTTTTGTTTAAACAAATAGGGAATAAATACTTTGGTTAAAAATCATAATAAGTGGGTTTTTGGATATTATAAAAGGGAGTTATGTATAATAGGATAAGGTATTTTCACTAGGGATTTAATAAATAAAATGAGATGTTAATATGACAAAGGGACAAGAAAAACTCAAAATACTTTACAAATCTTGGAAAGTGAAGATTTCTTAAGCAAATTTCATTATATCATCTTCAACACTTAGATTTAGAATAGCAAGTAATTTTGAGGGTTTATTGTGGAATTTTGCATGATTTCCCTAAGTAAAATGGGATTTTACTTAGGAGAAGATTAGAAGTGAATGAGTGAAATGATGGATAACTTCAAGTACTAGGGGCTTTTCAATTATTAGGCCGAGGGTCCAGTCCCTCCAAAAGTCAAGGAAATGCCTTGAGCCCCTTTAATCTTCAAACTCCTTAGTACTTAAGGGAAATTAGTAAAATCTTTAGGGAAAAAGTGAGATGGGAAGCTAATGATTTTGACTTTGCTTTACTCTGAAATTCTGCCAATGTAGTGTTCTCTACACTTGGTGATGAAAATAAAGGATTAAACACATTTAGCACCATCATTCATCACATGAAACTTTGCAACACCATCTACCTACCCTATCTACTTTACTCTATCATTTTCTCTTCTTTATTAGGGTGCACTTAGGCTAGCAAACCCTTATCAATATTTTTTTCTTTTACATGGAAAATCTATCTAATTCTACACTTATTGCATCCAAGGGCTCAGATTAAACTGTTGAGCACCTTTTATTAACTCTACCTATCTACTTATCTGCCAAGATTAAACTGTTTGGTCAGATATTTATTCTCTATTCTACAACATAAAATTGAAAAATGAATGAGTCAAGTTTAAACAGTTTGACTCTTCATGAATTGTGGCAAAAGTTTTGACAAGCTGCACACAATTGCTTATTTACAAAAATGAAATAGTAGTGGCATTTAGACTTGCACACTTTCCTTGGTATATTTTTGTTTGGGTTTCATTTCTTTCACTTTTTTTTGACCATTTTATTCTTTTTACCCTTTGATTTTCTTTTAGGGTATACCCTCTTTACATTTTTTAAAATTTTTTGATTTTTTGGTTTTTCAAAAATATGGAACACCTTTGCACAAGAAAAAGGTTTGATCATATTGCATAGTTCAATCAAGACAATCATGAAAAATGACACCTATTGGTATAGGATTCTAACACTGGCTCCACTTGGGGATGGCTTTTCCTTGTGAAAAGTCAAGAACAACAGGTCAGATGCCTCAAAATGTCCTCAAACTGAACCATGTAATTTCCTTTTTCTGGTAGCTTTATTGTATATATGATAGTGCAGCTTTTGAAGCTTAGGGCCTTCACTTCGGGCTTCAACTTCAGCAATTCGCCATGCACTCAAAACTTAAAACTTTGTTTCCTAGTTAGAAATCTTCTGCCTTGTTCCAATCCCAAACATGCATTTGCTGTGGTTGAAAATCTTGAATTGAATATAGTCCTTTTTCTGCAACCTGAAATTTGATCTGAAACTAAAACAACACACAAAAAATTTCAAACCAACTTAATGAAAAACTAGCTGAAAATTGAAAACTTAAAAAAAAAAAAACATGCTCAAATTCTAAGCTCATTAGCACTCATTTACCTACTCTAATCTACTAAAAATCTTATTGAATCAGGTAATACAAAAATGCCAATGAAGCCAATCAAGTAGCTGTAAAAATAAATGGATAACTTGATTGCTTGTGATCAAAATTGGAAGTATGTTATGATCATGTGTCTTTATAATAAATGATATGATGTGTAAAGGCCACTTTTGATGTATTTGATCCTTATAGAGAAAACATGTTTGCAAATTTGGGCTCAAAAGATTCTCCATATAATTTGATATAGGATCAATAAAAGCATGATGTATGTTATTTACTTCTAGGCCTTCAATGACTAATTGTTCAATTGAATTATGAATATTAGACCATGAACTTATTTCTTCAGTCTTGTGTTTGAAAGAATAATCATCTTCAATATGCAAGTCAAAAGATAGTACAATTTCTTCTTGCTTCGGAGAAGGAAGATTTTCAAAGAACTCTTTAGGATTTCGGAAATTGTATGACTGAATTTGAGAATGCAAAAGTTTGATTTCATTTTCATAATTTTCAGAAATTATATCAAGAAGCCATTTTTTAACTCGAGGAGAACATTTTCTTGATTTAAAAAGAAGAAATAAATCTCTTAGAAAATCCTCATCAAACTGAAGTTTTGATAACTCATCCCTGAATTCATTTAAAATTTCATCAAATGAAAGATTTTCCACAAACCCTGTCATCCAGTATCACTATTAATTCTTTGGAATATTGATTATTTGGTTTTGGAATTACTTTGAAACTTGAAGCTCTTGATCTCTGATCAACAGTGTCTTGATTGGAGAATGATATCAAAAAGTCAGAAGAATGATGCTCAAATATGCATGGAGATTTTATATTTACAATTTTCAAAAGAGATAAATTAAAAACTACTCTAAGATCTTCTCTAAAATACAATATACATTGGAAAACCATATCAATTTATAAAGAACATAATTTCTTGGATAACAATCCAAGTTGAAAGCCTGATCTTCCCATATTGTTCTTCTAGGTTCATTCCTCCAGTGGAGTCTTAGTAGTGAGATTGATTTTGGAGTCGCCAGGTGGATGATTTTAACCTTTGTGTGTCTGATCCCTGTCCACCATCATAGATCAGATCTAAACCTGTAAAACAATTCTAAAGAAAAAGTTAGTTCTTCAGGAAACCAAATTTTTTGTGAATTTTCAAAACAACTTCTACAAATTCTTTAAGAAATAATGATTTTTGATTAAATTTTTCTCAAAGATTTATTTAACTAGAGAGTCTGATTAAACATTTGAAACTAAGGTTCAATGTATAAGCTAAATCAGAGATAGACTGAAGCAGCATTTATTTACTATGCAGTTGCAGAGCAAAAGCATTTCAAAGGCTACCTGGCTGATCTTCAGACTCTGTCTATAGCTTATAAGTGAACAATATTAACAATAAAAATGATTCAGGTCCCCAGTCTGGTCGCCACTATGTTATCACTCAGGTTTTCCTTGAAGTTGTGGAAAAGGAAAGTATACTCGAGGTAACCACAGACCAACCTTCAGATGCAGAATCTAGCCAATCTGCATCCAGAGAGGGCTCTCTCTTTATAATTTATCTTTGTTCTTAGAAAGTTTTAGGCTAGTTATAAATCCAAGAGTTTGTTTGAAAATGGTGGAATTCGCCAACTAAGGGCAAGGTTGAATACTTTCAGGCCATTGGGCTATGGAGTCAAAGGATGGATTTACTGGATTAATCTTCTACACACAAGATGGCTTTGTAGGGCAAGATAGCCAAACATAGAACAATTTTTAGGAATTAAAGTGGATGGAATGGGTTTTGAAGGGATGAAAGGCACTCAAGAATCTTTCAACATGTTCAAAAGAAAGAAATGGAATGATTACAAATAAAAAGCAGTGAAGAATTCTTTACTATAGTAATCAATACACTTAAATTAGCGAAGCAAGAGAAACTAAGAATCCGTTGCTTATAACTAATTTAGAGGAAAACATTAGGAATAATCACAATTGAAATCAGAGTACAATTAAGTAAATTCTGATTTATTCTTTTATGTCAATTATTAAGAAATGGACACAATGATATTATAAATAGATATAGAACTTAAGACATAGGATAGAAAGACTTATTGAACTGCAATCCGACACATGAATCCTGCAAAAAGTCCCGAGCTTCAAATTGTAATCCAGCAAGCCACAAATATATTTCTCCAAAACACTTTTATTCCAAAAACATCAATGTCACAGCGAAGTAGTAGAATCCACCCTCAACACTCTCTTTGAGGGTTTATTTATACAAAAAATGATTGAAAATATCTCACACTAACCTAGCCAACAATCTAGGGTGACTAATGAGTAATTTACAAATAAAAAGGAGACAAATGGTCTTGTAGACAGAATAACAAGTAACTGCTGATGTGTTGTTTCCTTCTTTTGTGGATGTGCTGGAGGCAGGTGCTATAATAGGGCTTGGTGTTGTCCCTTTGAGTAATTCCTTTGCTTGTCTGATACTCTTTGTTTCTAAGGATACTCTTTAACCTGTTCAACTGATACTCTTTAACTTGTGCTCATTATTTATCCTTTACATGATGGTAAAAGACAAATTTTCTGCCTGAAGATAACTTTTACAAAATTTCCAATAAGTCTTCCCACCATTGATCTTCTACTATTACGGTTCTTTTAAGTTTTCTCAATGTCTCATCAGCCTCTGTGTATCTGTAAAAAGTGGGCTGACTAGGGAAAAAATACTTATTCATGCTCCAGATGAAACAAATTCTTCAATCTATCATAGAGATTCCTCCCTGTTGGAAATGTTGCTTGTGATGCATTGATAGAAATAACAGTTGTGTTATGAGCATGTATGTCTATTTTAGTAACATAGGTTTCCAGGTCCATTATCTTGTCATCTGCTAGCATAGGACTGGGTAACCCATTGTCTAATAAAACCTGAAATTTCCCTTTAAAAGCATTGATTTCTTCTTGCATGTCTAAGCACTTCCTTTCCAAATTCTGCATAAGAGTTCTTTTGGTAAAAACTCTTTTTATTTCTAAGATAGTGCCTGTCCTGTCATCAATTCCTAACTTTGAAAGCTGTTGCTTAGTCCGTGTGTTCAGAAACTGTATAAGTTGACTGGCTTGCTCAGGTTTGCTCTTTAATTCATCTCTTGTTTTGGCTATTTATTCCTGAGCTACTTTTATTAAGTCATTTTGTTCAAAGATTGTTTGAACAAAAGTCCAAATAATTTTTATTGAATCAATTATATTATTCCAAAGAATTTCGTTTATTTCTCTCAAAGGCTTTTCTAATGAAAGATATGTTTCTAAAGCCTTAACCAATTTTTCCAATCTTTTAATTTCCCTGGTATTATCTGCAACATTTCTTTTGGACATATCATATTTCTGCTCCAAGTTTTCTAACTGCAATTTTGTGGTTTTAAGTTCTGTGACCCTGAGTTTTAAACTTTCCATTTGTTTTACCAATTCATCAGAACTTAAACCAGAAGTGTCTACCGGTGCTGATTCTGTTTGTTGATCTTTTGTTGTAGTACCTGTAGTTGTAGTAGCTTCTGTGATTGATGCCTGCATGATAGCTTCCTTCTCTTGTAAAGCTTGTTCCAATTCTTTCTCTGTTTCACTCAGTTGCTTAGTCATTTTTAAGAGCAACTCCATTATCTCTTCCTGTGAATTCTCCTTCAAAACTTCTTGGGTCTGGGGATGTCTTGAGGCTGGTAATTTCAGCTGCTTTCTCAGTGCAGCAATATCATCATCTTTCTTTTTGATTAGTGCCTCAATACTTTTGATATCTTTAGGGTTGTGACCCAAACTGATGATTATGTCTTCCAGAGACTTTATTCTGTTATCTTTGGCCTGAGAAGAGGCCTTCTCAATTTGCAATTGGGTGTTGGTGTTATTTAAAGAATCTTGCAGCCTCAGGGTTGACATGGCCTTATCAGTAAGAGTGGAATATACCATTTCTCCAGTTTGTTTATGCAACTCTATCTGGTCCAATGGATGAATGTCTTTTGCCAGGACCTCAAAATTGGTCCTAATATAATCAGCTGCTGTCATGGGTTTGGGTACCTTGGATTTAAAATGACTCATCATCATTTTGCATTGTTGAATGTCAAATGCTGACATTAACCTTTCCTGATTATGGGGAGCCATTTTCAGATATTGATCATATACCTTCATTCTCAATGGATCATTCTTTGCCTTTATATTAATGAAAGTTCTTTTTATATCACCTGTATCTGTTTTTGGTGGCTTAAAAGAAGATACTTCAGTACTCAATTGTTTTTGAAATTCTTTTCCTTTGTGGCCTGTATGTGTTTCATTAACTGTGCCAGTTAGTTGACTATCTTCTCTTCCATCATCAAACATTTCATCAATGATTTCCACATCTGGAAGTGGATCGGGTTTCTGCTTTTTGGCTTGATGTACCTCTGAGGAATTTTTGGGAGGAGTAGGATCTGGAGCTTGTCTTTTCTTACCTATTTCCATATTAGATGGAGTTTGTAATTCTGCAACTTCAGGATGATTTTCTTGAGTAGGAGAAACCTGTGTCTGATCTGGTGCCCTGGAGGTTTGAGGTTTCTCTACCATGAAAAAGTTTCAATGACCTGTATTTCAGGTTCTTTCCCTTTACCTTTAGACTCTACTGCAATTGATAGACTCTCTTCCTATAACCCCTGTTGGAGATTTCCTGCTGAAGAGGTGCCGATGTGAGGTACCTGCACTTGACCAAAAGATTATAGGTCAAACTCTTTCTCAAGATTTTTCATAATGTTGTTTCTATTGTCTTCTTCATTATCTTGCTCAACTAGTGTTCCTTCCACCCATTCATCTTGGTTAGCATATTGTTCTATATCAGGAATCCTGTGGTGAATATATGGGGAAGATTTTTTCTTCATTCTTTTATCACAGATGAAACCAAATGGATCATAAGGAACCCAACGAAAACTCCTTTGGAACTTGCAATGGTTTTGTAGTATATCTTCTGCTTCTCGCTCGGCCTCCCTAGAGTTGCAGATAAAAGGTCCTAATTGACTTTTAATCCTGAGTTGGGCTTTCTTTTTTACACTACAAAAATGAATCATATCAGAATTATTCATCTTCCTGAAGTATTCTAAGGAAAAAAAGCCTCATAGGCACATATTTTGGCAACCTGAATGGATATGATTCATATCCATATATTCTGATGACTGAATGATTTTGATATAAATACCAGTCCCCAACTTTATATGTCCTTGAAAGCTGCAAAGTCTTCTTAATCTCATTACTGAGCCTTGGAGGGGGAATTCCTGTCAACAAGGTAGTTGCAGGATATACAAAAAGATCGATGAACTCATCATAAGAATAGGGAGAATCATAAGAAGAATGAGTTATGGAAGACCAAAAAATAACTGATCTAGGGTTTCCCTTGGCATCCAGCTTTTTAATAGGGAAGGGGAACTTCTCTGATTGATAATAGATGAGGAGATGGTAAATAACTGAGGAATATTTGAACACCTTCTCATTATCTAACCTCATGAACTGGTCATGGATTTTATTGGAAATGAAGGATGCAAAATCATATTTTACTGCAGGAGGTTGCCCAGGAGTAAAGATAGACAACAATACCAAGGTTATTTCATCAACATATTCACTTGTATTGAAACCCATAACAAAGGATATCATATTGAGGATGAGTCTGCCCAACTTGTTAAAGTAAGAAAAACCATATGGAGGTGGCCTCTTAGGTTGATGTTCAGGCAACATAAAAGTCTGGCAAACGGATTTCAATTTTTCTGGAGACAGTTGATTAGACTTTTCAATCGGTTCTTCCATAGACAAGGGAGTTAGCTCTTGATCAGGTTCAAAATGTAGCATTGCATTGATGGCCTGAGGAGTGATAGGGAAAAGAACACTCTGGTCAGGGGACATCACTGCTCTTTGAGTTGGATCATAGTTAGAATGGCAGTAGTGGATAATTTCTGGGAAAATGAGGACTGAGGGGATGAGATATCTCAGGAAATTGGATTCCCACAATCCAATGACATCCAATCCCTTCGAATAATCATCTCTACAGCGGCAATAACTTCGAAGGGGGCTTTCATCGAAAACCAAGTCTTTAATTTGGAAGTCTTTATCAACTAAGGGAAAATATTCTAACTCTTTGTGGGGGGCATTCAATGGAGTTACCTTCAGGGCTACCGGGGCTTCCATTTTGGTTCTTGTGTATTCAAAATGGAAGTTTCTGGGTTTTCTTCACAAACCGGGCGCAATTTTAGTTTTAATGAGGGAAAATGGCACAGTTGCAGTTTTGGGAGAACAATTCACAGTTTTAACAATCAGGGAATGATCTCAGCGATAAGATTTTAACACTGATCGAGTGGAAAAACAAAGAACATAGAGTTTCTTTCAAAGTTCGGAGAGCAATAGAATAAATACCTGTTTTCGGAGGCAAACTGGGATTTAACAGGTATCAAGTGGTGGCAAGAAGATGCTTTGAACACTGGTCCGGTGGAATTCTCGAACGAAATTGGATAGAACAGTAATTTTCAGTGAAATTTTGAATTTCGTAGTGGAAGGTGCAGTCGCTTTCAGCAATGAAAATGACAGAAAAAACATGAAATTTGTTTTATTTACAAAGTCAAAAAGGGATTTTTATTTTATCGAGGAATGACGCCATCGAGGTACGGGATGACATGTGGCAGGGGTCGGGCAGTAAGCGGTAATTTCCGCACCGCTTATGGGCAATGGCGGTTTTAAACGTGGAGGGAGCGATTCCATTGATTAATGGACACGTGGTCAGAGGACGGTTTCAAAAACACCGTGCCCCCGCGCGTTAGAGTTCTGACGAGGGATGGCTAGCGGAATTGGAGCGGGCCGTCGATCTGGGAATGAGCGATCGGACGGATAATATAACGTGCAGATGTCGGGGTATTTAACGTGCGGGCCCAAAAGAGTTATGGTTTAATTAAATATCCCAGGCGTCTTCTGATTGGTTGGAGGTCTGGTTATTAATTAATCCAACTGATTAATTAATCCCTTGGTTTTATGAATAATCAGGGTGCAGCGAGAATTTGGCTTTTTAACTCGAGTTAAGGTTGGGGAATGAAATAAATAGTGGGATTTTTAACTTGAGTTACAGCGTCAGGTACGGGGGAAATGAGATTATTTCCGAAGTTTTGGTTTAAATTAAAACTTTGGATTTAATTTTATTAAAACATATAAAATATATGTTTCAAAGTTTTTCATATATGTTTTTTATTATATGATAAATCAACCAATATGATTAACTTATCATAGGGGCGGAAATATTACATAATGATATATTTTAACCAAAGGGCACATAGTGTGGGCCTTTTATGAATAATTGGGAAATACATACTTTGGTTAAAATTTTATAATAAGATGGGTTTTTGGGATATGTATGTAGAAGGAGTTATATACTATAGGATAAGGTATTTTCACTAGGGATTTAGTAAATAGATCATAAGTCAATATGACAAAGGGACATGGTAAACTCAAAACACTTAACTATAACTAAGAAAGTGAAGATTTCTGAAGTAAATTATATCATCTTAATTTCAACACTTAAACATAGCATAGCAAGTAGTTTTGAGGGTATTTTATGAAATATGGCATGATTTTCCTAAGTAAAATTGGATTTTACTTAGGAAAAGGTTAAAAGTGAATGATTATAATGATAAATAACTTCAAGTACTTAGGTCTTTTTTATCATTAGGCCGAGGGTCCGGTCCCTCCAAAAGTCAAGGAAATGCCTTGAGCCCCTTTGATCTCCAAATACCTTAGCACTTTGGGGAAATTAGTAAAAAACTTAAGGGGAAAGTGATGTGGGAAGTTAATGATTTTGACTTTGCTTGCTATGATTTTCCAGTGTATTTCCTGCTTCAGTACTTGTGATGAAAGTAAAGGATTAAACACATTTAGCAGCATCATTCATCACATGAAACTTTGCAACACCATCTACCTACCCTATCTACTTTACACTACCATTTTCTTTTCTTTATTAGGGGGCACTTAGACTAGCAAACCCTCATCAATTTTCTTTTCTTTTTACAAGGCAAATCTATCTAATTCTACCCTTATTACATCCAAGGGCTCAGATTAAACTGTTGAGCACCTTTTATTAACTCTACCTATCTACTTATCTGCCAAGATTAAATTGTTTGGTCAGATATTTATTCTCTATTCTACAACATGAAATTGAAACATGAATGAGTCAAGTTTAAATAGTTTGACTCTTCATAAATTGTGGCAAAAGTTTGACAAGCTGCACACAATTGCTTTATTACAAAAATGAAATAGTAGTGGCATTTGGATTTGCACACTTTCCTTGGTCTATTTTTGCTTGGGGTTCATTTCTTTCACTTCTTTTTTGACCATTTATTTTTCTTACCCTTTGATTTTCTTTTAGGGTATACCCTCTTTACATTTTTTTTTAAATTTTTTGATTTTTTGGTTTTTCAAGAATATGGAACACCTTTGCCCAAGAAAAAGGTTTGAACATATTCCATAGTTCAATCAAGACAATCATGAAAAATGACACCTATTGGTATAGGAGTCTAACATGAGGCATATTTTTTTCCGCTTATAAAATCTCTGGAGATCCGTTATCAGTTTCTTGACAGAGACGTGATTACTGCCTTGTTTAAACCCTTCTTCACAACGAAACTGTCAGAGGGAAAAGAGACACGGTTATTGCCTTGTTTAATCTGTCAGTATTCCATGGAAATGTTTCGCGGGTAATAGAAGCTAGTGCAATCCCTTTGCTGGTTAATTTTTTAAAGTATGACACATAAGGTCTTACGAACGATGTAGTGGGCGTTCTAGCTATTCTTATTGATTCAGGCCAATTGTGAAGACCGATTATACTTGGAGGCACTCCCAAGTTTCTAAAATTGGAGACTAAGTTCCACCACCGATAGGAACGATTCCGTGTCAAATTAACAAAATCGTATTGGACGGAGGAGCTGTGAATTTAGATGCCGCTGTAAATTCTTTTCTTGACTATCAATTTCCTATCAAAATCAATTTTATTTGCTGCTGAGGCGGATAATTGGCTGCGTGGATAGCAGTACCTATTGTTGTGCTGTCTGGAGAGCCCAGAGGACGAGATTGCATGTTAATGCTTGTGTGATCTGCTTGTGTGGTTTTGCAGATTCACTTTGAAATTAATTGATTTTCCATGAGACTAATAGCAGGTTTACGGTGTTCACCCCCATCGTGAATAGAGAATTTTGTTGTGAATTTAGGCAGTAGGTTGAGGAGGTCGTGGATCGGTGGAAGCTGTTGTGAGAACGGCTTGGGAAAAGAGAAGTAATTCAATTGACAGGTTGTGGAGATCCCATACACCACAGTGAGATCCATAATATTGTATTCCAACGTACAGATCCATAATATTGTATTAATTGATTTGCCATGTTTTTTTCAGAAATATGTGTCATATGAGAAATTGCGAATTACACGAATAAGAATTAGACATTGATAGAATTGTCAACTTGTTGAGAGGTCGTTTGTTGCTCGTCGCAAGAGCCAAGGGCACTAAGACTTGTGTGGCACAGAATCCATAGTGTACAAGGTTCTCCTATTGAAGAGCTGCCAAAGGGAGGATTCCCGCCTGCGTTGTAACGAGGTTGTTGGAGCTCGTTAAAGGACCGAGTGGAGTCAAAATCTGGAAGCAAGATAAAACCAGATAAGCTGGACCTTTTAACAACATGTATATATTTTTAGATATTTTTTATTCTGATGATGATGATGATGATGATGATATTCTCATGTTGGCATTTGGAGGCATTAGCATGAGTAGTATTTTTAAGTCTGGAAAATTTTCAGAAAAACAATGTGGTTCTGTTGATGACCACTAGAAACAAGAGGCACAATCCTGATATTGAAGAGTCACGAGTTGATCTTTAGGAAGGATGTAAAGAGGAACAAAGTGTTGAAGATCAATTCGACGAGCCACATGAAGTTGATTGCGAAGACGTGGCAGAAGAAGACAGAGCTGGAGAGAACTTAAACTGTGATGATCTCATGAATATTTCTGTGTGTACAGATGTTAACAGTGACAATCCTATTAAGCCTGTTATAATTTTGAGAAGGGTGAGGATAAGCGTTCAAGTTTTCCATCACCGGGGAAGAAATGAGGTAAAAATACATCACTACCTCATGGCGAGAAAAGTGAATATGAAGCCTCGACTTAGAATAAACAAGTATGGAGTCACAAGCATAGAGACAAAAATGAAAACTCTGTTACCAAGTTTTTTTCATGTTTTTTATTGTAAGCCTAGCTGCGACTAGACCAACAGGGGTATGTTATTGTATAGTACTCTGTCTCCATTAAGGGGGAGTGTTGGAATTAATGGAGAAAGTCATAATTAGATTGTTGTTATGATGATGATAGGATTGAGATGCTATGATTAGATCTCAAGTCCTAATATGTCGGGAGTGGTTGAAACCATCCTGTTAGTGTGAAAGCCTATATAATTAAGGTTCATCTGACTCAATAGTCAGATTGTATGTATGAGTGTGTACACTCTCCAGGTTCTCACATGGAGAGCTATTTGATCAATAGTTAGTTTTATCATATAATTAGATTAATTTTAAACCATAATGGATTCTACTATTAAATCTTGTAAAATAATAGTTTCTCTATTTAATTATTTGTTATTGGTTTTGATATTGTATTAATAAACTTTTAATTTTAAGATAGCTCAATGGAAATAAAAACAATAAAAAATGAATATTTTAAATTTAAAAATATTATATAACTAGATTAATTCTAAATTATAATTGATTGTATTATTAAATTTTGTAAAATAACATTTTTTGCATTTAATTATTTGTTATAGATTTTGATATATTTATATTTATCTAATTACATAAATTTATTTATTATGAATATAAAGAATATAATTCATAATATTAATCATAGATATAAAAAAATTCAATTATATAGAAATTTGTTGTTTAGTAATTTGTATAAATATTAATAATTTGAATTATATAAATATTATTAATTATTGTTCTTTCAAAAGTTTAAGAAAATATGATGTGATGAAGTATGAAATGAACCAAAACTAATTACAAATCACAAGCCATATTTCTTTAGTGAAAAATATGTAGTAGTAAGATAGATATTTTAAGAAATAAACTCTGCCATACACCATAGCAATGTTCTATACGTTCTTGGAAGTACCATACTATCAACATGTGAAGATGTATTAATTGGGAAACCTAATCAATAACTTTATAATATATTTATATACTATATAACTTATTTAATTTCTTTAAGAAATAAATTGTTCAAAAACTAATAAGAGTAGGGATAGTTAAAATTTATATTTACATCACTTACATTAAAAAAAATCAATATATAATTAAAAAATTAAAAAATTATATTTACATTAGCTACTTAAATATAAATAGGAAAAAATGTAAAAAAATTATATTTGCATTTTATATTTACTTCACCTACATTAAAAAAAATTTAATCTACATTTAAAAAAATTAATATTTAATTAAAAAATGTAAAAATTTTATAGTTACATCACTTATGTTAAAAAACAACATTTAACTAAAAAAATTATAATTGACTTGATTCGCGGGTGTTCTACTCACCCTTTTGCCCTCTTTATTCGCGGGTGTTGGCATTTTCATTTGACTTTGAGATTTTTTTTAACCTGGTGACCATCCTTGATAAATTGCAGATGCATTTGTAGACATGTATAAGAAGAAAATGGTGAAATTCTGAGTAACATTTAAAAACATTAAAATTATTTCTATAATTAAATTGCAGATATTAAAATATATAATTTATTTATGATATAATGTATGGATTTAGGGTTTTGAAAAATATTAAATACATATAAACAAAAATATATTAAAATATATAAGCTAATTATGATATGATGTTAATTCAAGTTTTAAAATTATAATGTAATAACTCTATTTAGTCAAATAGAAACGCAATGGAAAAACCACGGGGAATTGAAACAGAAACGCAATGGAAAAACCACATGGAATTGAAATAGAATGTATGTTTTTCAATAAAATTCTAGCTATTAACTATTTCATACTTCAACAAGAATTATAATGCTAGGTCATATTTTTTTTATTTTATATAATTCTTTTTTATTCGGGTTATAATAAATTCTATTACTACTTATTACATAGGATTCAATATTATATATATATATATTTCAAAAAATTTAAATGTAATTATAAGTTTAAAATTTAATTGTAATTTAAACTATATTTTTTTATTGTAATAACCATAATTATTTATTACTATTTAAAAGCTATTAATATTATAATTTTATCACATATAATTTTTTTAATCACAATTTAGTTTTCTTGGATTCTACAATTTATAAGAAGATTTTTGTGGCAAATTCTCTTCAATTTTAGCCACTGTTTTTGTTTTCGAATTTTAAAGCTTAAATAGATACTTTTGTTATCAATTTTTTTATAATTTTTAATTTTGATAATTTTTAATTATAATTAAATAGATTGCTATTGATATTTTAAATAAAATTTATTTAACATATAAATGTAAAAAGTATACCAAATTTTTTATTAAAAATATTTACCAATCAATAAAATCTAAATTAATATTATTATAAACTTTAACTCTAACATAAATTTAATATTTTTATTTTTATTTAATTATATTTAATATAAAATTTAAACTTCAAGCACTAACCACTATATAACCCCAGTTAACACCAATTTATTTCTTTAAATATTATTTAGTTATTACAAACATTTTTCACACTAGAAAGAAAACTATGTGCAAGTCAGTGATATACTACATTTCATTTTATTTTAATGGAATTTATTTTGTATTATAATACTCTCTTAGAGATTGTTTAATCCCTTGAAACCAAGTTGTGTCGACGGCATTTAATTTTTCATTTTGATTTAATATATTTTATTTTTAGTAAATAACTGTGCGATAAAGCAGCACTGAATCCAAGCTTCAAGATAATATTTCTTCCAGCGGGGGCCGGTGCAACTTTGAATGAGGAAAGGAATAATATTCAACTTTAAAGATAACAGTCAAATCAGTTACCAATATAAACAAGTATGGAGCGCGGCATTCCTAATTTCGTTGTAGTATTTGATGCAATGCAGGGATCTAAACCATACAAATATCAATGGTTATCAATTGACTTAAACAATTTTGAAAATTAATTTATAACAAATGCAAGAATATCCTGATCAACAGGATTTCAGTCCCGGTCGTTCAAATTCATCGAAATCCAGGGCCAAAGAGCCCACAGAACCATAATAGAAGCCAACGATTAATTTTAATCCTGTTTTAATCAATATACCCTCAAACCGACATTGAATTGATTGTATCAAGTTTACAATATAACATTTTCTACTCAAAATTGACCTCAAATCTGTGTCCAGAAGCCCGGAATTTGAGAATCAAGAGAGCCCATTAAAATAAAGTTTTGACTGGGTTGCATTTAAGATAAAGTAAAGCAAAGAGGGGTGGAAAGTGGAAAGAATGAGTAGAAATACATACTTTATCTCAGGACCTCGACACAAAAAGAAACATTGTTTTCGCTCCAGCCACACAATCCATAGGTGAGATTATATATGTGTGTGTGTGTGTGTGTGTGTGTGTGTGATTACTTAGCAAGAATGGCTACCTATAATTCTGGCGACAAGAATGGCCACCTATAATTCTACATCAAAGAGGAAGATGTCTGATCCTATCTCCCTATGTTCTCACAACCAAGGAACTAGCAACAGCAAATTTCCAAGCAGGGTGTTGTTTCCTTCCTTGCTCTACTCTATTCGATTTAGAAGTGGAAATGGCCCCCATTTCCTTTCCCTAGAAAATAGCTATAGACAAGACATGGGTGCACAATCCGCTACATCTCCTGCTAATCCCAACAAACGCTTGCCTATTCATTTGCTACTGCTATCTATACTTCGTTTGATGCAATGCAGGGATCTACAAATATCAATGGCTATCAATTGACTTAAACAGTTTTGAAAATTAATTTATAACAAATGCAAACATATCCTGATCAACAGGATTTCAATCTCAGTCATTCAAATTCATTGAAATCCAGGGCCAAAAATCCCACAAAACCATAATAGAACCCAACGATTAATTTATGTCATGTTTTCATCAATATACCCTCAAACTAACATTGAATTGATTGTATCAAGTTTACAATATAACATTTTCTACTCAAAATCGACTTCAAATCTGTGTCCAGAAGCCCGGAATTTGAGAATCAAGAGAGCCCATTAAAATAAAGTTTTTACTAGGTTGCATTTAAGATAAATTAAGTAGAAATACATACTTGATCTCAGTACCTCCACGTAGAAAGCAACAATTTTTTCTCTCCAGCCACACAATCCACAGGTAAGCTAAATGGACAAATTCCTCACGATACCTTCAACTGCTTGCTGCACATAGAATAGAATCCATTTTTTTTTATCAAGGCTTATAACAGTAACAAGAAAGACCAACAAAACACTTAAACGATGATTTGAAAACTAGAAAATTTAAAAAAAATAACAGCAAAATACCTGAAAGTAGATGGTAGCAGTAGTCAATTGCACAGCATATCGCCACTGAAAATAGGTAACGCATAAAGAACTGCGAATACAAAAATACACAGAGGATTGAGTGCATTAAGATGCACTATCAAAGCCGCCGAAAATCTATTAAAACCCTGTACCATATATATTCAATGCATGTATTTTATTTATTTTATTTTCATGACATTTCCAAATCAATATATTTTAATTCATTTCAATTGTCTGATTCAGTGCTAATTCCGATGCGGTCAGATCTTGCAAGTTGCAACAGGTGCCTTCGAGAAAAGTGCTTAAGGGAGAGGCAAAATTTATGTGAAATTAAATTAAAACTTTGGTTTTCATGACATTTCGAGATTAATATATAATTTTAATTCACGTCAACTATCCGATGCAATCTTAATTCTGATGCGTTCGGATTTATTACGAAAATGGATATTACATATATTGCATATTACGACATTTCTAGATTAATATATTTTAATTAATTTCAACTATCCGATTCAATGCTAATTCCGATTAAAATATACTCTTATTATGTTTGTGGTCGAAGGTATTTTTCATTCTTTTTAAGTTGATTTGCTATTATTTTAGTAATTATATTAAATAATTTTAATTTTATAAAATTTAACTTTACAAAAAAAATTATTTATTGTAAGTATTTTATTAATATTTATTTATAATATTATTACTCAATTTTAATATGTTTATATTTTATTTATTTATTATAACTTTTATTTAATATTTAATTAATATATTTTATTTAGCAATTACATTAAAATATACTCTTATTATGCACAGGTATATATTATTCTTTTTAAGTTTTTATTTTTTTAATTATATTAAATAATTTTAATTTTATAAAGTTTAACTTTACTCCAAAAAAAATTAATTATTGTAATTTTTTTATTAATATTCATTTATAATGTTATTGGCTATAATTTTAAAGATCTTATTCAAATATGCCATATAATTGATAATAACATTTCAATTTAATACCTGCTATCATAGGTTATAGGTTTTTGGGAAGTTTTATTCACCCAAATGCATTATTCACCTGGTCAGTTTAGTACGTACATCATAAAAACACTTCCCGGAAAAAACTGTGAATATCATTAAAAAAAAATTTTGGAAAAATGGTGAGTTCAGTACGTACATCATAAAAAAACTTTCTGGAAAAATTGTGAATATCATTAAAAAAAAACTTTTGGAAAAATGGTGAAATTCTGAGTAACATTTAAAAACATTAAAATTATTTCTATAATTAAATTGCAGATATTAAAATATATAATTTATTTCTGATATAACATATGGATTTAGGGTTTTGAATGAGGGAAAGAATAATATTCAACTTTAAAGATAACAGTCAAAGCAGTTACCAATATAAACAAGTATGGAGCGCAACATTCCTAATGTCGTTGTAGTATGGACTGTGTGGAAATTCTACCGCATGATGCACGGTGAAAATTAAAGTCTATTTTACAAGCAATCTCAATGATGCACTGTCCGTAACAGTCAGCTTTATTTATTTTTTGGTTGTTTTTTATTTGTATTTAATGTAGTAGAGGCGAAATTTATGTGAAATAAAATTAAAACCTCGGTTTTCATGACATTTCCACATTAATATGATGCGTTCAAATTTATTGTAATTTTTTAATTAATATTTATTTATAGTATTATTGGCTATAATTTTAAAGATCTTATTCAAATATGTCTTATAATTGATAATAACATTTCAATTTAATGCCTGCTATCATAGGTTATAGGTTTTTGGGAGGCCTATAAATTAAATGTTTTATTCACCCAAATGCATTATTTACCCAGTCAGTTCAGTACGTACATCATAAAAACACTTCCCTGAAAGTACTGCGAATATCATTAAAAAAAACTTTTAGAAAAATAGTGAAATTCTGAGTAACATTTAAAAACATTAAATTATTTCTATAATTAAATTGCAGATATTAAAATATATAATTTATTTATGATATAACGTATGGATTTAGGGTTTTGAATGAAGGAAGGAATAATATTCAACTTTAAAGATAACAGTGAAATCAATTACCAATATAAACAAGTATGGAGCGCAGCATTCCTAATGTCGTTGTAGTATGGACTGGAAAATCTACTGCATGATGCAAGGTAAAAATTGAAGTGTATTATACGAACAATCTCAACGATGCATTGTCCGTAACGGTTAGCTTTATTTTTTGGGGGTTTTTTTTTATTTTTATTTAATGTGGTAGAGGTGAAATTTATCTGAAATAAAATTAAACCTCGATTTTCATGACATTTCTAGATTAATACAATGCATTCAGATTTATTAGGAAAATGAGTTGTACTTATAATTAAATAACTTTATTTTAAGACCATGCGTCATGTAAAGTGACGGTGGGAACTGCAATGCCACCTACACAAACATTTATGCAATTTGCAATAACATGTCGAATTGTTCAACCAATAAAATGCTAGAAAAAAAAATTAAAATAATTATAATAAATAAATAATAATAAACCCTAAGTTGAACCATCGCAAAAACACAATTTTTTTGAAAAAAAAAGAAAATTAATGTCGCTATCAGGCATAACCCGATGCGTAATACCTGCAGGCGGCAGGTATAATAACAAAAAAATGATATATGTAATTTTCAATGTCATAAATGAATAAGATTCCTCTAATATGGCTTAAAAAGATTAAAATGAGATGGATAAATCTGGTATAATAATAATAACAAAACAATGATATATGTAATTTTCAGTGTCATAAATAATTTTATTTGAAATAAAGTTATTGGTTAAGAATTGATTTTTTTATGATTACTTATTATTTATAGGAGAATTTATTTGGTGATTGTTGTGTTATGAAGTATTATGTAAATTATGAAATTTCAAAGTTCAAATCTCTTGTGACTCAAACCAAAAAAAATAAATTAAAATAAAGACAAAACTATGAGATAGTTCAATTGCAAATTGTAATATTATAAATTAATATATAAATCATGAAATTCAAGATTCAAATTCCTCATATATCAAACAAAAAAAAATTATATATATATATATATAGAATAATATTAATTTCAATTATTATTTTTATTTTTATTTTTATTTTGTACCTACCTTTTTTTTAAATAAATTTTAATTAAAATTAAAATTTAGCAATTTCTGTATAACATAAATTATCCACTTTATTTACAACTTCATTTAACTATTAATTAAAAAAAAAATTAGGTTTTAAAACTATTCTATTTTAAAAATAATATAAATAATTTGTTGAATACATATTAATCTTTATTTCTTTAATTGAAAAATCATATTTATAGAAATAAAAGGATTATGTTTTTATTTATTTATTGTAAATTGATTGCTAAATAATTAATGTTGATTAGAATTATAATAAAAAATAAATAAATATATTTAATTGTTTTTACTTGAAAGTATTATAAAACTTAGTCTTGTTTTATTGGTTGTTGATACTATAACTTAATATAAAGGAGATATTGTACAAATATTTCATTCTCACTGTCAATTATAAATAAAACATTTCTATGTCCATGTCAAATAATATAATTTGATATTAAATTCTAAAATTCTTTTAAAATAATTAAAACCAAAAACAAATTGATAAATTATTTATATTTTCATATTTTAATTGCATACGTAAATAAACCATTTTAATATCCATGTTAACTAACTAATAATAATAATAAAATGTTTGTATTTGAAATATTTAATTTTTATTGTTATAGCATTTCAAGTATCATTATTTTATATTTTGACTATTTTATTAAGGGTTAATTTTGAATGGAACAATTGTTTGTTGGAATTGCATGTTTAAGCTATTTTATTCCATGTATTCAAGATATTTTCAAAGGGTTTAATATATTTATGCATTAAAAAATGCAATTTAAAAATGAAAAATTATGAGAGAGAGAGAGAGATTCATCTTAACCATCATCTCTCGAGTCCATAGAGGGATAAAATCTTTGGAGGTGCATCTTTTTAACGTTTTGCGTAATAAAAAGGGTTTGCACCTCAAGAGATTTGATCCCTCTAAGCTCTTGCTAGATCTATGGTTAAGATGGTTCTATACTCGTTATCATAAAAATAAAAATAAAAATATATATTATTTAAATTAAAAAACTTTAGGATTAATAATAATAATAATAATAATATAAGTTCAAATCTATGTTATTTAATTCAAAATAAAAATAAAAATTAAAAGTATATATAGTTTTTTAACGTAAGTTGGAATATTCATTGATGTGTTAAAAAATTACATAAAACATAAAAGGTTTATGTCTTTGTCTTGCCACTAAGGAAATTCAACTAGAGAAAAAGTAACATATTGTCAAAAAAATGTTCAAAATTAGGTTGTCCCTACATAGGGAAACCAACTTATAGTCCAACAAAATCAAAACTAGAAATTGTCACCGACATATAAAAATTTGACATGAAAGAATTTTAAAGGAATATTTTCTTAGAAATGGGAAAACCAACCATACATGCAAATATCATAATTTAACCAAATACTTCAGAAGTTTGAGTTGAACAACAAAGATAAAAACTTGTTAATCATGAGGAGAGGGAGATATCCAAATAAATGCGAGGTCCTTCATCCTTGCAATGGGGCATATATCTTGGCAATGGGGGTGAGCCCATTTCCAAGTGGACTGGACATCCTTCAACCACCATAAACATCGACTTTAGTTCATCCAGTTGATGCAACAATTTTTTTTTGTCATCCTATTTTTCTATCAACATCTTGCAAAGAACAAATTGACATGCCAATATAAGTCAACCATATGAAAATAGTGTTGAAATATGTAACTAGGTTCGGTCTATATAATGAAATGTGTAATCATGATTTTATGTAATTAATCTAAGGAAGGAAAAATAAAATTATTTTATGCTTCAGAAATGGGTTTCATGTTCAAGGAATTTTATTTTCTAGATGAAGCTCCCATTGTGAGCTATTAGGTTTGGTCATGAAGTCAATTGAGTCAATGGCATGTATGAGATACCCTTCTTTGTCATGTTACATATGTATTTGAGTCATTGTAAGAGTCAAAAGACCCTCAAATACCAAGCTCAAGCACTTATAGAAAGTCATCCTTTAAATGGAGCAATTAGCCTACACCAAGATGACATGTTGACCTAGGATCTAGTCAAGCTGGTTTATTTTCATGGGAATATAACTATGTATAGGTGTACTCGACCTCATTCTAGACACATAACAAATACACAAGAATTTCAAGCACAAGGAAGAAGAGAAGCCTTTCATCAAGCAAAGAAGAGGAGGAAAATAAGGAAGGAATATCAAAGGAATTTTGAATATGTTTTGGGATATTTTAGTTCAAACTTCACACATGTGAAGAGAATAGGGCTCTTCCTTCTACAACAAATAAAATATATTTTCATCTCATGTAGGCCACAATAAGTCAAGAAAAGGGCCTACATTGCCAGCTGAATTGATAGATAAGTCAGCGTAAGTCAAGCGAAGGAGAAAAGCATTAGAATTTACCTAGTTTTGTCCACTCGTGCAAATATTGCAGTCAAATTTAGGAGGTTGAGAGTTGCAGGAAGAGAGACCGAATATTTTAGGCAAGGGTTGCAGGACCGAGGGCTAAAGAAGAAGGAAGAAATTGCAGTAGCATCAAGAAGAAATTATTGCGACTTGAAGCAAAGATTGACTTGGTCTAGGAAAGCTTGTTAGGACAAGGGTATTGGTCTTGGGATTCATCAATTGGAGATTCTATAAGAATAATAATTAGTTTGGGTTTTCATCTCAAGTTGGAGAGGTTTTGGCCCTAGATGACTGCCTACATCTTGCGTCCCTTGTCTCATTATTGTTTATATTTTTATAGTTTTTTGATGAAGATAACACTATAATAATCAAAGATAAAGAATAACCTAATCAAAATAAGTAAAAATTATTCATAAGAAGTTATAATTTCTAGAGAAATCACCTCATGTCTCACCCCTAGATTTCTCAACATGGTATCAGAGCTAAGGTAACAAGTTAAGGAAGGGTAGCTCAACAAGGGACACTCAAGCTCTCAAAGATCAAGGTTATAGAAGTATATCAAGGGCATCAAAGAATAAAGAAAATATTCTCATCTCTAAGGAAAATTCAAAATAAAGGCTACTTCGCTATCTTGAAGGAAGTGTTAAAACCATAGATCGATCAAAAGAGAAGTCTACACTAGAATCATTTTAAGATCCTCACTCATCACATCATCAAAAGGAAGAAGACCTCAAATGAATATTATCTATACTTTGAGATCGGAGCATCTCAAAGTCTAATCATCCAAGGAAAGCAAGATCAATAACGTTATCATCACCATCAAAATATCTAAGGCGGTTTCCCTCTCTTTGGATTCAAGGATCACTTTTGAATAAAACCTTCTTCATCAAGGAGAATTTTTCTATTACCCATATCATCATCAGAATTGAGAAGGAAACAGGTTCAAGGAGAATCTTCATAGGTAAGTATATTTATGTCTACATGTGAATCTCTCAAATTGTCTTTTTTCCAGGAAAGCAACAAACGGGTTTGTGCTTCAAACTTTCTAGAATGGAAGAAAAGGATAGATGTAAACCTCATATAAAATGAGGTCATGGAACATGTTAAGGACTCAATCACCAAACCTCCAAAAGAAGATTCTCAAGCACTTGCGCGATATATGAAAGGGGAAGTAAGGGCTCAAAGGATTCTCATAGAATCCATCAAGGATCTCATTCCTTGTGTATCTAAATTAGAAGCATCAAAATGAGATATATGAAAAACTTGTAGAATTTTTTTCCATAAGCATTATGGTAAAAGTGATCTCATTAAGGCAAGAAATCTGCAATATGAAGATATCTAAAGAAGAAGGAATAGTCTCATACTTTATGAAAGTATCAGAAATAAGAGATCAACTACAAGACTTGGGAGAGATAATGTATGGAAAATAAATGACTACTGTAGTACTAAATACACTAACATAGGAATGGGGTAGCTTTACATCAATCATTTATTGGAAGAAGGAAGCTAATCCATTCAATGATCTACGGTCACTATGAAAAATAGAAGAAACTAGGTTAAAGGAAAAATCTGATGTAGGATAAAATGAGAAAACTCAAGCATATGCTGCTATGAAAAAAGGGGGGGTGGGAGGGGAGAGTTTGGAAAATTTGGTCCTCATAAACGAAAGAAGAATATGGAAAAGGTTCAATGCTATGGATATGGGCACTACAAGAGAAATTTTCCTAAACTCAAGGAGGAAAACAAAAAAATTGGAAGGGAAGAATCCCATATCACTAAAGAAGTGGAAGAAGCTGAAAAGAAGAAATCTGAGGAAGTAAAAGATCTCTACTATGATTGAGATAGTCTTCTTCACCTATTTCTCTTCAAGTTTTTGTTTCAAAATTTCTATTGTAAATTATAACTATCATGGTAGGAATCTGTTATCGTTCTATAATTTACAAGATTGTGATAATACAACCAGAGGACAACATCAAAACCACTTTGGAATCTGGGATCTAGCCCTGCCAACTTCAGAGAGGGATCTCTCTGTAAAATTTAAATTTCTTTTTAATGAATTTTATACTAGTTATTACCGCACTTGATTGTTTGCTTGATTAAATCGTTATTTTCCCATTGGGTTATGGAGTTAAAATATTTAACTGGATCTGCATCAATGTCTGAAGGAGTCTCATAGGGTAAGACAGGTTGCATAAACTGGATCTTTTAAGATTTTAAGTGAATTATGAAAGTGGAAGAAATGTGGAATTCAATAGATATTGAAAATCAATTAAGTATTCTTCAATCTGACCTCAGTGGAAAACATGTAAATTGAAAACAACCAGAATAAGGTGTTCTAACTAACATATCCTATTCGTGACAGTTTATGTTATATAATTAAGATTTACAGATTTACAAAGAAAGGAAAAACAATGAAATAACACAGTTACAAGAAAAAAACATCACTAGTGAATACACCACATGAATCCTATAAAAATTCCTTGTATTATTGATGCTTCATGAAAATGGAAATTAAAATGTTCAACAAAAGATATACTCAGTAATCAACCCATAATATTTCGAACAACGAAGTATTTATACTAATTTTATAAAAAGGATTTACATCCACATTATCTCAATCAACGGTGTATTATTAGTGTAATATTGAACAATAAAATTTAACTATTACAAAATAATAGGCTAGGTGGAGATGATCTAGAACGATGGCATTGTTTTGGAGGAAAAAAATGGTGAATGGACCTATTTCTAGACTGCACTGGTTGATGTGTTGGTTGAGGCTAATTGTCTCTCAATTACTGTTTAATCCTGTAACTCACAAATTTTATCCCATCGATCTTCATCTGGGATAGTCAACTTAATTACCTTTCAGTAAATCTCATCAACTTTAGTGTATCTAGAAAAAGTGGGCTTTACCATGAAGATGTGAGTTACCTCATGTTGGATGAAAAAGTCATTACTCATTGCTTCTAAAAACGCTCCACCTGTCATACTGCCCTTGATGCTAGAAAATTTGGTGCTATCCTTAGAAATTTCCTTTAACTTCTTTACATAATCTTAATGAGTTATCAACTTATCATTAATCACAAACAAAGAAGGCATGCCTTTTGTGTGTTAAAGGCTCTATCCTGGTGAAAAATCTATTGACTACTATCTCTAAATTGTGGCACTTTTCTTCTAGCTAAACAACAAGATTATTCTTAGTAAGAATCCTCTTCACTTCTAGGATGGTTTCTATTCTATCATCTACTCCCAAATCATCCAACTCATATATGTTCCTAGAGTTCAGGAACTTGATAAATTTGGTTTGTTGTTGCAAGCATCTCCCCAAGCTCTTGTTTGATGTCTATGATAGCATCATTGGCCTTTTTAATCAACTCATCTTGTTCAAATATGATTTGGATGTAGGGCTAGATCTCATTAATGGAGTTTATGATATATACCCAAAGTAGTTCCTTGGCTTGGGCCAAGGTTTGTCCTATTTCTGATTCTCTTTTTGACTTCTGTAATCTCTCTATCAATTTCTAAGATCTTTGTGCTTCTACTGAATGAGAAGCTTCACTCCTTGTCCTCTGGTCTTGAAATAGTTTGACCTGATCATGTAGTTTCTTGATTTCCTCTGCCTGAATAGACACATTTTCTACTGCCTTTGTCAACTGCTCTACACCATCTCCTGTCTGTGTAGTAGAGGTTGTAGTTGTAGAAATGGTTGTAAGAGGTACAACATCGAATGGAACCATGGACATTTTTTTTGTATGCTTCTTTTCTTTGATCATTTTTTCCATTTTGGTATCCATTTGTCTTATCTGTGAATTTTTCTCCATGATGAGCTTCATCATATCAATATTCTGGGTCTCTGCCTCCTCAATGTCCTTGGTGAGAGGATCTTCTGTAGCTAAAAGCTTAAACTATTTTCTTAATGATGCTATGTCAACATTCTTATTTTTTATTATCTCCTCTGCAGCCTTCATATTAGAGGGATCATATCTGATCTTAACCACCAAATCTTCTAAGGATTTTAATCCTTGTATCCTTAGCAAGAGAAGAGATTTTTTCCATTTTTAACTGTGACTGGATATTGGACAAAAAATCCTGCAACTTGGAAATACCTATTGTTTTGTTAGTTAAAGTTGAAGAGATAATTTCACCTATCTGCTTTTGCAACTCCATTTGATCAATGGGATGAATGTATTTTATGTCGAATTCGAAAGATGTCTTCTTGTAGTCAGTTGTTGATTTTGGTTGTGGAATCTGGGCCTCAAGGAAGGCCATCTGCATTTTACCTTTCTCAGAATCAAATGCTGACAACAACCTGCTTTGAGAACTAGAAGTCTGCTTCCAGAATTGACTATAGGTAATGTTCTTCAAGATTTCATTTTTTAATTTTATCTCTCTGAATGTGTCAAAGACTATCTTTTCCTTCTCATCTTGGACAACCTTAGTTGTCTAGACAGCCTGATGCTAGTCATATGATACTGAAGAAGTTGTAGGAGAATTAGTGGATTGGCCACCTACTTAAGAAGATGAAGGTTTTTCCTTAGTTACCATGAAAACTTCTCATTCTGAATCTTTTTTTGTATCAGCTTTAGGATTAAGCTTGGTCCTTTTTTTTAACATTATTTTGAATTCTTTGCTTGTAGTATCAGTCATTGAAGGTGACTCTTCTTCTCTTTGACTTTTCCCTGCTTTTTCCTATGGGACAAGAGTCTGTTATGTCGATGTCGATAATAGCTGCTCCTCACCTTCCTGCAACGTGTTCTTAGCCCATTCTAACTGGTTCATATACTTTTCTATCTCTGGCCTATGGGTGTGTATGTAAGGAGTAGTTTTATTCTCTACTCTTATCTTTGAAATGATTCCTAGAGGATCATAAGACCAATTAAAGCTTAGACTGAAGTTCATTTCTTTAAATATATTATCTGCTTCCTCACTTGTTGACTTGCTATTACAAATAAAGGGCGAAATCTGTGTTTTAATCCTAAATTGGGAATTCTTCTTTGCTGGTACAAAGTGAATTTCATCAGCATTTAGCATTTGTCTAATATAATCCAAAGGAAAAATTCTCATTGGGAGGAATTTTGGAGTATATCAGACAGATGCTAAATCTGACAAGTGTAGAATTCTCTTTATATCTTCACATATTCTTGTTTCGGTTGTACTGCTTAAAATGCTCATGGCTAGATGTACAAAAATTTTAATGAACTATTTGTATGAAAATTCTTTCTTCTCTTTCATTACTAATGTTTTCTAGAAGATGACTGAGTGTTGATTTCCATCTTCATCAATATTCCGCATAGCAAACGTAAATTTATCTGCCTGATAATACACAAACATGTATACTAAAATAGAGGAGTATTTAAACACTTCCTTGGTTTGAAATTTTATAAACTAATCATGGATGATGTCTGCTAGGAATTGGCTGAAATTGAAGATGATGGATGGTTTACAGTCTATGGAAAAGATGGAGAGGAATACTATAATGGGTCCATCCATCCACTAATAAGAATAATAGCCAAGAAGGTATGCAATGACTATTATAATATGTTTTGCTCGGTTAGGGAAGATGGATGAAGGGTATGGAGGGTTTTTATTTGGCAGCTGAGTGTTTTCAGGTAGGAAAAGGTCAAAGATTTTAGCTCTTTTGGCAAAATAGAGCTTTTGGTATAACTCATTGAGGCCTTATAGGGATAAAGGCGTGCCATTTTCCATAGAGGGAGCTTTCATCATCTGATCAATTGATTGTGCAGTGATGGTGAAAAGGATTTCACCAATAGGGGCAATGATGGCTCTTTGACTGGGTATATAGCAGGCTTGACACTTTCGGATAAACTCAGGGGCACTATATGTGTGGGGAAATATTTAATGAGGAAAATTGGACTCCCAAAGTCCAATATCATCAGATTTATCAATATACTTATCTTCTAAGAAACAGTACATTTCAAATAATTCAAATTCACATAGAGTCTCATTGATTTTGTAATCTTTGACAGCTAGGGGAATAGGATATAAAACTAGGGGAGGGTGTACCAAGGGGATGAATGGTTCCTCACGGTTTTTATTTTTAGGAGGCATATTCAATTATTTTAAGAGGAATTTAAATGGAATTGGAATAGAATAATTTTACTAGGAATGTGCAGAGCTCTCGAATTGGTTGAAAGAGGCAAAGTAGATGTGGTTTCTTTGGTCAGAGAAAAATCAATGAATAAATCCGACGCATTATAAACCTGTTAAACAAATTAATTTGTAGAGAATATAACACAGTAAGAGAAAAAATGGTTAAATTTCATGGCTTTATAAGAAAATATAGTTTTTCGTTGAACATGGCACGGATCAGTTAATTTAACGGTCATTCATTTTAATAATGGATCGATTACTGCGGGAATGGATTTGATTGGTAAAAGATAGATGAGGTGGTAGGATGGGAGTGGCAGAGATAACAGATAGGGAGGTAGTATTTATGTTGCAGTGAATAATGGTTTTCAAGGGGGGGTTACCAAGTAGTAAATGGTTTAGGCAGAGGGGGGTGTGAACAAAGGAGAGGTGACCACATGGTCATGGGCCCAAGTGGGAAACAACTTTTTTCGGACCCCTCCCCGGTGATAAAGCTAGGATGGAGAGCGGGGGGACGAAGGTTAATGAGGACAATTGATAGAGGAGTGGTGGAATCAGACGGAGGATAGATGTGAGCTATTTAAAGACAAATGATGTGATGGCTTGTTGGGTAGTAGTTCGCCTAGTTGGAGTGGAAAACTTAGGATAAAAATAGATCAAATATTTCATTTGTGCGCCCAACTTGAAACTTAGGATAAAGTGATTTTGCAACTTTTCCTCTTTTATGTGCCAAATATCTATTGAAACTAAACTTAGGATAAAATTATTTAATCCTTTTAAAGCCCAAAACACCTCTACCTACCCTTCAAATTTTACATTATTTTGCTAGACTAACATTTTTTATTTCTTTCTTCTAGAAGTCCATTTAGACTAGCAAACCCATATCACTTTTTTTATGAAAAATGTAATATACTCTATCACTTATGTCTCCTTTTGATTCAGATTAAACAGTTGAATCAATTTCATTTTCTGCATAACTATTTATTTACCAAGATTAAATTGTTTGGAAAATCTTATTTCTCTAACCTAATTTACAAAAATTCACAATTGTTCAACCATGATTAAGTTGTATGATTTGAACAAATAGCTAGTAATTGCGGATTTTTTAAACAAGCTGCACACAACCTTATTTGATTTTGACATAAAGAAAACTATCTATCCGTAGTGGCATTTGAATTTGCAGCACTTTTAGTGTTATTTTCTCTATTTTTTCTTTTGTGGGGTTCTGATTTTATTTTTATTAGTTTTCAATTTTTCTTTATTTTTGTCTTTTTTCTCTTTATACAATTTTTTTTTAGATATACCCTCTTTTCATTTTTCTTTTATATATATTTTTTGGAATTCATTTTCATATTGAAAATTATTTACAATGTAAGATTACTAAGATAAAATACTTAATCACCTTAAGATCCTATAAATTATAGGACCCTAATAGTGGCTCTAGCTGGGGATGGAATTTCTCCATGTGAATTGTCAAGAAAATATGATCAGTAGCCTTGAGTGTTTTCATTTCAGCAATGTTTGCATCTGATTTATTTCGTTGTTGGAGTACTTATGGTAGCATATCAATCAAAGCTTAGGGAATTCTCTACGGGCTTCAAAATCAGTCAATAAGTTACCCAATCAAAATAATGAAGACTATGATATTTACAATGGTGTGATGTAAGAAAAATATTTATGCTAAGGAAAGTAATGCTTCAACATTTTACCATTGACAGGCCCACCAGGAATTTCTGCTCCATCTAGTTCTTTGAGAAAGAATGCATTATGTCCTCTGAAAGCATAAATGATGTAAGGTACTTTCCAAATATTTTCAAATTTATCATGTTTGCCTTTGTATTCTCTCCTGGAATCCCACTTAAAAATTCTGTCACCCAAATTAAAATCATCAGCTTTAGTTCTTCTATCAAAAATCTTTTTAACATTTTCTTGGATGAGCTTAGTTTTATTATAGACTTCTTCCCTATACTGCTACAATTGAATAGTCTGATTAATCCTCCTCTGTGTGTCATTTGGCTCAACCTGTAATTCTTGAATTATCTTCATAACTAGAACTCCCAAAGAGGATGAAAAAACAACATCCATCCCATAAACCAATTGGTATGGTGACATGCCAATTGGCTTCTTTGTAGTTAGTCTGTCAGCCCAAAGTGGATTAATTAACTTGTTGTGCCATGAATTTTTGTTGTCTTCTAATAGCTTTTTAATGATGTTAACCAAACTCTTATTTGATAATTCAGCCAACCCATTACCCTAAGGGTAAAAATCAGTTGAATGTCCCAAAGAAATATGGTATTTATTGCAGAATTCTATCATTTTATTAGATTTAAAGGCTGCGGAATTATCAATAATAATTTTACTTGGACAACCAAATCTAGAGAGGATATTGGTTTCAAGAAATTTAATGATGACATCATCAGTGGATAATCTAAAATGTGTGGCTTCAATCCATTTAGTAAAATAATCAGTGGCTGTGAGAATCCACTTATGTTGGGCATCGGAAGGGGGATGAATTTCACCAATGAAATCCAGTCCCTATTGTTGGAAAGTAATTTCAACAGATATAGGCTTTAAGGGAAAAGGAAAAAGTTTTTTATTTTCACTCAAATATTTTTCATTTATGGTAGGAGGTTACTTTTTTGTGCATATCAGGGAAAAGGGTAGGCTAGTAAAAACCAGGTCTAAGGATTTTTTTAGCAGTGGTTTTCCAGTATAGATTTCCACCGCAATCACCTTCATAGAACTCCTACATAGTCCTTTCTGCACCATCCTTCAATAAGCACTTAAGTAAAATACCACCAACATCTTTCCAATATAAAACATTATCTATGATGCAAAAATTGACTTCTTTTAACTTTAGAAATCTTTCTTTTGTTTTTCTTAAACAAGGAGGAGCATTTAAATTGAATAAAACATATAAGAGGTCTGCACACCAGGGTGAGTTCAGGAAAGCCTCATCAATGGATGTCACCAACTAAATGATGTAGCTCTTGGTAATCTCATTAGAAGAATACATATTACTTATGGGAAAAATAAAGTCATCTAGAATAGAGCTCATCATACATCATTCAAAAGGATAATTTGTAGGATGAGGATAATCAATATCCTTTGTTGGAATCTTCATTGGAATTTTCACCTAATGGAAGAAGCAAGTATCTCGCCGGGAATTACAACTTGTATGGGATTCATAGAATGATGTAAAAATAATTAAATAAGGTCAAGGGATTAAATTTATTTCAATCAAGGAAGGTGCCAAATGAAGTCTAGATGACCAAAATAAAGAGATGAGGTATATATGATTATACCTGATAAATAAATTCATGTCATTTGGTTTCAGATATCATGAATGAGTGCTCTACCTCAAGAGCATGATCAAAACAAAATATTTCCTCCTGTGAAAGGATGCATGAAGGCATGGTTCATACATTAACTAGATGAAATCATCATAATATGTCCTCATATGAAACTTGAGGTGGTTGAAAAAGTTGAAGGAACTATGACTGGAAGTTCTTGGGAGGAAATGTGTGAATAAAGAAAGGAAGAGATAATGAAAAAATGCAACTATGGAGAAGGAAATCAACATCTAAGAACTAGAAGATCTAACTATGATATCTCCATGGGAAAGTTATGAATATCCTGATAAAGAAAGAAACCCTTGGCGTTGTATATCTTTTTGGATATGTGTCAATATATATTCAGGATGTTAATGCAAACAAGGATATTTCATGAAGAAAGACCATCACAAATGTATTTTTGATTTAATGTTCATTTTATATTTTTGAATAATATCTTGATGGGCTAATGCAGTGATACCAAAGGAAGAGTTGTATAGTTTATCTACAACTAAGACTCATGTGGTAGGATGAAAGTTCCTGAAGGAAACATGATTAAAATAAGGTAGCAAGGCATGAAGGAAAGGATATATATGGACTAATGGATCACTTTCCAATGAAAGAAAGGATGATATGACTTACATTATTCACGGATGAAAGTAATGGATGGTTGATTCCCTACGAAGAAGTCCAAAATGATAAATACTCTTGAATAAACAAAAATAAGTTTCATGGCATCAAAAGGAAGAGCTCTTCAAGAAGATGGTTGACCCATGATCTCCACCTAAAGAGTTGTTGGAAGCAAGTCCTTGGTTAAGAGGGAGCTTGGTCAAGTCCTTGATTAAGAAGGAGCTTGGGTACATTACTTTTATAGCAATGAGTACATTTCTTCATTGGAATGGGTATATCGTCCCTAGTTAAGAGAGAGAGATAGACACATCATTCTTGTCTTCACTTGGGAAGATAGAAAGGAGGATTGGGTAAAAATCAAGCATCTGATACTCTTTGAGGATGTTATAGGGCATCCAAGATAACAATATTCAAGAGGGCCTATATTATTTGAGGACTAGGAATCCAAGATAAGAATATTCTTTGTGGAACATAGTCTGAGAGATCCAAGGTGAGGTATGTTCCAAGAGAGACAATGATGGGGGTGTCTATAAATCACTAGTCTCACCAACATTGTGCTCTGATCTTGTGGAGAGATAGAGCGATATTCAATGCCTTGTTATATGACAATGATGGATGATATGATGGTAGACAAATGGGTTACCAATATGACTCTTCTTATGAGAATTATTTAGATTGAGAATGTCCAAGTACTTATTATGGATTATGAATAAATCCCTAGTTAAGAGGGAGTGTTGAAATATGTAACTAGGTTTGGTTTTCATAATGACACCTGTAATCATGATTTTATGTAATTAATGTGAAGAAGGAAAAATAAAATTATTTTATGCTTGAGACATGGGTTTAATGCTCAATGAATTTTATTTTATAGATGAATCACCTATTGTGAGATATTAGGTTTGATCATAAAGACAATTGGGTCAATGTCATCTATGAGAGTCCCTTCTTGAGCATGTTACATATGTATTTGAGTCACTGTAAGAGTCAAAATACCCTCCAAGACCAAGCACAAGAACATCTAGAAAGTAAGCCTTAAATGGAGCAATGAGGCTATACAAGATGATATGTTGGCCAAGGATCCAGTCAAGTTGGCTTATTTTCATGGGAAAATCACTATATATAGGTGTACTCGGCCTCATTCTAGACACACAACAAAGACAGAAGAAATTTGAGCACAAGAAATAAGAGAAGCCTCTCATCAAGCGAAGAAGAGGAGGACAAGAAGGAAGGAAGATCAAAGGAATTTTGAATGTGTTTTGGGATATTTTAGTTCAAATGTGCGAAGATATTAGGGCTCTTCCTTCTACAACAAATTAGATATGATGTCATCTCAAGTAGGCCGAAATAAATCAAGGAAAGGACCTACATTGCAATATGAATTGACAGAGAAGTTAGCGCAAGTCAAGAAAAGGAGAAAATGGTTATAATTTCCCTAGTTTTTTCCACTCATGCGAAGATTGCAGTGAACTTCAGGAGGCTGGGAGTTGCAGGAAGAGAGGCCAGAGATTTCAGGAAAGGGTTGTAGGACCAATGACTAAATAAGAAGGAAGCAATTGCAATAGCATCAAGAAGAAATTATTGTGACTTGAAGCAAAGATTAACTTGGTCTAGGAGAGGTTTTTAGGTCAAGGGTCATGGTCTTGGAATTCATCAATTGGAGATTCTATAAGAAGAATAATTCATTTGGGTTTTCCTCTCAAGTTGGATAGGTTTTGGCCCTAGATGATTGCCTACATATTGTGTCCCTTGTCTCATTATGTTTATATTTAGATAGTTGTTTGATGAAGAGAACACTATAATAATCAAAGCTAAAGAAGAACCTAATCAAAATAAGTAAAAAGTATTCAAAAGAAGTTATAATTTCTAGAGAAATCACCTGTTGTCTCACCCCTAGATCTCTCAACAAATAGTGATTTTGGTTCCTATGTGTATTCCCAGCATTAGGAACCTAATCAATTGTGTTGTTAAGGACCTCAGCATCAAGGGTGTGTTTGTGCTCATGGCAAGCCTCGTCCTATGTTACCTAAATTTTGGATTAAATCTCAAGAGGGGCATAGTTTAGCTATCAGTGAGTAGATGATTCTTCTCAAAACAGAGCCCCTAAGCATCCAACACTTCGGCATGTCCACCACCACGACATCAACACTGGGCGAACTCGTGAGTCATCACTATAGGTAAGAGGAAAAAGTGATTAAAATTAAGGTGCTTCAGAGCAGATAGGTTGGTGACATGAAGTCTGAAGAACAAGTAAAGAATATACAATAACATTTTAGGAAAGTGAGCTTCAACCTCAGCATGTCCCTGTGCAACAAGAAAATCTAATAGATGTGAAAGGAAGGCCATTATATGGTAGTTTAGTGTAACTCCATTATAAGATTACTAGATGAAAAAATCATGGTTGTGAATGGAAGCAACATAAGTAGGAAGGCCCAAGCAAGAAAGAAGAGAAAAATCCCATAGAAAAACAAGGCACCCTTATAAAAAATTATAGAGAGGGCATTGAAGTGGGTTGAGTTAATGTTGATCATGAAACAAACTAGTGGGTTGGAAAACAAAATCTGGCATTAAATTCATAGATTGAACGGATGGAACGTTGGAGCAACATAATATGGGGTGAAATTAACCACCCTCATGCCTATATTATTCATTTTCCATAACACACACACACACACACACACACACACACACACACATATATATATATATATATATATATTATTAATATTATATTGTGAGATTTCTATAATCTATTATTTTATATTTATCAATTAAATATAATCCTTTACAAAATTCAAACTTAAAAAGTTTAAAATTTTCATAGGTTCAAAACCACAGGGGTAAAGTATGTATGCCTTCGTAGATTTAGGATTCAAATTAGTGCTGAGGAGGTGGGCCCCTTGTCCCATAAACAAGAGGGTATCATACACCAATTTGGTGTCTAGCTTGGCCGTGACCTTAAAATTGGATAATAATATAATAATAACTTACTCAAACTCACTTCCTCTTGAAACACCTTAACCATGGATTCACTCATTCAAAGTGATAGATTAACGAATGATGTTAGGTAAATATTTTAAGATAAATATGACTAAATAGATACCCCTTTGAGGCTCATAACTTCTTAAAAGTTTGTTAGTTACACAAAAAAAATTATATGTGATTTCATACACTCTCAACGCAAGAAATTGGACTTTTACTATAATTAAAAAACATGAAGAAATTTAGATCTAAGACTTTTGTGATTAGTAATTTAGAAAAATGTCTTTCGGATTAATCACATGAAGAAAACTCAAAGAAAGTCACTCACCATAAATGACATTTATCTCCAAAAATGAATCATGGACTAGAAGCTCATTATCCTTTCATTAATTAGTGGTCATGTCACTTCCTCCCCTAAACATGAATCATGGACCACAACCCTGCTATCCTTTCAATAATCAATGTGCATGTCACTTCCTCCCCTAAACACTTCTTCTTTATCATTGTATCTTAAGTCATGTTATGACATGGGATCCCTATGAAAAGATCCATCGATATCCTTTTGTCAACTGTCGGAATCTTTGTATTGTGTGCAAATGGCATGGGGACTGAGATGTTGGAAAATGTGGTGTAATCTCACCTAGCAGGGCCTATAAACATACCAAGTTACTAGAATACCCAAGGGATTATCTACAAGTAGCCCTCCTAGTACGCTCATTTCACAACTCAATATTTTTTTCTCAACCCAACTGGGAAAGGCCATGATTTATTTGTTGTGAGGCACCCCACAAGTGGCCTAAGGGATCAAGCTAGAGCATTTAAATTTGTATATAATGCCATAATTCATTCACATTGATGCCACTTGTGGAACAAAAACCACCCACGTAGTGTGATTGGAGCTTTCAACCTAAGTTCAAACTCTATTCTTTTCAAACCCAGTTTCTTGATAATGTTTACTCATCAAAAAAGGCACCTATTTCAAAAGGATTGTCTTCTAGCAAAAATATTGATCCAACCAGTGCTTCATCAAAAAAGGCAAAGGGTTCTATATGTGCATCTCGTTCTTTTGGAATGGGTGCTACAGCGTTTGGGATGTACAATGTTCTAGATCAAGATGACACAGATGATGTAATTTATTTTTGCCAATGGAATTCCCTTCCATGTTGTTCATTCACCTTATTACAAGGAAATGCTCCAAGAAATTGCAAAAATAGGGCCTTCATATGTACCACTTGGAGAACATAAGCTAAGAACATCAATTTTAGATAGACAAGTGTCTAAAATTAATGTGAAAAAAGAGAGAATGAGACAAACATGGTTGAGGTTTGGTTGCTCTATTTTTATGGATGGATGGGCTGACATCGAAAACGCCCACTAATCAACATGATAGTGACATCTGGAGAAGGTCTATTCTTTCTTAAATTTGTTGATTGTTCTAGAAAGCGCAAGGATGCATCTTTCCAATTTGAGCTTCTTCGAGAAGCTATAGAGGATGTTGGTGTTGATAGTGTGGTGCAGGTTGTGATAGATGCAACAACAATTTGTAGGTCAGCTGGAATATTAATTCAAAAAAGGTATCAACATATTTTTTGGACTCCTTGTTGTGTGTGTGCACTCAATAATGCACTCAAGGACATTGAAAAAATTAAGTGGATATCAGATTTGGTGACAACTACTAGAGATGTGCAAATGTTTATCTGGAACCAACACACCTCCTTGGTCATGTACAGGGCTCACACAAGGAAGGAATTCCTCAAGCCCACCAATACTAGATATGCTAGATATTTTCTCTTATTGGAGAGGATGTTAGAGGTAGAAGCACCACTATAATCCTTGGTTGTGAATTTAGAGTGGGGAATGTGGTTAGAATCAAAGACAGACTCAAGGAAGAAGGTCAAGCTTCAAGTGTTGGACAATTATTGGTGGGCGGATCACGCTTATTTGGTGTCATTATTGGGCCCTATTGTGGAGTTCATTCACTACAATGATTCAGTATCTCATAGTTTTGGAGAAATCTATGAGACCTTTGATAGCTTGTTGGGTCGTGTGAAGGCAACCATTCAACAAAGGGGGGCTCTCATCAGAGTTCTATACATCCCAGATTCAATCCATCATTCAACATAGGTGGGATCACATGAAGACACCTTTGCACATGGAAGAATATGCATTAAACCCAAAATGGTATGTTGAAAGGCCTTGGAGAGTGCCTCCTATTGATGATCTAGAGGTAAATAATGACTTCCTAGCTGCAATTTCAAAGATGTATAGTGAGGAGGAGGGGGGGAATTTGCGAAGACAATTTTTTCAATTTGCATCTCTTAGTGGCACCTTCAACACACATGGTGCTCAGGAAGATCACATAGGTCTAGCCCAAGATGACCCGGTTGGTTGGTGGAGGATGAATGGGGATGGTGCTCCAGAGCTCAAACATCTAGCTATGTTTTTTTTGTCACAAATTTATAGTTCCTCTGCAGCAGAGAGGAATTTGTCCACATATAGCTTCATCCACTCTATTAAGAGGAAAAATCTTACCTCTAAAAGCATTGAGAAGTTAGTTGTTGTGCACAATGCCCTACGTCTTGAACATAGGAAGACACTTGAATATTTGAAGGGACCAACAACACGATGGGATGTTGATCCAGAGGATGATGCACAGGTTGATATGGAGGAGAGACTTGAAGAGACACAGATGGGGTTGGTTGGTGTGCCACTTAGCATGTTTGAGAATCCAGGTGATTCTGATTCAGATGGTGACATGGTTGATCATGATATATTCGTGCAACAGCTGGATGCAGAGACTAGTGGGGCATTACCTTTAGCAATTATGCTCATTTATGATGATATCATTTGATATTCATATGTTATGTTATTAACGTATTTGCTTTTAAGTCTTTGTTTTAGACTTGAGTTGTAGACTTTAGTTTAAAACTTATTCTGAATCTTGATATAATATGAAGTCTTAAAATTTATTTTAATCGTACATTGTTAGTAGTTACATTATATGATTATATATTTACAAAGTTACAAACTCACATGTATGATTGTATGATGTATGTTTTAAGTTTTAAGTTTTAAATTTGTTTCAGTTATTAGATTCATCGATTTATAATTTTATCATTATCCTTCATGATTTAAGTGTTATATAATGATAAATATAAAGACATTTACATTATAAATATTAAATGTTCAATGATATATCATATATTTTTATATTATATAATTTTTATGACCCCGACGTCCCCCCATGATTCCTGAAAATTGGTAGGGATATTTTGCATAGGCCGCTCCCTCGCCCCCACCTACAAGGTACTTGGCGGAACATTGCATAAATATTTCTTCAAATGTTTGTCTTTTCGTTGAGCTAGATTTTTCTGTTGTTAAATCTTTGTTTTACTTTACTGTTTTTTATTTTTTCCTGTTGCAGATCGCTGAAAAAAAGTTAGTATACCTACCCACTATGTATTGTGAGCCTATTAGGGATGAAATATTGTAACTTGTGACCATTGGCTCATTGTGAACCTATTAGGGATGAAATTTTGTAACTTGTGACCATTGGCTCATTGTGAGCCTACTGGGGATGTAAAGTTTTTGGCAATAGGAGATGAAATGTTGTAACTTGTGACCATTGGTTGATTCAAAATGAAATATCATTTCTACCGCATGCCTTATTTAGAATATTCAAAGTAATAGAGATGGACAAAAAATTTCCCTTCAACTTCCACTATTCTCTTGTCCTCTCTTACTCTATGATAGGAGATGAAATTTTGTAACTTGTGTCTAATGGTCACTCAAACTGAAATAAAATGAAATATCATTTCTACCTTACGCCTTTATATGTTTTTAGAACTTCTTTCTATTTGCAATGGGAGATTAAATGTTGTAACTTACCAACCTAGATCCATCTAAGTATGGATCTATCATGTTTCTAGAGGGATCAAATCACTTCACGTGCAAAATTTTCCTCAAATTTTACACTCCAAAAAAAAGGTTTATAGGTCCAAGGATTTTTAATTGTTTATTTACACAACACATTATTTAAATGTTTTGTATAATTATTTAATTTTTTAATTTTTAGATTTTTCTATTTTGGATGACATGAACAAAATTTCAATTTTGATGATGGAAAAACACCCTTCCACTTAATACTGGGTTCTAGAATGGGTCAATGCCCAATAAGTAGCTTTTTATTGGGATATCATGTAATTGAAGTTTTTTAGTTAACTCATTTAATGGAGTTCTTGTTAATAACTCATTCCTTGGAAGAGAATATTTTTTATTAGCCACTTATATTTGTATTATCTTTCCATCTATTTTTCTATCTTTTAATTTTTCTCTCACACATTGAATCATCCCTTTCTTGTTCTAGAGGTGCTCTATGGTGTAGGGGCTGAGCTTTCTACCTCTCAACGAGTTATGTGGGTGGAGGATTGTGTCCTTAGATTCCTAGAGGGAGAACCTCGAAAACCTTATTTTTGTTTATTTACAGTCAGTTTTGGATTCCCCTAGGCAGGTGGAACCACTTTGTGTTGTTTTAAGGGTGGAGAGGTTATTCTCTAGATTCCCTTGGGATTGTTTGGGTGGAGGAAGTTGGCCTATGGATTCCATGTGCATTTTTAACTGTTGATTAGTTGGTGGGTGGAGGAAATTCATCCTCTAGAGTCCCTGTTTCAACTGGCAGTTGATGTTTAATCCCTTAAGCAAGCCCCTTAGTCTTTGGAATCTGGATCAGGAGTGACAGTTGCAAGTGAGGTTGGATTTAGTTGTCTAACGTTGGTTGGAGAGTCCTTGTCCCAGATTCAGTTTCCCAAAACATTAAAAGATAAGTTTTCTTATGCATTGAAATTTCATTAAGCATGTATTTGAATTCTTGAACTGAAATGGAGTGTACATGAGAAATGAATATGAATTGTGGATGTGTCGAACAGAGTATAATGCTTCTCTGGTTTAAATTATTATGCCTCTAAAATGTGTGACAATTTTGTTGTTGTAACATGAATGATTAACATTCTATGAAAAGTATAAAGCATTGGAAATCGTCCATATAGGACTGATATAGACTATCATATGATAAATAATAAAAATGTGCACAAAGTAAAGGTATTAGAATGGTTCATAATAACCAAATTCAACCATGACAGTATTTCATATAAAAACTCTTTCATTGAATGTATAATGATTACATGGAATAAATCCAGTTTTTATAGGGTATATGAGTACATATGTTGTTTCAAATGGTCTTACAACTTGTGTGGAATTGTGTGGGATCCGAGGAATACGTCCTCTTCTAACTACACTAACTGGTGACTTTACATTAGAGGCTCCTGCAACCTTAAATTTTCAACATTCGTGGGGGTATTCAACAAGATTCATAGTGTTTTTGGCTATGGAACTAAAAGCTTGAGGGTGTTCCTTGGCCTACAAATCATTGAGGAGTACTGATATCCTCAAGGCCCTTTTGGTATTTTACAACTCCCCTGGGATCAAGAGGAGAATTTTGGTCGTAATATCAGGAGGGGTAGCACCAGTAAGGGCTAGCAAACCAAGAGGCCATGGCAAAATATTGGCGTGGGCCTAGTTGGTTACATAATTCCTACAAGAAAACTTGAAATGAACCCATTCTCGAAGGACAAATTTTTGCACAAAGTTTCGTTGTGACGAAGTTGGGTGGGGACCTAACTTATAATATAATAAAAAATACTGATCTGAAGGGCTTGGTGGAACCCCATATGTGGAAGATCCCGAATGGCACGCTCAAATCACACCTTATCATGATTGGGTGATGTAAGGGAAATGGCATTGGAACATGCACCCGGACCATCCCTCATGGACCAAATGGAGGCATAGTAGATAGAGGTAAGTCCCACCAACCACATGTTGAGATACCCCCCCCCCCTTATGATGTCATCGTGAATGGAGGCGAGGATGGCGCAGTTCCCATGGATCATTGGATCTAGCAAAGGAAATGAGGGTCGCCTAATGAGGAGTTGGAACCATGAGTAAAAACCCTGACTACACCAGTCCCTGTCAGGATTATCGGTTGTTCAGGTTGCATTGGTGCAAACCATGGACTGAAGTGAAAAAGGACGAGAACCAATGAATCAACATGAGGATAACTATTAGTGGGATGTGACATGGATGTGGGGCCATCATGCATGATGGCGAGGTTACTGTAATTAAAAATTAGATAATTATAATTATTAATATAAATAATAATAATAATAATAAATATAATTAACCCCCGATCGGGGTGTGTGGAGGGCTAAAATTCTAACGCAGAATGATTAAGGTAGTTAAAGCAAGTTTTTCCAACAGGCAGACCATCCTGGCCGAGGGTAAGTGGCATGGTATTGCTAGTGAGGGAGGTCACATGTGAAGAGGGGGGTGATACTTTCGAGGATGTCTTCACGTGAGGGAGAGGGATAAAACAATCGAGATAAACCATGGGGATTATATCCATTTTGTCTAGTTCCTTACATGCACAGTGAGGAAGGTAGTGAAGCAGTGTGCGATGATGGTTGGAGGAGTAGAACCTGACTTCTACATCCTACGATAGTGATTTGAGGCTCAAGGGTATGTAAATCTCTATATTTCTCCATTTCCCCTTCAAATGGGTCAAGTTAAGGGTTGTGTAATGAGTGTTAATAGGGTGAATGGTATGCGAAGCGGTGTTTGGTTGCATGGTTGGGAGTCTGGGGGTATCAGAGGGGGTAATTTAGACAGATGTCAGTTGATTTCTATATTGTTGGGGATTATGCTATTTAATATGGGGGATGGGGACAAGGGTAGGATCTTAGAGGGTTGGGATGACCAGGACAAGCCTAGGTTGAACACAAGGAATCTGGAGAGGAGAATTGAATTTATGAATTTGACAGGTCGTCGAGATTCCAAGGGGGATGATTATGTTTGTTGGGTGCATGGCACTAGTAAGGGAGGAGGATATGCATATTAAGGAGGATATCCTTACATAGATGGGTTTTATGCTGAGGAGGAGGGATCTGGGTGACATTCGGGAGGGTATGCGCATAGTCGAGTTGGTTGGGATCAACCTGGGAGACCTCTGCATGGTTTGGGGGATCAGGGAGTCGGGTCTCAATTAGCAATATATGTGGTGAGTTGGCTTTTTCAATTTTATATTCCTTGCAATTAATTTTCATTGTTTTGTTCTATGAAAATTTGCTTTGTCTATGTGACAACCTCCAGAAGGCGCATCAAGACCTCCGATGAAAGACACGGGCGCTCAAAACTACAAAGTCCCCAACTACAGCCAGGAAATGTCAAATGGTGCGGGAAAAGGATGCGAAGGAGGAAGTGAGAGGGGGGAACATATAGTAGACCTGGGAAAAAGGCTAGTAGAGGGAAAAAGGCGAGGCATCCACATGGGTGCCTAGATGGTCGAGGAATAATCCTTAGGTCAACCACATTGTAGATGCAGTCCTCACGTACATTCAGGAAATACCGTCTGAAGAGAGGAAGATTATTTCCAAATGGGAGGAAGTGCTTACCCATCAAGCTGAGGAGGAGGGAGTAATTATTGAAGGAGAAATGATAGTGCCTGATCCGGGAAAAACTAGAGGCAGAATTGCCCAATATCTTCAAAGTTATCAATTATACTAGCAAATGAAGCGCTTGGTGGAAAAAGACATCATGTAGACCACTGATTTCATGCAAGTAGATCCTGCATTCATTAGAGAAATTTTGAGGTCTAACATGGCCCTCCTAAGAAAAATGTACACCCAAAATAAAATTTATATGAACCAATAGGATTCAAGATTATGATGTCAACCATGGGGTATGATCCACCATTTTTGGGGTAAAAGAGTACAAATATTAAAATATAATAAAATAATAAATTTATTTTTTCAACTTGTATTTCCAACTTATCTCGCTAAGGTTTTACTCAAATTTTGAGCAGGATAACTCATTGGATGAAAAATTTAATTCCGCATCTAAGGAGTACCCCTATTTCATACTTTCGATGGACCTTGCTACACAAAAAATGAGAAATACATGAAAAAACATGATTGCAATCATGTTTTTCATGTATTTCTGATTTTTCATATAGCAGGGTCCATCAAAACTATGCAACATGGTTACTCCTTGGACGAGGAATCAAATTATGCATACAATGAGTGCTCCCGCTCGAAATTTGAGTAAACTCATAGGGAGATAAGTTGAAAACATGAGTTGAAAAAGTAGTTTTTTCTTTTTATTTCCCTCTAAAATTTGATGATATAATCTAATATTATTTTATTATTTCCACTATTATTTTATAATTTCCTTAGGAGGCCCATTTTAGACCTCAAAATTCCACTAATGACAGGAAATTTAAAAGGATTTTTAGTTATTTCAATTTCAAATCCAGCGATAGAACACCCAACTGAACAGAATTGAGAAATTCCTGAAGAATCCACAGCAATCAGAGATTCCTAGGTCCAACGTTAAAGACCCAACACTGATTGACTCCTCAGAAGGCTGAGTTGGTTGTAGTCTTGTTGTCTTTATTGTTTATGTTTATATATGCTTATGTTTCTATTGTTGAATTATGTAAGTAGTAGGCTTGTGTCCATTTTGTCAAACTATGTCGAAGTCACCAGCATCGTGACTTTAAAAGATGAGTATGTTATACTATTTTTTGTTTTGTTTTTGGATGGCCTAAAATTCCTTCCGATGGACAAAATTCAAGGAATAACATCTCAAGTGAGGAATATTATTGCCAAATGGGAGGAAGTACTTACTCGTCAAGCTGAGGAGGAGGGAGTAATTCTTGAAGGATAAATGATAGTGCGCAACCCGAGAAACACCAGAGGCAGAGTTTCCCAATATCAACAAACTCTACATACTTGTGAATGAAGCATTTCGTCACAAAAGCCATCATGTACACCATTGAGTTCATGCAAGAAGATCTTGTAATGCAGGAAACTCAGAAGATTTTCAGTTATTGCAAATCTAGGTCCAACGACAGAATGCCCAACTAAATAGAATTGAGAAGTTCCTATAGAATCTGCAACACTCGGAGATGGCCAGGTCCAGTGCTAAAGACCCGATGCTGGTTAAATCCTAAAAAGGCTGAGCTGGATGCAGTCTTGTTGTCTTTATTGTTTATGTTATCTATATTTATTTTTCTGTTGTTAAATTATGTAAGTAGCAGGTTTGTGTCCAGTTTTTCAAACTATGTCAAAGTCACCAACATCGCGGCTTTAAAAGCTGAGTATGTTAGGCTGAATATTTTTTTTTTTTTTGGTGGTATACAATGGCTTCCGATGGCCAATAGATATGGTTTCCCAGCAGGGAAAATTGAGGCCACAGAAGAGATTATATCATGTAATCTTCCCTTTTGTAAATGAATGAAAAAAACAGGCACTACTCAGCTTGCAATATATATATATATATATATAGTATCCTATTCCTCAAGCAAAACCAAAGGGGTTGGGTTTTCAGTCACAACCTGTTCCACTGGTCAAAGGGTTGGGATGGGGTTGTCACATACTTTTGCCACAACATGCTCCTAGTGTTGCTCTTCAAATTCCTTTTGTTCTCTCTCATTAACATCCATCATTTTTATTCCTTGTTTTTTTTCTCCCTTCTAGCTCCCCTTCTCTCCTATTGTTGGGTTTCTCCCTCTAGTTAGTTAGGGCTTCAACAATTAGTTAGGGATCAAATATATTTTATTTTTTTCATTTTATTTGAAATCGATGTATCTCCTTTACAATAATATGAATTCCACCCACCCATGTAATTATGAATTTGATTATGTTTGCAATGTTCGCACATAGCTCACACTATTACAAAGAAACCATGAAAATCACATCATTTATTTTAATATAACGTAACTGTAAAACATGACCATGTTCACACTATTGCAAAGAACAAATGAAAAGCACATAATTAATTTTAATGTAATAGAACCATAAAACATTTACAGTAACCACTCAATTTTATAGAAACCAAACAACTAGCACCATAATTACATATAAGAAAAAATAACTGGGGTTATTACACAGAGTGTGAGTCATATAAATATTTCAGGTTCTTTAAAGCATCAAAGGCATTTGTAAATGGTGCAATGTGATGACTCACCCCTTCATTTATTGATGTAGCAATAAAGGGATATGCTTGGTTGTTCTTATTCTCCCATGTGGCAAGCTCTTTGTTTCATGTGGGATTTTAATAAGGATTGCCACTTTCTCCTTCACAAACACCTTTCCAAATTTCATTGAAAATTAGGGTTAGCTTTATCTTTTTGGACCATTCATGTTAGTTCCTTTGTTAGAGAGAACTACTCCAACTATGAAAATGAGTAAATAAATGATTGCAAAACTTCTAAGTTAAACCTTGAATAGTCGAAATACTGCAAAAATTTTAATATATATCTTTACAAACAATAGAGACTCGCCATACAATTTTGTCTCCAAAAATCATTAAAAATCACTCAAAATAACCCAAGAAATTGATGTTGGAATGGGGCTCGAGGCTGTTTATCTCGAACAACAACATTTATATAACTTAAAATCCATGGTCCATATATATAATTTAACTCAAATATATGAATGGATTAATGTTCATTTAAATAGTTCAAAAGAACGACCCTCAACAAAATTCGGCGTTCAATATGTACAACTCATATACATGTGAATTCTACTCACATATATAGTTGGAAAGACCACCATATAATAATGCATATATACGAATGGTTCAATACCATATGACATGAAATTAAAAGCTAATTCAATGTTTTAATTTGACTTCAACGCATAACAACACCAGCCAATGCAATATTAATCAACACACGTACCAATGTATATATATAAAATACCATATGACATGAAATTCAAAGCTAATTAAATGTTGTAATTTAACTTCAGCGCATATAACAACACAAACCGATGCAATATCAATCAACACACATACTTCAAGACTTCAATCAATGCACATGATGCTTTGACATACATATAAAGATCACAACCATATAATATGAAACAACGCATCACTATACATGAATTTTCAATAGAAAATCAATCAAATACCAACATATAATACATTCAATGTAGGAGTTACGCACTGACTTCAACACAAAGAATCAACCAGCGCACGAAGAAAGGAGTCATATGAACTTCGTGTTGCACAAGAGAATGTCCAATGTTCAGTGTTGCATTCAAAATTGTACATATATTGTACATGGAGACTTAATGCATAAAGACGTTTTGCACAAGAGAATGTCCAATGTTCAGTGTTGCATTCAAAATTGTACATATATTGTACATGGAGACTTAATGCATAAAGACGTTTTGCACAAGAGAATGTCCAATGTTCAGTGTTGCATTCAAAATTGTACATATATTGTACATGGAGACTTAATGCATTCAAAATTGTACATATATTGTACATGGAGACTTAATGCATGGAGACTTAATGCATAAAGACGTTTTGTATACATTTATCGTATGGAGACTCAACGCACAGATCTATCACGCACATGCAACATTCAACACTTCCTTCCAATGCACTCAGACCGACACTCCAAGTTTTGTAGATGGAAATACTAAACCAAGGCATGTTGTGATACATGTTAGACCATATATTGGTAACTCCGCAAATTAATGAATTCTATTAGGAAAATTATTAATATATACAAAGAGAGGGAGAGACCATTGGAATTCATATTTAAATGTCTTTTTATTTTTTTATTTTCATATTTACAATATTTTATCAATCCCTAAGGATTAGGTGTCTGAAACACTTATTAAACAATATTATTGAAAATAATAGTCAAACATATTAAAATTTATTAGACAAAATAGAAAAAGAACAGAAAAAAAGATACATAAATGTGCATCATAAGGCCAAACTTTGAATAAGATATTTCCTGAGAAAGGTCTTGGTGGTTGATGTTGTCAAATCATATTGCAAGCAGTTCAAAACACTAATCCATCTCCAACACATGTTAATTTGGAAAGAATAAGTTTTAAGAGAATTTAAAAACATTGAATCTTCAATTATAATGGTGAGATATTTTAGTATTGTTGAAATACTTAATATTTGCTTCTTCCATTTTTAAGTATTATTGGTAATATAGAAAAATAATTCTTTTAGTGGAGGAGAACAAATTTATTCATACTTCCTCAAGTTTACATCAAATGATCTAGTAATCATAAAAGTGAAGCTAAAACCTATGTAACAAGTAATAAATACATACGAGGGAACATGAATGCAAGAAACCCCTAAAAGTTGTAGCCTTTGTCTATTGACTACATTTGCAAAGAGGAACCGATCAATATAAGATATTGTTAAATAAAGGGTGTTTGGGACAAGCTTGTACTCCTCTGAAACCTGTTACCACAATAATGTTTTAACAAAATTTCATAATATTAAATAGCACAAAAAAGATGGTTAAACCTTCAAGAAAATTTAGTAACAAGGCAATGAACAAACCTGAACAAGCAAGTCAATATATACACTCTTCATGTTTGCATTGATATCATGCTAAATGTTTTCCATAAAATTGGGCAAGGGCCATCTATTTAGCTGAGAAAATAATACCTAGTTTGGAGAGTAAATACGTAGAGAATGACTTGAAACTAAACAACCCTAACATATTTAGTGATATACATTAACAATGCTTCTATTCCAAATAGTTGGAATATTTCAAGCATATTCCCAATTGAAACAACTGCATCATAGCATTAATAAAACTATTTCCATTAAACTATATGAATTTTTCATGGCCATAGAGCAAGAGATATGGGAAGTATAAACCTCTATAACTCACATTATATTCACATAGATGTCTATAATATAGGCAATATACATATGAGGATATTTTTATTATGAATCAATGTTAATGAAATCCAAACAACTAGAATCATTGTCCCAGATCTTCATGAAGCTTTTCTAGAGGAACAAGATTACCTTTTTTGAACTTTAAAATATTTTAATCACACAATACTGCAATTTGAACAAAGATTTGGTTGGACAAAAGCATAGAAGAAACAAGTGAAAATAACTTCATCAACATATACTTTTGTTGACATATTAACTTTACATAAAAGTAAATTATTTTAAAACTATGTACCTTGCTTCAAAGAAGATTTGGGTTGTTTTGGCACACGTAGAAACTACAATGTTGATTGTTGCTTTAGAGAAGCAAGTGTCGTTTTATTAGCAATTACTACAATCTCTTTCTCATTTTCTTTTTCCACTCATTGTTTGCAATGTGTGTCCACTAAATACTGAAATTTTCTTAGGAATTCCATTTGGTTCTTTAGGATAGTCCTGTACTTCTTTTAGAGAGTTTGCATTATTGTTTTCCTTATCAAACCTGATTTCATTTCCAAGAAATACAACATCAACATTACAAATAGTTGGTGAAGTATCTTTCTTAATCTCTGCCTCTTGGGTAGCGTTCTTGTTATTATGAGGAAATCATCAACTGGTATTTTGAGATACAACCTTCAACACTCACACAAAAAATAGTTAAAGGAATAAATATTGTGTAAGCCCAAGAATTATGCCATTGAAGATTTGAATGAATCACCAAGTTGCAAAGATAGACATCCACACCTAACAAAAATAGTTTGTTCATTGGGAAAATATACACGATGGATCTCTAGACAAATACATTGCTTTCACATGACTCCAATACATTAGATTTAATTTATAAATATATATAGGACACACACGATGCATGCATAATTCATGCGGATTGGTGTCCCATTAAACTAAAAAAAATTAGTATAAATAATAAATAAAATCAAATATGAAAAGAATAATTAAAAACAAATAATATAAATATAAATAATAAATAACATTAAATGTGAAAAAATTATGGGATAGGCACGTGGGGCTTGCATGCATCTTAGATGCACCCTTTGGGAATTACACACTAAATTATTAGTGCAGATTTAAATAGAGACTTCCAAAGCTGGCAGCTCGTTTGCTCCATGGTTGGTAGTCTGTGTGCGGGGTTAGGGTTATGAAGCCCTTCAACTCTACCAAAGCACAATTGTGCAACCAATCCCTAGTCTAACTAGTGATAGCAAACCCAAAATTCATCCTCCTCTTAGGGATATCAATCCCAAAATTCATCCTTCTAGTCCCAACCTCCTTCTATGTATATTTACAACAATGCAAAAATATATTCGAAACCATTAATATGGTTTCAATGGATCTACAATGATGAAATCCCCATGCTAGTGTAAATTAGTGGAGTTGAAACTGTTGAAAAAATTCCAACTAGTGTGAGAGGCGAGATAGGGGAAAGCCACCAACACACTAATTGAAGATCTATGGGGGAGAAAATATTTTATGCCTATTAGAAAGTGCCTATCTAGGGATAATGCCACTGCAAGAGTTCCTAAAACTCTTGATTCAACATTTCAAGTAGGGAGGGACGTGTACCAAAGCTTGATAACATGACTGACATAACTGAATTTGTAGAGCAAGTGAAGGAGCAGATATTTCTAGAGTAGACCAATCCTTCTCTTGGCTCTCTATTCATCTTGGGATTATACGTGGAGAATAAATTTTTGGGGGTGGAGCCTGATTATATTCTTTATTTAGATGTATCACCGCATTGGACCCCTGTTCTTAACAAGGCAACAAGGTCACCCATAATTTGATCAACGTCGAGGGGGTATTAGAGTCGAAGGTCTATTTGGTTGATAAACTTGTAGGAAAGAAGGGTTCCTGGGTCGAGTGGTAGCAATAATGACGATGGTAGGTTTAGGGTCAAGAAATTTAATGACCAAAACTACATGTTGTGGAAGATGCAGATGGAATATTATATGTATAAGAAATATATGTATCTACCATTGAGCGGAAAAAGAAAGAATTCATCAAGTATGACAGACGTGGAATGGGAGATTTTCAACAGAAAGGCACTTGGAACAATAAGGTTGTGCCTTGTGGCATCAATAGCCTTCACTATTTTGAAGGAAACGACAACAAAGGGTTTAATGACGATATTGGTGAAACTATATAAAAAATCCTCGACCTAAAATAAGGTATTTATTATGAAGAATTTATTTAGTATAAAAATGTTAGAAGGTGGATATGTTGCTGACCATTTAAATGAATTTAATACGGTTACCAGCCAGTTAAGTTTTGTAGGGGTAAACTTTGATGATGAAGTTAGGGCTTTTTTATTTCTATGCTCATTTCCAGAAAGTTGGAATGGTTTAGTTATGGCCATTAGTAACAATGTCTCTGGATCTAGTACTTTAAAGTTTAATGATGTTGTTGGTGCCATCCTTAGCGAGGAAATGAGACAGAAAATCTCCGTTGAGACATGAACTAATGCTTTGAGTGCAGAGACTAGGGGAAGAAAAATGGAAACATGAAAGAGCTTAGGATATCGAAGTAAGTCAAGGAAAGGAAGATCCAAGTCTAGATCAGGGATAGTTTGCTGGAAATGCGGGATGAAAGGACACTTGAAAAAATATTGTAAGTCTCGGAAGGGAAAATAAAGAGTCACACAACAAGAAAACAATCATGAAGTGAATGTGACAGATGATGTGTTGCAAGATGCTTTGATTATTTATTTAGAAATTTTTATTGATGCCTGGGTGGTAGATTTAGGGGCCTCATTCCCCTAAATCTAATAAATTTTTATCTAATAAATAGAGGGCCTTCAAGTTCCTTGGATGGTGGTATTCCAGAGGAGGAATGGATAGGTCTTTTGGTTGTGAGGCCTTTGTCCATATTAATAAAGAAAATAGAACAAAGCTTGAGGAAAAAGAAAAGAAATGTACCTTTATTGGATATGGTGTTAATTATTTTGGTTATCGCTTATATGAATATGAAAATAACAAAATAATTAGGAGAAAATATGCCATATTCAATGAAAAGGTCTTGTATAAGGATGAGATGCAGGGAAATAAACAGGCAAAAGAAAACAAAGAATACACAGTTCTTGATGAGATCACAAAAAAAGTAAAGGTGGATGAAAATAATAATAATCAACAGCCACAACAACAACAATCACCACAATAAGAACATGCACCTCAAACACTTGAAAGTGGTGTCAGAAGATCTACTAGGATAAGTAGACCCCTTGAATGATACTCTCCTTCATTATATTAAGTATTGTTGACTGGTTCTGGTGAACCAGAATGTTAGGAAGAAGCAATGCAGGTAGAAACCAGGAAGAAGTGGGAGCTATAAATGAAATAAGATATGGAATCCTTAATACATAACCAAAATTGGGAATTAGTTAGGTTGCCTGCAGGTAAAACAACATTGCAGAATAAATGGGTTTATAGGTTGAAGGAAGAATATGGAGGAAAATAGAGGTACAAATACAAGTTTGTGGTGAAGGGGTTTGCACAGAAGAAATTTATTGAATTTGATGAAATATTTTCTCCTGTTGTTAAAATGACTTCAATCATAATTGTAGAAATTATATAACTTATGTGTTATATGTCCAAGATTCTCCTGATCTCACACTATTTTAACTTCATGCAAAATACAAAATCTATTCCACCATTAATCATTTGCGGAAATTAAATCAAGATTGCAATGCACACATGAAACAATAAAAATTCACACACATTAACATAGTTGTTTAACGTGAAAGCTTGAAGCTGAAAACCCAAAATCTATGTATATAATATATGTCATATAGATCACATAACAATCCTCATACAAAGGTAATCATATCAAGCTCTCAGTACAATACAATCGCTGCACACTAATCAAGAACAATCAACAAAAATTGCACTGATTTTTTCCCTCCTAATAGCCTACCTCTACTACACAATCCCTGCTGAAGAATGGCTCTAAATAAGTTCAAATTTCTGTAGCCTTGCTCACGAAATCCTCATTGGCATCTCCAATGAATGTGTGGTGCAAACAATGCAACACTATAGTCACAACTGATAGTCACACTTGCTCTTTCACCAATCTCTCCACTGAGTCTCCACTGATATGTTCTGCACTGTAGTTAACTGTTGTCTCTGTCCAGTTGAATAATGAGTTATTATTTAGTGAATTAGTTTAACAAATTAATTCACTCAACTCCACTAAAATTATCAATCAGTTAGAAATAGACACAATCATTTCAACTGTGTTTAACTCCACAAGTGTAGTTAAACTAGAAACCAACTCCACCAACTACTTCTCCAACTCCACCAAACTTTGCCACTTGAGTTCCAACTGAAGTCCTCCATGCATGAACCACCAGTAGCTCTAATAATTGCATAATTCCTTCAGCTAGATGATCTGAACAATCTATTAACTGAATGTCAGTGCTCCAAGAGAATAAGATAATGTTTAGAGTCCAAATATTATTAAGAGCTAATAATATCCGACATATCTGTTTTTAGACTGGCAGTCTAAAAATAGACTCCACCCAAAATGTCTAAAAATAGAAGTCCATCTATTTTTCCAACTTGACCAACCATCCACAAATAGCATCCTGAAACTCATAGAATATGATCGACATGTCTAAAAATAGACTTTGCGCCAAAAATAGCCCGCGGGTCCACTTAGTGAAGGCGACTCTTTTCACTAATCTCATCATCTTGTTGAATCTCAACACTCCCTCTCAACAAGATAGGGATTATCTGCCACCCCGATCCTGTCTCTATGGTATTCGAATTTTCTCCTGGTGAGCGCCTTCGTCAGAATATCTGCATCCTGATCTTCTGTAGGAATGTAAGAAAGCAACATGATCCTCCGCTGCACACAATCTCTGATATGATGGTAACAAATGTCAATATGCTTAGATCTATCATGAAATACTGGATTAACTGAGATTTTAATGCAACTCTGATTATCACAATATATCACAGTAGGATCTAAATGAGAACCGAAAAAATCGACCAGGATCTTCCTCATCCATATAGCCTCGCATGCAGCAAAAATTGCTACCATGTACTCGGCCTCCGCTGAACTGAGTGCCACGGATATTTGTTTCCTGCTGTACCAAGAAACTGTTGTAGATTCGATACTAAAAATCCCTCCAGATGTGATCTTTCTGTCTATTGGGCTTCCTGCCCAATCTACATCTGTGAAGCGATGCAACTTCACCTCATCTGACTGTCTATACCACAATCCATACTTAGATGTGCCCCTAAGATACCTTAGGACATGCTTGTCTGCCCTCTAAAAGAGCTTGGTAGGCTTCACCATCGCTTGTGAAAGCTGGTTCACAACATAACATATGTTCGGTCGTGTATTGACTAAATACATGAGCGAACCAACCAACTGTCGATAAACAGTGGCATCCACTACCTCTGCCGATGTAGCATCCTCCTTCCTCCAACCACCAGGAAAAGGAGTGTCGATATGCTTGTAGCCTTGCATGTGAAACTTCTCCAGTATATCTAGGGCATACTTGCCTTGAGACACAAATAGTTCACCTTTCCGCTACCAAATTTCCAATCCCAGGAAATAATGAAGGAGGCTCAAGTCCTTCATCTCGAACTCCTTTTCAAGATCTACCTTGCATGAGTGTATCAACAGTTCATCACCCGTTAGTATTAAATCATCTACATAAAGCACAATGATCAAAATATTACCCTCCACCACAATCTGGTATAGGTTTGGATCTGCCTCACTCTTGGAGAAACCAAGTCTGGTGAAATAATTGTCTATTCCTGTGTACCAAGCACAAGGTGCTTGTTTTTTCCCATACAACGCTCTTTTGAGCCTGCACACATGCGACTCACTACTGAAGATCTAAAATCCTTCAGGCTGCTCATTGTACACCTCTTCTTCAATGATCCCATTAAGGAACACAGTCTTTACATCCATCTAATGAATATGCCAACCCATCTGCGCTGAGAAAGTAACGATGGTCTGTATGGAAGAATACCTTGTGACAAGTGCAAAGGTTTCTTCATAGTCGATCCCCTTGATCTGTGAGAAGCCCCACGAAAAAGATCTTTCCTTATACTTCTCAACACTCCCATCATCAGCTTGCTTCACTTTGTAGATCCATCTAGAACCTACCACTAATTTCTCTTCCAGCCTTGGGACAATCTCCCATGCACTGTTTCTGACAATAAAATCATACTCTTCCACCATGGCATCTACTCATGCGGGATCCTCCACAGCTTCCTCGAAAGAGGATGGCTCTGTCACGATACACTTGTTCATCAGAGCCATGTATCCAGTAAATCGTTTAGGTGACTGTCTCTGTCTGCGCTGTGATGTAGGAACTCCTACATTCTGCACTACATCAAGATTCAGTCGCTCAGCTTTTGTAGTGTGCTTCTGCCCTTTGATGTTTGGTGCTACATGACTGGTTTCTTCCACTCCATAAACCTCCTCTTGTGGCTGATCCACATCTTGAGGCTCATCTTTAGGAACAAGTAGCTCTTCCTCTGCATGCAAGTGTAGCTCCCTCTCAAGCGACAAATTCATGGCTTTCTCCTCATGAAATTTGATATCCCGTCGCATGACAGTCATCCCACTGTCTGGAAAATACACACGATAATTGTGGGGAATTTCTATGTACCCCACAAATATCCCAACTTCTGCGGTCGGCTCCAGCTTCTTCTTGGCATCCTTCGTCACATGAATGTAAACAGGTGAGCCAAAAATTTTCAAATGAGAAATATCAGGATTCTTACCAGAAAATGCCTCTTCGAGTGTACTCATGCCAAGTACTCTATGAGTACAACTGTTTTGCACATAAACCGCAGTGTTGCATGCCTCAACCCACAAGTGTATGGGAAGGCCCTAATCATGCAACATTGCCCGTGCAACACCCATTATCGTTCTGTTCTTCCTCTCAGCGACCCCATTTTGCTGTGGGTTATGAGGTGCTATGAGTTCTCTTCGAATTCCTTCTTCGCTACAAAAGTCTTTGAATTTTCCAGAGATGTATTCACCACCATTATCGCTTCTGAGAGCTTTCACTTGCTTCCCCGACGCTTTCTCAACCAGTGCCTTGAGCTCACAGAACTTTGAGTATGTCTTGCTCTTCTTCTGCATGAAAAAGATCCAGCACTTATGAGAAAAGTCATCAAAAAATATCACATAATACCTGTGCTTTGTTGTTGAAGAAACCGAGAAAGTTCCACACACGTCTGTGTGAATTCTCTCATGGATCATCGAAGCACGACTATCCTTCTCATGAAAAGTGGTCTTCACAAATTTTCCCAAAGTACATCCCTTGCACTGATCTGACTGTGCAAGTGTACCTTTGGGAAGCCCAGTAGAAATCTCCAACAAAATTTTCAAAGCGTTATGGTGAAGATGGCCCAATCTCCTGTGCCACAATTCACCCTCATCTCAGCTCACCACTCCTTCTACTTTTCCTGCCATTGCAGCATAGCCATCTACCTGCAATTGATAAAGATTCTTAACTTGAATCGATATCCTCCTGGTTTGAGCAGCTATTTTATGGCGCAAGAAATATTTTCCCTTGCTAAAAACAACATCATAACCCTTGTCTTCCAGCATTTCCATGGAGATCATATTCTTCTTCAATCCTGGAACATGCATGACATCCTTCAAGATGAAAGGTTTACTGGACTTCCTCTCAAAGGAAATGGTCCCTATACCAGTCACACTATATCTACCATCATCGCCTATCTTGATGTGCACTCCAAGATCCTTTTCCTCCAGATCACTAAACAAATCTTTGTCTCCGCTCATATGAAAAGACGCACCAATTTCAAGAAACCACACCGAACACTTGAAACCAAGCATACGATCAAAGAAAATTCGAGCTCAAACTGTGAGGCTAAGGCCTCTCCTGCTGCAGAACCAACAACGCTCTTATTTTTCTTCTTCTATGGGCAATTAGTGGCGAAATGCCCATGATGGTGACAGTGAAAACACTTCACCTTGGACAAATCCTGCTTTTTGCCTTTAGCTTCGGATTTGGAAGATTTTTTCCATTTTCCTTTCCAAGCTTTGGTAGCCAAAGCGCAATTTTCTTCATCATCATTCTTTAATGAAGATCCATCCTTGGTACCCTACCTTATCTCCTCCTGCACAAGATCCGACGAAAGTCGCTCCCATCCTGGCAGTTTCTCCCGTCCATTGACAGAGTCTTCATAGCTATGCCAACTCTTCGGAATCCCAAGGAGAGCCAAGCTCACCAAGTCCTCTTCATCAATAGTAACCCCCACACTTCCCATCTCATCCTTGCAGTGGACAAACTTTGTGATGTATTTTGGAATACTGTCGCCTTTCTCCATTTTTATTTTTCTGAGCTTGTCTTTAAGTGCCAACTTCCTCTGGTCACTTCTGCTTTGGAACAAATCTTTCAAAGCCTTCCACATTAATAATGGAGTGGCTTTCCCATGAAGGATGGACACAATGTGGTCCTTCACACCTTCCAACAGAATCCTTCGACACTTTGCTACCTTCTTTTGCCATGCATGAAGTGCGGCTGCATCGCTAGAAGCAGGCTTCGAAATATCAACATCTATGAACTCCTTCAACCCATTATCATCCAACACCGCCTCCATCCTGTCCTTCCATGCTATGTAATTTGAGCTTCCCTCAAGGGCATACTCCAATTGCAATCCATTGAAAGACATTTCAATGAATTCTCAACTTCAACACCAAGAAAACACTGCAGCAAATTCGAATTCCACCAGAACAAAACTCAACTGCTTCAATAATTGCAATCTCCTCCAATGATCAACACTGCTCCGATATCATGTATAAATTATATAACTAATGTGTTATATGTCCAAGATTCTCCTGATCTCACACTATTTTAACTTCATGCAAAATACATAATCTATTCCACCATTGATCATTTGCGGAAATTAAATCAAGATTGCAATGCACACATGAAACAATAAAAATTCACACACATTAACACATTTGTTTAACGGGGAAGCCTGAATCTAAAAACCCAAACTATATGTATATAATATATGTCATAGATATCATGTAACAATCCTCATACAAAGCTGATCATATCAAGCTCTCAGTACAATACAATCGCTACACACTAATCAAGAACAATCAGCAGAAATCTGCACTGATTTTTTCCCTCCTGATAGCTTGCCTATACTGTGAAATCCCTGCTGAAGAATGGATCTGAATGAGTTCGAATTGCTCCAGCCTTTCTCACACAATCCTCATTGGCATCTCCAATGAATGTTTGGTGCAAACAATGCAACACTATAGTCACAACTGATAGTCACACTTGCTCTTTCACCAATCTCTCCACTGATCTGTTCTGCACTGTAGTTAACTGTTGTCTTTGTCCAGTTGAATAATGAGTTATTATTTAGTGAATTAATTTAACCAATTAATTCACTCAACTCCACTGAAAGTATCAATCAGTTAGAAATAGACACAATCAGTTCAGCTGTGTTTAACTCCACAAGTGTAGTTAAACTAGAAACCAAATCCACCAACTACTTCTCCAACTCCACCAAACTCTGCCACTTGAGTTCTAACTGAAGTCCTCCATGCATAAACCACCAGTAGCTCTAGGAATTGTGTAATTCCTTCATCTAGCTAATCTGAACAATCTATTAACTGAATTTCAGTGCTCCAAGAGAATAAGATAATGTTTAGAGTCCAAATATTATTAAGAGCTAATAATATCCGACATATCTATTTTTAGACTAGCAGTCTAAAAATAGACTCCACCCAAAATGTCTAAAAATAGAAGTCCATCTATTTTTCCAACTTGACCAACCATCCAAAAATAGCATCCTTCAACTCATAGAATATGATCGGCATGTCTAAAAATATACTTTGCGCCAAAAATAGCCTGCGGGCCCACTTAGTGAAGGCGACTCTTTTCACTAAGCTCATCATCTTGTTGAATCTCAAAAATAACTATTTTAAGTCTTGTAGTAGCAAAATATTTTGATCTTGGACAGTTGAATGTAAACACAACCTTTCTCCATGGAGATTTGTAGGAAGAGATCTATATGAAGCAACCACAAGGATATGAGGTCAAAGGGAAGGAAAAATTAGTGTGCAGGTTGAATAAGAGCTTGTATGGCTTAAAATGGGCTCCAAGGCAGTGGTATCTAAAATTTGACAGGTTTATGTCTAAAGAAGGTTATACTAGATGTCACTCTAATCATTTTGTTTATCTGAAAAAACAAAATGATGGAAAATATAGTATATTGTTATTGTATGTAGATGATGTGCTTGTTGCAGGGTCTAACATGCACGAAATAAATGTACTCAAAGGGAAATTGTAAAATTCATTTGCAATGAAGGATTTGGGAGCTATAAAACAAATCCTTGGTATGAGAATAAACAGAGATAGGAAAAATCACAAATTAACATTGTTTCAGAATAAGTGCATACAAAATGCGTTGGAAATATTTAATATGAAGAATGCAAAACCAGTTAGTACACCTTTAGCTAGCCATTTCAAGCTTAGTAACGAGATGTTCCCCAAGACCTAAGAAGAAATGGATTATATTTCTAAAGTTACATATGCATTAGCAGTTGGAAGCTTAATGTATGCAATGGTTTGCACAAGGCCTAATATTGCACATGCAGTGGGAGTTGTAAGAAGGTACATGAAAAATCCAAGAAAAGAACATTGGATGGTAGTGAAATGGATTCTCGGGTATTTGAGAGGTACCACAAATCAAGAATTATGCTTTGGTGGTTCAAATGTTGCTCTACAGGGATATGTTGATGTAGATATGTCAAGTGATAAAGATACTAGGAGGAGCACTATATGTTATGTATTTACTATATGTGGAACAACTGTAATTTGGGTTTCAAAAATGCAAAGTGTTGTTTCACTTTAAACAACGTAAGCAGAATATGTTGCTATAGAGGCTAGTAAATAAATTATTTGGTTACAAAGATTTGTGGATGAATTCAGTAAGAAGTGGGAGATGGACAGGTTATACATTGACAACTTGAGTGCCATTCATCTTGAAAATAACTTGAAATTTCATTCAAAGACTAAACATAGACAACTCAAGTACTATTTCATAAGGTCAGTGTTGGAAGATGGACAATTGAAGCTGGAAAAGATACACACTAGCTAGAATCCTGCAGATATGTTAACAAGAGTTGTAACTAGGGAGAAATTGAGATTCTGCTCAACTTCAATTGGTCTTCAAGTATGATGATGAAGATGAGAAACAACCAAATCCAAAGTGGAGTAATTTTATAGAAAATGAAGTAGTGATGGAGTTTCTAAAATAAGTCTCCAAGTGGGAGATGTTTGGGTGTGGAGCCTGATTATCTTCTTTATTTAGATGAATCACCACATTGGACCCCTGTTCTTAATGGGGCGAAAACACTGCCCGTCACTTGATCACCATCAGGGGGGTCATTTTATGAGCCCCCCCTCCCCTTGGCAGGGGGTTCGGGGGTAGCATCCCTGAATCTAAAAAATAGATGTAAAATTTCCTTGTAGGATATTGTAATTTCGTAGTCAATCTGGGTTGTTCATTAGGAATATGCTCTGATGATATAAGTTATGTTTAATTTAGGGTTTTTTTCCTAGAAGGAAACACCTCGGTTCGCATGAGGGAATGGTATTGCGGTTGTGTGTGGTACTTTTATTATGAGCGAGAAAGAGAAAGCAAGACTATGTGAGAGACTAGATGATATTACATCAGATCTATCGTAGGTTGTGTCTCTTCATTCTGCTAGATAATATAAAGGAAGGACTGGTTATTTCTCTGTGGATGTAGCCCAAGTTGGGTGAACCACATATATTTGTGTCTCTCTTGTTTTATATGTTTTTTGTGTTTGTATTTCCACATATTTTTATGTGTTACATTGCTCTGTAATATATAATTTTCTAACATAAAAAAAGAGGTACTGTACCAAATATGCATTTGTAACATGTGATATCATGAAACTAAATAACAATAATTGTTCCTTTAAATGGATGTTTTCTCTAAATAGTTTTGAAACATTTCGTATGTATTGAAGTAAAATATGGATAAGGTGTGTTTTACATATGTATTGATTTCTTCGTTAATGGAAGATGATTTCTCAATTTGGGTCTCTTAAGAGTTTTTTCCCAATCGTTTGTCGTGCAGTATGATTTATTTTCCTTCATAAAAACAATTCCATACCAACTTATTATCAATTTCATCAGACATTATATCAATTATTTTGAATTCCAAACTACTAATATACTAATAAATGTAATTTGGGTTTTGGGTTTGTATGAGGCATGTTTAGATTGATGTATTAGTGAAAAAGAGTTAAAAGTATTTAGTGGTTATCTTTTATAATTAAGTTTTACTGATAATTTTTTTTTTCATTTTTTCATTGAATTTGGATTTCCCAAAGTAAATGGTTGAGCACATTGGGGTTGATGAGACCACATGAAAATTATAATACTATATCACCCTCTTTTCTGGGTATTGCTACAAAACAAAACCCATGTGGAGTCAGGTTAATCAACACCTAGTTCTCATTTCCAAAGTCATTTACAATTTATACACCTACTTAAGATAGTAATTTTTAGTCTTCAGTTGCAATTAAATCACTTACTTCTATCACAAAAAAAATGAAGCTTGCTACTTGTTGCAACCTTTCAAGGAAATATCTATGAAGGTTCCTGTTGCTACTATGGAATTGGTATATTTGAAATTTCCACCAATCTTCTAACCAATAATTTTAGAATATGGATTTCAAACGCAATCACACCTCTTTATAACCTCGTGATACCAAATGAAAAGGATGACCTTCTAAAACCGGATATAGGGTAACCTCGCATATTGAGTATTGGTAAGAAAAGGGTTACATACCTTTAAAAGTGGTGGCGAACTAGTGATATTGAAAGGTTGTGAAACTACTTTTCCAATGGGAACAACCTCTTCCAACTTTTAGAGAGGAATACAAAAACATTACAACCTGATACCCAACACACATAGTTTCTTGAAGAAGCACGACATCAGGCCCAAGTCCCTATGCTCCCCTAAAAGAGAAACGACCAGTGGAACCAAAGGGAAAACTAAATGGGTGAAAACCAAAAGGGGAATTGGTTGAGAAAATGGAAATTCCCCCTCTGAGGAACAACATACATCTTTCAATGCATGTACATTTACCCCCATTTTAAAATTTCCTCTTGAAATGATTCCCTGGAGTTTGATGTTAAGGGTCTTCACACATACATTTCTATGTATTTTTTTTTTATAATTTTGTAATTATTTATAGAATTGAAGATGAAACTACTTATTATCTCAATTACAACCACTTTTTTGTGCAATTGTTTGCATAGTTGAAGAAACTCAATTAAATGACACTCATAGGGACCAAGACCTACTATTATCCAACATAGAGAAATGTAAATATAGTTAAATCCAAATTTTGTATGGATATTTGCTGATTTTGTTTTGCATGCATACTTGTTGATTTTTTTTGTATTAAGAATAGTAAAATTCATTTTCACACATACGTGTTTGTAATTTTTAATAAGTTTTTCCAACTTTCCCAGATGTTACCAACTACAGGTTACGCCTAAACTCATTATTAAGTGGGTGCTCGCTTACTGATTGAAAAAATATTTCTAACAATGAACCAACCACATATTTTGTTATTCTCTTTGGAATTTAACATCCTCCTTTGTAATCTGAACACCAAAGGGTCCCTTCAAGAACTATCCCGAACATAGATAAATATGAAGTGAAGAAAATAAGTGGTGAAGCGAAGGAGAATTTTGGAAACACATAAAGGTGTGGTAGCCAGAGAATTAAAAATTGACATGTTAATAGGAAAGTGACAACATGCTATCATAGTGAGGCAAAAAATTTCAAAACATGTAATGTAAGATGTATGATATATAAGATTTAATATTAGAAGACTAATGATAAAATTACTTCTAGCATTATTTCAATCGTAAGAAATTGTAGTATCGTGGGAAATTATTTTTTTCACTATGATACTAGGGTTTTACAAAACTTTTCCCGTACAAATAATTTAATGCAATTAAGAGAATATTCAAAATAATTTGATGTAATTATTATAATTAGTCATTCCCCTTAATAATGCGACAAACTGAACAAACCCCTTAATAATATGAAAGAATGAATAGATATTTATGACACATAATGAATTCAATTGATATTCCGCAATGAAATAATACCACATAAACAATCTATTGTCCCCCACAATAACATAACATAAATCCATGCAATATAATTCGAGACAATAATATATGGATACCCTATGTTTAAAATGCAACAAGATGATGGAGCTTAGTGAAATGAAGTCGCCTTCATTAAGTGGGCCCGCAGGCTATTTTTGGCGCAAAGTCTATTTTTAGACTATGTCTATTTTTAGACATATGGATCATGGTCTATGAGTTGCAGGATGATATTTATGGATGATTGATCGAGTTGCTAAAAATAGATGGACCTATATTTTTAGACATTGGGCGGTTTCTATTTTTAGACTGCCGGGCTAAAAATAGAACAGTCAAATATTATTAACCCTTAATAATATTTAGACTATAAACATTATCTTATCCTCTTGGAGCAATTCAGTTTGATGCTTGGATGTGGCACATGCAGCTGACAGAAGGAATTACGTTATTCCTAGGGGTTAGTTGAGCTATTGCATGGTTGACTTCAGTTAGAACTCATGTGGCAGAGTTTGGTGGAGTTGATGAGACATTTGGTGGAGTTGTGTTCGGTTTAACTTAGTTGAACTAGTTGTATTTAGTCTAACTGATAAATACACTAGTGATGAGTGGTGTGAATTAATTATTAATTAATTCATTAATTATTAACTCATAAATCAACTAAAGAACACATCAGTTAACTGCAATGCATGGACAGTTCAGTGGAGACCAGTGTTAGAGGTGGGTGAAAGGGTGAGTGTGACTATCAGTTGTGACCATGATTATGCATGAGATTTGCACACACATTGATGGAGATTGCCAATGAGGATTGCGCAGTTGGAGCTAGTGGGATTCGAACTTGGATCTCATTCATTACTCACTTGGATTGCGCAGTAGAGGCAGGCAGACTTGTGGAGGAGATTTGAACCCATGACTTGTTCAAATCTCATATAGTTTGTGTGTAGCTTTTGGAGATAGTACTGAGTACTTGTGAGGAGTATTGTGCTATGTATTGTTACATGTTCTCCATCATTATATTATACAGATAGTTGGGGGTTTTCAACTATTTCTTTCCCCATTACATCCTGTGTTGATATGTGTGCTTGATTATGTTTTAATGAGCGCATGCGACTGCTTTCTATTTCCGCATATTGATGATCAATTGTAGAAGAGGTTATGTATTATGCATGAAGCTTAAATAGTGTGTAATCAGGATAATCTCGGTGAATAATTCAGATATTATTCAAATTTCTACATGGTATCAGAGCGAAATTGATCATCGGATCTATTACAGTGATTACAATTTATTTCGGTAGACAGAGTCTGTAAGCGGGCCAGGTAGCCTCTGGATCCATCCTTTCCTTGAAAGGTGATATATCCAGTAAATGCCCCTACAGTCGATCTCTGTGCTAGAAATACTTTTTTCTCACATATCAGAAGCAGTTGAGTTTTGAGCTGGTGGAATTCGAATTTGCAGAAGAGTTTTCTTGGTGTCGAAGTTGAAATGTCTTTCAATGGATTGCGATTGGAGTATGCCCTTGAGGGCAGCTCGAATTATGTTGCATGGAAGGACAGGATGGAGGCAGTGTTAGATGACAATGGGCTGAAGGAGTTCATAGATGTTGAAGTCCCAAAGCCTACTGATGCTGCTCAAGTTGAGGCTTGGCAAAAGAAGACAACAAAATGTCGAAGGATTCTGTTGGAGGGCATGAAGGATCACATTGTATCCAGCCTGCATGGAAAAGCTTCTCCATACTTGATGTGGAAAGCGTTGACAGATTTATTCCAAAGCAAGAGTGACCAAAGGAAGTTGGCGCCAAGGATAAACCACATAAATATGAGAAAGGCGAAAGTATGCTCAAGTACTCACGGGTTCATCCAATGCAAAAAAATGGATGAGCTGGGGAAGTGTGGGTGGAATCATGGATGATGAGGAATTGGTGAGCTTGGCTCTCCTTGGTCTTCTGAAGAGTTGGCATGCCTATCAGGATTCTGTCAATGGTCAGGAGAAATTTCCAGGATGGGAGCGACTTTGGTCGGATCTTGTGCAAGAGGAGATAAGACGGAGTACCAGAGACGGATCTTCATCAAAGGAATCTGATGAAGAAAATTGCGCTTTGGCTACCAAATAAAAGAAGGGGAAGAGCAAGAAAGCTTCTCATTCTGGTGCGAAAGGAAAGAAGCAGGACATGTCCAAGGTGAAGTGTTTTCACTGTCACCAACACGGACATTATGCCACAAATTGTCCGCAGAAGAAGAAAAATAAGCAAGCTACTGGATCTGCAGCGGGAGAGGCCTTAGCCTTGCAGTTTGAGCTGGATTTTTCGCTGATCGCATGCTTGGTCTCAAGTGTGATGGGATCAGTATGGTTCTTGGATAGTGGTGTGTCTTTTCACATGACTGGAGATCGAGATCTGTTTTCAGATCTGGATGAGAAAGATCTTGGAGTGCACATCGAGATGGGCGATGATGGTAGATACAGTGCGACCAATATTGGTACCATTTCCTTTGAGAGGGAGTCTGGTAAACCCTTTGTATTGAAGGAAGTGATGCATGTTCCAGGATTGAAGAAGAATCTGATCTCTGTGACGATGTTAGAAGACAAGGGGTACGATGTTGTCCTCAGCGAAGGAAAGGCTTTCCTACGTAGTAAGAAAACTGGAGAAACCTGGAAGATAGGGGTTCGAGTCAAGAACCTTTATTAGTTGCAAGTGGATGGCTGCACAGCAATGGCATGCAAGGCGGAAGGAGTGGTGAGTTGGGATGATGGCGAGCTGTGGCACCGGAGATTGGGCCACCTTCACCATGGAGCTTTGAAGATACTGCAACAGATTTCTACTGGGCTTCCTAAAGGAACTCTTGCGCAGTCAGATCAGTGCAAGGTGTACCTTGGGAAAATTTGTGAAAGCCACCTTTCACGAGAAGGATAGTTGCGCCACGACGATCCTTGAGAGAATTCACACAGACGTGTGTGGACCTTTCTCAGTAGCTTCGACAGCAAAGCACAAGTACTATGTGATCTTTGTTGATGATTTTTCTCGGAAGTGCTGGATCTTCTTCATGCAGAAGAAGAGCGAGACATACTCAAAGTTCTGTGAGTTCAAGGCGCTGGTTGAGAAGGAATCGGGGAAGCATGTGAAGGCTCTTAGGAGCGACAATGGTGGTGAATTCATCTCTGCTGAATTCAAGGACTTTTGCAGCGCAGAAGGGATTCGGAGAGAGCTCATTGCACCCCATAACCCACAGCAGAACGGGGTTGCTGAGCAGAAGAACAGAACGATCGTGGGTGCTGCACGGGCGATGTTGCATGATCAGGGCCTACCCCTTCACTTGTGGGTGGAGGCATGCAATACTGCAGTATATGTGCAGAACTGTTGTCCTCACAAGATACTTGGCATGAGTACACCAGAGGAGGCGTTTTCTGGTAAGAGACCTGATATTTCCCATTTGAGGATTTTTGGTTCACCTGTCTACTTGCATGTGACGAAGGATGCCAGAAAGAAGCTGGATCCGACCGCAGAGGTTGGGATATTTGTGGGGTACACTGATACGCCCCACAACTATCGTGTGTATTTGCCAGACAGTCGCAAGACTGTTGTGCGACGGGATATCAAATTTCAGGAGGAGGAAGCCATGAAGTGTTCGCTTGAGAGGGAGCCACACTTGCATGCAGATGAGGAGCTATTAGTTCCTAAGGATGAGCTTCAGGATGTGGATCAGCCACAAGAGGAATTTCATGGAGTGGAAGAGACCACTCATGCAGCGCCAACCATCAGAGGGCACAAGCGCACTACAGAAGCTGAGCGACTGGCTCAAGATGCAGAGAAGGTTGTAGGACCACCTACAGCACAGCGCAGACAGAGACAGTCACCGGATCGGTACACTGGATACATGGCTCTTGTGAGAAAATGTGTCGTGACAGAGCCATCCTCTTTCGAGGAAGCTGTGGAGGACCCCACATGGGTAGATGCCATGGTGGAAGAGTATGATTCGATTGTCAGAAACAGTGCATGGGAGATTGTCCCAAGACCGGAGGGGAAATCAGTGGTGGGTTCGAGATGGATCTACAAAGTGAAGCAGGCGGCTGACGGGAGTGTGGAGAAGTACAAGGCAAGATTTGTTGCCCGAGGCTTCTCGCAGATCAAGGGGATCGATTATGAGGAGACCTTTGCACCTGTCGCAAGGTACTCTTCCATACGGACGATCCTAGCTCTCTCAGCGCAGATGGGGTGGCACATCCATCAGATGGATGTGAAGACTGTGTTCCTCAACGGAGTCATTGAGGAGGAGGTGTACATAGAGCAGCCCGAAGGTTTCGAGATCTTCAGCAGTGAGTCGCATGTCTGCAGACTCAAGAGAGCACTATATGGGTTGAAGCAAGCACCTCGTGCTTGGTACACACGGATAGACAGTTATTTCACCGGACTTGGATTCTCCAAGAGTGAGGCGGATCCTAACCTGTACCAGATTGTGGTGGAGGGGAAGTTGCTAATCATTGTACTGTATGTAGATGATCTGATTTTGACAGGTGATGAGATGTTGATACTTTCATGCAAGGAGGATCTTGCTAGAGAGTTTGAGATGAAGGACTTGGGCCTCCTTCATTATTTCCTGGGATTGGAAATTTGGCAGCGCAGTGATGGACTATTTGTTTCTCAGGGTAAGTATGCCCGGGAAATACTGGAGAAGTTCAACATGCATGGCTGCAAGCCTATTGATACTCCTCTTCCTAGAGGTTGGAGGAAGGAGGATGCTACTTCGGCGAAGGTAGTGGATGCCACTATTTATCAACAGTTGGTGGGGTCGCTTATGTATCTGATCAATACACAACCTGATATATGCTATGCTGCTAACCAGCTTTCGCAAGCTATGGCTAAGCCTACCAAGCTCTTCTGGAAGGCAGGAAATCATGTATTGCATTATCTTAGAGGCACATCGGGATATGGCTTGTGGTACAGACAGGAGGATGAGGTGAAGCTATGTGGCTTCACGGATGCAGATTGGGCAGGGAGCCCAACGGACAGAAAGAGCACATCTAGAGGGATCTTCAGTATCGGGTCGACAACAGTTTCTTGGTACAGCAGGAAGCAGAGATCCGTGGCACTCAGTTCAGCAGAGGCTGAGTATATGGCAGCAAGCTTGGCTGCATGCGAGGCCATATGGATGAGGAAGATCCTGGCCGGGTTGTTCGGGTCACATTTGGATCCTACTGTGATTTATTGTGATAAATAGAGTTGCATTAAACTCTCGGCTAATCCAGTATTTCATGATAGATCCAAACACGTCCACATCAAGTACCATCATATCAGAGATTGTGTGCAGCGGAGAATCATGTTACTTTCATATATTCCCACGGAGGATCAGGATGCTGATATCTTGACGAAGGCGCTCACCAGGAGAAAATTCGAATACCACAGAGGCAGGATAGGGGTTGCATATAATCCATATCTTGTTGAGAGGGAGTGTTGAAAATGCAACAAGATGATGGAGCTTAGTGAAATGAAGTCGCCTTCACTAAGTGGGCCCGCAGGCTATTTTTGGCGCAAAGTCTATTTTTAGACATATGGATCATGGTCTATGAGTTGCAGAATGCTATTTATGGATGATTGGTCGAGTTGGTAAAAATAGATGGACCTCTATTTTTAGACATTGGGCGGTTTCTATTTTTAGACTGTCGGGCTAAAAATAGAACAGTCAAATATTATTAACCCTTAATAATATTTAGACTATAAACATTATCTTATCCTCTTGGAGCACTTAAGTTTGATGCTTGGATGTGGCACATGCAGCTGACAGAAGGAAATACGCTTTTCCTAAGGGTTAGTTGAGCTATTGCATGGTTGACTTCAGTTAGAACTCATGTGGCAGAGTTTGGTGGAGTTGATGAGACAGTTGGTGGAGTTGTGTTCGGTTTCACTTAGTTGAACTAGTTGTATTTAGTCTAACTGATAAATACACTAGTGATGAGTGGTGTGAATTAATTATTAATTAATTCACTAATTATTAACTCATAAATCAACTAAAGAACACATCAGTTAACTGCAATGCATGGACAGTTCAGTGGAGACTAGTGTTAGAGGTGGGTGAAAGGGTGAGTGTGACTATCAGTTGTGACCATGATTGTGCATGAGATTTGCACACACATTGATGGAGATTTCCAATGAGGATTGTGCAGTTGGAGCTAGTGGGATTCGAACTTGGATCTCATCATTAATCAACTTTGATTGCGCAGTAGAGGCAGGCAGACTTGTGGAGGAGATTTGAACCCATGACTTGTTAAAATCTCAATTAGTTTGTGTGTAACTTTTTGGAGATAGTACTGAGTACTTGTGAGGAGTATTGTGCTATGTATTGTTACATGTTCTCTATCATTATAATATATAGATAGTTGGGGGTTTTCAGCTATTGATTTCCCCATTACATATTGTGTTCTATGTGTGCTTGATTATTTGTTTATGGGCGCATGCGACTGTTTCTATTTCCGCATATTGATGTTCAATTGTATAAGAGGTTATGTATTATGCATGAAGCTTAAATAGTGTGTAATCAAGATAATCTCGGTGAATAATTTAGATATTGTTCAAATTTCTACACCCTAACCATAATTCCCAACACGAGTTTGTGTTCTTGGATTTCGTTCTTTGGTAATAGCCACGTACTGGGCCCTTTGTGTGTCATCTCTTCTGCTACAAAGGGTTCACACTTATTTAGGGGTATGGACTTGGTTATTTTTAAAGCCACGAATTGGGATTCTCGAGGATCCATTTTCTATAGAGATCTACAATGTTGTTGGAGCTTGAGTATACAACAAAAAACCCCAAATTTCCTACTGTTATCACCAAAAAAGTGAAGCATTAGTTGAAAAAGTTATATAAGTTCATGTGTCAAAAGTAGGGTTGTAGGATTCATTTTTTATATACTTGGTCAAGGAAATTTTTTAATTTTTCTTGTTTAAGCTTACCCTAAGGTCCAAACCAACTCACTTTCAAATCCCATCGTGTCACATCACTCATAATTTTCTGAAAGATTTCAATTCCCAAGATTTTTGTACCGAAATAGTCATTTTAGCCACGAAACCACAGTTTCGTAGCGAAATACACTAATAAATGTCATTTTTTGCTACAAAACCACTGATAATTTCATAACAAAAACCTCTAGATTTACACTAAACACACTACGAATGTGTGGTTTCCTGTCTATCATATCAGATTAGCTATTAGGTGTCAGAATATCATTGGGAAAGGGTTAGTTAGATACCATTCGAGACATTTAGAGATAAGATCAAGGTATATAGTCGGGTCTAAAGTCATCATCACCATTTTAGGCATGTATGAGTCATCATTGTGTTATGAGTGGACATCAAACTTCAAAATATTTCCTAATTCAGTAATTTCTCATTCTTCATTCCTTCTTTGTGTGATATCAAGCCCTGGAGAGCTATTGCATTGAGCCAAAGTTGTGGCTGGTGTTTTCAAAGGTTTACAAAGATCATTGATCAAGTGACGCTGAAAACTATCAAGCGAGGCTGAGAACTATCAAGCGAGGCTGAGAAGGCATTAAAGAAACCATGGCATAAAAAAGAAGGACAAATAAGGGTGGACAATGTCTGAGATATGAACCACCAAATATGAATCTGATCAATGAAGACCTAACAGCTATATAAGTATTCAGAAGGATAGGTTGCTGACAGTTTTGTGAAAGATTACAAGGTTTCCATGTACAGGTTTCCAAATAATTTTCTTTAAACTTCAGTGGAACAACTACCAAAGTGGGGATGCTTAATATTTCCATTACACTAGAGGCAATTGTAGCAGCAACAAGGATTCCAAGGGGACAAGAGAAGTGGTTCAAAGGGTTCAAGTTCAACATGGAGCAGTGAAAAGAGTTTATGAAGCCTGAAAACACTGAAACAGACCTTACTAATGTCATTCCAAGGAGCTGCATGAAGGATAACTACTCAAAATTGCTACTCATCATCCAAAAGTATTTTACTTATGAAGGAAGATATCATAAAGTCTACTCATACCATTTCAAGCTACTCCTACACTTTACTCGTAAGGTATCTCTTGATCTTCCTTTCAATTTACATAGAAGTTTAACAAAAATGGAAGATAAGGTCCAAGAAAAATATGAAGGGAATGAGACTTCATTGTTTCATCATGGTTTAATGAAACTGTTGGTTTTAGATGAGCTCCAAAGACTAGGCAAAGATTGGTCTTCATTTTTGTTTGTTAGTGGTTTTGAGTTGGATGCTCTTACTCCTTTAAGAACTCCTAAACCTAGGAGAATCCCATCACCCTTAGTAGCAGAACAAAGTGAACCATTGGTGGTAGAACCAAGGAAACCAACAAGAGTATAAAAAATTGAACCAATCATGGTAGAAACAGAGCAATTGCATAGTTTTGATACACCCAATGTCCCACCTGCATAACATAAATCAAAAGTGGTCAAAGTTGCAAAACAAAAACAAGGTGTGAGTAAACAAGGAACCAAAAGGATGACAAGGATACAAACAGTTTGTTTAGAAGACAAAACAGTGGTTTTAGAAGACAAAGAAGTAGATAAAGGAAATCTAGAAGACATATTACATGCCATTGACATAGGAGAGACTCCTATAGTCCAGGTTGAGGATATAGACGAAGGTGGACATAAACTAAACAAAGCCAAATCTGCAAAGAAAATAGAATTTGAAGGAGAATATGCAGGTTTTATGTTCCAAGAAAGAAAGCCCTTGATAAGGCATGCTAGAAATATATTAGAGAGCAGTAAAGATGTTCATCCACCTACTGACATAGTCCAGCCACCACAAGACATCATTGATCTTTCATCACCTACAGATAAAGATTCAGTTAGAAAGTCAAAGAAAGGAAAGGAGAAAGTAAGGGAAAAAACAGAGTTTGAACTCCTTAAAGAACAGTTGAAGTTGGCCAACCATGAAATTGTTGTTATGAAGAAAGAATCAAGGAAACACAATGTACATAAGGTTTAGTTTGAAAATATGAAGGAGATTTGGGAAGAGAAGGTTGACAGTGTTTCCAAGACATTAGATAATACACAGTAGTTTATCAAATGGACCATGCCATTAAGGAAGGAGGTGAAACATGTCAGGAAAATGAAATTGCATTTGAAATCTACCAATAAGAAGTTGAAGGATCAGGTTCAAGACCTCCAAGAACAACTTGAACTAATTCATGAGGAGTTGGGGAAAAATGGCCTTAAAATGATAGTAGTTGAGGAGCCAATTGCTCAACTCATCATCAATGAGGAAGAAACCCCTCAAAAAACATAGTGTGAGCTGGTTTATGATTTTGAAGGCTAATGGCATGTTAGAAACAAGGTTTTTGCACTTAGAAGGTATATTTTTGAAGCTACACAAAATTCTTGAATTTTCACTGTTTTCAACAGTTTCGTAGCATTCTTGGGCTTGAAGAATAGGAAAACACTATGAAACTACTATAACTTTCCTTTTGCATTTTGAACCAGTTTTAGGAGCTTCCAAGAGGTGAAAATGGTATGGAAGATGTATTAAGGCATAATTAACATCATGCAGGAGGAAAGAACCAAAAATATTGATGACAAAAGGAATTTTTGTAACGCTACAAAACTGTAATACTTTCATAGCGTACTGTTTTGAAGCTATATGAGTAGGTTTTTGTGAACTTTTGGATAGATGGGTACCTTCAAAGGTTCAAGGGATCTTGTCATCAGTTATCCAAGACTTAAATACCACGTCCAAATCATTAGCCAAACTCCTGATTAAAGATAAAGACCAGTGTTCCTAAAAATAGGGTTTGTTTCCAGTTTTAGAGGAGCTCAAATAAGATGTCATGTAGTGATGAGTTCAATCACATCCTATTCGAACATGTGAGGGAATAATTGTCAAAGATGCAATTGTTTTTACGAGATAAGGTTGTTAATAATAATGAACAGTTTGAATCCTATTAGGAAAAGGACTGTCAAGTAGGATAATTGTCATTTTATCATTAAAATATATGTTTTATTGTTATGCAAGGTGTCTGTAGGGTAAATTCAATGAATCTAGCCAGGAGGCAGATCATCTCATTGTGTAACAAGTCTATTAAAGGGTAGAGAGTCGAATTTGTAAAGGGTTTGAGACTTTTTGGTCGAACTGCAGCTTTATGTAATTAATTGTTTTCAGTAATACAGAGACTTGTTTCTTAACCAACCTGAGATTTTTATTTAGTTTTTAGTGTGTATCTTATATATATTTTCTATGTGTACCATTTGCAGTGGTTTTCATCTTTAATACTCAGAATTCATTCATGTAATGCTCAGACTTCCTTTATAAATTAATTGACTTTGTTATTTCATGTTTCATGTGTGCTTGCCTTTGCTAAAAAACCTTACCCACCTCAGCTTCCGTGTCAAGTGAACTATCTACTGAATTATTGCTTTGTTGACTCCATAATCCCAATGTTTGCATACTGATGTTCTTTTCAACCTATACTTATCACAAAAAAAGTCATTTTCCAAGTAGATTTAGCCATCTAGTTCATCATTATCAAATATCTTTAACCCTTTTTGAGAGAGCCCTCTCAGACTAAAGAGGCTAAGCTTCAATCACAATTTGGTTTGAAATAGTTATATAAATTTTTCTGGTTAGCAACCAATTAGGTGCAATTTTTTGATAACACCTACTCAGATCCACTAGAAGATTTTAGGAGGTAACTGACTTGAAATATTTGAAATCCACTATTTGATGTGCCAAAAAGCCTATGAGAATTTCAAATTGACATCAAGTATTGTTTGGCTCACAAAACCCTTCAAATTACACATAAATTGGATTTCGATTTACCTTCAAATTGTCAATGATAATTAGAGTCTTTCCTTTAAGTCTTAGGAACAGTTCAGAGATCCTTACATTAATTCGATCTGCATATTCTCATGTGAGTTTGGGATCCTTCAATAAATTTGACTTGAAACAAAAACCCTAAATTCCCTCTCACTTGGCCCTAGGTATTCACTCTAGTCATAGAAAATCACTCAAATTTATTTCTTTAGGAGGGGAGATTTCCTTAGAGATTAAATTGATTTTCCTTGACAAATATTCCCAAAAATGAGTCTTCCTTGAAAAAAATTGTACCAAAACAAATTTGCTAGATAAAGGAAATCTCATTACCATCAAAGTGTTCCCAGACCAAAGGAATAATACCAAAAAAATTCATTATCTCCAAATACTATTCATGTGTCAGAATAGATAGAAAGAGGGATGGTGTCATCTAGGGTGGAATCTTTCACCGCTGAAATTAACAAGAGGGAAAGGGGTCTTGAAACCATAATGCTCAAGAAATAATTTAATTGATCCACACTTTATGCTCTCAAAATGAATTAACTCTTTCAAATTTATAGACTTCCTAGAGGGGTATCTTCTTCTAATATGATTGTGTAAACTTTAATCGAAGCCCCAATTTTAGGTTTCTTCGCCAAACTACCCCAAAAATTTCCCAAGAGTTGGAATTTTTTGGGGTTTCCACCATTTATGGAGTACTATAGCCTATGAGGATTGAGAGGTGATGCAGGAGCATTAGAACTCAAATTAAATTTAATGTTTGATTAGCCTAAGGAGGATTCAAATTGTAGATATTATAAAATTCTCTTGTAAAATGTTTAAATTCCTAGAAAGCATAGGTAAGGAATATTTTAGTTGACTTTTGTAAACATATCCATGAAAAATGGGATATTAGAGAGGATATTTGATTTTTATGTTCAAGATATTAGATTAGTCATAAATTAGAGATAGGAAGTATTTTCTGAGAATAGAAGTGGTTACAAGTCTATAGGAGTTGAGTGAGGGTTGGATAAGCTCTGAAATTGTAATATAAATTCATGGTAAGCCTCAAAGGCAGGCATAAGCCAATTAAAATGATGAAAATCATGCCAGAGAGAGAGGCCAATCTAAAAGAAAGAATATTAGGTAGAGGGATCAATTTAAATGAAGAGATCAAGTCATACATAGAGTAGAGAGACGAGAAACGAGAGAGTAGAGAGGGTTCTGTAGCAAGGGAAGGCCATGCAAAGAAGCATCAGGCAAAGCCATATTGTAATAGGTTTTATTGTATTTTTACATTTATTTCATTAAAGAAGAGATCGAATTTCATTGAGACTATGTGATTGTTTCTTTTATGTGATGAGTTATCCGTAAAAGGACAAATCTAATTCTATGTGATATTTCATTATTGAATGAATTATGATGAATGCATAAGTCTTTTCTGAGTGATAGAAGACTTAATGGCTAGATAGAATTTGTGTGATTCCAGTCTAGAGTAATTAAAATTGTGTGCAGGTCGAACGATAAGTAAACTTGAATCCTAGATTCAGATTTTTAATACAGAATAGTGGTTGGTATTCGGCGTTGAAACAATGTGTAAGGCATTTGAACAATGAGAAAAGGTGTACAAAAAGTGAGAAGACCATTGATTTGAGCGATTGAATAGAAGAAAGCTCTGGAAGGAGTAGCGTGGAGAAGACTGAGCTGCAGAGCAACGACATTTGAACAAACAAGAGAAATGATTAAGGCATAAAACCCCTAAGAAAATCCAAAAGGATAGAATGGACGGTTATGATTAAATATCAAAGATCAGCTTAAAGATCAACATTATAGATCACATTGCAAATATTAAATTGTGAAAGTGCCGAAGTTGACATGTGTCAGATGGAGATTCCATACGCATATCGCATAGCACATGCGATATGGTATAATACTTAATGGTGGAGTTAAAATTTGTGAAGTGCGACGAGGTAAGTTTGTGGTTTTCTGAAGTGTGACATGTTGATCAGTAGTTGTCATTGATTTCAACTAAAGCAGCACCAGGGGCTGACCAAATATTGCATGGGAATTTTTACGTATCAAAATAATATATTCAGGGTCAATAATGTTTTTGATGGTTTCTACTTGTCGAGATTTTTCCGTTGATATATGGCACGCCATGTAATTCTTCACGGTTTGAGAGATATTCATTTTTGAAGTTTGTACCCCCAGTTAGTGGGTTAAAACCCCATGGGGTTGGGGCATGGGTCATTGAAAATTCATAATTAATAGTTTTTTAAGCTCCTAAAATCCCTCCCATGTTCACTTGTTAAAGCCCCTCTCAACTTAAGCATTTATATAAGTTGTGATCCTCATTTCCTCCTTATGCAAGGGATTCGGCCATCTGAAACAGGTCATTGTGGACTTTTCTCTCTAAAAATTTTTCTACGAAGATTCAGAAGCTGAAATTTTTATGAGGCGAAAAAAAAATCCTGAGGAAGCTTCAGTAAAAATTTCAGATCAAGGTGCGCAATATTTTTGGAGATATGATCTGTGGACGTTAGGATTTTTGCAGGCTCCTGAAATTCATCTCAAAGAAGTGACCTTGGTAAAATCGTCATAACTCTCTCTCTGAGTATCGGATTGGAATTTCGTAAAATGTGGAAGATATTTCACATTCATTGCTTTTCTCTCTATCAATTTCAGAGCCAAATGAAGAAACAATGACACGTGGCATGCCGCACAAGTGCACTTTACTGAAACAGTCCATAATTAGGGCATTGTGAGAGATTTGGCATAGCTCTCTCTTGAAGAATAAAAATTGGGTCAGACTTGTGGCATTGGAAAGATATCTCAGAGGAATACTACAGGACCGAAAATCAGATATTTAGGATTTGAAATAACAGAAATACACCAGATTCAATATCGGGCTCCTAGAAGGCAAGAAAAAGCTAGATTATGTGTTGTCAAGGATTGCAAAGGACCAGAATTTCTACGACAGAAAAGAAAAGAAAGGTGCAACAGAGGGTAGCATGACAAGAGCAGCAACCAAGGTTCATAATAATAGCAAGAAGTTCATCATATGAAGTCTTCAAGTGGGCAGCACTGCATACAATCATTGTAAAGGTATCATTGTACTTAGTCATTGTAAATACATTATTGTACAAATTGTACTAGTATCTATCTACCAAGGGTTGAAGAGGTAGTGTTGGGAGGTCTAGGATCATCATTAGGTGTTTGTGTCAAAGTTGGGGTTATGGTCTAGTATATCTTCTTCTTCTACATCATTCTATATCATTGTAAAGTGGACCATTTTCCCTGGTATGGGAGTCCATTCTTATTTTATTCTTCTATAGGGTGGTAGGGTGGTGCTAGGGTCAGTTGTAGCTCATTGGGTGCTGGGGAATCCATTCAGTTGACTACTAAATAATCTTGGGTGTTGGAGTGTCCATCCAGTGGGAGTTGGAGAAGAATGCTTTTCTAGATTCTAGGAAGTTGGAGCTTTATTTTCAATTGGAGTTGAATATTAAAGAATTTTTAGAAAAGCATTAGGTGGTTTTTGTATCGGAGTGGGTTTCCACCTTAAAAACTGTGTGCATTTTTGTTCCTCTTGTTTGATTCTATCATTGTACAAACACTGATAATAATTGAAGATTAACTAATGCTCTAATTGAAAGGAATATTGATTCACACCCCCCCCCCCTCTCAGTATTTCCAACAATTGGAATCAGAGCGTGGTTCCTTCAATAACAGTTTAACAGCTGGAAAGAGGTCATGGAGCACACCAAGAATGGTGTACCTCTATTCAATGAAAATAATTATGCACTTTGGAAAGGAAGAATGGAGGTCTATCTCTTGGTGCAAGGTTACGAAGTATGGGACACTGTTCAAAATGGATTTACATCAACCGTGGATGAACAAGGTAAGAAGAATTTGGTAAATGATGCAAAAGCAAAGAATATTATTATCAATGGACTTATTGAATCTGCTTATCATAAGGTGTTGGGTTGCAAAACTGCCAAAAATGTATGGGACAAGATTGAGAATATATATGCAGGTGACTCAAATGTCAAAGAAGCAAAGCTTCAAATCTATAGAGCAAAATTTGAGCAACTCAGAATGAAAGAAGATTGCAACATTGCTACATACTTCCAATACGTTGATGAAATAACCAATACTCTGGAAGGATTGGGAGAGCCAGTTGACGAGAAGACTATTATACGGAAGATTCTTAGAACATTACTAGGGAGATTCAACCCAAAGGTATCGGTCTTAGAATATAGTGCAAATCTGGACAAACTCAGCAAGGAAGAATTACATGGAGTTCTCATAGCATATGAAATGAGACTTGATGAAGAAAAGGGTACTTCAAATCTAGAAACTGCGTTCGTTGCATCTAAGAAAACCAATAAAGACAAGGAACCTTCAATTGAAATGACATGCACCTGCAAGTGTGAAGAAAAGGGAGATGATGGAGAAGGTCTTTTAGATGAAGAATATGCTTACTTTACAAGAAAACTAAAACCTGGTAAGGGAAAATTCAAAGGTAAAATTCCATTGATATGTTTCGGTTGTGGTGAGGTTGGGCATTTCGTAGCAAAATGTCTGAACAAAAGTGATGGCAACTCAAAAGGAAATAAAGGCTTTAAGAAATTCAACAAGCAAGGAAAAAAGAAAGGATCCAAAAGGAACTTTCTCTCTAAAGAAGATAGCTCATCATCCGATGAAGAAAGTGACAACAAAGAAGAAGCCAATGAGAAAGTATTGTTTATGGCCAAGCAAAATAAGCAAGAAGTATCAAACAATGAAAAATAAGGGTTGAACATAGAAGAATTTTATGAGGAGGAAATCAAGCTCATAAAAGAGCTCAATGCTGAGAAGATCCGTTCCAATACTCTTGAAGAACAAGTTCAAGGTCTCAAAATTGAGGTTGAAGAACACAAATGTATTGAAGAGTCACTTCAAAAGAAGTTGGAAGAAAGCAACCAAGAAAGGGAAGCATTAGAAGTTGAAGTAGTCTCGCTGCGTAAGGAAGTGAAGAAGGAAAATTTTTTCCAAAACTATGCCAACAGCTCAATGGCATTGGAAGAACTCATCAACAATCAACGATTTTACAACGACAGAACTAGCCTCGATTACAAAGAAGAAGAAGCAGGACCTTCTACAACAAAATACAATGAACCTATGAGATTTGACATACATGAAGACTTCATTGGACAAGATTTGCAAGCACATCCTTGGAATATGATTCCTCGACAAAGATTTTCATCCAAGTACCAACATATTTTTCATGGCTATTTTTATTCATGTGGAAAATTCGGTCATAAAGCTGTAAAATGTCGCACATACCTTAGGAACCAATACAATTCCAAGAGATTCTTCAAATATGAACCTCCCAGGGCTCAACGAAACATCAATAAATTTGAACATTTTAAAAATAATATGGAATGTTACAAATGTCAGAACTTTGGACACATAGCCAAAAACTGCACACTTGAAAATCCTCCAGAAAAATATTCGAAGCCATATAATGAACGAACATGGAAGAAGAAGAAGACTGATAATTGTGCTCTCACTCTCAAGGCTCAAAAAAATAAAGATGTGTGGTATGTTGACAGCGGTTTCTCAACGCATATGACTGGAGATAGAAAGAAATTTGTATCTCTGAAAGAGAAGAAGGATGGAACCATATCCTTTGGAAATGATGGATCTTCAAATGTTATAGGATCAGGTACTGTCACTCTCGGAAGCAAAGATGTTATAGCCAAGAATGTTCTATTGGTCAAAAACATGAATCATAATCTGCTCAGTGTTGGACAAATGTGTGATCAAGGACACACAATGTTATTCAACTCCACAAAATGTGAAATCAGAAAAGGAAGGTATGGTAAAATTGTGGCTACAACGAGTCGAGCTCCAAACGACATATATGTTATGGATGAAGCAACTAAAGCATGTCTACTAGCTAAAGAAGATGAAAGTTGGTTATGGCACAAAAGAATGGGTCACATAAACTTTGACAATCTTGTCAGGGTAAGAAAAAAGGTAGAAGTACGAGAAATGCCAAAAATTTCAAAACCTTCCAACACACTATGTGAGGCATGTCGGCATGGCAAGTAGACAAAAGTCCAATTTAAAACAAAAGAACACTTTGCATCACATCCATTGGAATTGATACATACTGATCTATGTGGTCCTGTGAGAAAAAAGGTTTAGATGGAGAATTACATTTCATGTTAATGACAGATAACTATACCAGGATGACAGTCGTCAGTTTCCTAAAGAAAAAATCTGAAGCATTTGAGTGCTTTAAGATCTACAAGAGTTGGTTTAAAATGAAACTTATTTGAAAATAAAGTGTTTAAGATCAGATAATGGTGGAGAATTCACTTCCAAATTATTTCAGCAGTACTGTGACGAAAATGGAATAAAAAGGCAATTTTCAACAGCACGAACACCTCAGCAAAATGGAGTTGCTGAAAGAAAGAATAGAACTATATAGGAAATGGGTAGAACAATTTTGAAGGACTCAAAATTGGATGAAAAATTCTGGGTTCAAGAAATTGATACGGTAGTATTCATTATCAACTGAATTCTTCTCAGAAATAATTGCAACAAGACTCCATATGAATTATGGAAAGGAAAACCAGCTAATGTAAAGTATTTCATAATGTTTGGAAGAAAATGTTATATCAAAAGAGAAGATCAAAATTTGGGTAAGTTTGAATCACGTATTGATGAAGGTATCTGTTACTCATGCAAAAGAAAGGCCTATAAATGCTATAATCTAAGATGAAAACAAATAGTGGAGAGCATAAATGTTACATTTGACGAAAATGGTGTTCTAGCGAGTAATGATGAGGATATAGAATCTTTGAAACTTGAGACAGAGGCTAAAAAAGACATAGATAAAATTGTAGAACAAGAAGCAGCTATCAACGAGGAAGAAGTAAACAATGATCATCAAGATATACTAGAACAACAACAAGAAGCTCCTCCAAGGAGAGAAAAAGAGTGGATTCAAAAGAACCATCCATCAAATCAAATCATTGGTGACATAAATGAAGGTCGACAACTTCATTCATCACAACAAGCTCACGTTGCTTTTCTAGCAACCTTTGAGCCCAATATTTTTGAGGAAGCCAACCAAAATGAACATTGGGTAGCAGCTATGAATGAAGAATTGGATCAAATTGAGAAGAATAACACCTAGGAATTAGTTCCATGACCAAAAGATAAAAATGTCATTGGGACTAAATGGGTGTTCAGAAACAAATTGAATGAATATGGGTAGGTTACCATAAACAAAGCAAGATTGGTTTGCAAAGGCTATGCACAAATGGAAGGAATTGATTTCGACGAAACATTTGCACCAGTTGCCAGAATGGAAGCCATCCGAATGTTTCTCACTTATTCATGTTCAAGAAAAATCAAAGTATACCAAATGGATGTTAAGTCAACATTTCTGAATGGAGAATTAGAAGAAGAAGTTTACATCGAACAACCTAAAGGTTTTCTACTATCACAAAAATAAGACTATGTCTGCAGGTTAAAGAAGGCTCTATATGGTCTCAAGTAGGCTCCCAGAGCATGGTATGCTCATCTTGATGGATATCTACATCAACAAGGGTTCAAGAAAGGTACTATTGATAGCAATCTTTATGTACAAATATATAAAGATAATTTAACAATCGTTGAGGTATATGTGGATTATATAATATTTGGTAGCAATGATGACCGACTAAGTAAGAAATTTTCTACAAAGATGCAAAGTGAGTTTGAGATGTATTTACTTGGTGAGCTGACATACTTCTTAGGGCTTCAAATATCTCAGCAAGAGAAAGGAATATTTATATGTCAAACCAAGTACATCAAGGAAATGCTCAAGAAATTCAAAATGGAAGATTTCAAACCTGTCCTTACTCCGACGGTAACAGGTTGCAAATTGAGCATAGACGACTCATCTAAGGATGTGGATCATAGGTTGTATAGATCTATGATTTGTAGTCTTCTATATGTAACAGCCTCTCGGCCAGATGTTATGCAAGAAGTTGGAAAAATAGCAAGATTCCAAGCAGCACCAAAAGAATCACATATTATTGCTGTCAAAATAATTCTTCGATATCTAAAGGGCACAAAAGAATATGGCTTGTGGTATCCCAAGGGTAACAATCTCATTATTCAAGCTTTTACAGATGCAGATTGGGCAGGAAGTTTTGATGATCATAAGAGTACTAGTGGAGCAACATTCTATCTAGGTGGTTGTCTCGTATCATGGTTGAGCAAAAAGAAAACTTCAATCTCGTTATCTACACCGGAAGCAGAATACATTGCAGCAACATCATGTTGTACTCAAGTCCTTTCGATGAAACAAACTTTTCAAGATCTTTAAGTACAATTCAGTGAGCCTATTCCCATATTCTGTGACAACACTAGTGCAATCAACATCTCCAAGAATCCTGTCATGCATTCAAAAACAAAACACATTCCGATCAAATGTGATTTTGTTAGAGAACTAGTCGCTGAAAAGAATATCAAACTTGAATATGTTTTTACAAAAGAACAAATTGCTAATATCTTCACTAAACCTTTACCTCGTGAAGCATTTGAAATCTTCGTCAAAATGTTGGGATTCTCCCAAGTTCTCATTAGATTACAGGTTTGCAGGACGGTTGTGTGTCAAGGGGAGTGGAAGTGTGTACAGGCCCGCAGGATGGTTGTGTTTCAGGGGGAGTTACCCTTTTCCATTGATGTCAAAGGGGGAGAGAATGTTGTAGGAAGAGGTGTCATGATCGCAGGGGGAGTACTTGTGTTGCCATCAATGCCAAAGGGGGAGATTGTTGATCAGCGGTTGTCATTGATGTCAACCAAAGCAGCACCAGGGGCTAACACAATATTGCATTGCTTTTTATGGTTTCTAATTGTCGATATTTTTCCATTGATATATGGCACGTCATGTAATTCTTCACGGTTTGAGAGATATTCATGTTTGAAGTTTGTGCCCCCAGTTAGTGGGCTAAAACCCCATGGGGTAGGGGAATGGGTCATTGAAAAGTCATAATTAATATTTTTTAAAGCTCCTAAAATCCCTCCCACGTTCACTTGTTGAATCCCCTCTCAACTTAAGCATTTATATAAATTGTGATCCTCATTTCCTCCTTATGCAAGGGATTCGACCATCTGAAACAGGTCATCATGGAATTTTCGCTATAAAATTTTTTCTACAAAGGTTTAGAAGCGGAAATTTTTATGAGGTGAAGCTGAAAGCTTGAGGAAGCTGCAGTAAAAATTTCAGATCAAGGTACGCAATATTTGTGGAGATATGATCTGTGGAAGTCAGGGTTTTTGCAGGCTCCTGAAATTCATCTCAAAGAAGTGACCTTGGTAAAATCGTCATAAATATCTCTCTGAGTATCGGATTTGAATTCTGTAAAAAGCGGTAGATATTTCACAGTCTTTACTTTTCTCTCTATCAATTTCAGTGCTAAATGAAGAAACGGTGACATGTGGCATGTCGTACAAGTGTGCTCTACTGAAACAGACCATAATTAGGGCATTGTGAGAGATTGGGCATAACTCTCCCTTGAAGAATCTAAATTGGGTCAGACCAATGGAATTGGAAAGATGACTCAGAGGACTACTACAGGACCGAAAATCAGATATTGAGGATCTGAAATAACAAAGATACACCAGATTCAATATCGAGCCCCTAGAATGCAAGAAAAAGCTAGATTATGTGTTGTTAAGGATTGCAAAGGACTAGAAATTCTACAGAAAAAAAGAAAAGCAAGGTGCAGTAGAGGGTAGCATGAAAAGAGCAATAACCAAGGTGCATAATAGCAGCAAGAAGTTCATCATATGAAGTCTTCAAGTGGGCAGCACTGCATACAATCATTGTAAAGGTATCATTGTACTTAGACATTGTAAATACATTATTGTACAAATTGTACTAGTATATATCTACCAAGGATTGAAGAGGAAGTGTTGGGAGGTCTAGGATCATCATTAGGTGTTTGTGTCAAAGTTGGGGTTATGGTCTAGTATATCTTCTTCTTCTACATCATTATATATAATTGTAAAGTGGACCATTTTCCCTGGTACAGGAGTCCATTCTTTTTTTATTCTTCTATAGGGTGGTAGGGTGGTGGTAGGGTGAGTTGTAGCTCATTAGGTGTTGGGGCATCCGTTCAGTTGACTACTCAAGAATCTCGGGCATTGGAGTGTCCATCCAGGGGGAGCTGGAGAAGAATGCTTTTTTAGATTCTAGGAAGTTGGAGTTTTATTTTCAGTTGGAGTTGAATATTAAAAAATTATTAGAAAAGCATTAGGTGGTTTTTTTCCCGGAGTGGGTTTCCACCTTAAAAAATGTGTGCATTTTTGTTCCTCTTGTTTGTTGCTATTATTGTACAAAAACTGATAATAATTGAAGATTAACTAATGCTCTAATTGAAAGGAATGTTGATTCACCCCCCCTCTCATCATTTCCAACATGACGGGAGTTAAAGGTGCGAAGAGATGATATACGATATTATATATTTTCCAAAGTGCGATATGTTATAATCGCTGATTTGAAAAATGTAATATTTTCCGATTTGCGATAAACCCCAAAAATTGCGATATTGCGATATGGTTAAATTTGTGATATTACGATAAAGTGTAGAGGTTGCGATGCAATAGGAAGTGGGGTTTGCGATGCGATGAGATCACATATCACATATGATAAGAGGAGCCTTGATTTGAGATGAGGATATATTTTCATATTTGCGATGTTGTGTTTGTGATAAGGAAATGCGATGCTGTAAGGAATATTTTGAAGCCGCATGTTGAAGGGATTCATCGAGGAATGTGAATCCATATAAATATAACATATGATATGTTATATTTGAGCTTTAAACCTTAAAATCATTTTATTAAAGCTTCCGTGTGTGTATATGGAGTAGCATTGACTCCATAGTGGTGATGTGGGTAATTAGTGGGGTTCATTTTGCAAACCCTACCATCATTTTTGGTATCAGAGCAAGGTTAATGCTCTTTGAAGGTTAAAGCCAGAGGTTGGTGGAAGCTATTTTTAATTAAAGAAGAATTGTGCAGAATGCAAGTGTGATTACAGAAGAAAGAGGAGATTAGTAAAGCAAATGTGCTTTGTAGAAAATTGACAGATAAATTGCAAAGAGGATATTAGGTTATTTGAATCTAATAAGCAGAAGGTATGTCAAAAGATGGGATTAAGTGATACTCTTAAGAAGAGATTGCAGAAGCATAAAGAAAGCATAGCGATGGTTGTTTTCTTATGGAGAATGGAGATTCGCTCGAATGTGAAGAGTGGATGGAGACTGCTTGTGGAATCATGGAGGTATTGTTTTATTTATCTATGATATGATTTTTTTAGGATAAAAGACAGATTGAAGATTTATAGTTTCAGCTAATAAAGTATCTCAGCAAAAGAAGATCAATCCTTAAAAAGCAGTGATGAAGGAAGCCAGTAAGAGTTTCTAAAAGAAAGAAGAGTGTGGCTGGAACCTAGTATTTCATTTGTGATTGAAATACAAGAGGACAATTGTGTTCTCAAAAGTATAGATGAGTTGAAGCCTAGAACGATCAGAGGAATGCTCAAAGAAAGTTCCAGAGAGGTGACTAGTGGTCAACTATAGAGGAAATCTTGGTGAGGTAAATGTAGCAAGGAGGACTTGCTATTGCAGAGGCTTAAGTACAACTCATAGTGAGTGAGGAACTCATAGAGATAGAGGAGAATATGACTACTGATAGTAATAGCAGAGGTTTAGAGAGAGACCACAACATAATAAAATTGAAGATAGAAGATGTCAAAATAGTTGACATATGGAAGATGAGTGATGAAGAATATGACAGAGAAAAGGTTGAGATAATAATGCACCTTAATTTGTTGATGAAGTTGTTCAATAGAAGTAAATAAAACAAGATTTTTGGTTATTTAATGAGAAATAAAATGAATTCGCATAAGCTACAATAGAAGAGATAACAACAGGTGAATATGCAGTTAATAAAGGAGCTAAGGAAGCTTGAGCAGATTATAGATGTTCAATTAAGGATGGAGAAGCTTAAAGGAGTGGAGCTATAACAAAATGAAGTTGCTGGAGAAGAACAAGTTTCTTTTGAAGATTCAGAGGAGTGATGTTTGAATCATCAGTTGAGGCAACTGAGCCTTATGATTTTGAAATTAATAATTTGTATATGTTTGCAGGTGATGTCAAAAAATATGGAGAAGAGAGACATAATTTGAGTTCTGAGACAATTAGATCTCATGAGGAAGATCATACACTGTTGGATGAAGATATTTATTTTCAACATACTTCTAGGACTGAAAGCAGAGGAAGTTTGGTTCATGATGACAACCAAAAGCAAGAAGAAGTGAAGCAGGATATCAAGCAACCAAGTGAAGTGCTTGAGGAGGCTGATATGAAGACCATTGAAGATTTTATGAGTCATGTAGAGGAATTGGAACAACAGGAGGATTTGATGATTGAATCATCAAATGATACCATTTTGTCTTGTGGTTTTAAAATTGACAAGTTATGTGTGATTGCAAGTATTGTAAAAGACAAACCATCCTATGGAACTATCTTGAGTGAGGCTGAAAGTTGCCAAGAAAAGTATGATGATGAGTGTATTTCATATGAAGATCAATTTGCGTTATTGCATCATAAGGAGTTGATAAATTCCTTTCTTAGTGAAGGAAGTATCTTCAATAGAGATGAGATAGTTATGTCTTATGATGAGGAACTTGTTATTGGTAAGGAAAAAGAGAAATTGGCTTTCTTAGGTGACCAAACAAAGATCATTGGACATACATCTAAAGCTGTCATAGAGATGGAGGATCAGAATTTTATTCTGATGAAGAATGAAGAAGCAATGTCACCAAGAAATTTGACTTGTGACAAAGAATAAGATAGTGAATATTGTATAGATTTTTTGGAAGGAGTTCCAAGTGAGATGGAAGATTTGTGGCATGAGCTAAGTCTTTTGGAGAATAGACTAGCAAACTAGAGAATGAAGATTTTGATTATACAATTGAAATTGGACAAAGGTGAGGTATACATGTCTCATGCTAAAGAGGAATCAGTATTAGAACTAAAGGAAGATGAAATAATTACTGGGATCAGTCAAGGAGCTGAAGGAAAATTATTGAATGTTTTCAAGGAAGAGGAAGAAAGATATGCTGGAATTGATGAACAACATAGTGATGTATTGGAGAGGAATCAAGTAGAAAGTGAGTTACTAGAAGAATCTGAGTATGAGAAAGGAATTTCATTCATTGATAGGCGAGTGTCTCAAGTTTTGGCTGAGACAAAAGCAGATACTAGCCTACCAACTTATGTTATGCAGAGAAGTGTGAGTGAATATCTTACTGTAGTCAGTAAATTGGAGGAAAATTTACCTTTTGAAAGTAAATTTGAAGGTAAGAAACATCAATTGGATATTGCAGAGGGATATATATTCAAGGATACTCAGGAAGTATGGGTGGCAGTAATATCTGGGGCAGAATTTGGAGAAATTTTAAGAGAAAAAATAGAAATTGAAGCAATAAAAGATGAAGAAAACAATCAGCAGTTTAGAGATGAATGGAAAGAGTGTAGCAGAGTACAATGGCATAGTGAAGAAAAAAAAAATTATTTACAGTAGCAGACTGATCAATTACAAGAAACCATATATGAAATATGGAACCTAATGCAAATACCTAAGGAGAGCTACAACATAATGAAGAAGGTAATCCACTGTGAAGATGATTGGAGAGTGAAGAACAGAAAAGGTAGAGACGTTGGATCATTACAAAGAAAAGTGTGGGATCCAGGTGGACAATGATTGGAACACATGATCTAGAGATCATGATTCTTTTTTACTTTGGGAGTCCGATGCAGGATCATTAGCACTCAAATTAAATTAAATTTTTTGATTATCCCAAGGAGGGATCAAGTTGTAAACATTGTAAAATTCTCTTGTAAAATGTTTAAATTCCTAGAACGCATAGGTAGGGAATATGCTAGTTGAATTTTGTAAATATATCCATGAAAAATGGGATATTAGAGAGAATATTTTCTTTTTATGCTCAATAGATTAGATTAGTCATAAATTAGAGATAGGAAGGATTTTCTTAGAATAGAAGTGGTTACAAGTCTATAGGAGTTGAGTGAGGGCTGGAAAAGCTCTAAAATTGTAATATAAATTCATTGTAAGCCTCAAAGGAAGGAAAAGACCAATTAAAATGATGAAAATCAGGTTAGAGAGAGAGGCCAATCTAAAAAAAATAAGATTCGTTAGAGGGATCAATTTAAATGAAAATATTAGGTCAGAGATTGAATAGAGAGACGAGAGCCGAGAGAGAAAAGAGGGTTTTGTAGGAAGAGAAGGCCATGCAAAGAAGCATCAGGCAAAGGCATATTGTAATAGGTTTTATTGATCTGTACATTTATTTAATCAATGAAGAGATCGAATTTCATTAAGACTGTGAGATTGTTTCTTATATGTCCTAAGTGATCCGTAAAAGGACAAATTTTATTCTATGTGATATTTCATTCTTGAATGAATTCTGATGAATGAATAAGTAATTTTTGAGTGGTAGAAGACTTAATGGTTGGGTAGAATATGTGTGATTCCAGTCTGGAGAAATTAAAATTGTGTGCAGGTCAAACGATAAGTAAACTCAAGTCCTAGATTCAAAGTTTTAATACAGAATGGTGGTCTGTATTTGACGTTGAAATAGTGTGTAAGGAATTTGAACAGTGAGAAAAGGTGTACAACAAGTGAGAAGACCATTGATCTGAGTGATTGAATAGAAGAAAGATTTGGAAGGAGTGGCATGGAGAAGATGAAGTTGTAGAGCAACAATAGTTGAACAAACAGGCGAAATGATTAAGGCATAAAACCTCGAAGAAAAATCCCAATGGAGAGAATGGACTGTTTTGATTAAATTGCAAAGATCAGCTTAAAGATCAACAATATAGATCACATCAAAAATATTAAATTATGAAAGTTCCAAAGTGGACACATGTCAGACGGATATTCCATGCCCATATCGCATAGTGCATGCGATATGGTATAATATTTAACAGTGGCGTTAAAAGTTGCGAAGTGCGACAAGGTAATTTTGTGGTTTGCTGAAGTGTGATGGGAGTTAAAGGTGTGAATAGCTGATATACGATATTATATATTTTACGAAGTGTGATATGTTATAATCGTCGATGTGTGAAATGTAATATTTTCTAATTTGCGATAAACCCCAAAAATTGCGATATGGTTAAATTTGTGATATTGCGATAAAGTGAAGAGGTTGTGATGCGATAAGAAGTGGGGTTTGTGATGCAATGCGATTGCATATCACATATGATAAGAGGAGCCTTTATTTGAGACGAGTATATATTTTTGGATTTGCGATCATGTGTTTGCGATAAGGAAATGTGATGCCACAAGGAAGAGTTTGAAGCCACGTGTTGAAGGGATTCATCGAGGTATGTGAATTAGTAGAAATATAACATATGGTATGTTATATTTGAGCTTTAAACCAAAAAACTATTTTATTAAAGATTCTGTGTGTGTATATGGAGTAGCATTAACTCCATAATGGTGATGTGGGTAATTAGTGGGGTTCATTCCGCAAACCCTACCATCAATAGGCTACTTCGTCTCATTTATCCTCAATTCATATAGGACGTTACAGTCCTCCCTACCCAAAATTTATTATTGTCAATCAATTGCAAATTCAGGGGTTTTAAAATAAATTCCCCTTCCCATGTTGCATTCTCCTCTGGAAAATTCCTCCATTTAATATGGTATTATGGGATTATTCTTCCTATTTATCTTTTTTCGAGCATGGACATGATAGTTTCTAGGATTAACTCAAGTTTCCAAAACCTTCTTGAGGAATTTGTATGACCCATAGAACCTAGGATTCAACTTTTTAGTTCCACTCTTTTAAGGGTATACTGTCGATAGGGTTGTAATCTCAGGAAGACAAGGTCTCCTACCTAAACATTGCGTTCTGTTTGATTTTGATCTACGTACAACTTTTGTCAATTTGAGAAACTTGCATGTTTTCCTTGAGTACTATAAGATGTCCTAAATTTCCTGTATCCAATCCTTAGAAATAGGCTCCTTGTTATCTCCAAAAATCCTATAGATAAAGGATGGTGCATCATACCCATATGGAGATATGAATGGTGAAATCCCAATAGATAAGTGGTAGGTGGTGTTGTAGAAATTTTCCCCAAGGTACAAGCACATTGTCCATGCTTTCTTTTGATATGTCACATAGTTGCGTAGGTATGATTCAATCCACTTATTCACGATTTCTATCTGACCATCTATCTTTGGATGATAGCTAGTGGTAGGGTTTAATTAAGTCCCCACCATCCTTAATAGTTCCTTCAAAAAAGAACACATAAGCCTATTTTCACAATGGCTAACTATATTCTTTTCCAATCCATATTTGGTTGAATAATAAGATGATATTGCAAATAAATGTGTGAATTTTGTCAACCTATCCACCATAGTGTAAATGCAATCTTTACCTTACAGTTTGGGAAACCCTGTAATGAAGGCCAACAATATGATCTCCCATTTTTATTCAAGAATATGTATAGGTTGGAGAGGACCCATGGGATCTGTATTCTTGACCTTATTATATTGGCATGCCATTCATTCCTTGACGTATTTCATCATGTCTTTCTTCGAAACCTTCTAAGAAAATTGTTCCTGAATTTATCATTTTGTCTTGAAAAAATCTTGATGTTTAGCCGATGCAATGTCATGTGTGATCTTCAAAATATCACCCTTAAGTGTAGACTCATGAACCAACCATATTCTACCCTTATAATAAAATATCTCATCAGCTATTTTTTACTTGTTATCTTAGATGATTCGACTGATAATTATGCAAGAAAACTGGTTATTAGCATACTCCACTAAGAGGTGAGCCTTCCAATATTTATTAAGTTCTAATAGGTCACATGTTGTTGGTTTCCTAGAAATTGCATTGGATTTCTTATTTCCCTTCACATACTCAATATCAAAATCATAAGCTTTGATCTTTCTCACCCATTTTTTTTTCTTATTTTTAAGTTTCTTTTGTCCTAGGAAATGACACATGATGTTGTGGTCTTTCCTAACTATGAAATATTTTCCTACCCAATATTGCATAAAATTCTCATGCATGATAGCCAACATCTCCTTGTATTATATGGAATAAATATTCTTTGTTTCCTGAAGCTTCTTACTTTTGAATGCAATAGGGTGACCCGTTTTCATTAATACGACCCCTACGCCTTCTCCTGATGCATCACACTCCAATATAAATGGTTGAATACATTCAAGGAGGACCAACATAGGACATGATATCATTACTTCTTTGAGATTGTTAAATGTATTATCAGATTCAGCTGTCCATGTGAATTCCCCCTTTTTAGTTAAATGTGTTAAGGGTGTTCTTATCTAAGAGAATCCTTTGACAAATAATTAGTAATAACTGCAAATTCCAAAAATTCCTCATAATTTTTTCATGTTCTTAGGCGTGGGCTAGTCCAATATTGCTCGAATATTTTCTTGATGAACTTTTAATCCCTTTTTTTTATTATGTGTCCAAAATAAAGAATCTCCGACAACCCAAATTTTCACTTTGATGCTTTGGAATAAAGATACTTCTCCTGCATAATGCTCAAAATTGTATCCAAATGTCCCAAATGAGAACCCACGTTTTGTTGTAAATGAGAAGTTCCTAAAGGAATACGAATAAAAACTTCCTTAGTTGCTTGCTAAAGGTATTTTTCATACAATATTGGAAAGTTGTAGGGGCATTAAGTTAGCCCAAATAACATGACCTAAAATTTAGTGTCCATAATGGCACGAGAATGTTGTTTTGGAGCTTCCTCTTCTCAAACTCAAATTTGGTGGTAGCTTGATCATAAATAAATCTTTGAAATGTAAATTTCTCCATGAAGTTAATTTAGTAATTTATCGATCCTGTGAATAGGGTACCTATTTTTGATATTTTCTTATTTATAGCCTGATAAGCAATACACATTGTTATAGGCAATACTTTCACATTGTTGGGCCAGAATTGTGAATTACGGATAAATCATGCTTCCCTAGATAGGTGCTAGTCTAGAACAACAGGCGAAAGACTATACGACTATTTTTCCTAACTAAGGATAGATACACAGAGAGGATTGGAGGCTTACTTGTTTAGTCGCTTCCAAATGGCTCCTTCTATCGCTTCCGCTGCAGCTTCAAATTCAAGCGGTTTGTGGGCTGAATGCTTCCTGTAAGAAAGAACACTAAAACAACAGAAGATGCAATAATATAGATATCTATTCAAGCTAGTTAGCTAAATCAGTAAACCATAAACCATATACATCAACCAAGATCTTGCAATATGGAAAATCAAAGCCAACACAAATGCATATAGGGAAAAATAAGCAGTGCTCTTTATTGATGATAGAAGGAGAGGTTACAACCTAGTGACTAATTTAAAGTGACCTTCCAACAACGTTCCCAAACCTCATCACAATATAAATCTCTCCAGTAATAGCTTCACAAATCTAGCTCTCAATTGAAAATTCTCCAGCATTTCTCTACTCAAATTCTTCCTTCTCAAGCACTCAGATCTATGCTCAATTTATAGATGAACTGTAGGTTGTTTTGCAATCAATGAATTTCCAAAAATAGGCAAGACATGTTTCCAATCATGTATATGTCAAATGGACACTTGGATCCGAAGCTTGACACATTTGAACTCTTCTAGAAGGCACTGGCCAAGTGGAGATTCCAGAACAATGAGAATTTCATTCCCAATGTGACCAACGCACCTGTGAATGTTGGGAAGTGCTTTGCAGAGCAGCCTTGCATGGGGATACCTTCATATGCAATGCACTTAGGCCCATTATAGCCTACGTTGGTGAGATCTCATTTTCTATATAATAAGCTTCAAACAATGGAAACATTTTCTTGGTGAAAGTCTTGCTTGATTTGTCTTGTTTCTTCTCTTAGGGCATGTAGCAACTGAAATGATAGGGAATGATATACCCTTGATCAGTGGTCCTAGAGATGATGTCCAGTTAACAGGTCATTGGGAATGGTGCCCAAATTGACCTATAATAGGACCCGCATTGGGCGGCCCACCTGTATTATCAACCACCATGTGTGATATGGTATTGGGGGGGGGGTGGGGCGCGTGATTGATAGCCCGCACCCCTCACAAATTTCATTGTTTACAGTTATAGAAGTGGGCGGTGGGGTCATGGTCATTGGCCCACCCCATATTTAATATATATTTCTTTATCCGTTTGAGTGGGGGGGGGGGGGGTCATGGCCCGCTCCTACTATTTTTATATTTTTTTATATTTTAAAAAAAACCAACTACTCTTTTTAAAAATTCTGGAAACTGACCGAAGGAGTCAAACTAATTGTCCCACAAATTTGTTTAGAATCTAGCCAGAGTTAACCAAAATCCAGTGGCTGGATTTATGAAACTTTGTTGTCTCCTTAAGCTACCACATCACCAAGTCAACCCATAAAATTTGATTGCCTCTAACTTTCACATATGAGCTTGGTTTGACGAACCTGTTCACACCATTGCGATCAGGATGACGAGATATTCAACTTGACACTAATTTTTCCACATTCCTACCACTTTGTATTTTGAGCCTTTTGTACTTGCCACTGGTGTGTATATCCACCTGGATCAATCCTCCCCACTGAGGATATTTTTGTCCTCCAAAATCATCATCTTCCATCCATCATCAACTGCATGCAAATGCATTTGAAAGACAGATCCCTTGAATACTCCTTCACTTGAAATACTTCTTAATTGGAATGCAAAAGCCAATACCTTCCTAAAGCTGCAACACAAATTACATGCTCAAATGTGACCAACTATGACCCAAACATTCCCATACTTGCCACGATTTTACATACTCGGTGGTCAAGTTTACATGAAATGGAAATCACACCCCAGCTATCATTACAAGACCAAAAACATTATTGTTGCATTTCGAAGTGATGGAAAACACATCTTCACTTTTACATAAAGTAAATTCATCAAACGACTTATAAAACAAAGCCAAAATATCATTGTTGTTTAACAAGTGATGGCAAAACACATCATCACTTTTACATAAAGAAATGCAACACAAGATTTACAGATAATGCCTCAACAAGCTACTACCTCTAAAAAACCCAAATTAATAAAGCATACCACCATGAATGTGGTGGATTCATTTATTGACCATTTTCACCTTTCGGCTCCTCTATCAATGCTTTATAGGCATAGATCATTGGACATGTGGCTTGTTGGTGTCCCACTTCGTTGCAGCGACTACAACGATTCTTTTTCCTCCAAAATTTTTGGGTCACCTTGGAGAGCTTTCCCCTGGTGTTCCTTCGATAATTTTTCATGGAACCCTTACTATCGCTGGACTGTGAGGAAGTGATTTCATCATCTATCACTGGTTGTTCCATAGCTGTGTTGGAGCTTTCTCCCACTTCCTTCCTGGTGTATCTAAGTCCTGCATGACGTGGAAATTCCTCGACTTGGATGGGGTTTACGATGCCTTGGCCATTGATCTTGAGGCCCTTTCCCTAATACCCCATTTTATTCAGTAGTTTGGATCTGATCCCTGTAGTATGTTTTTCAAAAGAAGCGAAATCATCATCATGAAAATTACATGAAATTTAAGGGTTTATTTTTACCTCATGTTAGCTATGTTGTAAATTTTCCAAGGCCTCATCCTTATCTTGTAAATGGTGTAATAAACTTTGTTTTTCTTCCTTCGCTTCTTGTAGGAGCCTCCTTAGCTTAATATTCTCTGCTTTAATGCTTTGGTTGATCTCCTCAAGTTCTTGGAGCCTTGCCGCAGTGAGTGTCCTTTGCACATTTTGTACCATGTCCGTTGAAATTTTTGTTTCATTGCCTAAATCGAAACCCAAGTCTATGGGTCCTCCTGTTGTGATCCCAAATTCTGCAAGCTTCATTTCATCATTAGAATCAGACCCCAGGTCAATTGGTCTACCGCATGGAAATCCTACAGTTCTGACCTTCTCATCTTCCTCTGATTCAGAATCTTGGTTTTGTTGCACGGTGGTAGTAGTCTTCTGCTTCCCATTTTTTTCATTCCTCTTAGGTATCAACTTAGGGTGCAGCTTCCAAAAAATTTCCTCATTGTGTCCCTCTTTCTCACAATGTGTACAAGAAGGCTTTTCTCCCCTTCTCTTGGCTGTTGTAGTTCTGTTTGGGTGGTCATTTTCTTCACGCGCTCCCCTGCTTTCAAGATGCATGGCCTTGACACTGGCCTCATCGATGGTAGGAGGCTCAAACACTAATAATGAATATCTTATTGAATTATGCAGAGAACCAATATAATTAGTTACAATCTCTGGTGAATCTAATGGAATGCCCAAATACAATGCTTGTTTTCTAAATTCTTCAGTGAAGTCTTGTACATTTTGACCTCTGCCTTGCCTTAGGTGTTTCCATTCCATTAATGCCTTTTGTTTTATCCCAAAGGGTAAAATTGGTTTCTCAATTCAGAAACAAAATTTTAAAATGAGGAGAGAAGGCTACCCAAATTTTGGCTGCCTTGCAATTTTCTCTCCCACCCGACAAGAGCAGTGTCGTTCAACCAACTGGATCTTAGCCTCGTCCTCCTTGATCTGATGAATCCTGTAGTAGACTTCAATCTGCCTAATCTAGGTTTTAAGATTTTTTGCATTACTTTCAACATTATACATGGGAAGATCAAATTTGACATCTAATTTAAAGAAAGGTTTCTTAGATGCATTTCTTGAATTCCTATGATGATGGTGAGAAGAAGAAGAGTAACTTCCACTCGCAGAAGGAGAAGGAGGTGGATCCTCTCCATCATCTTTGTTAGTGTCAGAATATGCATTTTTCCATCAGTGATAAAAAAAACTCTTTTCATATTCATTTTAGGTGTCCCATTCAAAAATATTTATATCATTCCATTCAAAAAAAATTATATCATTCCATTAGGTCATGTTAAAAATTGTTTCACTGATGGTATCCCTAGTCATAAAACCTCACCCTCGCTCAAAATTTCACATTTTCTAGCCGAACTTCATGTCTTGCTTAATATAAATCACCCTTGAAATCTTATTTCACTATGTCATTATGTCAGTCAAATTCACCATGAAGTCTTGGTCACTCAAGGTCTCATTAGGTCTCTAGGTTTCATTCTTCAAGGTCCAAATAAAACACCATTTCATTTGCATAAGGTCAGCGAAGTATGAGAGTGATCCCAAATAATATCTCTTTACCATGTAAATATGATTTCCAAGATGTTTTACAAAGTTGTAATTTGATTTCAAAGTGTGAGTTTCATTCGAAGATGTAATATTTATTTCAAAAACAAAGATGTAATTTTTATTTTTTCTATGTAATTGTATGTCATTAAATATGTAATAAGTACTTGGTTCCCAAGGCTTCCAACTTAGAGTTCCACATTTCAACACATAAAATGTAAAAGTGCAAGATTTTTTAGTCCATCAATTGATCAAATGTCAAAGGGAGTTGTCTTTTCCCAAGGGTGCCCAAATCATCATTTTCCACAACCACTAAACCTTAATTTCCTCACCCACTGAGCTAGGGTTTTCTATGGAATCAGAGACTTCTAAGTAGAGAAGGCATAAGGTAGGTAATATTAGTAAGTATGAGGCCATTCCAACTCATAAGATCATGTTTCCATCATTTTTTGAGAAATCATTCCAAGGGACAAATCATATGCCACACATAGGGCCAACTTTTCTTCAAACTATGTTCCTCACCAAACAATGATGAATTTGAAAAAAGAGAGATTTTTTTGTCCATAACAGGTCAAGGAAGAAAAAAATCCTTTGGGTTTTACACAGGTGTCATGGTTTTGGAGAAATGTCAAAAATAAAGGTGTCACAGGAGAGTTGTTGCACTTTTGGACTGAACTTGGGAAAATAATATTTTCTCCTAGCTGAAGTGTCCAAATGACTTGCTTGATAAGTAAAATGACAAATATGTTGGAAGATATTTCCAATGAGATATCATGAGCTCCATTGGGAGCTAAGGAAGGCCTCCAAAATTTTCCTGCAACACCACTCTGCATTTCTGCACCCTCATTCAACACTTTTTGACCAATCTTGGTAGAATTAATTTTTAACAAGGAAAATCAAATCCAATCAGAAAAAAAAAAGATAGATATGGAAATTAGGCATAATAATATTTCCAAAAAGCTATCCTGGGCCCAATTTGGACACCAGGAAGGCCTCCAAATGTGGTATGAAAAAGGTGATGCGCACAAAGGGCGTGTATGCTTCTAGTGGTGCGCTTATCCTTCTGGCATTGCACTTATGTCCATCAAGACCTATAAGCACCAAAAATCAACCAAATACTCCAAAATTTTCAGCAAAGTCTTGTAACACACTCTTGCAAGTAAGTAACACCAATTTATTTCCTCCTAGCAATTCTAAACCTCATTTTCATAGTGTTTTTATTCCTAAGTAAAATTGACATTTTTCCTAGTGGAAAACCCTATTTTCATCTCCTTATCCTCAATTTTATGCTCATAAACCGTAAAATACCATCCTACATTACTATTAAACCCATTCCTACCCCTACACTACTTTTTCCTAGTCCCTAAATCCCTTTCCCATAAAAATCTAAATCCTAAGTCACTAAAATTCATAGGCAACCACTACCTCAAACTTGTAATCCAATTCTCATTTTTAACTCCATACAAATATTTACCTCATATGACCTCCAAAAAATCCATAAATCCTTCCCCCATATACCTAAATTTTAATATCCCTATCCCTATTCCCTAGACCTATTTTCACTCCCCATCTCCATCTACCTAATCCCTAGGGTTTTCTTGGCCATAAAACACTATGGAGGATAGATAAAAGAAGGATAAGGATAAGTTAGAGATACTTGCTGAGGCTTCACTCCAATCCTAGACACCTCATTAGCATCCTCTTCACAATTTTTGAGGCATTTTGAAACATGTTTTCCAAAGCTATATGTGACTGTGATTTTTTGCAAATGCAAATATCAGAAAAATGGTCAAAGCGCAGTGCCCCTGGCATTGCGCTTATGTTTGGGGCACCCTTTAAGAGAAAGAAAACCACCATGAGATTTTTAATGGCATATAAATATATAAAAACCACTTTTCCAAGCTTGACTATCAGTTTTAGGAGGTGAAAAAGGAAAAAAAACACACAAAAAAACATGTTTCTGCCCCTGTTTTTACCTAGGCATTGCACTTATACCAGTATTGGGAGAATGCATGTTTGAGGGGACAAATCAACACCATTTTCATAACTTGAGGCATATTCATAAAGAGGATAGGATAATTTTTCCAACAAGCTATTTTTGGCCCAATTTTGACACTGGTAAGGCCTCCAAAAGTGGCCTTAAAAATGGATGGCCCTTATGACACAACAAGGGCGCTTATGACAGGAAAATGGTGCTTATGCGAGTTTACTCATTTTTTTGGTTTTTCACTGTAATTTTTGGTTTTACCTCAAGAAATGATTTTACTATCATTGTAATTCATCATGGTAAATGTAATTATGTAACAAATAAGTTACCTAGGGGTAGATTAATTAGGTAAACTTGTCCTTTAGTCAAAGATGAATCAGTTGAATGTAATGAGGAGTGAGTCACTTGGACCATCCTACACTTCAGTTTGCAATTCGGTATTTTTTGGATCTCTTCCTCACGTCATGGATTCGACCCCTAAGGATGAGTGAAGTTTTTTTTATGTCTATTTAGTCCATCACTTGACTCTTAGCAAGGGTTGGAATCAGTTTGGATATTTGCTAGTTGATCAAGGAACTATTGTACTCAGTTTGGCCAGTTAATAAAGAGGAGTTGCAGCTATTTTATGGGATACTTGTGGTATTGATGTCTATCATTGTATTTTCTTTAGTATCATATGTTAGAATGTATTGTATTCATGTCCACTTCATTTCTATTTTATGATCTCTTTCAAGCTTGATATTCAAAATACATGCTTGTTCATGATCTGTTTTGGGGAATTGGTCATAGTTTGTCCATTTTCCTATGTCTAAGAAGAATACAACTCACATGCTCTTCCTAGCTTATTTTCAGTCTCAACACCATTCCATCACAACCATCTTCAAGTGATAAGCCTTGTGCCTACCTTTCCCCATTAATCCCTGCAACCCTATCTCATTTTCCCTGACCTAGCTTTCCTTGACCTAATTTCTTCATCCAGTGATTCCCCAACCAAATAAAATTCAAAAAACCCCCTACACTCAACATCTAGCCTAAAAAATATAATTTCTCCAGCCCTCCTAGCTGTGACCTTTTTGGAGAGAGCCCTCCCCAACTTGATAGGGCTAGATATCAATTCAAAAGCTTGGTTTGTGGTTACCTCTGTTGGGATTCCTTCTTCAACCTTAGGAATCTGGTAGAGCGCTAACAATATACTTAGTTACAGACTCTGGTGAATTTAATGGAATGCCCAAATACAATGCTTGTTTTCTAAATTCTTCAGTGAATTCTTTTACATTTTGACCTATGCCTTGCCTTAGGTTTTTTCATTCCATTAATGCCTTTTACTTATATCCCAAACGGTAAAATTGGTTTCTCAACACATAAACAAAATTTGACCATGAGGAGAGAAGGTTACCCAAATTTTGGCTGCCTTGCAATTTTCTCTCCCACCTGACAAGAGCAGTGTCATTTAGCTAAAGAGAATCCAACTTAATATCTAGTGTAAAAACCCTAATTTCTCCATCCCTCCCAACTATGAACTTGATCCAGATCTTGGGGGGAGGCCCCCAAGATCTAAAATTTTGAAATGGATCTAACCAGATCTGCAAAATTACAATTCCAAAAAAAAAAATGAGAGGACACACAACAAATAAAACCACAAAGGACCTTGTTTTATTAAAACAGAGAATAGTTGTAGAAGCTACATTGTGGCTGAAAATCTGTCCTTTTACAAAGTGAGGATTGTTATTTATAGCCTTTTTTTGAGATAGAATACCATAGGTGGATACCATGGGCCAATACCATGGGTAGATACCACTTACAACACCATGGGTAAATCCCATGTGTGGATGAATACCATGGGTGGATACATACCATGGGTCACTTACAATACCATGGGCGAATAAATATCATGGGTGGATAAATACCATGGGTCGATGCTATTTACAATACTATGGGTAAATTCCATGGGTGGATGGACAACATGGGTAGATGAATACCATGGGTTGATGCCATTTTCCATTCGGATCATTCCTCCCTCCTTAAGAAGAAATGGTCCCCATTGCGTGAAGTTCCCTCCTGAGAAACATTTTTCGAATATGAAGAGCCACTAAAGAGAAGGGTTTTGTGTAATTAACCCATAACTGTGATGAACGAAGATCCGAGGATAGAGATACCTTGTAATGCTTGTGACCAACTGTGATATTGACAGTGTGTGGCCTAGCAAATAGACTTCGATGAAGTGTGGGTTTGTGGATGAACCAAAACCATGACAAACGAAGATCTGAGGATAGAGATACCCTGTAATGCTTGTGACCAACTGTGCGACTAACAGTGTGCGGCCTAGTAAATGGACTTGAATGAAAATGATTTTTTTGCAGTTGACCCATAACCATGATGCTGATTGTTGATGAAATAGTAGGTGCCTACATAGCTTGGGGTGGGACAAAACATCTCCAAATAACCCAAGCCAAATGCTGCTATGCTGAAACTGATGAATGTGAGGCAGGTGCCTACTAAAGCGGGGTGGGATGGCACGTCTCCAAAGGGAACCCGCTCTGAATGCTGATCCAGATTTAAAATGAGAATAACTCGGTCAATATAACTCAGAATATTTATTATAACCTATTTTTGGAAATGGAATTATCATTTTGCATCTTCTCATGTGTTTGAAACCACTATCTGGAGACTCTAGACTCTCAGATTCACGTTGGAATTGTCTCCCCGTCACAAAATTTCTGAAAAGATAGTTGATTTTAAATTAATGATAACTCCCACATCCGGACTCCGATTCGACCGATTTGTTTTTTTGAAATTGGGTGATTTTTCAAGAGGAGCTCAAATCTATATCCATTTCTCTAAAATTTTGCACTAAAAACTATGAAAAATGACAGGAGAGCCGCCATCTATGATTTGTCATCAGAAACATTGCTTCAACATTGCTGATTTTGAATCAGCGATATCTCCCTCATCTGAACTCCAATTTGGACGATTTTTTTTTTGAATTTGAGTATTTTTTTCACAAGGAATCCAGATCTAGTCCTTTTTTCGTAAATTTTTCACCAAAATTTTCAGATCTGATCTGAAAACTCGCCGCCCAAAAAAATCATGGATTTTGCTAAAGATTGCTGCAAAACATTGAAACTAAAATATGTTTCAAACCCTCATTCCCATGGAGGCGTAACCTGAATCTGATACCACTGGTCCAGATCTTGAGGGGAGGCCCCCAAGATCTAAGAAAACTGAAATGGATCTGACCAGATCTACAAAATTACAATGCTAGAAAAAAAAAATGAGAGGACACAACAAATAAAACCACAAAGTACCTTGTTTTATTAAAATAGAGAATAGTTGTAGAAGCTACATTGTGGTAGAAAATCTGTCCTTTTACAAAGTGAGGCTTTTTATTTATAACCTTTTTTTGAGATAGAATACCATAGGTGGATACCATGGGCCAATACCATGGATAGATACTACTTACAATACCATGGGTAAATCCCATGTGTGGATGAATACCATGGGTGGATACATACCATGGGTCACTTACAATACCATGGGCGAATAAATATCATGGGTGGATGAATACCATGGGTCGATGCCATTTACAATACTATGAGTAAATTCCATGGGTGGATGGATAACATGGGTAGATGAATACCATGGGTTGATGCCATTTTCCATTCGGATCAGAACTTTTTGGAGAGAGCCCTCTCCGAATTGATAGGGCTATCTATCAAGTCAAAATCTTGGTCTGTGGTTACCTCTGTTGGGATTCCTTCTTCAGCCTTGGGAATCTGGGGGAGTTATAGCATCTTGGTGATGTTGCTGGGGAATGAAATATAAAATATTCCCTGGGAAAGAAATGACAAATATCAGATCTGATTGTTGATGGTGGACAATAGTGAGACATAAGAAGGTTTTACATCATTCACCTGGCAACTCCAGTGTCGAAGGATCCCAAAGTTCAAAATTATCATGGCGACTCCACTCTTCAAGAAACAGTATTTTGAAGATATTCTTAGTGAACTCACTGTTGTCAAAATAGATTTGATTGCTCGAAGGTATGCTCCCATGAATCGAGCTCATATTCCTATTTTTCCAAACTGTATTCGTCGTATAGATTGGAAATCAGGAATGTCAAAGTTTAACGGTCAAGACGGTGAAGATGCTAGTTTTCACTTGGTCAAATTTCATTTGCATATTCACAAATTAAAGATTGAGTTTCCAGAAGATTGTCTGATGAAGATGTTTATGGCTACCTTGGAGGAAAAAGTGAGATCATGGTATGAAATTCTACCATTTGCTACTTCATATTCTCTAAAGGACTTTCGTTCAGTTTTCTTTCAACATTATCAAAGCTCTAATTCTTCCTTGTCAATGATTGATAGTTGTTGTGAGATATCTGATAAATTAATTGTGTTTCTTGAAAATTTGTATGGGGATGAAGAGTGTCTAGATGATGAGATCATAGAATCCCTTCATGATTTTTCTTCCCAACAAGAATCAACAGTTTCCTCCTTGGATGAAGAGATCCTTGAGCCTTTGCATGAGAACCCTTTTCATCACCAACAAGAATCAGTAGTTCCCTCCTTAGATGAGACAGACTGGGATAGAGAAAGAGAAGTGCCAATTCCAGATCCTAAAATTGAAAATCACCGAATCAATGTAAATTGCTTTAAAATTCAACTTTCTCCTATTTTTGAAGATGAGATAGATCAGCTCCTGAAAATTCATGTTACGGCCCAAGCTAATGCAGTTTTGTCGTGTTCACATAGTCAAGAATGTGTTAGTGAAACTTCTTTCATTATTGAAAATGAAAATCTGAGTTTGAATTATCATATTCATGAGACTGATGAAGCCATACATGAATTTTTTGTGATTAAACCAATTTGTGATGATGATTTTCTACAAGGAGATAAGCTAACATATTTTGTTTTCTTTCATGAAGAATATAGGGTTGTCATGTTCAACAATATTGAAGAATTTTTGATGTTCAAAGATGATTTAGAATATGAATTTGAGGAGTATGAACCTAAGAGAGACAATATGCCAGAGACAGAATCAGATTTTCTCATGCTTCGGGAATTTGCATCCAACACTCAGATAACAAAAAGTCATAATTCCCTATGCTCTCCTATGGATCAACAACCAAGTGTTCTTTCAGATCAGAATGAAGAGTGTGCTTGTGTTTTTGCTGGATCTCGAGAAAAGGTAACATTTTAGATTTTTGAAGATCCATTTAATAATCTGCTACAATTAGTAGGGAAGATGTATTTTCTTGTTTTCACAGACTAGAAGAACATGTTCAGTAGACACTTGGAGTGGCCTATTTTTTGTTTTTTCTGCCTGCTCAAGGAAAATGAGAGTAGAATTTCAGTAAGTAGCCATCTACTGGATTGGTTACACTAGAAGGATCATTTCACACGATTGTACATATTTCTTCAATAGCCAGGTGGTTTTCATCAGGATTTGAATCCCTCAAGTCTCTGTGATATGTTTCCATCAATAAGTTTAGTAAGTTTCTTTTTGTTTTTGTTTTGGTTTTTGTTTTTTTTTTTTTTTTTTTTTACCGTATTAGCCCATATGGTTAAGCACTTGGTCTACGATTTTCTTAACGCCTCTAAGGAGTTGACATCCCCAATAAGGTCGATGTTAGTGTTAGAATATGAATTTTTCCATCACTGATCAAAATCACTCATTTCATATTCATTTTAGGTGTCCCATTCAAAAAAATTTATATCATTCCATTAGGTCATGCTAAAAATTGTTTCACTAATGGTAGCCCTAGTCATAAAACCTCACTCTTCCTCAAAATTTCACATTTAATGGCCTAAATTCATGTCTTACTGAGTATAAATCACTCTTGAAAGCTTATTTCACTATGTCATTATGTCATTCAAAGTCACAATGAAGTCTTGGTCACTCAAGGTCTCATTAGGTCTCTTGGTTTCATTCTTCAAGGTCTAAATAAAACACCATTTCATTTGCATAAGGTCAGCAAAGTATGAGAGTGATCCCAGAAAATATCTCTTTACCATGTAAAAATGACCTCCAAGATGGTTTCCAAAGTTCTAATTTTATTTCAAAGTGTGAGTTTCAATCCAAGATGTAATGTTTATGTCAAAAACAAAGATGTAATTTTTATTTTTTCAATGTAATTTTATGTCAATTAATATGTAATAAGTACTTGGTTCCCAATGCTGCCAACTTAGAGTTCCACATGCCAACACATCAAATGTCAAAGTTCAATATTTTTTAGTCGATCAATCCAAAAAATTTCAAAGTGAGTTGTCTTTTCCCAAGGGTGCCCAAATCATCATTTTCCACAAGCACTAAACCCTTATGTCCACTCCCACTGAGCTAGGTTTTTCTATGGAATCAGAGACATATGAGTAGAGGAGACATAAGGTATGTCATATCAATAATTATGAGGCCATTCAAACTCACAAGATCATGTTTCCATCATTTTTTAAGAAATCATTCCAAGGGACAAATCATTTTCCATGCATAGGGCCAATTTTTCTTCAAACTATGTTCCTAACCGAACAGAGATGAATTTAACAAACTTGCGAGAGGTTTTTTTCCATCATAGGTCAAGGAAGAAAAAACTCCTTTAGGTTTTACACAAGTGTCATGGTTTTGGAGAAATATCAAAAATATAGGTGCCACATGAGAGTTGTTGCACTTCTGGAGCGACCTTGGGAAAATAATTTTTTTTCCTAGCTAGAATGTCCAAATGAATGTTTTGATAAGTCAAATGACAACTAGACTGGAATATATTTCCCATGAGAAATCATGAGCTCAATTTCGAGTTAAGGAAGGCCTCCAAAATTTGACTACAACAGAACTCTTCATTTATGCACCCTCATTAAAAACATTTTGATAAATCTTGGGAGAATCACTTTTTAGCAAGGCACATCAACTCCAATAAGAAAAATAAAGGCATATTTGGAAATTAGAAAGAATAATATTTATAACGAGCTATCCTAGGCCCAATTTGGACACCTATAAGGCCTCCAAATGTGGTATCCAAAAATGTGTTGCGCACAGAGGGCGTGTATGCTTTTGGCGTTGCGCTTATCCTTTTGGCGTTGTGCTTATCCTTTTAGCGTTACACTTATGTCCTGCAAACCCTAGAAGCACCAAAACTCAACAAAATACTCCCAAATTTTCAGCAAAGGCTTGTAACACCCTATTTCAAGTAAGTAACACCAATTTATTTCCTCCTTGCAATTCTAAACATCATTTTCATAGTGCATTTGTTCCTAAGTAAAATCAACATTTTGCCTAGTGGAAAACCCTAGTTTCATCTCCTTCTCCTCAATTTTCTGCTCATAAAACCTAAAATACCATCCTAAATCACTATTAATCCCTTTCCTACCCCTACACTACTTTTTCCTAGTCCATAAATCGCTTTCCCATAAAACCCTAAATCCTAGGTCACTAAAATTCCTAGGAAACCACTACCTCAAACCTATAATCAAATTATCATTTTGAACTCCCTAAATATCTTGACCTCCTATCACCTCCCAAAACTCCATAACTCCTTCCCCCATATACCTAAATTTTCATAGCCCTATCCCTATTCCATAGACCTATTTTCACTCCCCATCTCCATCTACCTTATCCCTAGGGTTTTCTTGGTCATAAAACACTATGGAGGATAGAAAAAAGAAGGATAAGGATAAGTTAGAGATACTTGCTGAGGCTTCACTCCAAGCCTAGCTACCTCATTAGCATCCTCTTAAAAAAATTTGAGGCATTTTGAAACATTTTTTCCAAAGTTGTGTGTCACTGTGATTTTCTGCAAATGCAAATATGAGAAAAATGGTCATAAGCGCAGCGCTCTTGGTGTTGCGCTTATGTTTGGGGCACTCTTTGAGAGAAATAAAACCACCATATGTTTTTAATGACATATACATCTAGAAACACCACTTTTAAAAGCTTGATTTGCAGTTTTAGGAGGCGAAAAAGGCAAAAAACCACCAAAAAAACATGTTTTTGCCCCTGTTTTTGCCTAGGCGTTGCGCTTATGCAAGTCTCGAGAGATTGCATTTTTCAGGGGACAAATTACACCATTTTCATAACTGGAGGCATGCTAAAAAAGAGGATAGGACAAGCTTTCCAACAAGCTATTTTGAGCCCAATTTTGACACCGATAAGGCCTCCAAAAGTGGCCTTAAACATGGAGGGAGATTATGACACATCAAGGGCGCTTATGACATGAAAGTGGCGCTTATGCTAGTTTACTCATTTTTTTGGGTTTTCACAGTAATTTTTGGTTTTACCTCAAGAAATGATTTTACTATCAATTTAATTCATCATGGTAAATTTAATTATGTAAAATATAAGTTACCTAGGGGTAGATTCATTGGGTAAAATTATCCTTTAGTCAAAGATGAATAAGTTGAATGTAATGAGGAGTGAGTCACTTGGACCATCCTACACTTTAGTTTGAAGTTTATTATTTTGTGGATATCTTCCTCACCTCATGGATTCAACCCCTGAGGATGAGTGAAGCTTGTTTTTATGTCTATTTAGTGCATCACTTGACTCTCAGCAAGGGTTGGAATAAGTTTGGATATTTGCTAGTTTATCAAGGACCTATTGTACTCCGTTTGGCGAGCTAATAAAGAGGAGTTGCAGCTATTTTATGGGATACTTGTGGTATTGATGTCTATCATTGTCTTTTCTTCAGTATCATATGTTAGAATGTATTGTTTTCATGTTCACTTCATTTCTATGTTATGGTCTCTTTCAAGTTTGATATTCAAAATACATGCGTGTTCATGCTATGTTTTGGGGAATTGGTCATAGTTTGTCCATTTTCCTCTATCTAAGAAGAATACATCTCCCATGATCTTCCTAGCTTATTTTTTTTCTAAACACCATTCCATCGCAATCATCTTCAAGTGATAAGCCTTGTGCCTACCTTTCCCCATTAATCCCTACAACCCTATCTCATTTTCCTTGACCTAATTTCTTCATCCAGTGATTCCCCAACCAAATCAATTTCAAACAAACCCCCTACACTCAATATCTAGCCTAAAAACCCTAATTTCTCCAGCCCTCCTGGCTGTGACCTTTTTGGAGAGAGCCCTCTCTGACTTGATAGGGCTAGATATCAAGTCAAAATCTTGGTTTGTGGTTATCTCTGTTGGGATTCCTTCTTCAGCCTTGGGAATCTGGCAAAGTGCCAACAATATACTTAGTTACAATATCTAGTGAATCTAATGGAATGCCCAAATACAATTCTTGTTTTCTAAATTATTTAGTGAATTATTTTACATTTTGACCTATGCCTTGCCTTAGGTGTTTTCATTCCATTAATGCATTTTACTTATATCCCAAAGGGTAAAATTGGTTTCTTAATGCAGAAACAAAATTTGACCATGAGGAGAGAAGGTTACCTAAATTTTGGCTGCCTTGCAATTTTCTCTCCCACCCAATGAGAGCGGTGTCATTCAGTCAAAGAGAAGCCAACTAGATCTTTGCCTCATCCTCCTCAATTTTCTAAATCCTGCAATATACTTTAATCTGCCTAATCTAGTTGTTAAGATTTTCTGCATTACTTTCACCATTATACATGGGAATATCAAATTTGACATATAATTTAAAGAAATGTTTCTTAGATGCATTTCCTGAATTCCTGCGATGATGGTGAGAAGAAGAAGAGGAACTTCCACTCACGGAAGGAGAAGGAGGTGGATCCCCTCCATCGTCTTTGTTAGTGTCAGAATATGAATTTTGCCACCAGTGATCAAAATCACTCTTTTCATATTCATTTTAGGTGTCCCATTCAAAAAAAATTATGTCATTCCATTAGTTCATGCTAAAAAATATTTCACTGATGGTATCCCTAGTCATAAAACCTCACTCTCCCTCAAAATTTCACATTTTCTGGCCTAAATTCATGTCTTTCTAAGTATAAATCACTCTTGAAAGCTTATTTCACTATGTCATTATGTCATTCAAGGTCACCATGAAGTCTTGGTCACTCAAGGTATCATTAGGTCTTTAGTTTTCATTCTTCAAGGTCCAAATAAAACACCATTTCATTTTCATAAGGTCAACAAAGTATGAGATGTGCATGTCCCACTTTGGGATCAAAATACTTTAGTTTCCATTCGCCTCTTTGTAGCGTGTTTCTGGTTAACATACAAACATGAAATTCACATCTACAAAGACCTGCTCTGATACCACTTGATCCAACATCTTTAGCTTCGATACGGGATAAATAATTACATGTAAAATTGCATCTTAACCATGTAACTTAAAAGGAATGAACATAAGAAGATAGAAGCACATAAAATCATGCAAAGAAAAAAAGAACTTGATAACAGATTTTGTCCAAGAGGCATATGTCTCTTGGCCCTACTCAATCAGTGGGGAGGCCCGCTTTCATTAAGTGGAAAATAAAATGAAAGTACAAGCATTAATGTATAACCACACCTTTATACCTCCAATCTATAAACTAGCCGAGAAGTGGACACCTTTGCTGAAGAAACAGACAACATCGTTGAATTCCTGTCACCGAGAGGTGCAAAATCCATATTAAATTTTCCTAATTCTGACTCGAGATCATTTTGGGCCCTCTGGAAATGAGCTTAATTCATGGTTCTTCCCCCTCCTGAAAGGCGCTCAAGGTTTCGCCTCTGCCTCTTTCTCCTTGCCTCTCCTGGTCTGCCTGGGTTCACTTCTAAAATGAAGCTTCATATAGTGTTGTGTTGAGTGGACTCCCCAAGGGAGTCACCAGGCGAATTGGTTATGATCCAAAATAGGTGGGAGGAGGTCGGGAGGTCAAACCCCGCCCCCTCCTGCATTATGCATATGTTTGTTACAACCCAATGAATAGTTATTTTAAATATTTGTCGTTAGAAATTGTTGGGGGGTCAGACCTGCATCAGGAAGCCCACCCGTCTTATCAACCACCATGAAGGATATGGTATGGGGGGTGGCAGGGTTGATAGCCCGTGCCCCTCCCAAATTGCTTTGTTTACAGTTCTGGCGGTGGGAGGCGGGGTTATGGTCATTGGCCCACCCCATATTTAATATATATATATATATATTTGTTTATCCGTTGGAGTAGGGTCGAGGGTCATGGCCCGCCCCTACTAGTTTTTATATTTTTTTATTTAAAAAAAAAAACAACTACTATTTTTGAAAATTCTGGAAGCTGACCAAAGGAGTCAAACTAACTGTCCCACAAATTCACCTAGAATCCAGCTGGAGTTGACCGAAATCCAATGGCCGAATTTCTGCAAATTTTTTGTCTCCTTAAGCTGCCACATCACCAAGTCAACCCATAAAATTTGACTACCTCTAACTTTCACATACAAGCTCGTTTTGACGAACTACTCGCACCGTTGCGATCGGGATGACAAGATATTCAACTTGACACTGAGTTTGCCACATTCCTTCCACTTTTAATTTTGAGCCTTTTATACTTGCCACTGGTGTGTAGATCCACCTAGATCAATAAATTATTTAATGATGTTTAAATCTTGTTTATTGATCAAAGGCTCATAAAAAGAAGATATAGAAAGGATAACCACTAACCCAGAGGCCTCACATAAGATATAAATAATTCTTCTAAAATCTTCCCAATCCTTCACCGAACTAGAGCCACATAATAAGACATCATCCATAAACAAAAGTTGTGTTACCACTTTTTGAGAAGAAACTTCAATTCCTTCAATATTACTAGTTGTTATTTCCTTACCAATCAATCTACTTAGCCTTGCTCTTACAATGACAAAAAACAAAGGTGAAAAAGGACAACCTTTTTGTAGTCTTATATAGCTACTAAAAAAACCATAAGGTTTACCATTAACAAGGACAAAAAAATTTGTTGAATATATACATACAATAATTCACTTTTACTAGGGGATCTAGAGGTTAGAGGTTAATGGCTTAGTGGTTAAGGGATTTAGGAGTTAATGGTTAAGAACCAAGGGATTATGGGCCAGGGATTTATGGATTAAGTGATTAAAGGTTATGGTTTTTAGTTGTTATCGACTTAAGGGGTTAGGGCTTGGGGGTTTAGGGTTTTAAGCGTTAGGGTTAAGGGTTAAGTTTTAAGAGTATAAGGGGATAGGGTTTAGGGGGTTCAAGGATTCTAAGTTAGGAGTTAAGGGGTTAGTGGCTTAGGGTTTAAGGGATCAAGGGGTTAATAGGTTATGATTTATGAGTATAGGGGTTAAGGGATTATGGCATTGGGGTTAAGGTGATAGGGAATTTATTGGTTATGGGTTAAGGGCTTATGTTTTGTGATAATGGGGCCCCTAACCCTCTTATCACAACTATTGGGAGTTCCCATATTAATTTCTCTTACTAACTTCCCCATAGGCCCCCTATCCCCTATGTCATGAGGTCCTAAGGCCCCTTTTCATTCTTTAATGCTAGGATTATAAATCTCAATAAACCATGCTCAAAACTCTCACTTCCACCCATCCATGTTGTTAGGGTCCTATAATAATAGGGTTCATAAAATTTTGAATTGAATTTGATAAGTCTTATAAATATTTACATACCTTGCTTTCTGCAAGTTGTTTTCCCATATTTTGAAAAGATGAAAAATAATAAAAAATCAAAAAGAGGGTAAAATTCCTAAAAGAAAGATCAAAAGACTTAGAAAAATATACGCCCCAAAAGAAAAGAAATAAAAATTGAAAGTGAGTAAGTCCAAGTGCCACTACTTTTACTTTTTACTGCAAAAATAATGATTATGTGCAAAGTGTTAATAAATGCCATAATCCATGATCAGTTAAATCATTTAATATTAATTGTTCATGTTTCAATTTCATGTTTTAAATAGTGAATAAAGATTTGTCAAACAGTTTAAACTTGAAAAATCAGTAGATAGGTAGAGAATAATGAGGAGATCAACATTTTAATCTGAGCCCTCAGATGAAATAAGGTATATTTAGATTAGTTTTATGCTTTGAAAGAAAAATTTTTAAGGTGCAAGCCTAAATGCACCTGCAAAATGAAGAAAAAATGTTAGAAATACAAGATTGGGTAGGTAGAAAGCAATGGAGAAATCATGTAAATAATACATCATCTGGAAAAATCACTAATTTCCCCTCCCTCATGAGTTTTCAGTATTCTAAGCTATTAGTAAAAAAGGCTTAGAGCATTTCTCTGACTTTTGTTGGGACCGGACCCAAGGCTCTATGACTAGTTAGTTAAAAATATGAGTTCTTATGTTAAATCCTCATATATCATCATTTACCCTTCATTCATGTCCTAAAACCCATTTTTTCTAAGTAAAAACACACTCTTACTTAGTAAACTTATAACCCTAGAATAATTAACTTCATCCCTTCATAAACATTCATAAAAACCCACAAAGTTACATTTATCCTAAGTATTAGTGAAAGAAATATGAAAATGATCAATGCTTGATTTTGTACTATACTTAGAGATAATGTGTATTTTGTTACATTTCACTCCCCTCTTATATTGACTTTTAACATATTTTATTAAATCCCTAAGAGATACCCTTTCCTAGTTATTAATTCCATTATATCTAATGAACCCCAAAAAACCCACTATTATAAACTTTTGACCAAAGTATATTATCCCATGTGCTTAAATGAAAATCCCAAAATAAAAAACCCTTTTGTATAAAAGATTATCCATATTTAAATATCCCGCCCTATAGTTTTTAAACTATAAAAAATGGTTGAAAACTCAGATAAATATAATGTATAAGCCCCCCCCCAAACGTATGTTTTATTAAAAACATTAACAAATGTTTTAAATAAATACATTAACCTCGCCATATATATATATATATATATACAATGAATAAGGCTTAAAAACCTTGTTTAAACACACCTGTGTATATTTTTAAACATTATTATAATGTTTAAACCATTATTAATCCCATCACTATATATAAATAAAACATTGCATATATGTTTCAAACCTATACTCCTCGGTTTATTATAAAGGTTTAAACATATATTAAACCCTTCCGCTAAATTTGATCCATCCCAGTCCCACCTTTTCATCTCGACGCAACTCCCGAAGCAATGCCAGCCATTTGCTTCTAACCTTTAGATTCGACGGTTGAGGGTTGATATCACATAGATAACATGCTCGACCGCTCCATTGCAAAAGCCACGCGAAATGGCCAGTTTTTCACTGACCCATCCCATCCACATGGCCCTTTATGATTGGATTGTGCAGGTTTTCTTTAAAACTACTTACCACTGAAAACATACATGATAAACCATTGGTTTTATGCGCCTGTGTAAATTAAAAACAGCTTCCCGCTTGACGCGACGTGTAATTAATGCCAAAGATTAAATACAATCATAATGTATAATTGAACCTTTGTATATGCGTTAATTCACTATCTTTCACATTTAACCATTTTTTTCATTTCCCTAACCGTGTAAAGATATGAAAGCCCCTAATGCCCATTTTCAATGCCCTAAAACTTTGAAACTGCCCAAGAACCTGTAAAAATTGCTAAGGAGCCACACTTGCTCCTGATCAACCATTGAAAGTCTTCAATTCAACTAGAAGACTGAATTATACCCTGTTAAAACCTGTACCGCATAAAAAACAGGTATTTTTCTAGGAATTTAACCTGAAACTCAATTCAAAAAAAAGAGAGAAAAGTATCCTAAAGGTTAAGAAATTAATCAAATTGAATTCCCCAAAAGTCTCAGAAAATAGGCAAAACCCTGGCAAAATCTTTCCAGGAACCTTAGAATCCGCTGCGCACCATTTTCAAAGAAAATTATCATTTTTTCACAGTTTTTAGGGTCAATTTCAAGCTTTATAGGCCAAAAATCCTCCGCAGGTGCCCTATATCTTCTAGAAAACCTTTTTCATCAGATTTTTAGCTCAATTTGTAGTCAAAAGACTCATAAAACCCCTGATTTATGTTTTAGACCAATTTTTAGCATCAAAACTTCATTTGAGAGACCTAATTGAGCATAAAAGCCAAAGAAGCATTCTATCTTACTGGCTTTGCATAATCCAACCTCTGTTATAGTAAAATTGCCTCTGCAAATAGTTTAAACATGCAGAAGCCAATAAAAATGCCTAAAAAAAAAAGTGGAAACAAATCTGAAGGTTCAAAAACTCCTAAAGCTACTCCTGCCATGACTCCAAATGCTGCCATTGTAGTCAACCCATTACAGCCCCCAGTTGTTGATATTGAGCATATTCCTCTAGCAGACATTGACGAAAAAATAGCTGATCCTATATTTGAGTTCAATCTGTTAGATATACACAACTGGTGTTTTGAAAAATCCCTAGACGATCAAGAATATGTTCACATATGGGATTCCAATTTGCGCAAATATGTAGTCCCCCTGACTCATCCTTGTCAATAAATTATCAGACGGTGTCACTAGTACTACATTCCTGAACAGAGAGCTATTTTCAATGCAAATAAAGAGGTCCTATTTAACATTACAATAGAGTCTATAAACCAAATGTTGCAACTTCAACCAGACCCTCAAGCAGTACCATTATCTATTGAAGCCCTCACTAAGTTATACATTAACTTAGAATTTCCTAAAAGGTTTATGATTTTCCAAACTTTCATGCCTATGCATGTTGAAATTCCAAAGTTAAACCCTCCATATTCAACTGCCAAGTTCCCTAAAGGTTCAAGGCATGTAATCTCCATGCTTTCCTTCATACTAGGGTATTTCACTGATGAACATAATGATGAGTCAATATTGAGATTTTTATCTACATTTTCTCCTAGATAGTCACCCTCAGTTATATTTGACTATGTTGGTTTTATAGCTGATAGAATTCACTATCAATTGTCTAATTTGTAGCTGGAAGGGGTATTCAGATATACCTCCTATATTTTCCACTTCTTTTTATTCTTCCAATCAGAGAGCTTTCCAATTTCACTTCAGAAATTGGATATAGAAGGAAAACCTCTATTAGTTGTCTTTTGGACATCTATAATCAGAAAAGAAGGCACATGATTCAGTTATTCATAGTTTGCAGAGTTGTGTTTACATCCATTGACCACCATTTTGACAAAAACAGAGCAACCTAGAATCAGTGAGGAAATGAAGAGAATTTTGCACCTATCAAAGCAAAGCAAAGTAGGAGATTAGTATTTATATAATGAATTCACTAAAATCAGAGTTTTTGGTTCTAAATTGTTTCCCTACAAGTTACCTAAGCATCCATCTATGAGAATCTTTGCCTTAGAGTACATTAGGCAGATCCTGAATTCAGATTCGATTAATTTTATGGCAGTCAAGAAAAAGACCCAATTTAAACTCAAAAATCAAATTGGGCCTTTCATATGTAATCAAAGAGAAGCAGAAAAGGAAGCAACAAGTCAATTACTAGAATTCAAATTAGAAGAAAGCTTCCCATGGAATTATGATCCACAAGGGATCTTAAGTAAACTAATGGTAAAATGTAAATTGACATCCTTTATCCATGAGTCAAAGCCAGCTATAGAGAAATTTTCTAATCAAGTTGAGTGGGTTGAGAATACTTTAACAGAGGCAATAAACCAAAGGAATACTAGTCGCCCTTTCGAAATTTCCAAACAGCCAGAGACATCCACTAAAAGAATCATAGAAAAAGGAGCTTATACTGCAGAGACTACCACAAAGACTAAGTTTAAAATCATTTACAATAAGAGGCCAAAACTAGATACAACAACTAAAGGCAAAGTAACAATTGATGTTGAGGAAACAGAGACCTTGAATACCAGCATTGCACAAACAGAGACCAATGTAGCCACTGTTATCATTAGTGAGCCAAATCAGAATCAAGAACTGTTGAATAATGAAGATGCACAGATAATGGAGAGGCAACATAGTATGGAGGCTTCCTCCTCACACTCAGTTGAGGAGAAGGATTTATATATTAAGGAAAAATACAATAAAATCATATTGAAGAATGAGGAAATCAAAACTGAAATATATTCTCAGTTTTTGAAGCAAAATCCAGGTAACCAAAACAGATTCCTATCAGCCTTTTATTATTCAACTCAAAAATTGATTATGTCAATTTTACATCCCACTGTACTAGTACCAAAGACAGTGGCTGATTATAAAAAGGCTGATATGAAAATAGCCATAGATAGAATCCATGAGTTGGATCAGATTGAATTTCATAGGCAAACATCAGAGATGCTCTATTCCACAGTGACCATAAAATCTATGAGTGCTCATAGGCTTCAAAATACCATTTCTAATATGCAAGACCAAATGAATATGGATAAATCTTCACTATATGCAAAGGATTTAAGGATAAATGCCTTAGAAGAGTTAGTATTGCAAGTACGATATGATCCTACAAATATCAAAGCAGTTGAAGAATTGGTTAAAAATAAAAATGAGGACATAGCTGCCTTGAGGAAACAACTGAAGCATCCTCAAGGAGAACATCCTCAAACAAAGGAATTTTACAAGATCAAAAGGAGAAATATGAAATGATGAGCTTGATACTTCAACTAATAGCTCAAATCAAGGAAATGGAAGTACAAATGGACCAAGTTGTCCAAGAAAAAGAGACAGTTAAGGAAGCAGTCTTTCCCACTATTATCCCAGTCATCACAGCAGTAGTACCATCTACTTTAGGAGAGAAATTGGCACCAAAAGAGACATTGACCACTGCAGTGCCAGTGACTTCTTCAACTACTTCAGTGACTAAATCTTCTACAACAAGGTTGCGACCTACATATGAGAGAAGTCAACTAGGAGGAAATGTCCTTGAAAACCAATGAAATCAACAAATTGACTAAGATAGTTGAAAATCTTGAGAAGACAAGCAACTCATCTTAGATAGATGCCAAAATACATGAGAAAAATTCCCATAGATTGAGTGAAGAGGCCAAGAAGCTCCAGAAAGAATTAACTCTCAAGGATCAAATATCATATATTAAAAATTACTTATGGAATAATGTTATTGAAGCCATTCATGATGTTTGGCCATTAGTTGAAGTAATTTTTGGGCAGAGAGAGTTATTATTGGAAACTCAAGAAGAGAGCCAAAATACACAAGAAGAATTGGAAGATAAACCAGAACAGGCTATTAGATTGATCAATTTCCTCAACAATAAGAACAGACAACAACTTGAAGAATTGAAAATAAATGACAAGACAACTACTATCCTAGAAATTATGAAAGTAACCACCAAAATAAATTTGATGAGGCGACTTGAAGAGAAATGTGAAGGAATGAACACTGTTGTCACTAGATTCATGGTTAAATTCACTAATTTGAGGCAAAAGGGACTTCTTGATATCATGGTGATCATGAAAAATATATCAAAGAACATGCCAAAGAACATGCCAAAGAGTAGGTGAATAAGCCAGCAGGCCAAGGTATTCCCATAGGAAAAGTATTGTTAAAAACCTTTGAAGATTTTTTTTATTTGCAGTATGAAATAAAACATTTGTTTGTCATCAAACCCACATTTTCCAGGTACACCGAGGCTGATGAGAATTTTAGGAAACTCAAGAATATTAGAATTCATAAAATTGAGGAGTGGCAAGCATTGACTGATTTTTTATGAAGAAAGAAAGGAAAACACATGAAGAAAAAAAAATATGTTTGTTGATTTCATAGTCAAAATAGATTTTTACAACAAGAAGACAGTTTTACTAAAGGTAAAGAGTATCCAAAGTGAAAGAGTATAAGTGATAAAGAGTATCAGCGAGAAAGAGTATCAATGAAGGCAACTAGATTCTGAAAATATCTAAAAGGCCAGCAGAGAGGACACATAAGCAGCCAACTGCTTCTTATCTAAAAGTTGTTTCTATTTATTTTGAATAAAATAGGACAGCTTGCTAATTTGTTGAGCAAGATGTCACTATTATTGTTGTAAGGTATTTAATTTTCCTAAGTTTATTCTTGGAAGTCATCTAGGATATTTTGTAAAATATTTTATATAAATACTTCACTCTTTGAAGTATTTTGGTGTGGAATAAAATTGCTGGAGATTATTATAGATATTTTGTTGACTTAAAGGCTTTGGACTTTGATTTTGAGTAGCAGACTGGATCAACTATTTGGCAGCATACTTCAGGATCCCTGTGATAAGATATCTGGAGTGAAGTACTCTCTTAAACTTGTCATTGTTATCTTCTTTTGTTACATGCATACATCTGCGTTTTAATTCTAAATCTGAATGTATGACTAGGAGTATTACTATATGACATGTTAATAGCACCCTGTTTTTAACTAGTTGTTTTCTTCTGATTTCTGGTATAGGGAACCCTTAATTTCTCCCTCTCTCGTTTTACCTCTATCTTCTACTTCCATTTTCCGAATCAAAGGATTCTTAAGTGCCCTTTATCCCAATCGTACCACCTCAAAAACCAATTTTCCAAGATCTCCAAGGGTTATCTACCTTGCCCTACAGACATTTGACCTTTTAGGCTTTGATCAATTTTGTTAGCTTGACTTAGACTCCATAGCCCAATGGACAAGTATATTTCTCTCTATCTACCCTCCAAGTGAAACTTTCCCACCAAATCCAACAAAACAAAGCCAAATTTGCACTTTAATAACTAGCCTAATATTCAAAACTAAAACAAAGTTAAAATTTAAAGAAAGAGACCTCCCTGAACCCTAGGAAGGCAAGATCCTAGAGTTTGAAGTAGGTTTGTGGTTACCTCTAGTATTCTTTGACTAAAAACCAAAATCCCACAACTTAATAATTTACTAGAGTGATAACATTACTGGCGACCATACTAGGGAAATAACCAGTCCTCAGTGATAAAATTATTCTTAAAGGAATCATTTAAATCATCCTTTTACTTTAAGATTATTTTTATAGGTTGTGGGTATTGAAAAATGGTAATTCTGGCTTCTAGGAAAACCTACTATACCAGGTCTAACCTGGATCCTAAGCCTGCTGTTATAGTAGATAACCTAGACCGAATTGGAAAAAAGAAAAGACAAACATAAAATTTAGAGGCTGAAATCACATTGATAAGAGTCAATTCATTACACAGTGGATTAGAAAGTCTACAAGACATTGATTTTGATCTAAAATCTGAGCATTCATTGTTAAAAAGTAAATCTGAAAATGATTTAAAATTTGTTGTTTTAGACCCTGCTTTTATTTCATTTTTGAATGCAAAACAGAAATCTATTGCAGTAAATTCTAGATCTAAGAAGGTTGAATATCAGACCAAAGTTGAGGAAATTAATGTTACTATTCTAAAGGATATTGATGAAGCTATTGAATTAGCTCATTTATTGACTTATGCAAATAGACCTTCAGCTTCCCAATTACATACCACAATAATTCCAACTAAGGATCCATCTCTTTATGTTGTTACATCATTCATAAATTATACTACTAGCTAATCTACAGATCCATTTATCCCTAAACTACCTCTACAACCCAGAATATTATTTCAACCAATCACTTCATTCACTATATCCATTAGTTCACCTTTTTATTTCTTTAAAAAATCATCCTCATTTCCCAGCACTTCAAGTACCATCTATAGTTCTTCCACTATCATTTCCAGCATAGCTCCAAGCAGTTCAACCTTACCTCCTAGCCAAGCTAAGCTTCAAGCTATGGATTCTAGATATGCTCCCCTTGTCCTACCACAGCAACTTCATGATATGCCACATGACTATCAAAACAACATACCATTGCTTAATGGCACTACTCCATATTCTTGTTGGGTATGTGTTATATTCTTTCCACGACTAAGCACACGCGGGGGGGTCACAGGGGGGGCGGTAGCCCCCCCTGTCGGGGTCCGGGGCAGCGCCCCGGCGAAAATTTTGGTTCCTTAATTTCCGCTGGGTAGTCTGCGTCCATGGTTTTGTGCATGGTTTTTCACATGGTATTGGGGTACGATGGTTTTTCGGCCCCTGGTATTTTTGTAGATCTGGTCAAGGAAATACGGTTATGGTCTAATCTAGGGTTTATGGACTGGGGTTTATGTATCCTTCAGCATGTATATATATGTGTTGTAACACTAAAAGGAATATAATGAAAAATCAAGCTGGTCGTCCCAATTTGGGATCCATGGGAAAATCTTTGTGTTTATCTGTTCTATGTTTTATGCTCTCGCTATTGTTTACTTTCTGTTATCAGATTCATGTGTAGATAATTTCTGTTCAGGGTTAAAACCTACATTTGGCATCAGGATTGTTTCGGCTTCGAGGGGATACCTTTGGTATGTTAAAGAGTTTTGCTCGGGCTTGTGGTAGACCTGTGCGGTGAGAGATGCGGGATCGATTCTTGCGGTGAAGAATATGGCGGCGACGGAAAGATAGAGATCGAGAAATTTAATGGTCAGATTTTTGAGTTGTGGAAGATCAAGATGGAGGATCTGCTGGTGGATAAATATCAGTGGATCGCGGTAGATCCAGGTACTAAACCAACGACAATGTTAGATGAAGACTGGAAGAAACTGGATCGAAAGGCTAAGAGCACAATACGGTTGTGTGTCTCAGATTCAGTATTTTTGAATGTATCTGGGGAAGCTACAGCGAAGAATTTGTGGGAAAAACTTGGGACTTTGTGCCAATCTAAGTCTCTGGTGAATAAGTTGTTCCTGCGGAAAAAGCTGTATAACCTGAGGATGAAGGATGGAGACTCGGTGACAGAGCATCTGAACGCCTTCAATACTGTGGTAAGTCAGCTGTCATCTGTTGATATTAAAATCTCGGATGAAGATAAGTGCATCAGTTTGTTGTGTTCTCTACCAGACTCGTGGGATAGTCTGGTTATTGCAATAGGTAGCAATACAACTACCTTGAATTTTGATGACATTGTCTCAGCCTTGTTGTTGGAGGAAATGAGACGGAGAAATATGGAGGGTCGGAATGGAGATGCCTTATTTGTACGAGGAAGGTCCCAGAACAGAAACAAGAATAAGGTTTCGAGTGGGAGATCTAAATCTAGAGGGAGATCTAAATCTCTTGGAAAGTTTGTAAAGGTGTGCTGGAAATGCGGAAAAGAAGGGCACTACAAAAAGGAATGCAGATCTAAAGCTCCTGAGAAAGGAAAGGGATCTGATGAAGGTCCTTCTGCAGAAGCAAAAACCACCTCGGATGAAGGTGGGGATGTGTATTTGGCTTCTTCTTCAAATACACATGTAGATCATGAGTCATGGTTGATTGACTCAGGTGCATCCTTTCACTTCACTCCCCATAGGGAGTGGTCCTGCGAGTATGAGAAATATGATGGTGGTGATGTCTTCCTAGGGGATGATAGGAAGGCCAGAATCATCGGACGTGGAAAGGTCAAGCTGAAGCTGCAAGGTGGAAGGATTAGAACACTTCCTGGTGTTCTGCATATTCCTGCATTGGCTAGAAATTTGATTTATGTAAGCAAGATGGATGATGCAGGTGTAAAAACAGTGTTCGAGAAAGATTCCTACAAGATGGTTCGGGGAGCACTGGTACTAATGCGGGGAGTTCGGACTGGAACTCTATACAAGCTAGAAGGTAGCACTGTTATTGATGGGTGTAATAGTTCTATGGTTCCTGAAAGTGGAGCGGAAAGCCTAGTTGTCTCTGGAGAAAAGACCATGTTATGGCATCAAAGGCTTGGACATATTGGAGAGAAGGGCCTTCGGATACTGCATAGAAATGGTATGGTAGAAGGTATGTCTAATTTCTCTCTAGATTTTGATTTCTGCGAACATTTTGTATATGGGAAGTATAATCGGGTGAGTTTTCCTTCTGGTGCTAAGAGGGCGAACAAGATATTAGAACTTGTGCACGGTGATGTGTTTGGACCTGTGTGAGTTCCATCACTGGGAAAGTCTGTGTACTATGTTTCATTCATAGATGACTTCTCAAGGAATACATGGATATATTTCTTGAGGAAGAAATCTAAAGTCTTTGATAGATTTAAAGAATTTAAGGCTCTGGTGGAAAACCAGACAGAGAAGAAGATAAAGGCGCTGAGGACAGATAATGGTGGGGAGTTCTGCAAGAAGGAATTTGAAGAGTTCTGTAAGAAGTGTGGCATAGCACGACAGAAGACTACTCCATACACACCTTAGCAAAATGGAGTTGCAGAAAGAATGAACAGAACACTGATGGAAAAGGCAAGAAGCATGCTCAGTGGTACCGGGTTAGGACAAGAATTCTGGGCAGAGGCAGTGGAGACTGCATGTTACTTAGTTAACAGATCACCTTCATCAGCGTTGGAGGATAAGACCCCACATGAGGTATGGAGTGGTAAGAAACCCTCTCTTTCACATCTAAGGGTATTTGGATGTGATGCATATGTACATGTTCCAAAGGAGAAAAGGACCAAGTTGGATAATAAATCTGAAAGGTGCATCTTTATTGGGTATAAGGATGATTTAAAGGGTTACAAGCTTTGGAACCCAGAAACAAGGAAGGTTGTGTACAGCCGAGATGTGGTGTTTAGAGAAGTGAAAGATGTTGTTAAACATGAAGTCATATCAAAGGAACCTGAAAAGATAGAGTTTGAGCTAAAGGAGGATGAATCAGACTCTACAACAGAAGAAGACTCAGAAGATGAAGAGCCACAAACTCCAGCTTTGAGAAGATCAGTTCGGGAAAGAAGGCAACCGGAAAGGTATAGTCCATCTGCTTTCTGTTCAGGTTTTGCCTTAACTATAACTGATGATGAACCCAGAACTGTCAGGGAGGCAGTAGATTCAGAGGATGGAAAACTCTGGAAGGAGGCCATGGTTGATGAAATGGCATCCTTGCACAAAAACGATGTATGGGATCTGGTGGAGTTGCCGGATGGAAGGAAGCCCATTGAGAGCAAATGGGTGTTTAAGAAGAAGATGAATGTAGAAGGCAAGGTGGAGAAATACAAAGCTCGATTGGTAGCAAAAGGTTATTCCCAGGTGCCGGGAATTGATTTTGGTGATATTTTTTCTCCTGTTGCCAAAGTTATTTCTATTAGATTACTTTTATCTGTTGCTGCTGCATTTGATTTTGAGATAGAACAGATGGATGTGAAGACAACATTTCTTCACGGGGATCTAGAAGAGGAGATCTACATGAAGCAACTTGAAGGCTTTATGGTGAAGGGTAAGAAAGAACTGGTATGCAGGTTGAAGAAGTCTTTGTATGGGTTAAAATAGTCACCAAGGATGTGGTATCAGAAATTTGATACCTATATACGGGGACTTGGCTTCACCAGAAGCAAGGAGGATCACTGTGTTTATTTTAAATTAATTGGTGACCGGGTTATTTATTTGGTCTTGTATGTGGATGATATGTTGTTGATTGGAAATGACAAAGAAATTATCCAAGATTTGAAGACCCAACTGTTCTCCAAATTCGACATGAAGGATCTGGGTGCTGCAAATTATATTTTGGGCATGGAAATTAAGAGAGATCGGGCAAAGAGGAAGCTCTGGTTAAACCAGAGGAAGTATGTCGAGACTATATTGCAGAGGTTCAATATGCAGGATAGTAAACCGGTGAAGGTCCCTATTCCTGTAGGTGTAAAGCTGTCTGTTGAACAGTGTCCCAAGACACAAGAAGAAGAGGAGTATATGTCCCATGTTCCATATGCAAGTGCAGTGGGTAGCCTGATGTATGCAATGGTCTGTACTAGACCAGACATTTCACATGCGGTCGGAGTATTGAACGAGTTTATATCAGAGCCCGGAGAAGGGCATTAGACGATGTTTGAGCCGGGTTTTCGGATGTTGCGTGGCACTAGTGATTATGGCTTGTGCTACCAGGGAAGACCAGGATTGGAAAGAATGTTGGACATTCGTGGTTTTGTTGATGCAGATTGGGCTGGAGATCTGGACCAAAGAAGATCTGCAAGTGGGTATGTGTTTAGCCTATTTGGAGGCGCAGTCAGTTGGATGAGTAAAAGACAGTCTGTAGTGGCTCTTTCAACTACAGAGGCAGAATACATAGCAGCCACTCATGCAAGCAAGGAAGCCGTTTGGTTGCAGAGATTGTGTTCAAGTATGGGGTTGGTACAGCAAGCTATAAGGATAGACTGTGATAGCCAAAGTGCAATTTTCTTGGCTAAGAACCCTGCTTATCATTCAAAGATAAAGCACATTGATGTTCAATATCACTTTGTTAGAGATATGGTTGAGGCTAAAAGGGTGTTGCTGGTAAAGGTGGACACTTTGAAGAATGTTGCAGATGCATTGACGAAGTCTGTGAGCACTCAAAAGTTCTCTTGGTGTAGAGAAACAATGGGTGTTGAAGAATTGGCCCAATGACTAAGCCCTCCTGTGGCCCCCTGTGGAAAGAAAACAACAAGTGGGAGAATGTTGGGTATGTGTTATATTCTTTCCACGACTAAGCACGCTATATATATGTGTTGTAACACTAAAAGGAATATAATGAAAAATCAAGCTGGTCGTCCCGATTTGGGATCCAAGGGAAAATATCTGTGTTTATCTGTTTTATGTTTTATGCTCTCGCAATTGTTTATTTTTGTTATAAGATTCGTGTGTAGATAATTTCTGTTCAGGGTTAAAACCTACAATTCTGCTCAACAACACATTACTAAGATGACAGACTTCTTTGAAATTTATGAAATTGATGATTCAGATGTTCAAATGAGATTGATTTCTCAAACTTTAATAGGAGCAGTTAAGAAGTGGTTCAAAGATTTAGCTGCTGGTAGTGCAACTGATTTGGCTATCTCTTTTTCTTTTTTTTTTAAATAAATGGGAAAATAAAAAGAACCCCCTCCAAATTTTGTTTGAATTTGATAATTTAAAAAGAGCCCCAAATGAGTCAGTTCAAGATTACTGCACTAGGTATAATAGTGTCTATAATTCTATCTGTGCAAATCTTAAACCTACTCCTTATTCCATTCTGCTCAAATTCCCTGATGGATTTGATACATATATGACTTACCAATTTAGGGAAAGAGACGCAAATACATTATAAAAAATGCAAACTGATGCAATAAGTGTAGAAGTGAACATCCTAGCTAGAAAAGCTAGACTTAGAAATGAAAGAAGAGTTACTATCAAAGAGAAAATGAAAATTCAAACACAAAAATGGATGTTATAGCTAAAACTTTAGAAAGAGTGATTAATAGATTAGATAATATGGAGAGAATACCTTAGTGGGATAACCAACAACAAATCATAAATCCCAACTTTAGAAAAAATATAAATTCTAGAAAAGCAAAGGAAACATCCCCAGACCAAACCATTAGGCCCCCATTCCAAGAGAACTATGCTGAAAGTTCTCAGAATAATAATGATGATGAGGAGGATACTATTAATCTAATGGGAATAGATGACAACAATAGCATTTTCCTAACTCAGGAAGATCATGAATTGTTTTAACTTCAACAACTTAAATTAGATTCTAGTGAATCCTTTGATTACAAGAAATGTTATGACTATGCAATAAATGAAATACACAGCTAATATAACCTTAGAAACAAGAAAAATAAGGAGTCTTCTACTAAGAAAACTTCCCAAAATCAGAATAAAAAAAAAGTAGAAGCCCCTAAAACAAAAGTTCTGCAAATTCTCCCAAGGGAAAATAAGCAAAACTCAAATTCCTCCCAAAGCATTTCTAGTTCGAAAAAAGCATCAAGACCTAAAATTGTTGACATTACTGATGAAGTTTCTCAGGCTGCAAAATATACTCCAAAATATACTGCTGCTAAAGCCTCTAATTCTGTAAAAACAACAAATTTAGATCCCAAAAAGCCTTCTGTTGATTCTAAAACAACAGACCCAAAAGTTGTTGCTTCGAAAGCCTCCGCTGAAAATTCTAAGTCACAAAGAACATCTACTACTTCACAAATAATCCCTGAAAAGAAATTTAGAAGCAGTAAAACACAAGAAACACAAATAGAGAATCCTAAAACAAATTAAAATGAAAAAATAACTGTAGAAAAGAAAGACAAACCAATACAAACTACAGTTAGCAAAGAAGAACTTATTCAAATCAGTAAAGCTCAACCTGCATTCAACATACAATCAGAAATTACAAAACTTAAAATACGAATTCCTTTGATTGAATTGGTAAAGAATGACTTGTACAAATCAACCATAACTGAAGCATTAAATATGAATGATGGAGAAGACTCCATAAATCTAAATGATGATCAGCCAGAGTTGATTTTTGGCCCAGATGTAAATGGAAAACATGTAGATGGTGTAGTTCCTCCATTCTATATTAGTTTAACCATTCATAACCAAATTCTACATAACACAATGCTAGATTCGGGAGCTTCCCATAACTTAATGCCAAAAGCCATCATGGGAACTCCGAATCTAGAAATTACAAGGCCATACAAAGATTTGTTTTCTTTTGATTCCAGTAAGGTTAAATGCTTAGGTTTAATTAAGGATTTGTGTGTAACACTAGTTCAATACCCTAGTAAGAGTATATTAATGGACATTGTAGTAGTTGATATCCCACCAAAATATGGTATGCTTCTTTCTCGCTCATGGGGAGAAAAGTTACAGGGATATCTTTAATTGGACATGTATTATGCTACTATCTCTGTGTTTGGCCGGCCTAAAAAGTTATATAGGGAAACATTAATGAAGTACATGGTTAGTAGTGCTGAAAGATCTATAAACTACCCAATTTACTCTACACCAACTGACCTTGATTCTTTCATTCTTTGTAACTCTGTAACAAATGAAGTCCAAACTAAACTAGTAGATAAAAAGAGAGAACCAAACAATAATAACATTTTTCATGAATCTTAATGGCATTTATACTTTGATGGTTCAGTGAACAAGTTAGGAGTAGGATCAGAGTCTGGATAACAAATATGGAGACCAATCATTTTGAAGGTCATGCTTTTAGGCTAAATTTCAAATGTACAAACAATATGGCTGGGTATGAAGCCCTCATCCTATGACTCCAAATCATTATAAACTCAGAAGGAAAAAGAATTTTAATCATGGGAGATTCAGATTTGGTCATAAAACAAGTAAATGGAGTTTATTCTGTTTACAATCCTAGACTGAGCAGATATAGAGACACTGTCATAGATTTAAATGATGATTTATTGGAATGTAAGTTTATTGTTATACCTAGAAAGAAGAATATACAAGCTCATTGTATTGCAAATTTTGCTAGTACATATAATTTACCATTTCAACCTAATCATAGATATACTACTGAAGTCAAAAATAGGCCAATAACTGCAGATAAGCTTAAGTATTGGCAAATCTTTTCTCAGGATGAACAGATTTACAAGTTTATGAACAATGAAGGAGAATTTCATAATTGTATTATAGATACAGATTGTACATTAATTCATGATTTGGATTGTGAAATATATTTAAATGACTTAGATGTAATAAAATAAAGTTTGATAAACCCACTAGATTTAGTCAAGCTGATATTGATAGCTTAGAGAAAGTAGATATTGAAGAAATTGTTGAAGATGAATCAGATATAGTGAATCTTAAGGATTATTTTTTACCTCAAATTTTAACTCCCTTAGAGGATCTTTTTGACTCTAATGATGTAGCTAGAAAACCAAAAATAGAGCTAGTAAGATCAAACATAGAAGAATGTAACATTAGTATAGAATCAAACCAAAGATAATTAAATTGTCCAAAATTTTACCTCAACAAGAAAAGGATAAATATATTGAACTTTTAAAGGAATATCAAGATGTGTTTTCTTGGAGTTATGAAGATTTAAAATATTATGATACAAACATAATCCAACACAAAATTCCAATAAAAGAAGATAAAAAGCCATTCAAACAAAATTTGAGAAGGATTAACCCTGTGCTATTACCTTTGATTGAAAAATAAGTTAAAAGAATGTATGGTGCCTAAATAATTGCACCAATTAGATATTCTGATTGAGTTTCAAACCTAGTTCCTACAAGAAAGAAAATAGGAGAAATTAGATTGTGTGTGGACTTTAGAAATCTTAACAAAGTATCTTTAAAGGATAATTACCCTTTACCAAAAATGGACCACATATTACAAAGGGTAGTAGGTTCTTCAAGGATTTCATTGTTAGATGGTTTTTCAAGATACAACCAGATCCTAGTCCAAGAAGAAGACCAAGCTAAAACAACATTTACCACTTCTTGGGGCACTTTTATGTATGTAAAAATGCCTTTTGGACTAATGAATGCAGGAGCAACCTTTCAAAGGGCTATGGATATATCCTTTGAAAAGGAAATACATGAGTTCTTAGTTATTTACTTAGATGACATTACTTTGTTTTCCAAAACAAATAATGAACACTTGGATCATTTGAGACAAGTTTTTATTAAATGTAGGAAATATGGCATCTCCTTAAATCCTAAGAAAAGTCTATTTAGACTAGAAGAAGGTAATTTACTTAGACATATAATCTCAAAAGAAGGAATTAGGATAGATCATGCTAGGATAGAAGCAATTCTGAACATCAACCCACCAAGAAACATCAAAGAATTACAATCTTTTTTAGGTAAGATCAATTTTTTAAGAAGATTCATATCTAATTTAGCTGAGATAATTAGAGAATTGAATAACATGCTCAAGAAAGATTAAATTCTTAGATAGAACGTTGAGGCTAAACAATCATTTGACTCTATCAAACAAGACTTAACCAAAACTCCAGTCCTAATAAGTCTTGATTTTAAGAAATATTTCACGATTTTTTCATTTGCTTCATAACACACCATTGTTGCAGTTTTACTGCAGAAAAATGATCAAGGATTTGAATAGCCCATAGCTTTTTTTAGTAAAGCCCTTATATATACCCCTTTGAAGTACAACATTATGGAAAAACAAGCCCTTGCCTTGGTTAAGGCTATTAAAGACTTCAGAGTTTATATTCTCTACTCACACATTATTGCCTATGTGCCAAATTTTGTAGTTAAAGACATTCTTACTCAGGATGGTCCTGATGGAAGAAGAGGTAAGTGGATTGCCACTATCTTGGAATATTACATAGAGATAAAACCCACCAAGCTCATTAAAGGTCAAGGATTAGCCAAACTTATGGCTCAATCCAATTGTAATGCCCTAGATATAAATTTCGTTGCTCAAGTAGATGATCAGGAAGAGTTGGTGACTCCATTGATCAGTGAAGCCTTTTCACACTCACCTTGGTATACAGATATCATATTTGTACTCCAAAAATTACAAGCTCCTCCTGGATTTTCAAGAACCAAAGCTATATTTTTGAAACTTAAAGAAGTAATATTTTGTATCTTAGATAATGTACTTTTTTGGAGAGATTATAGTGGGATTTTACTAAATTGTTTACTAAAAGAAGAAGCTGACAAAATACTTGAAGAATTTCATGCAAGTGACTGTGGAGGACATTTATACTAGATATATACTACTAAAAAGATCCCAAGAGCTGGTTTTTACTGGCCTACCTTGTTTGTTGATGTCAAAAAATATGTTACTTCATGTCATAAGTACCAAATTTTTTAGGGCAAGAAGAAATTATTACCCCTCCCTTTAAAGCCTATTTCAACTGAAGTGTCATTTCAAAAATGGGGTCTAGACTTCATTGGTGAAATTCACCCTCCCTATTCAGGCCAACATAAGTGGATTTTGACAGCCACTGATTATTTTACCAAGTGGATTGAAGCCATACCTTCCAGACAATCCACTGATACTGTCATTATTTCCTTCCTAGAAAACAACATCCTTTCAAAATTTGGGTGCCCTCAAAAGATAATCACTGATAATGCAACAACATCCAAATCCAAGAAATGATTGAATTTTGCCACAAATACCATATTACCCTAGGCCACTCTACTGCATATTTCCCCAAGGTAATGGCCTAGCCGAATCCTCAAACAAAAGCCTAGTAAATATCATCAAAAAATTACTTGAAGAGAATAAAAAGACTTGTTATAAAAATTTATTTAATGCCTTATGGGAAGATAGACTTATTACTAAGAAATCCATTGGTACGTCACCTTACCAACTAGTTTATGGAATGGATGTTGTTTTTCCTTCCTCCCTAGGTGTACCAGTGATGAAAATTATCCAAGAATTGCAGGTTGAAACAAATGACATCCAAAGAAGGATAAATCAAACTATTCACTTGCAACAAACAAGAGAAGAATTTTATGTCAAATATCAAGTCATTCAGGATAATATCAAGAAAATCTATGATAAAAAAACTAAAGAAGATGATTTTTATGTAGGATATAAAGTGTTAAAATGGGATTCCAGAAGAGAAGACAAAGGAAAACATGGAAATTTTTATTTTATATGGAAATGGCCTTATGTAATTTATGGATATAGAGGTAATAATTCTTTCTTTCTCAAATAATTGGATGGACCTGATCTGCAAGAAGGACCAGTTAATGACAGAATGTTGAAGCACTACTACTCACCTGAGTTAACCAATAGTTAGTTTTTATTCACTTTGATCATTGTACATATACATTGCAAAGTTTATATTGGATTGGATGTTTCCTTAGAAAATTTGAAGCCCAAAGAGAAGGCCCTAAGCTTTGAAAAGTAAATATCATAAATATGAATAAGTTTCATATATCAGAAGACATTTACAGAATCATTATAGTCAAATTTCGAAGGCTACTAAGTCTTAGAGTTCTTGATATTTCACCAGGAAATTCCATCCCCATGTGGAGCCACTGTTAGGGTCCTATAATAATAGGGTTCATAAAATTTTGAATTGACTTTGATAAGCCTTGTAAATATGTACATGCCTTGCTTTCTGCAAGTTGTTTTCCCATATTTGAAAACATGAAAAATAATAAAAAATCTAAAAGAGGGTAAAAGTCCTAAAAGAAAGATTAAAGGACTCAGAAAAATATATACCCCAAAAGAAAAGAAATAAAACCTGAAAGTGAGCAAGTCCAAATGCCACTAATTTTACTTTTTACTGCAAAAATAATGATTATGTGCAGAGTGTCAATAAATTCCATAATGCATGATTAGTTAAACACTACAAGAAAAAAGCACATTGGTGAGGGGCGAAAATGGTCACCATAAGTTCATTGGTGAGGGTCAAAAGAGTCTTCGTCACCAAAAACTGAACGTCACCAAAGGTGGCATCACCGAAAGTATAGGTGTTGTGGTGACATTCAAGGCCCATCACCAATAATGATTTATAGTGACGAATAGTGACCGTCACGATTTCATATGAGCAATGGTGACGAACAATAGCCTTCATCACCAAAAAACTGAACGTCACCAAAGGTGGCGTCGCCGAAAGTATAGGTGTTGTGGTGACATTCAAGGTTCGTCACCAATAATGATTTACAGTGACGGATAGTGACCGTCACCATTTCATATAAGCAATGGTCATGAAAAATAGCCTCCGTCACCAAAAAGATGAACGTCACCATAGGTGGTGTCACTAAAAGTATGTATTGTGGTGACATTCAAGGTCCGTCACGAATATTGTTTATAATGACGGATAGTGACCGTCACCATTTCATATGAACAACAACGATTTTTCGTGATGGACCTTTCATGGCCGTCACTATTGGTGCATATATATGGCGACATTCATTGACCGTTACCATAAACTCATTGGTGACATCAAGGTCCGTCAAGAATAATGACTATAATGACAAACAATGACCCTCACCATTTCATATCAACAACAACGATTTATGGTGACAGACCTTTAATGGTCGTCACTATTGATGCATATATATGGTGGCATTCGTTGACCATCACCATTTAATATTTTGGTGAGGGTCGAAAAATGTCACCACGAGCTCATTGGTGATGGTCAAAACAACATCCGTCACCAAAAATTGATCTTCGTCATTCCCTATATATGAATATCAGGGCACGATGGAATCGAACCACCAACCTCCTGCTTGTAAAGCAAGTGCTCTTCCACTGAGCTAGCACCCTTTAAATAATTAGACTTTAAACTAGCAATTGCCCCTAAAGGTGCAAATATACACAAAGGAATAAGAACCAGGAAAACTGAAATAATTCAGTGTCCTTGCTCCTATTTTTATTCTACGACACTCTACAAAGTATGATCTTGATCTATGACGTATTTGTGCCGAGTGGTTCTAATTTAATAATAAATTTTATTTTTAGATAAAATAAATGAATAAATGAGAGGCCTTACGGGCTAATTCTTAATCCTTACACCAAAATCTCTTAATATTCAAGTCTATAAAACAACTCGTTCAAAGTTTAAACTGAAGTAGATTTTAAATGGAAAGCCTAAAACCAATGAAGTAGTTTACAAGTTAACATTTTGGATATAAATTCTGTTCAATTTATATGACAAGTTATGCCATAACCTTGAAACTAGTTTTTTAGCTAAAAGGATTTCTTAAGTCAACAATGACAAAGAAAGATAGTCATGGCAAGCAAAATTCTCTTGTTTTTTCTAATGAGGGTGCATGTAACTTGATAAAGGTTGTATGAGAGTATCAAACCATAAACAGTTTCATTAAAACATGGAAATGACAAAGTCTTGTTAAGCAACAAAATTTTAGTTGAATATATGAAAAGCATCGAGCTAAATGATATAATTAAACTAAAAGTAACTGTAAAAAAATGAAATTGCCATCATATACCATTTGGTTTGGTTAGTTCTTTAGAAAGAGAAAGTGCAATTGCATGATCCAGCTCCTCATCTTGATTATGTAATGGACCATCCTGAACAAAAATGTCCACATACAACAATCAATGTTATTGTATTGGTAAGACTTTTGATATAATCTATCAAAGCATGTACTATGTAGGAGAATAACTGGAAAGCACAACTAAAAATTTGAATCACCACATAACAATATAAAACAACATGCAACAGGAAAGGAACAACTCCACAATTTGAGAAATATGCAACATATAACTGCTACTAAAATATAGTCGATAAAATTAAACTAAACTCACCTGAAGAGACTTTTTCGCAGAAATATTTGAGGCTTTGGTCTTCCCGAGCTCTGCAAAATGCAAAGGCGCCACTACAAATCAACTATACTTTCAATTTATATCATTTTTAAAATATTCATACATATTTCTTCCAGTGGCTAGATGTAGGTATTCGCATTGTAGTGGTAACAATATCGACCCCTGAAAGTTAATATGTTTAACGGATTATCCAAGATTTTCAAAATAAATAAAAACAACTTAACAAGGAGATATGAATTGTTTGCCATGTGTTGACCTGTTGACCATAAAATCAGTGGGGCTTTCACTTGTGTTAGGATTAAACTGTCTGTTGATCTCAAAATCAGTTTCAATTCCTTCCGATCCAGTTCCGATTCCCTCTGTTTGAAATCCCTTCAGTTGTGAATGTGTTAAAATTTCAGGAATATATCATTATATCTACCTCAAATCAATTTCAATTCCCTCTGGTCTAATTCCCTTAGGGATAATGATCATGTTAACGTTGTATCATGGAAAATTCCATATAATTTAATACCTTCCAATTCCCTTGTTGTAAATGTGTTAAAATCTTCATGAGCATATATATATATATATATATATATATATATATATATGTATATATGTATATATGTGTATATGTGTATATATATATGTATGTATATATATAGAGAGAGAGAGAGAGAGAGAGAGAGAGATCAACTATTGTATCACGGAAAAACCTATTTATCCTGATACCATATTAAGAGTGAGGGACAGTAAATGTGTTAAATGTCCTAGTATTTATTACTTTGTATTCAAGTATAGGGTCTGTAATATTTTATGTTACAATTACATGCTTTCTTTTTATGCAGAGAGTTTTTGAATTTCTTGTCATTTGTGTTTAAAAGAGGGTTTCAATGTTTGATTTTCTTTGTGTAGGGAATGTGCTAATATGATTGCAGGATTCTATAAGAATGGAAAAGAGGGTGATTTGAAAGCTGTGTATAATAAGTATTCAAGTTCACAAAAAAATTTATTTTTGAAATTTTTATTTCATTTTAAAATAGTTGGAATTTAAAATTTAAACTTTAAATTCATCTAGTAAAGCATAGGATGATAAGGGAACAAAAAGAGAAGGATACCATCATTACTATGTCATTGCTCTGAAACAATTATGTTTGTGTAACTTCCTTTTTAAATTTCACCTCCTATTAAAAAATATATAAAAACTAAAATTTCCATATATTTTACTTAATTATTATTTTCCACATTCCCCACTGCTGGCGTTACTTTGCACCTCTCGGTGCAAACGCTTTTTTCTCTAAAAATGATTTCACCAGCCATTAACACGAAAACAATCACCATGTTAAATATTAATTACACACCCAAACAAATACCTATAACTAGGGCCCTCATTTTCAGTAATTCAAACAGAAAATGCATCTGTAGTATTTTATCTGTTCTTCCGTTACCAGAAAGACACAACCAGGATCTTGGGATGTCAAGGGTTCTATTGTAATTGTTTGATTATGATGAATAATTTTTTTTTTTTTGATTTGCTAAAGAGGTGTGTACTTGGATACAAGTCCTTTTAAGTTTTAACAAGTAAATAGGTATGTATTTGGATACAACATCTTTTAACAGGTATGCTTTCACCACAGCTCTATTGGTGGGCTGTCCTTCTCAAGGATCCTCGGTGTTGCTACAAATCTATCTGGAGTGTCTGGAAAGAAATCAGAACAGGCTTTTCACTCTTCCCGTGAAGAAAGAGATGTGTCAGAATGTTTGAAAATTTTCCTAAAGAAAAGGTAACTAAACCTTATAGATTCTAAATTTCTAAGATTAGCTCATTTGATTGCTTGTAGAAAGAAACAAATGTAAAAAGCAAGATGTAGGAGCTAGATCTAAATGCTCATGCAGTTTCCTTGCTTGCATGGGTAGGTAGGGAAGAGGCTATCTTGATGCAATGATGGCTTAGCATGTATTTCTTGATGGGATGAAAATAGCCAGAAAGATAGACAATTTTGAGCTGCCATGATTTTTATATGTAATTATGTCATTGCGGTGAGAAAATGATTTAAAATCCTTAACTGTCTAGTATACATGATTATGTCATTAGGAAAATGTAAATATGCTTTGAATCTGCAAAAAATTGTATATATAATAATGCCAATTGATGATAAAAAATGATTTCAGCATTAGAGGAATTTACCTTGACTTCATCTCTGGGAACAATATCAAGAAGAAAATCAAGAACATCACCCCTACTTATAGCTCATGCAATATCATTTCTTTGCAAAGTATGTCTTTTTTTCTCTTCTGTATGTAACCATGAACGTAATGTAAGCTCCAAAATGAAAAGCTCGCATGCATTTGAGAATAGGACAGGGGCTTCAACACTTATCATCTACTCATGCACAGTGTATTATGAGCGAAAAAAATAACACCAAATAATCGATTAAAAAAGAATACTTAAAAAGAAAGAAAAAAATACCTACAATCATCCCACCTTCACATCTTCATCAGATTTCATTATTTTCTTAATTCTGGAAAGAGGAAGTTGTTGCTGCTTAAACTCTGTCAGCGACAAAATACATCTCATAAGCCATATTCCTTTAGCTTATAAATTTTTCAAATACTAACATATTTCTAAGCCCTTAATAACCCTCGTTACACAATGCTTGTACAAATATGAAATTTGTTGATATTTAGTTACTTACCTGAGATAAAAGGATTGGTTATACCTTATCTGACCATGGAAATGAGTGTTTTCAAGCAAAGGTGGAAAATTCTTGCCCATTATGCTCTTCGTTAAAAGGGCAGAAAAAGGTCTTAACCTTAGGCAAGATCTTGACTGAATGAAAGGTCAACCAACTAAGGTCCTGGTCAACCCTTCTCTCCCAAACTGATCACACCTCCTATTCAGGACTTTACCTAAATGAGAAGGGTTCACCTACCTTTCAGCCAGGGCCAACCTCCTGGAATAAGCTAATCGTAGCAAGGAAGCCTTGTTTTATGTATTTTTCTCCTTAAAAATATGGCTGCCACTATTCATGAAGTTTTGAAATTACAAGTTTCGATTGCTAAAATTGCAGTGTGAAGATGTTCCAATGAAAATGTGGACTGAGAAATCCATCAGGCTATCATAATGTGTGAACATATTTTGATTGTCAAAAACATGTTTTTTAATCACTGGATTCCGCCAAGTTATAGAATAAGAGGGTTGTTTGCTACACAATTAAATGGCTCCTCAACCCACCCAGTAGGGCCTCCTTCAAGGCATAATGCATATAATTATGTATGAGAGAAGACGATACCAGTTATTACATACATGCAAGAAGAAAAATCTATTGAAATGGAAAGGTCATGCGAAACAGAAGAAAAAAGGAAAGTAAACAAAATCACCTGCAACTTGTTCCATCTGTTGCATCTGCTGTTGCCAAAACATCTGCAACTGTTGTTTCTAGATCTGCATGTAATGGAGATGAGCTTCATTAATCCCTGTAGCTGGAATTTTCAAATACGAATTAACAAGATCCCTCGGCCCTACATCCCTTTTTAGGAGCATCCAAGAACAACAACAAAAACAACCTCCCAAATAAAAAATATCGTTCCCCTCTTCTAAGTACCATCAAAATTTGCAAATCCTAACGAGTGTAATAAAAAAACTAAACCCAACTAGATTGATAAACACTAATATTAAATACGCACAAGTTGAAGCTAGGAATTACTTAAACAATAGCAATGAACGCATTGAAAAGAACACATTACAAGCAAGATCAAATACAGGCTCTAAAACCTGTTGTTGATGATGTTGTAGAGGCATATGTGGTTGTTGTTGCTGGAAGAGTGAATTATGCATCAAGCTTGATGGTCCATGAGAAACAGGTGGTGTTGTTGAGCTTTGAAGATGTGGGTACTTGCCTTCCATTAAAGTGAAATGATAGAAATCACAACCCTAAAACCTCCTTAGAGATACAGTTAACCTCAACACCCCTTCCTCGAGATGAAGAAGACCGATTTTAGGAAGCAACACAGTAATTTATACCCAATGAAAATGGAATATGTGCATACGTAGGTGCCTAACCTTTTTATAGAAGGATGGATGTCAGCGTCAATCAAATAAAAAAGGAGATCCCAGCTACTACAAATGATCACCTTAAATTTAGTAAACAACATTCATAATTTATGGATTTCTCCTGGATTTTTCAAAATTGATAACTATTGTTTTTCATGAGCTAGAAAGGAATATTTCTATATTTTGCAGGTGAGAATGCATATAGATATGTATGAAATATCATGCATGCAACATATAAATAAACCAATATATTCCCTTACTGTAGCATGAGAATCTTATTCTTTATCAGACAAGGTCTTGTAAGGCTTCTGCTCTGCTTTCAATCTAATAATAACTCAGGATTTCAATATTGCTATCTATGGTAAAATACAAACAATATAAATGACTGTTTATGAGAACCCACCTACAAAGCTTCATACATACAGAAAGAATATAGCAAATAACAGTGCTTTGTATCCCACATCGATAGATCCATCTCAGATCGATAGATCCAGAATCTTAAATATTCTTATAAAAATGAATCTAGTTTCTCAAAAATATTAAAGAAGCTTAAAGAAGCTCAAACCACATAATAGAATCAAAAACCAGTAATTCAGATGCAATAAAATAGTACTTTGCCAATACTTCAGCAAAAATGGTGCAACACTAACATAACTTCAAAAATGATTGAACTCTAACGCGGAGCTACAAGAAAATATCTTTATTCAAATTGAAATAAGGTAACAAAAATTAAAGAACCTTTGAGAAAACCATTAAAAAGTACATGCATTTCCAGTCAGAATTTGCAGTGCTCCTCGGCTTTTCACGTTTGCAAATAGCAAAGTTGGATACCTAAATTATCCGAACAAAAATATGCAGTTAGGAAGATTCACATATTGTTGGTCCCTTATTTGAATCGAATGGGAAATTGTGCCAAGATGAGATTTCAGTAAGAGGAGATTTAAAGGTGCGATTCCACATTTGTAGCTGAAACCATTGGTGTTTGATTGATCATGTTAAGCCCAATCTTTTTATTGTTGTTGATGATCATGGGCTCTTTCCAAAAACCAGCGCACAATGCATCATCCGATGAAGGAATTTTATTTGCCCATGTGTGCCATTCACATTGATTTGGATCATATTGGGGGAAATTCTACTAGAATAAATATTCTCAAGGGTTTGGATGCATTCTAAACCATTCTGATGAAAGCTAAGAAAATCATGAATAGATCCCCCAATCCTGCAACTTGACTATTGGACTTAGTAGAATACCTGAAGAATGTAGTTTCAAAAACCGCAGATTGTTGATATTGAAATTGCACCAGGAAGAAATTGCAATAGATCCCCCAATCCTACATCTTGACTATTGAATTTAGTAGAATCCATGAAGAATGCAGCTTCGAAAACCACAGATTGTTGAGACTGAAATTGCACCCGGAAGAAATTGCATTAGATCCCCTAATCCTGCATCTTAACTATTGAACTTAATATAATTCTTGAAAAATGCAACTTCAAAAACTGCAAATTGTTGAGATGGAACTGGCACCCGTAAGAAATTGCAGTAGGTCAGTTGTAAGAACAAGACCCAGAACAAAAACCCTAATCACTAAGCTAGCGGGAGATAACAAAAACACATGTTTTGGGTGGGAAAAATGTTATTTTAACCGGAGGTCTAAAATTTAAAAGAAAAATGAATACTCCCGCCCATGGTTCAAAATTGAACCCATCACGGCCAATCAAAAGGGCTCTAACACGTCTTAGAAGTGCAATGAAAATATTACATGTCTGAAAAAATTTAAATTTTTATTTCTGCTGGTTTTAAAAAAAAATCAGATAATATAATAAAATGTCATGTGAAGGGCTATTGTCTCTTGGATAAATTTTCCAGATATCTCTCAAGGTTGGCCACTAACCCTTGGTTTCCTTGTTCATTCTAGTTATAATGGACGCAACTAACACTTCAACCATCAGTCTTCTAGCGATAAATTTGAAGAAATCTTAATGTCATTCCGTAGATATTACAGATCAAGAGTATCAAGCTTATTGATTCTACTATGAATAACAAAAATAAATTTGTGTACCGGAAGGGTGGTAGGTCAAATTAAAACCGTGAGATGTTCACTTGTTGCAGCTTTTATAGACTTCATTAAATTTTGTGTAACCGTAATATTGTTCTTAAACCGTAATAACCGGACTAGTTTGCTAAGCGTATATCATAATTCCATTTTCATTGCCTTGACAACGCTTGTCAATTTTGGTTTTAAAAATTTCAGCGGTCGATGATGTTGTAGTGGTGTGGTTAAACCTTAGCCCAACGCTTAAATGGTTGTGGTGTGGTCAAGCATTAAAGGCTAGAAATAGATGGTCCTTTTCAAATATTGTCGATGATATGGGTGCTTTTCTGCAAAAATGGTTGAACTTCAATCTTGTTCATAAGAATTATTCCTAATTACCATGGCTTAAGAATAGATTCCAAGAACATACTCCAAAAGCTATGCCCAATGGCTTATATGGTCTAGATAAATCTTGTGCAGCAAACATGATGAGAATGATGAGAAAGCATATGATGCAAACATACATAATTGTGTAGCTGAAATATTGTGTATATCCTCCTAGGCCATTTAACCACAAGTAATGTGACTTGATAACTTTTGATCTTCATAATGCCACTTTTTACTACAATTAGAATATTATCTTGTACCCATCCTAGGGATCGGCCTCCTCAATGGAGTCTTTGAAGAAAAACTTGTGAGAAGCTTTGGTTCACTTCTACCCTCTTATAGGGAGACTGTGTTTGGACGACAATGGCATTTAATTTGAAGGTACATTTCAATGATGTTAGAGTAATGGACTTCATCCAAGAGTCAATTTGAAGGTACATTTCAATGATATTGGAGTAATGGACTTCATCCAAGAGTCTTCAGAGATTATCAAGCTTGCAACTTTGATGGATTGTGAATAATGCAACAACTTGTTACTTAAGTTTTTTTCTCCCGATGGTTGGGGTTTAGGTGAGATGCATAGATGAATATCCAAATTTTAGAGTTACCAAGTATGGTTTTTGGTTTTTTAATATCATTTATGTTTTTTAATAAATCACGTTCATCAAACCTGAAAAATAGGCCACATGGGTGGGTTTAGTTGGTCCATTCGCTTAGGATTACTATGAGGATTGAGTCATTGAGGTTTACTACGAGGATTGATTCTAATGCATTGTGGGTTTAGTTGGTTTGAGATTTATTTGGAAGATTGATTCTAGGTCACAGTGGGTTTAGTTGATCTGATATTTATTATGAGGATTGATTCTAAGGCAGGTTGGGTTTAATTGGTCTGAGATTTATTTTGAGAATTGATTCTAGGGCAGAGTAGGTTTAGTTGAAAAGGCCTGAGGGTTAATTCTAGGTTGTTTTATTGGTTGTCTTGATAAATATTTTTATATAAGTATTGTCTACTTTGTTGAATATTTCTATATAAGTATAATATTATAATATAATGTTTTGAAGTATTTTTAAGTAAGTGTTTCTGTTAGAATAAGTTAATGATATGGCTTTTAAATTTTAGTTGATTATATGGTGCATATATATATATATATATATATATATATATATATATATATATATATATATATATATATATATATATATATATATATATATATATATATATAATGTTTTTAAGAATTTTCCTTTATGAAAAAAGGCTTTTAAACTTTTTTGTATATATATATGAATGGTAATGTTTATAAATATTTATTATTATTATTATGTAAGAGTGAATTATTGATACTTCTTTTATAAAAAATGTTTTTATATATTCATATATATATATATATATATAAACTATATAATATTAAAATTTATGAAATTTAAAATATATATATATATATATATATATATATATATATATATATATATATATTTTAAAATATTTAGATATAAATAAAAACTAAATGATTTCGAAATTTATGAAATTTAAAATAAATATTTTATTTTTAAATATTTAAATGTAAATTGAAATTATGTTAAAGATTTAGATTATCAATATAAGTGTTCAATACATTTAATGAACTATTTAGATCTAATATATTATTACACTGTTTAAAGAATAAACAAGTCATTCATGGTGAAATAGGATATTCATATAGGATAGGTCTTTGCAATATAATTCTGATTATATATGGGGAAATTAAGTTTTCACTGTCAGTGGCTAACATAAGATTGATATGTTGTTTCCTTATGGGTTGGTGTTCTCACAAAAAAACACACAAATTCACATGCAAAAACATGGTTGGATCTACTTGTCGAATCTCCCATTGATTGTGCCAATACACACATTGAAGGACAATGAATATCCAAATTTGCCTTCCAAAGTATGTCTGAATCTATTTGGTAAAAAGTGATTGTATGCTTGTCCCATTAGTTTTAATGCCATAATCATCCAAATTTTCTTTCCCAAAGTATGTCTGAATCTATTTGGTAAAAAATCATTGTATGGTTGCCCCATTCATTTTAATACATAATAATTGTGTATGCATAGTACTAACATTGCCAAAAAGAATAGTTTCATCCTACAAAGTTTAAACTACAATAACCTTTTTTGGATGGCATTGAAATAAGGTATATATACACACTTTTCTAGGTATTACTTTGTGAAGGTTAATTATAGACCATTTATGGCCAAGTTTGTTTGGGGCCCTCCTTTCTAGAGTACAAAGGAATGTTTATTCCAAACTATTTGTCCATTTGTATTTCAAACTCCAAATGTAAAAACATGCTTTCAAAATCTAGTTGGGGACCATTATTTTCAATTGTTGAGGTTAGACAACAAGAGGCTCAGGAGGTCAAAATTGGTTGGGTACTTGTGAATTTTCACTATTCTTTACAACAATAAAGGAGACCTTTTGAACTTACCCTTTTATTTTTTGGATATACAAGATAAAAACTTATCATCGCTGAGTGTTGACATTAATTACTAGTTTTTATTGGTTAAAAAATGTCAACAATCATCACCTTTATTGAAAGAAAATCATACCACGTGGAATATCTAGAATGGAAAAGTCATGGGTTATCATCACCCTTATTCAAGGAAAACCATACCACTTGGAATTACTCACTAATAGGATACATGATTTAGCTCCTACAAGATTACTCACTAATAGTCCATGAGGATACATGCTTTCGCTCCTACAAGATGTCTCTTGGTATTGTACCGTTAACCTAATTCCTTACTCCTTACCCTCCAAAAAGACAAAACCTTAGCCAAGAAATAGTTTAGATAAGCTTTTAAGCTTACCTACTTTGTTAATTTTATGTAATTTTAATTTTAAATTCAAGCTCCATTGATTCCAATGTAGAAAGTAAATAAATTTGAGGATGATAATGTCAAATTTTCACCAATTAGAATGACTAGAAGTAATTGGAAATGTTACAACCTCCTCTCATAAACTAATTCAAAAAGAATTTTTTTGATCTCCTCCACGACCAAATATAACTTCACACATATGTCCTTCGATCATTTAGTGATCAATAGGATAAAAAACAAGTCAATGATAATCCAAAATTTCCTACCTCCATGTGGTTAATTGTTTTTCTTGATTGGATCAAAATAACTTCATTCCTTCACCTTTACCATTAGATGAGTTATGTATATGAAGACATAGAAGAGGACTATTATTTCAAGTAGTTATATATCCTTATCATATATCCCTTTGGCTAATTGTTTTCAACATTTGGGAAGCATTTTACAACCTTGGTTTCAAAGTATAATTTATCCAAATCAATGTTTAGATTTAAATAGTTTAGTTTCATTATACATCACCATTTAGAACTCTCTACATGTCACTTGTGAGTTTAGCAAATGAAAAAATAAAACCCTACATCCTAGTGGATGGGAGATTGAAACTATGACAATCCATATAGAATTCAATATAAAAAATATATATGGGAATAAAGGGAATTGATTTTATCTCTCTTTTCTTTACATTTTGTTGGGATGAAATTCTATGATAAGTAAATAAATGAGCTTTTGATTTTATGATTTTATAAATGACAATTTTATTCTTTTGAATTTTTTTAAAGATTTAGATTCATTTGTAATTTTATTTTGTGATAGGATACGATTTATTTTGTTAAAATATGATAATAGTTTATGTCTAGCCAAAGAAATCCTCATACTTCTCCATTTTAGGGCCACAAAATCTGAGAAAGTTTTCAATGAAAGAATTGAGAGATGGAATAGTGCTCTGATTGCAAGAATGTTTAAGCCAAATAAAGAAGTTAACAAAGCTCAAATTGATTGGGCCAATTTGAGATACAACACTACTTGTCATCTACGAATTTAATTTATTTTATAGAAATAACTTCGATTGAAAATGAAAAGTAAAAAATGCATAATGTTGTCAATCGAAATGTTTTTTTTTTAAAGCTTTTCATTGTTGAAGGGTGACATGAACATGTTCCCTTCTAATTGAAATTATAACCAACCCTTCAAATTTGATCACTGCGAGTCCCACCCTCCATTTTTCCAAACATCATTTTTAATATTATGCCTTCAAATATCATTTTAATATCATACCCATTGTTTTTTTATGGATGTTGAGCGCATTTCGTGATTCTTTGTAATGCCAACAATTGATTTAAAAGGAAGCTTCAAAAATCAATTCAATTTCATTCTAATAAATTTATTTTAAAAACATTGATGGCAAGCCACACAATGAGTGGTTCGAAAGGCATGTACCTTAAAAATTTTATGTGATTTATCCAGAAGATTTTTTAAAGAAATTAAATAATTAATTATTAAAATAAAATTGAGATAAAATAGTAAATTTAGGAGAGGTTTTTGCAACCCATGGTTTTGCTCATGGTATTCCACCTTGCCAACAAGGGGGAATTAACCAAATCGTAGGTCCCAACTAGACCTTCTCTCGTTTGGAATGGCTAATCCCAATGGGCTTTAAGGATTATTATCAGGGTGAGGGGAATAATTAATTAGTGGTTAAGGGATTAAGGATTAGGGGCTTAGGGCTTAGGGGAATAGGGGCTTAGGGGTTAGAGGTTTATGGTTTAGAGGTTAGGGGAATAATGAGATAGTGGTTAAGGGGTTAGGGATTGGGGGCTTAGGGGTTAAGGGGTCAGGGATTGAGGGCTTAGGGGTTAGGGGATTTAGGAGCATTTATGGGTTAGGGGAATAATGAGTTAGTTGTTAAATGGGTTAGGGGTTAAGGGAATATTATTCATTTAGAGGTTAAGGGGTTAATATTATGCATTTAGAGGTTTATGGTTTAGGGGGTTAAATGGGTTAGGGGTTGGGAATTAGGGTTTAATGGGTTAGGGGTTAAGGGGTTATAGGTTTAGGGTTTAGGGGGTTTGGGGGGTTAGGGGATTTAGCAGTTAAGTATTTTAGGGGTTAGAAGTTAGGGCCTAATGGGGTTAGGTTTTAGGGGGTTAGATGGGTTAGGGGTCGGGAATTAGGGTTTTAGGGGTTAGGGTTAAGGGTTTAAAGGTTTAGGGTTTAAGGGGTTAGGGGTTAAGGGTTTATAGGTTTAGGGTTTAGGGGGTTAAATGGGTTAGGGGTTTACTAGGGGTTTAGGGGGTTAAATGGGTTAGGGGTTAAGGGTTTAGAGGTTTATGGTTTAGGGGCTAAATGGGTTAGGGGTTTAGAGGTTTAGGGGGTTAAATGAGTTAGGGGTTGGAAATTAGTGTTTAAGGGGTTAGGGGTTAAGATGATAGTTTTATTGGTCTCTGTTTGTGCACAATAGTTGCTTATTCTTTGCGTCTCAATGTAAAAATTTTGGAAGTATTGTTGCTTGTTGCCATGTGTTATTTATTTATTAATTTATAGTATTTGTTAGCCATTGCTTTACATTTATTGATGAAAATGGCTATTGTAATCAAACCAAATGTATGTTCAATCTCCAGTTTCAAACCTAGCCACAGTGTTGTCACACAATTTAAGTCTGGAGAATGGCAATCTGATGAAGTCTTAATAACCATACTGCACCTCATGACTACTCTAGAAAATCTTAAGTTTGAGTGTCCCACATTCCTGAGAAATTTGGCTCTTATACTCTTGCTCCACCTGACTGTGTCCTGGAAATACCCTTGTTTATTGCAAACACATCCTAATGTTGTCGACCTTGTCCCTTAACAGACCAAGGAAACATATGTGACTGAGAGGAATGGAAAGCACTAAAACGTTGAAGAGAGTACAAAAGACTAATATGGTTTAAAGGATAAGCTTGAAGAATGTAGTAGTGTTGAAACAACTAAAATGTGTCCCAAAAAAATAGTTGATAATGTGAAACCTTCTTCTGTACCATTCAAGCAAGACTACATTCATGTGAGAGAAAGAAGAGGCCAAGCGACTGATAGGCATAGCCTAGAAGATAGGGTATGGTTCCCTCTTTTTGATGAAATATTTGATCTACATTTTGTCTATTGAAGATTAACCATTTTAACCTTGCCAACAAGGCGGAATTAACCCAATCGTAGGTCCCAATATGTCATGATATATATTAACTCTAGATATATATGAGAAGGAATAATAAAGACATAGATTGATAGAGGTGGCAAGACAAGGGTAGTCACAAGGGATAGATGGAGATAAACTGAAGGAGAGGGGAGAGAAGGAATGGAGAGAGAGAGAGAGAGAGAGGGAGAGGAGTGAGAGAGGTATAGAAGGGTAAGAGAGGGAGATAGTGACACAAAGATGGAAGGGGGGCAGATTAAAGAAGGATAGAGGGAGGGATATAGTGAGAGGATTAGAGGGTCAAGAGAGAGAGAGAGAGGGGAAGAGAGAGCGAGGTAGGAGAGAAAGGGAGAGAGAAGAAAAAAATGGAAAAACAAATATATTAGGCCCACTCTACACAAATCTGCAATCTGAGAATTTAGGATAAAAAGAGCAGGCTCCAACAACAATTGCATAGAAGTCTTTATTACTCAAATAGAAGAATGTCACAGCAAGTTGTCATCTCACAAAATCTCCTACTACAACCTACAAGATAACAATACTCACTCTTATTATCTATTTCTACAAATTTCTAACTACTGTGACCATCCTTTTCATTTATAAGTTAAGAGAAGGTGTTGTTAGAAAGCAGGCTAATGATAGCGTTAGTGGTGCATCTTCGTTGAGCATGAGAAAATCCCACATAACTTTGCCTTGTATGCAAGGCTTTTCTTTTAGAGTAGTGCATTATCATAGTAGATATAACTCCTCTCCTGAAGGTGCCTCATTCCATAAGTGTGCACTCATGAATGCACCTGAGATGATGGTGTTAATCTCCTCAACTAGTGTGCCATACTTGGTGGGTCTGACCCAACAACTAATTCGTCTATCCTCGAAGGTGTCGTTATAAGCTTCGAGCTGTATTTAAGAATCTTTCTGACTAGTGTACAACAATATAGCTCTGCAATCCTAGTGCTGCTCAACTTCTCAAGGCTAAGGTGAGACCAACTAGGTAATCTAACACTCTTGAGAAAAAAAAAATTTCCAATAACCCAAGATTCTCCCCCAACTTGTCAAACTTCCCCTTTGTTAGGAGCTTTGTCAAACTATTAACCATATGCAACTTTTTTAGAATGTGGTCCAACACTACTAACTCCCTAATGAACTTGGAATCTTAGGAAATTGTATTGAATATCAATGTGTTTGAAATGGTCATGACACATTGGATTTTCAAAGAGCTTGATGTAACTTTGATTATCACAAGAGACAATATTGGGCTTCAACAACTGATTGGTTGACTCTACAATCACGTTGAAAATCTAGATAGCTTCATAATAAGTATATGAAACTGCCATATACTTTGCTTTAGTGGAACTGAATGCAATTGTTGCTTTCTTCTTGTTGATTTAATAAAAATGATTTATAAAATGATAATAATGATGTTTAAAATGAGCCTTATGATGGTCTATTTATACACATTGATTGTTCACGGGGTGTAGGGGTATGTTTATAACATCACTTCCCTTGAAAACTTTGCCTTGAAAGCACAATAATTAGAATTTTCTGTAGTTATGCATGTTTTTGTGGTGGAATGAAGTTTATCAGATATCTATTTATACTTTATAGAGGTTTGACTTTGTTTGTCCTTTGGGTGTTGGTGAGGTTTCTTTGTATTTTTTGCATCATAGTCTAAAGTCTTTTGACCCGATTGTTTAACATGAAAGCTTTATGCTTATTGGCAATATATTTTAAATACCTGCATGATAAAGAAACTATTATGGTTAATTAAATTACTAATTAGGTACTACAAAAAGAGGATGATGTTGAGAGGGCTTGCCTGGGTGACTCTGGGAGAAACCTGGAGGTGGCCAGACAAAGCTCTTCTAAGTTACAAATCTGAAGAGAAAAAGCTGGTGATGTATATGTGGTTGCCCAACCTAGGTTGTATGGAAAATCTTGGCAGAGAGTGTTTACCTTTCCATGTCTTCACGAAAGTAGGTATTCTGGTCACAGAATAACATCACTACATGTAGGTGATGGTTTTATAGTAAGTTCTCAGCCTTATCTTCAGAATGGCTAACAGAGAGGATCAAGTTTGAATATAGGATATAATTTAACGAATTTGGAGATTTAGAGTTGAAGAAAAAATTGTGGTGATGTTTGGATGGGTGCTAATTTGTAGGGTTTTCCATTTTTATAATTTTCTTTGTTGTGCTTTCTACCATGCTACCTATTTTCTTTCCTGTTTCCCTAGAATTTTAACTTTTTCGATGTCTATCTCTCTATTGTTTCTTGCCCCATTTGAAATTTCATCCTTATTTGGTAGGTGTTTTCTTCAATATAGTGTGAATATTTTTCCATCACACAGCTTCTGTGGGGTTTGTCTACGCAAGTAGCTTGTAAGGCCCATTCATCAGGGTATTTGATGAAATGAAATGATTATCAATGATCACCAACTAATGGTACCTGCAGAGATTTACTCTAACAATTCTACAATTTTCCTGTGCCAACAATTATACAAAATTTTAACCTCATGAATTAGTCTCCTCTGTTCTCTTAGCTAATTCTATAAGCACTTATTGTTGTTGTCAAAGATTTTACTCTCTAGTCCCATTGAGCTATTTCAGTTATTTGTGGACATTGATCTATTTTCATTTCATTTCTTCAATTTTTCTGATTGTTATGCGTTGCCTTTGGCCAATACATTCTTTCTTACCTATGCATTTTCTTCTTAAGCATTCCAGCCAGCCAGAGCAACAGGGGCAGAAGGAGCCACGCAGTGCAGCCAGAGCCCAGCAGAGGCAACGCAAAGGCAGCAGGAGCCACGCAGGGCTGACGCAAGCCCATTCAAGGCAGCACAGGGGCAGTGTAAGCCCTTTAGGTGTGACACAAGCCCTTACTGAGCAGCGCAGAGTTCGACGCAGGCCAGTTAGGATCATGTAGAGGGATTCAGAGCAACATATTACTGCCATTTTTATTTCTCTGTTGGGTGAACCAGTTTCGGTGCCCAGGATTGTTGTACTTAGATTCTGCATAATAATGAAAACCCTCCAGAGCTAGCTGCACCGGTTTTACCACATTGGGTTTTTTCTGGGGATAGTTTTCCAAAAAATCCGTGTGTCACTTCGTCTATGAGCATGTTATTTAGTATTTTATCTATATGTGTAGGTTGCTAGTTGTATTTACTATTTACTTCGCTAATTTATTGAATATTTCAGAAATTAACTTGTAACTTAAATCAAGTAGGAGAATTAAATCAAGATACTGCAATAGGGTTTCTTAAATTAAGAAATTTTCACATTCCCTAGGTCTAGCCCCATTAGGTCACCTAGGGAAACAATTTCCTAGGAATCTAGCTAGAGGAAAACTTCTATCTCCTAGAGGCAACTGTGTTGCTGGGTGCCCTCACTCTCCTCAGAACTTGGGCCAATTATGATGGTGTAATCTCCAGATACCTCAAGCCCTAGCTCTAGGATCAAGTTTTGCCTAGGTGTTCCCAAGGATAGAACCTAGTAGGATCAATTTGACCTATCGAAGTAAAAACACTTGTTTGATCCTTTCCCATCACATTTTCCAAGATAGGAACATCATTGGTTGCTAAATTCCATGCCCGAACCTGGGTTGGGTCCACTTGGCCCCGTGTGGTCCCATTTCGTGTCAAAGGCCTTTCATCAAGGACCATTTGGGAATCCAAGTTCCCAAAGGATTTTAGGGATTAAGAACTTCCTTCATAAGTCTTATTCTTCTCCCTCATCCCTTCAATCCCCCTCCTCTCTCCCTAGAAGATAATTCCCTTGCTTAAAAGGAAAGCAAGTACCACTCTTTTTTTAATCTTAGGGAAAGGGTTTTGAGGGTCATTTCCCACCTATTCATTGACCTATACTCTACAAGTGACTTCCTAAACTACCGGGACTCCACCCATCGATGAAATTCCGTGAAGAGCAAGGAGCCTTAGTTGTGGTGACAATGGGCTAAGCCTCCATCGTTTCCCTTGTCCTAGCATTTTCCCTCCTAGGAACCCCTTTTAGATCCACTACTAGTTTGAGTGGTAACAAGTTTTTCACAATTCCATTTGTGAACAACTTTTTGGTATGCCCACTTTTGCCATACTACAACTCCAAGATGAGAATTCCAGGGCTATGGAGGTTTCCCTTCTTCTCACTGAATCAATCCTCTACAATATAGTTAACTAGGGCTAGTTGGTTGGCCCACTTGAATGTTACTTTATTCCTTCAAAGTCTGCACATCCTTAGGCCCTATACACCTGCCCTTCTACCAATTTTGTTGTCCTTCACCAGAACAAGAGTTAGGGCTCTTCTTTGACAGTAACCTAACAACCCTCCAACTATACTTGGCCTACCATCAATCTGCCCAACCAAAGTCAATTATTTTTACTAATCTAGGGCCCACAATATTGCCTTCATCTAGGGCTCTTCAAATCTGCCACCTAAAAATGGTTTGAGTCCTCTCATGATAATTGTTCTTGTGTATCGACAATTTGATCTTTGTTGTCCAATATATGAACAAATATGAACTACTCCTCTTATCATACTTCTAACAATCTGTAGATGACTAAACTAGGGTCACAAATCAACCATTAACAATCCATTTACTAATTGTTTAAAGGTTTATTTAGATCTTTGTCTAAAACTATATGGAAAGTCCACCAAAATCAACTCCTCTGCATGTCAATCCATTCTTCATATGGCACATTTCTTCTGCATGCTCAATCTTTTTCTCAGGTTCCACCCTCCTTTGGATCTGTTGTCTCCACACATACTGAATATGCAAACCATCTTCCATATTTGTGGTCTTTATTGCAGAAATAAACCTTGCTCTAAGGGTCACAACCCATCTTCTTCTACGCAAATTTGTCACAGTCTTAAGGTCATACCTTATGAACTAAAAATGCTAAAAAATTGTCCTAACTAGGGAATTATACTTATGTACTTCTAATTGTTGTAGAACAAACCCTATCCACACATAGAAAAAACACGACACTTGCCTCCATAAGAGACTCGACCTAGCTCATATGGATCCATATATTTTGGGCATTTCTTTGACTGAATCTTGACATGAACTTCAGATCTCAATGTCGACCCTCAAACTAGGGATAACTAATTCAATATTACGCTTGCGTCGACTTCTGTTATGGCTCTAAATTACATTGCAAGCCCTCCTCCATTTATGTCGATCTTTATCACAGACCTTGCAGCCTACTAACCACCACAAGGCAAGATGGTATCAACCCTCTCTTCTATTTCATGTAGAAAATCTAACCAATGGGATTCAATGTGATCTTGTAATCATATATTAAAACAAGATATTAAATCCTTCCTACAATTTGTGGAAACAAAACACAATCACACAATCACATACAAGTAAGAGAAACAAGTTATCAATCACACAACCCAAGATGTATCTAGGGAAGCAACTGCTCAAAACCCTCTATCTCTATTTTGTATTAATTCAAGGAATCATGAAACAACACAATGCTTAATCTCTCTTGAGATTCTCCAGCACTCTGCCAATTGTCTCCTACTGATCTAGGAAAAATCGGTCTAGTACTTAGCCAATTCTTAGCCTTCCTTGCACACACAATTCCTATGGAATTATCTCCATATTAATTAGTAAAATCAACCTTCCTTGATTGTGCAATCCATCATGGCATTCCAATGACTTTATAATTGCACATGGGAAATTTTCTATAAATAAAACTGATAGTTATGTTCCTCTAAACTGTGTTACAATAAGGATCAAGGGTCTTTTTATTATTTAAAATAAGATAAAACCCTAAACAATCAAAACCCTATCCTGAGGAGATGTAACACCAAGAGTTTATGGGCCCCATTGTGGTTAGTTGGGCAGCCAACTTCCCGGGGTCGTAACTTGGTCATATGCTCTTTGTTTAACGCACACGATACCTCGTTAGAAAGATCTCTCTGAGGACTATAACTAATAATACAATTTATATGAAATCTCCAAACCTTTCATGCCCAAAAAACATTTTTTGGGGCCTCAAAATGGCTTCGAAAGTTCAGGACCTGAAAAACTGACAAAACAGTAAAGTGTGCTATAATTAAGGAAACTAAAAAACTGAAAGAGACAATGGCGAGGGCCTAAGTGGAATAGGCAGGTGGCCACGAATATCCACCTCGATCACCTTAAATCGAATTTCTTGAGCTAACTCAATCATCATGACTTAGTTAATTGACACAAGTTGTTATGAGATGAAATTACAATTTATTTAATGGAAAAATAAATTAGACGCCTCACATTCCTCACTCCTGGTACATCAAAATTCCTCATCAGTGTGGGTGCATTTTTTTTTGTCCTTTCTAGTCGCCAATTTCAGTATTTCTTGTCGCAAATTTCAACACTCCCTCTCAACAAGAAAGGAATTCAATCTATCCCCATCTGGTACCTTTGGAATGTTCTGCATGCTACACTTCTCTAGTGTTGTTTGCACCTACAAATCTTGAAACTGAATAGCCTCTGAACAACTGAATTAGTATAATGCATCTGTCATCAGAGTCTTCTGACTGCTGCTAGCTACTGCACCTGTCTAGTACTGGATTCTCTGCACTACTGCTGACATCTGCATCCGTGCCCTTTGAACTATTTCTAACTCTATTTGTGCTCCAGTATTTGACATCTGTCACTATGATTTCTGTCTTGCTGACATCTAACTACATCAATCTAATTGATCCTTCCTACTACTGCTGTACTGTGGGCTCCTCGTAGCCAGGTTCGATCCATGAGACATGCCATCTCAATGGACCTTGCCCAAATTTCTTATCTTGGGATTATGTCTACACATAACCCCACCTTACACCTCGAGGTATGGCTGCTCCCTCTTCCAATCTGGCTCGAAATTTCCCCCTCATGGAGGTCTCTTCTTGAGTGGACGCTTCCACTTGGTCTCCTCTCTGCTTCTCCAATTGTGGCAGCTACTCCACAACCTTCTGAGACTGCTTCTCATGAGGATGCATGTTGAGAGGTAATTTATGCTCCCTCTAAACCACCAAGTCTCTAACTTCTGCCTTTGTCCTCAAAGATTTGCATGCATCTAGTAACTCAAGTGCATATAGGTTTTTGACTCGCACACAGTGTAATTGTCCCGAAGTTACAAAAATTTTCTAAAAAAGAGTTGATTTTAAATCGATGATATCTCCCTCATCCGAGCTCCGATTTGACCGATTTTTTTTTCCATTTGGGTAGATTTTCGCAATGAATCAAAATATTCTATTTGTTTTCAAAAAATTTACACCAAAATATTCAAATATTCTCTACAAAATCGCTGCCCAAAAAATTCCTTCTCTGATACCATGTAGAAAAGCTAACCAACGAGATTCAATTTGATCTTGTAATCTACTAAAACAAGATACTAAATCCTTCCTACAATTTATGGAAAAAAACACGATCATGCAATCATATATAAGGAAGAGAAATAAATTATCGATCGCACAACAACATGATGTATTTGGGGAAAGCAACTAACCAAAACCCCTCTATCTCTATTGTGTATTAAGTCAAGGAATCATGAAACAATACAATGCTTAATATCTCATGAGATTCTCCAGCACTCTCTCAATTTTCTCCCGTTGATATAGGCAAACTTGGTATAGTACTCATCCAATTCTCATCCTTACTTCAGCCTGCCTTGCTCATGTAATTCCTAGGGAATTAAATCCTTATTAATTAGGAAAATAAGTCTTCCTTGATTGCGCAATCCATCATGGCATCCCAATGACTTTATAATTGCACATGGGAAACTTTCTCTGAATAAAACTGATAGTTATGTTCCCTTTAACCACTGTCTCAACTGGGTATTCCTCGAAACTGACATGCATGCAATTATTAATAGTGAATTATCAGTTGATTGATCACTCATTGTGAATTAAATCTAATTTAATTCACTGGACTTATCACTAGCTCATCACTCAGTTAGAACTAGTTAAACTGATTTTAACTCATTTAATTGAGTCAATTACACTTGCACCCCACTAATGCATCAACTTCAACTGGACCCCAAAAATATTAGAATCCCTCTAGATGCCTCATATTAGACCCTCAACTCGAATTTCTTGAGCTAACTCAGTCATCATGACTTAATTAACTGACACAAGTTGTTATGAGATGAAATCAAAATTTATTGTCCAATTTATTTAAGGGAAAAATAAATTAGACGCCCCACAATCCTCACTCCTGGTGCATCAAAATTTCTCACCAGTGTGGGTGCATTTTTTTTTGTCCTTTCTGGTTTCCAATCTCACTATTTCTTGTTGCAAATTTCAACATTTCAAAATTTGATGTGTCCTTCACACAAAAACACCATTGAAATCACATGCCAATATTCTCATGAGAAACCTCTCTTAAGCTTGATCTACAAGAAGAGAACCAACAATATGCCATCCTACTTCCTAGTGCAAACCGACCATTAAGGTATGCAACATTCTTCTAAACCCTCAAATGATGATCTTGCTTTTGGAGGATGATCATGACCTCCCTTTAGCAACCCTTACTCGGCCCTCGTACTTGACCTACTTAGGAATACATCTCTCTTCACCCCCTTGATGTGCTAGATAGTGGGAATACATGTCAAATATGCTAAGATGTGCCAAGTGATAAGGCATGCCAAGATGTGCAAGTGTGTGTCAATGCGTGTCAGGGACTTTCAAGACAACAAAAGGGAGAAAAAAGTCAAAATACAAGGAAATTAACACATAAGAGGGTTAATAAGTCATCAATTTACCTTTTCCAAGAGGGGCATGCTAGGCACACTAACACTAGGTGGAAATAGGTGCCAAGTGCAAAGTCTTAGTGCATTTTAGGTGCCAAGTATTCCTTTGTTGCTTCTCATCTACTTTCCAACAATTGATCATCACAAATAAATTTAATATTAAACCATGCTAAATCATACCAAGGCATCTCAACGTATTCCATACATGCTAATACTTTCCAAGTGCCAACACGTTCCAAGCGCCAATATGTGTCAGGGACTAGTGTTATGCATGTTATGAAGTATAAGGCAATGTTGAAGAGTGCTAAGGTGTGCTAGAGAGTGATAATGCATGTTGATGAGTGTTAAGGAGTACTAGGAAAAAACATTAAGGGAGCACTAGGTAAAGATTCATGGAAGTTAATGAATATGAGGAACATGTAATGCCAGAGACTAGTGTTAACGGTCAGTGTTAGTTGTCATGCCAAGGAGGGAGTGACAAGGTATGCTAAGCATTGGTAAGGCATGCTAAGAATTCCCAAAGTGTGCTTGGGAGTTCCAGGTTGTGCTAATTATATAATGTGCCAATCAATAGTGCCAAGATATGTCAATACATGCTAGGTGCTAAGGATGTGGTGCAGGGTGCTAGGGTATATCAATATGTGTCAAGGCAACAAAAGGAAGAACCAATAAGAGGTTTAATAAGTCATGAATTTATCTTTTTGAAAAGGGGCATGCTAGGCACACTAATAATAGGTCCCAATACATGCCAAGTGGCATTGTGTGCGAAGTGCTAATGTATGTCAATGCATTCAACCAAGGTGTTCCAAGGCATGCTAGGGACTATATGCAGCATGCCAACACATGCTAGGAGAGTTCCATGTTGTGCTAGCACATGCCACCATGTGCTTGGGCATCAATGTCATCACAAGATGTTCTAGGTACAAATATGTTCGAAGACATGTGGGGTGCTAAGAAATGTTAGTGTGTGCCAAAGCATTAATTTAAGGTGTGCCCAGATTGTTGAGGATTTTTAGGTTTTTCTCATTAATAGAATTGTCAGAGCTCGATTATGTATTAAATAATATATTTCCTACACACAATAGTGGAACTTTATCTAAATGGAATTTGCTAGATAATAAACTTAATAGATATGAATCATGTGTTGACTCATAGGAAATCTCTATTCGACTAGTCATTACTTGAGGGAAATGATACACACTTATTACTTCTTAAAAAATTGACTGACCCTAACCACTATGGCCTTGGACATATTATAAAAATTGATCCACAATAATGGTATTAAAGAATTATCTTTTGACAAAAAATATATTAACAGGCAAATAGCGGCATCAAAAACTCATTGGAATGATCAATGATGATGGACATTTTTTGATCGTCACCAAAAGTAACAAAAAGAGCATTGGTGAGGGTCATTAAAATTTCGTCAGTAGAAGTGTCACCAAAGAGAGAATTAGTGATGTGCCTTTAACGACCCTCACCAAAATTGAAATGTCTTTGGTGACGGACCATAAAGGACCATCACTATATACACTTATAGTGACAGTTTTTAGTGATCAATGATGACGGAAATTTTTTGACCATCACCAAAAGTAACAAAAAGAGCATTGGTGAGGGTCATTAAAAGTTCGTCACTAGAAGTGTCACCAAAGAGAGAATTAGTGATGGGCCTTTAACGACCCTCACCAAAAGTATCATTAGAAATGTCTTTGGTGACGGACCATAAAGGACCATCACTATATACACTTACAGTGACGGTTTTTTAATGACCGTCACCATATGTGACATTGGTGACGGACCTTAAAGGTCCGTCACAAGCATGACCCTCACCAATGTGCCTTTTTCTTGTAGTGAAATAGTTTAAGCTTAATTGTTGATGTTTCAATTTCATGTTTTAAATAGTGAATAAATATTTGTCAAACAGTTTAAACTTGACAAATCAGTAGATAGGTAGAGAATAATGAGGAGCTCAATAGTTTAATCTGAGCCCTCGGATGAAATAAGGTAGATTTAGATTAGCTTTATGCTTTGAAAGAAAATGTTTTAAGGTTGCAAGCCTAAATGCACCTGCAAAATGAAGAAAAAAATGTTAGAAATACAGGATTGGGTAGGTAGAAAGCAGTGGATAAATCATGTAAATAATACATCATCAGGAAAAATCACTAATTTCCACTCCCCCGTGAGTGTTCAGTATTCTAAGCTATCAGTCAAAAAGGCTTAGAGCATTTCTCTGACTTTTTTTGGGGCCAGACCCAAGGCTCTATGATTGGTTAGTTAAAAATATTGAGTTCTTATGTTAAATCATCATATATCATCATTTACCCTTCATTCATGTAGTAAAACCTCTTTTTTCTAAGTAAAAACACACTCTTACTTAGTAAAATTGTAACCCTAGAATAATTGACTTCATCCCTTCATAAACATTCATAAAAACCCATAAAGTTACATTTATCCTAAGTATTAGTGAAAGAAATATGAAAATGAGCAATGCTTAATTTTGTACTATACTTAGAGATAATGTGTATTTTGTTACATTTCACTCCCCTCTCATATTAAATTTTAACATATTTTATTAAATCCCTAAGAGATATCCTTTCTTAGTTATTAATTCCATTATATCTAATAAACCCCAAAAAACCCACTATTATAAACTTTTGACCAAAGTATATTATCCCATGTTCTTAAATGAAAATCCCAAAATAAAAAACCCTTTGGTCTAAAAGATTATCCATATTCAAATATCCCGCCCTATAGTTTTTAAACTATCAAAAATGGTTGAAAACTGTATAAATACAATGTATAAACCCCCCCCTGCTTATTTTTTATTAAAAAAATTTAACAAATGTTTTAAATAAAGACATTAATCCTGCCATATATATATATATATACCAATGAATAAGGCTTAAAAACCTTGTTTAAACGCACCTGTGTATATTTAAAAACATTATTATAATTTTTAAACCATGATTAATCCCGTCACTATATATAAATAAAACATTGCATATATGTTTCAAACCTACACTCCTCAGTTTATTATAAAGTTTTAAACATATATTAAACCCTTCCACTACATTTGATCCATCCCAGTCCCACCTTTTCATCTCGACGCAGCTCCCAAAGCAATCCCAGCCGTTCGCTTCTAACCTTTAGATCCGACTGTTGAGGGTTGATATCGTGCAGATAACATGCCCGACCACTCCATTGCAAAAGCCAGTGAAATGGCTGGTTTTTCGCTAACCCCTCCACATGGACCTTTATGATTGGATCAGGTGGGTTTTCTTTAAAACTGCTTACCAATGAAAACATACGCGATAAACTGTCGGTTTTATGCACCTGTGTAAATTCAAAACAGCTTCCCGACTGACACGACCTGTAATTAATGCCAAAGGTTAAATACAATCAAAATGTTTAATTGAACCTTTTTATATGTGTTAATTCACTATCTTTCGCATTTAACTAGTGATTTCATTTCCCCGACTGTGTAACGCTGTGAAAACCCCTGACGCCAATTTTCAATGCCCAAAAACTCTGAAAATGTCTAAGAACCTGTAAAAATTTCCGAGGAGCAGCATTTTCTCCTGATCAACCATTGAAAGTATCCTAAATATTAAGAAATTAATCAAATTTAATTGCCCAAAAGTCACAGTTTTTAGGGTCAATTTCAAGCTTTAAAAGCCAGAAATCTGCTACAGGTGCCCTATATCTTCTAAAAAACCTTTTTCATCAGAGTTTTAGCCCAATTTGCAGTCAAAAGACTAAGAAAACCCCTGTTTTCTGTTTTAGACTAGGTTTTAGCATCAGACTTCAGTTGAGAGACCTAATTGAGAATAAAAGCCAAATAAGCATTATATCTTGCTAAATTTGCCTAATCTAGCCTCTGTTATAGTAAAATTGCCTCTGCAAACAGTTTAAACTTGCAGAAGCCAATAAAAATTCCTAAAAACAAAGTGGAAACAAATATTGATGTTAAAAAACTCCTAAAGCTACTCCTACCATGACTCCAAATACTGCCATTGTATTCAACCCATTGGAGTCACCGGTTGTTGATATTGAGCATATTCCTCTAGCAGACATTGACTACAAAATAGTTGATCCTATAGTTGAGTTCAATCTGTTAGATATACACAACTGATGTTTTGAAAAATCCCTAGATGATCAAGAAGATGTTCACGTATGAGAATCCAATCTGCCCAAATATGTAGTCCCCTTGACTCATCCTTGTTAAGAAATTATCAAATGGTGTCACTAGTACTACATTCCTGAACAGAGAGCTATTGTCAATGAAAATAAATAGGTCCTATTTACCATTACAATAGAGTCTATAAACCAAGTTTTGCAGCTTCAACCAGACCCTCAAGAAGTACCATTATCTATTGAAGCCCTCACTAAGTTATACATTAACTTAGACTTTCCTAAAAGGTTTATGATTTTCCAAACTTTCATGCCTTTTCATGTTGAAATTCCAAAGTTAAACCCTCCATATTCAACTGCCAAGTTCCCTGAAGGTTCAAGGCATGTAATCTCCATGCTTCCCTTCATACTAGGGTATTTCACCGATGAACATACTGATGAGTCAATATTGGGACTTTTGTCTACATTTTCTCCAAGACAGTCACCCTCAGTTATATTTGACTATGTTGGTTTTATAGCTGATAGCATTCACTATAAATTGTCTAATTTGCAGCTGGAAGGGGTATTCAAATATACCTCCTATCATTTCCACTTGTTTCTATTCTTCCAATCAGACAGCTTTCCAATTTCACTTCAGAAATTGGATATAGAAGGAAAACTTATATCAGTTGTCTTTTGGACATCTATACTCAGAAAAGAAGGCACAAAATTCAACTATTCATAGTTTTCAGAGTTGTTTGTAAATCCATTGACAACCATTTTGACAAAAACAGAGTAGCCTAGAATCAGTAAGGAAATGAAGATAATTTTGCAGCTATCAGAGAAAATAAAAGTAGGAGATTGGTATTTATATAAGGAATTCACTGAAATCAGAGTTTTTGATTCTAACTTGTTTCCCTACAAGCTACCTAAGCATCCATCTATGAGGATCTTTTCCTTAGAGTACATTAGGTAAATCTTGAATTTAGATTCAATTAACTTAATGGCAGCCAAGAAAAAGACCCAATTTAAACTCAAAAATCAAATTGGGCCTTTCATATGTAATCGAAGAGAAGCAAAAAAGGAAGCCGCAAGTCATTTACTGGAATTAAAATTAGAAGAAAGCTTCCCATGGAATTATGATCCACAAGGGATCTTAAGTAAACTAATGGTAAAATGTAAATTGACACTCTTTATCCATGAGTCAAAGATATATATAGAGAAATTTTCTAATCAAGTTGAGTGAGTTGAGAATACTTTAACAGAGGAAATAAACCAAAGGAATACTAGTCACCCTTTGGAAATTGCCAAACAACCAGAGACATCCACTAAAATAATCAGAGAAGAAGGAGCTTATACTGCAAAGAATACCACAAGGACTAAGTTTAAAATCATTTACAATAAGAGGCCAAAACTAGATACAACAGCTAAAGGCAAAGTAACAATTGATTTTGAGGAAACAAAGATCTTGAATACCAACACTGCACAAACAGAGACCAATGTAGCCACTGTTATCATCAGTGAGCCAAATCAGAATCATGAACAGTTGAATAATGAAGTTGCACAGATAATGGAGAGGCAACAAATTATGGAGGCTTCCTCCTCACACTCAGCTAAGGAGAATGATTTATATATTAAGGAAAAATACAATAAAATCAAAATGAAGAATGGGGAAATCAAAATTGAAATATATTCTCAGTTTTTGAAGCAGAAGCCAGGTAACCAAAAAATATTCCTATCAACTTTTGATTATTCAACTCAAAAACTGATTATGTTAGTTTTACAGCCCACTGTACCAGTGCCAAAGACAGTGGCTGATTATAAAAAGGTTGATATGGAAGTAGCCACAGATAGAATCCATGAGTTGGATCAGATTGAATTTCACAGGCAAACATCAGAGATTCTCTATTCCACAGTGATCACAAAATCTATGAGTGCTCATAGGCTTCAAAATACCATTTCTAATATGCATGACCAAATGAAGATGGATAAAGCTTCACTATATGCAAAGGATCTAAGGATAAAGGCCTTAGAAGTGTTAGTATTGCAGGTAGGATATGATCCTACAAATATCAAAGCAACTGAAGCATTGGTTAAAAAGAAAAATGAGGACATAGCTTCCTTGAGGAAACAGCTCAAGCTTCCTCAAGGAGAACATCCTCAAACAAAGAAAGTTTTACATGATCAAAAGGACAAAGATGAAATGATGAGTTTGATCCTTCAACTAACAACTCAAATCAAGGAAATGGAAGTAAAAATGGACCAAGTTGTCCAAGAAAAGAGACAGTTAAGGAACCAGTCATTCCCACTGTTATCCCAGTCATCACAACAGCAGTACCATCTACTTTAGGAGAGAAATTGGCACCAAAATAGCTACTGACCACTGCAGTGCCAGTGACTTCTTCAACTACTTCAGTCACTGAATCTTCTACAATAGTGTTTCCACCTACATATGAGAACAATGAACTAGTAAAAGCAATGGAGGAAATATCCTTGAAAACCATTGAAATCAACAGATTCACTAAGATAATTGAAAATATTGAGAATACAAGAAAATCAGCTCAGATAGATGCCAAAATACATGAGAAAAATGCCCACGGATTGGATGAAGACGTAAAGAAGCTCCAGAAAGAATTAAATCTCAAGGATCAAATATCATATATTAAAAATTACTTATGGAATAATGTAATTGAAGCCATTCATGATGTTTTTCCATCAATTCAAGTAATTTTTGAGCAGAGAGAGTTACTATTGGCAGCTCAGGAAAAGATCCAAAAGACACAAGAAGAATTGGCAGATAAACCAGAACAGGTTGTTAGATTTATCAATTTCCTCAACAGCAAGAACATAAAACAACTTAAAGAATTGAAAATAAATGATAGGATAGCTATTATCCTATAAATTAGTAAAGTAATCACCAAAAGAAATGTGATGAGGCAGGTTGAAGAGAAATGTGAAGGAATGAATACTGTTGTCACTATATTCGTGGTTAAATTCACTAATTTGAGGTAAAAGGGACTTTCCGATATCATGGTGATCAATGATAAGTTAATTCCTCAGAATTATTATGACAAAAATATTAGAGAGCATGCCAAAGAGCAAGTGAACAAGCCAACAGGCCAAGTTATTCCCATAGGAGAAGTATTGTTAAAAACGTTTGAAGATTTGTTTTATTTGTAGTATGAAATCAAACATTTGTTTGTCATCAAACCCAAATTTTCCAGGTACACTGAGGCTGATGAGAATTTTAGGAAACTAAAGAATATTATAATTCCAAAAAATGAGGAGTGGCAAGCATTGACTGATTTGTTATGAAGAAAGAAAGGCAAACACATGAAGAAGAAAAATATGTTTACTGATTTCATAGTCAAAATATATTTTTACAGCAAGAAGGCAGTTTTACTGAAGGTAAAGAGTATCCAATGTGAAAGAGTATAAGTGATAAAGAGTATTAGCAAGAAAGAGTATTAGTGAAGGCAACTAGATTCTAAAAATATCTAAAAGGCCAGCAGAGAGGACACATAAGCAGGCAGTTGCTTCTTATCTAAAAATTGTTTCTATTTATTTTGAATAAAATAGGACAACTTGCTAATTTTTTGAGCAAGTTGTCCCTATTATTGTTGTAAGATATTTAATTTTCCTAAGTTTATTCCTAGAAGTCATCTAGGATATTTTGTAAAACATTTTATATAAATACTTCACTCTTTGAAGTATTTTGGTGTGGAATAAAATTGCTGTAGATTACTATAGATATTTTGTTGACTTGAAGGCTTTGGATTTCGATTTTGAGTAGTGGACTGGATCAACTATTTGGCATCATACTTTAGGATCCCTGTGATAAGCTATCTGTATTGAAGTACTCTCTTAAACTTGTCGTTGTTGTCTTCTTTTGTTACATGCATACATCTGTGTTTTAATTCTAAATCTCAATGTATAACTAGGAGTATTACTACAGGACATGTTAATAGCATCATGTTTTTAACTAGTTATAATTTCTTTGTTTTCTTATGATTTCCGATGTAGGGAACCCTTAATTTCTCCCTCTCCCGTTTTACCTCTATCTTCTACTTCCCTTTTCTGGATCAAAGGATTCTTAAGTGCCCTTTATCCTGATCATACCACCTCAAAAACCAATTTTCCAAGATCTCCAAAGGTTATCTACCTTGCCCTGCAAAAATTTGACCTTTTAGGCTTTGATTCCAGTTCTATTAGCTTGACTTAGACTCCATAGCCCAATGGACAAGTAAATTTCCCTCTATCTACCCTTCAAGTGAAATTTCCCCATCAAATCCAACAAAACAAAACCAAATCTGCACTTTAATAACTAGCCTAATATTCAAAACTAAAACAAAGTTAAACTTTAAAGAGAAAGCCCTCTCTAAACACTAGGAAGGCTAGATCCTAGAGTTTGAAGTAGGTTTGTGGTTACCTCTAGTATTCTTTGACTAAAAACCAAAATCCCACAACTTAAGAATTTAATGGAGTGATAACACATGCTACCCTTATTTCCCCTTATCCTGTTCGATACACAAAAATACCCCCCTCCCCAAAAATTCATGAAAATTTAACTTTTGGAGGCAGCCATTTAACAACCACCTCTAAAAGTTTAATTCTAATGACTTATTTTTTTGGGGGGGGTTGTTTCTGTCCAAAAATGCCTCCAAAATTTACATTGTCGTGACTTTTAAGGGTGGTTCAAGGACTCTAAGTTAAGGGTCATTGGTTAAGGTTTTAGTGGCTTAGGGTTTAATGTATCAAGGGGTTAATGAGTTATGGGTTGTGAGTGTAGGGGTTAAGGGATTATGGCTTTGGGGTTAACGGGACATGGAATTTAGTGGTTATGGATTAAGGACTTATGGGTTATGATAATTGACCACCTAATCCCCTTATCACAATTACTGGGGGTCCCCCAATCAATTTCTCTTGTTTCCTTCCTTCTAGGCCCCATAGCTCCTATGCCATGAGGTCCTAAAGCCCCTTCTCATTTCCTAATGCTATATTATAGATCTTATTAAACCATGCTCAAACCTTTCACTTCCATCCATCCATCCTAGCCTTATGTCCCATTTCCCTGTTCAACACACCAAAAGATCCCCCTCCCCCGAAATTCATGAGAATTGAACATTTGGAGGTGGTGATTTAACAAACACCTCTAAAATTTTAATTCTAATAAATTTTTGGGAGGCAAGGTGGTTGTCCAAAACTGCCTCCAAAATTTACATTTTCGTGACCTTTAAGGGGGGTTGTAAAACAACCCTTGTTCAAAGTCACAAGAATAAAACTTTTGGAGGTGGTTTTAGACACCCCACCCCCTCAAAGGTCATGAGAATTCAACTTTTAGAGGGGGTTATTAAATGACCACCTCCAAATGTTCAATTCTGATGATTATTTTTAAGGGAAATAATTTAAAACCCCCCTCTAAAGGTCATGAGAAAACACTTTTGGAGGTGATTAGAACTTCAAAAGGTTAAAATTTTCATGACTTTCGAGGAGGTTTCCAAAAGCTACCCCTAAATCCATAAAAACACTTTTAGAGGCAATTTTGACAAGACTATTGTAAGCCAAACCACCACTAAAGGCATTTTGTAGTAGTGTAGGTGTCAATATGTGCCATGTGCCAAGTGTTAGTGCATTCTAAGTGCCAAATATTCCTCTATTACTTCGCTCCTTCTTTCCAATAATCGATATAAAATAAATTTAATCTTAAACCATGCCAACACATGTCAAATCATACCAAGACATATTCAATGCTTGCCAAGCATGCTAATAATTGCCAAGTGCCAACACATTCTAAGTGCCAATGTGTGTCAGGGAGTGTTACACATGTTATGGAGTGACAGGGCATGTCGAAGAGTGCTAAGGTGCGCCAAAGTGCCAATGCATACCAAGGAGTGTTACAGAGTATTAAGGTAACACCAGGGAACACTAGGTAAAAAAGCATGGAAATGAATGAATATGAGGGTGTATCATGGAGTTTAAGCAAATTCTAGGCATTCCAAGGAGGGAGTGACAAGGTATGCTAGGTAGTGGTAAGGAATGCTAGGGAATACGAGGGCATGTCAAGAAGTTCCAGTGTGATATAGAGTTCTAGGGTGTGCTAACATGTGCCAAATAGTTACAAGGCATGCCAAGACATTCCAAGTGCTAAGGCATGCCAGGATGTGCAGGGTTTCACAGTGTGCCAACATGAATCAAGGAGTGTCAACGCAACAAAAGGGATAACCAAGCTAAAATGCAAGGAAATGAACACATGAGAGGGTTAATAAGTTGGGACTTCATATTTTTCAAAAGGGGCATATTAGGCACACTAAAAATAGGTTCCAATACATGCCAAGTTCCAATGCATACTAAGTAATAATGTATATCAATGCATTCCAAGGTGTTCCAGGGCATGCTAACACATGTTAGGGTAGTGCTATTTTCTGCTAGGGCATGTAAATATGTGTGTGGATGTCCTAGTCATGGAAATATGTTCTAGAAATATGAGGTGCCAAGGAATGATAATGTTTACCAAAGAATTTCAAGTTGTTCCGAGAGTGTTGAGGAGTGCTAGGTCTCTCTCATTAATATAATTGACTGAGCTTGATTATGGTTCCTACGCACACTAGTGGAATTTGTTAAATAATAAACCTAACAGAGATTAATCATATGTTGACTCATAAGAAAACTATATTCTCATTACTTGAGGGAAATGATACACACTAATTACTTCTGTAAAAATTGGTTAACTCTAACCACTATGGCCTTGGACACATAATGCAAAAGACTCCATAACAATGGTCTTAAATCATTATCTTTTGACAAAAAATATAGCAACAATCACATAGCATCATCAAAAACTCATTGGAATGATCAATTATGACAAACATTTTTTGGTGGTCACTAAAAGTAACCAAAAATAGCATTGGTGAGGGCCAATAAAAGATCGTCACTAGAAGTGTCAGCAAAAAGAGAATTAGTGATGGGCCTTTAACAACCCTCCCCAATAGTGTCACTGAAAATGGCTTTGGTGAAAAACCTTAAACTACCGTCACTATATGCACTTACACCAATGTTTTTTTAAGGACCATCACCATATGCAACAACTATGACAAACCTTAAAGGTCTGTCATAGGCATAACCCTCACCAATGACCTTTTTTGTTGTAGTGTAAGGAAGCTGCTATTCCATACAAATGGAATATCTCACTATTAATCAAGTGGAACATTAAAGAAATTGAAAAGAAAATCAATAACATATATAAGAGATGCATGACTTCTATATTGATGATGAGACTTTAGCATGAGTCATAGATGAAGTATCCAAATACATGACACATTTTGAAGTTATTTTATAGCATAAATAACTATTTAAAATTTTTTTTCGTTGGTTTTAATTAATAAAAAAAATGAAAAATATATATGTAAATAATAAATATTATTGATTTTTTAAGATAAATAAATTGCATTTTATTTTATAATTTCAAGTTTAATATAAGCAAATTTGTAGGATCAATAATTATATTCAATTTTTAATCATTAAATATTTAATAAAATTATTACTGTAAATAACATAATTAAATTTTATTATTTTTTGTTTTGGAAAAACATAATAATTTTTTTTATAATCCTTATCATGTTGATTTGTTTAAAAAAATTATAATAACATAATTTTACATATTATTCAATAACTTGAAATTAAGAAGAATTCGTAAGATCAATTTATTAAGAAAAAAAAACCATAAATCACAAAAAACTAATATACATTTTTTTCTTTAATTTTAATATGGTTGTATTGCTATTAATATTATAGTAATATTATTCATAGATTTTATTTATCCTAAAATTAATAAGTTACATTTTTATTTATTTTTATTTCATATGTAATTTATGTCTGTATAAATATTAACATATAATTAATTTGAAATTGTAATATTAAATAAAATGAGATGAATATATAATTTAAAAATAAATATATGAAAATATACAATTATAATATTTATTGAAAAGTGTGTAAAGACATGAAGATTCTGTGAAAATGTGAAGCTGAGTTACACTTTTTGCCCTTTTTTGAGAAAAAAATTTCATTTTTTTCGGTTCTTCAACTTTCTGCAAAGTATAACAATTTTTCTGTGTAGAATTTCATTTTGCGATAAAAATAAAAGTTGTGAGAAATTTTGTTAGCTTTCTATTACTTATTTTTTGAAATTTTTTTATGCAGATTTGATATGTCAACTTAGCGTTTCTTTGAGTGTGTGTTTCTTAACAATCAAAGGATTCATAAAAAGTCATGTTATGACGCAATGTTGTATTCAATGAAAATTTGTGTTTTTGAGAAAAAAAAATGTGTTACAACAATCTAGACAGAGTTTACTTTGTGTTTGTCATATTTACAAAGCCAATGGATGCATATCATAATGACTAGAATTTTTTGAACTAGTCCAATACGAAAAACTGCGTATTTTGGATATGTTTCGCGACGCAAGAAATTTCTTAACATATAAGTTATAAACTAAAAATCTAAAAGCTACCCATTAGAGACGACAGACCAATGTAATGCCCCATAATTTTTTCAATTTTTTTTACAATGTATTTTGGGAGATACAAAATTTTGATTTCACTGAATCACAATGACCCTCAAAAATTGTTTGCACCCATTTTATTAGAAAAATAATTAAAATTAGTAAACGTTTATGAAATTCCATAAAAGTTATATTTCCTGAAATTAGATTCAATTCTGAAAATGATTGTCTTGGTTCCGACAGTTAATTAACAACCTTTCATGGAGTTTAATCAGTCCAAAGTTGCAGAAACGTATTCAGAACCTAGTTTTTGCGTAACTGGTGACGCATTGGTTCGGCCGAACTATGTTTTGTGTCAACGGCTCGTTAAATCTAACGACTTAATAGTTTGGACAAAATTTTAATCAAAAGTTTGGCTGAACTATTGTATAACTTTCCATCGGCCGGAAATTTTTGCGGAGCCCCTACTAAAACACATTTCGTGGCAATATAAATTGCCGCGAAATTATTCACAATTTTCGCACATTTCGCACATTTCATCTCATTTTACAAAGATCTTGGTTTGGGTTTAAAAAATTTTCTTCAAAGTTTGGATTTAAGAGCATTTCTTAGAAGCAAACTGATTTTACAAAGAATTGTTTTGGGTTTAAAGAATTTTTTTGGAAGACATTTCTTGGAGGCGGCCTGATTTTGCAAAAAATTGTTTTTAACTTAAAAAAATTTCTTGGACGTACATTCAAAAGACATTTCTTGGAGGTATGTACGTGTTTTGAGTTGAAGTAAATATTTTGAGCTTCGTTTCATTTTTATAAGACATTTTTCTCTCGAATTTTTTAAAGTAAGTGTTTTGATTGGAGTATGTATTTTTTGCAAAAAATTTAAACTGAATTTTTTTAAATTAAATATTTTGTGATATTTTTTGTAATCGAGTTATTATCTAATTTTTTGAAGGAAATTTTTTGAACTTCATACTCTATTATCATGGGAAATATAAGAACTTGTGCGAGAAAATATGATTAAAAAAGAGACCCTGAGGAACATAGAGAAGAGACGAGACAATCTTGCAAAAGAAAGTTAGAAGCCCTCTCAAATATTGAAGAGGAAAATCAACCTCAAGCAGAAATTGAAGCAGGTATGTAAATGTAAATATTATGATCTATTGATATATTTAAAATTTTCCTAATGTAAAATTTCAAGCTTAATTTTTATTTGATGAACTAATTTGAAAAATATTTTGTTTAATGTAAACAGACAGAGATAGTCCTCAAAATATTGAAGAAGAAAATCAACCTCAAGCAGAAATTGAAACAGTTATGTAAATGTAAATATTATGATCTATTGATATATTTAAAATTTTCCTAATGTAAAATGTGAAGCTTAATTTTTATTTGATGAACTAATTTGAAAAATATTTTGTTTAATGTAAACAGACAGATATATTCCTCAAAATATTGAAGAAGAAAATCAACCTCAAGCAGAAATTGAAGCAGGTATGTAAATGTAAATATTATGATCTATTGATATATTTAAAATTTTCCTAATGTAAAATGTGAAGCTTAATTTTTATTTGATGAACTAATTTAAAAAATATTTGAAATTATAGATATATTTATTAATTTAGTTATTTATTGAATATGTACTATTTTTTCAAATATGTATAGATGAAATCACTATCGATAATGAGATGTTAGAAAATGTTGACACTCACACATATGGAGATAAAAAACCTAACCATGTTATACGATATCGTGATAACTGCATTTTTGAAAAGTATTTCTTAAATGAGCGGGTGATAGTTCAGGCTCAAATGTTGAAAGGTATCCTATCATTAAGGAAATTAAAAGAAGCTACGACACTATTGGGTATTCGAAAATCAACCAAAGATAAAAAAATGAATGAAGATGTGATAAAAAATATGAGTAGTGCTATAAAGTCAATTAAGAGATCTAGAGAGAAAGATGTTTCAATTCTACGTAGAGGAATACAGATGGCAATGGTTTCATCAAGTACTCAGGAGAATCATTTGGTAACATCTATGGCACGAGCACCAGGAACCTCGCGAAAAAATTTGCACAAACATTGGAAATTTCGGTTGCAAATAGATGTAAATGATGAACTCTCTTGTTGGAGAGCTATTTGTAGGAAACCATACAAAGATAGACTTGGAGAAAATGTTAAAAAAATAATATATGAATATTGGAAGAACAATTCGCATGTTTCACCAACTGCAAGGCATGTGATGCGAAAAAGAATAGCATGAAATCAGTACGAAGAACATGAAAAAAATTTCTTGGAAACCACTCAGATAGAGTTATTCAACAAGTTCAAAGAAGAGAATCATCAAATTCATGTTTCACTCAGTGCTTTTGTTCAACAAAAATCATGGTATGTAAAACCTATCACCGTACGCGACACTTGTTGTTGCCATTATCATGTGGAATTTGAGTTATATTATGACACATTCCTTGATTTCAGTAGAACATTATGGAAGGATTCACCTCCTCCTTCCACTATCCGCGAATTCATATCTCAAATTCTATGTGAAAGAGAAAGCGATGAACTATTTTACAAAAAAAAATGTGTTGGTGGTAAAAAATGCGATGATTGTGGAAATTTGACTAAATTTCAAAAAAAATATCGTATTGATATAAATGATCAATCATTGTCCAACATGAAAGTGAAATGGAAGAGATATGAATATATCGGTACATCGATTCAAGGTGCAGATAGTGTTAAAAGAATCGAATTACAAGAAGACGAAATTTTTCTGATAGACTTTTTGAGAAAGTTTGAGGCAGAAATTTACAAATACACCAAGTATTCCCATAGAGCTCGATGGCAAGACTTGCAATTCAAAAAATCTCGTGAAGTTTTTCCACCAGGGACCATTTTGTCAGTGATTGATTTTGCAGAAAACTACACATTTGTTCCACAAAAATAAATTCAAAGTGAATACTATCACTCTGACCAAGTCTCCATGCTCGTCCATATTCTATATAGACATGCTGAACAAAATGTCGATCATATAGAAAGCACGAGTGAAAATCGACATATCGTTAAAGAATATCACTTTTATATCAGTGACGATTGTACACATGATACATGTTTTGTACAACATTGTTTTGGAAAAATTTATGATTCATTGAAAAATCGTGGAATAAAATTCAATTAACATTGGATATGGTCAGACGGATGCGCAGGTCAATTCAAATATGCAAGATCATTCTTTTGGTTGTGTTTTCTTCATAAGAAAACCGACATTAAACATTTTTGGAATTTCTTTGAGACTGGCCATGGAAAAGGAGAACATGACGGTGCAGGAGCATGCATAAAATGAGCACTTCGAAGATATCAAATAAACCACTCTGCAAGCCGACTTGTGAACACTGAAGAAGTTATTCAATGGTCAATCAATGCTCTAAGCCATGAGAGAAATCCATCAAAAGAAGTGCGAAGGTACATTCAATTTAATTTATATTGGAAATCTAATTTTAAACATTGTACATTTATCATGCAATGATTATATTTGATTGTATTTTGATATCATATTTACAAATTCTTTTTCTAATTTTCCATATAAAGGTTTTTCTGGCATATTGGAATCGAAGACGTAGATAGTTCAATTGGAAATGACGTTGAAACAATAAAAGGGACTCGAAAATTGCATTCAATTCAAACAAAGTCGTCCAGAAATGTGATTGCATTGGATAAAAGAAAATATTCTTGTTTTTGTGATGTTTGCATAGACAACACAAAATCCAATGACATTTGTGAAAACAAAATGTATGTGAACGATTGGAAACATATAGAGCTAAATACAAAGGGCAAAATGTCTGTTGCAATGTTTGAAGAAATGCAATCAGAGGAAACTACAATATCATCTGATCGTGATCGAGTTTCTGATCTTGTTAGAGAAGGTAACATTTGAATTACTTTCTAATGATTTAAAGATATAGAAATAAATTTAAAGATGCATAATTTTGTTAAATTTATTTTATTGTGCAGGAGATTTTTTTGTTGTAATTGCACCTATTGACAACGATGACAATGTGAAGTATTATTTGATGCGTTGCACTGAACAAAAAATGAAATTATTACAAAACTATAATGATCACGGATTTCAATATGACAGAGGGCCTATTATACTGAAAGGTTATTTTTTCAGACAAACTCATCAAAGTGGAGACTTTGTTTACTTTGAATACTATGAACCTGATTCCATAAGTTGTCAATATAGTCACTTGGTGTGTGCAGCACGCATAAAGTTGATAGAAGTTCAATCAAAGAAAAAATCGAAAATTAAGAGATGGAAAACGTCAAAATCCGATCATGAACGGATTATTGAGGATGGAATTCCATTAGAATTTTTTTGAGTGAATTTTCAAAAAATTTATTATCTTTGGATTAAATATGTTTTAGAACTTCCAGTACTCAACTAAAAATTGAGATTCTTATGTTATTTTTGCAAGTGTTTGCACATGTACAAATTGTTTGGGTACAAGCACATGCTCTAGTATCAACTGAAAGTAGCTTTTCTATACATGTGCATTGATGAAAAATGTTATATATATATATATATATATATATATATGTTCTATAATGAAATTAATTGTTCTAGTTTTACTATGTGCATTGATGAAAAATTATTTACGTACTCAATATATATGTTCTAGAATGCAATTAACTGGAACTAGTTTTTCTATGTGCATTGATGAAAAACTAGTTGGATTTTCTGGTAAAAAGTATGGACATAATGTAAATAAATCATCTGCAGTATAGTTTTGTACGAAAATTCCTTTCAGACAAGAGACTCAGAGCACTTCTCTGACTTTTGGTGGGATTTGACCCACATCTCTAATCCCGATTGAAAATCTAGTACAAAATCTGCTTGTCCAATGGTCGGATATGTTCAATGTGCATTGATGAAAAATGTTACTTGTCTTGGATAGATATGTTCTAGAATGTACAATTAATTGTTCCAAGTAGTTTTTCTATGTGCATTGATGAAAAACTAGTTGGATTTTTTGGTAAAAAGTTTCAACAATGTAAATAAATCGACAAGGCTACCTATTTGAGTGCATTAATGACATTGACCCAAATTCAAAAAACATATATATGTACTAGACTTATATTTCCAATCAAAATTAAAGGGATAATTTGTACATATATCTACTTCTTTAAACTCTTTTTTCAATTAGATCTCAATTGATACATGGTTAGTTGCATTGAAAAGCTATGTTCTTCCTATTGGAAAATTTTTCATTCAAACAAAACTACATGGAGAGATCAAAAGAAATCTTAAAATTCCAAATGTACTTCAACCATCCAAAAGGGATTTGTGCAACATTACTTGACATGCCATGCCAATTATAGTGAACAACTATTCGATAGAAACATTTAACATTATATACCACATATGCCAAATGTAGATTGAAACCATCCAAAACTTTAAAATTTTAAAAACTTTTGATAATATATCATGCAACATTAAAACATTAAACATCACATGCGAAATGTAGATTGAAACCGTTCAAAACTTGAGTTTAAAAAACTTTAAATTATATATAGATCGTTACTTCACATGCCATGCCAATTATAGTTCAACTAGATCCAATAGAAACATTTAACATTATATACCACATGTGCCAAATGTAAATTGAAACCATCCAAAACTTTAAGTTTTAAAAACCTTTTGATTATATATATCGTGCAACATTAAAACATTAAACATTTAAAGTTCATTAAATATCACATGCAAAATGTAGATTGAAACCATCCAAAACTTGAGTTTTAAAAACTTCACATGTCATGCCAATTATAATTCAACTATCCAACAAAAACATTTAACATTAAATATCACATGCCAAATGTAGATTGAAACCATCCAAAACTTTTAACTTCTAATTTAACAAAAAAATATAGATCACAACATTACTTCACATGCCAAGCATCCAAAACTTCAATTTTAAAAACAAAACAAATTATAACACACGTCATTACGTAACATGCCAAATGTAGTTCAGATGACAACATTACTTCACATTCACATGCCAAAAGTACTAAAACCATCCAAAAATTAAATAAAACAAATTATATTAACAATGTAATAAAATATGTCCAAAAATTGTAAATCTCACAAGTATCAAACTGTATCAATTTTAAAAAATTTTAAGACCATCTAAATTTTGAAATGAAATCTACAAATCATGTCCATCAAATAAAGATGGATCTAGCATCTTCTACTAGGGTCTCAGTCCGCGCCCTATCATGTGAATGGGAATCCTACCTATACAATGCACATGTACTTGAACATTAAAATTTTATGTTTTAAAAATGAATGAGAATATATATATCTAGAACTTCATGTAAAAAACAAAATATAACAAAAAAATCATTCAATACCTCATAAGGTTCCCTCTCCATTTGATGAACAGGTTCTCCCATAGGAACATCTGCAATGGTTAACTGTACAATATACATATACAGTTATATATATATATATATATATATATATATATATATATATATATTAAAAACTTTCAAATGAAAATGCACGTGTACATATATAAACTTATTTTCAATAACATTAAAAAAAGGAACTAAAGACAACTTGTTCAAATGTTGTGGATGTTCCTATCTCCGTCGCTAGAGTCCGCGGATTAAAGAAATCTTCTATAGGAACCTAAATTCAAAAAAATTTAAATAACTCAAAATATAGATCTCTCTCTCTCTCTCTCTCTCTCTCTCTCTCTCTCTATATATATATATATATATATATCTCAATTTTTAATGGAACTTTTTGAGGTAGAATATATATATATATATATATATAACTTTTAAACATAAATTTTAAACTTGTGAAAAATTGTCCATACTTGTGGCTCATCTCCCAAGGAAGTAGAAGGTATATCTCCCAAGGAAGAAGAGGGTACCGCCATCCCAAAAACATCAGACGGAATCGGTACCTGTTAAAACATTTTATCAAATTATATATATACATACATGTACATGTGTGGCAACAATTATTTATTTTAAAGTTACTTAAAAAACACTAACATTTGCCAACATATCTTGATGGTCAGACCCATCTGCATTGTTTGAACTAGAGGTCCCGAACGTGATATTAACATTTTCGTCACGCATCATGTGTGAGAACTGCAAATGGTGTTTTAACATATAATCATACATTTTTGTTAGATTAATGTACACATACAAATAAATGTATACATGTACATACACATGTATTTATTACAAATTGTACACATGTATATGTAAAAATATTTTCAAACCCTAAGATCACTAACACATACCGTTCCGATGCCCTCTTCCTCATGAAAAATTAAGTCTTGCAAACCATTGCGACAATTTTTTGCATATGTTCGGAGATCTTCAATATTCACGTTGTCAATCTCCTCATCTGTACAATAAACAAAATTGGCACGTGCATTTTCACGTGCTCTTTGTCGATTTAAAGAAAGATCGACTCCACCCAATCCGCTATGAACATTCTCAATCATAACATCCCTTGCTTCTCGACTTATTTTAGAAGTCGCATCCATCTCTGATCACAAAGTTTAGACTCAAAACGGTCGACTCCCCAATGGCAGCTCAGGGTGAGGCAACTCCACATCTCGCTTAGCGCCCTTACGGTCATATAATCGACCTTTCCCCGAGCCAAAATTTTTTGAAGGAATATCATTGTAATTGGGTTTCATACCCAAAAAAACTTCTGCATAAAACATTTGTGCAAAATAAACAGGAAACTCATCGTTCCATGGAAGCCTTCCATAGGCCGCAAGGTGCCTATCATACAAATAACGAGCTATGTTTGGGTGCTTGAAATACTGCACCTTCAACATTTTTCTTTTTGGCTCTTCCTTGTAATTAAAAATTCACTTGGTCACTTCTTTTGTAACTTTTTGTTTTACATCCTACCATTTATCAAGACCCATCACTATTTCTTTTCTCTTTCTCATCATTTCTACAAATGAATCAGTCGTTGGCCCAAGATTTCTGTACACATTTACCATTTCACCCAATAAATGTGTAACTATTTCAAGGCTTTGTCGACTCTCAACAGGTAGAGACAAAGCCACGAGATCTCTTTGAAATTTTGCATGAAGTCTTTCACACCTTTGTAAGGTGCATTCCGCCATGTTGGTTTCCCATGGTATATCAGTAATCTCGACCGGATAAGTTGTGCTGGGTTGACAGCCTTCTTCTTGAATGTAGCGGGCTACCCTGCGTCTATTTTGACCACTAGTTCGAACATTTTCGGCCTCTGCATCAATATATATAAAATTTCGTATATTAGAAAAAACACGTGTAAAAAAATTTGTACAAATTTAATGAAAAAATATTGAAATTGATGGCAACCTTGACTTTGTCGGTTAACATCTTCTCCAACATGACCCTGATAAGAACCAGACCTAAAATGACCCTGTTGAGAACCAACAGCCATTGATTGGCCTTCGGGGGAATAAATATCACCCCCTTCACGGGGGGAATAAATATCACCCCCTTCACGCAACCTGCTACCACTCATACCTCCACCGGTTGAACCATGGCCACGTTCCATGGATGGAGTAGAAACCCTTCTCCTCTTACCTCCTAAAAATTAAAATATGAAACTTATTAACAACTAATTTAACTTACAAATTTAATAAAAAATAAATTCTATATGTACACACATGTATGGATATTTAAGATTATATTTAAATATCGTGAACATCCCCCGATCCCTGAACCTCCATATGGGATTCGGCTGATCTTCATCGTTCATCTTCCATCATATATATCTATTGGTCGACATTTACACAAAATAGATTTCAAAAAATCAATTTGTAATTTAGTGTACACAAATTATGTAGAACACAACTTTCAAAGCAATAATTGATTATGTGTGAAACTAAATTTAATCGAAAAAGAAATTATAAAAATGATAAGTTCACCAAATTGTGCTTTACATGGTGGGAGCACACTTGGTATAAAATTTACCACTTATACACTTTATTTTGTGGGAGAAATGACACATGTACATAGTTTACCTTAAATTTGTTGTGTTTTATGGATATTAAAATTAAGAACTTCTATTTAGATCCATTCCAGAGATTGACTGTAGGGGCATTTACTAGATATGTCACCTTTCATAAAAGATGAGATCCAGAGGCTACCTATCCCTTTACAGACTCTGCCTATAGAACTTGTAGAAGTAAACACTAGAGGCATTAACAATATCAAAGAATGTTTTCATGCTCATACATGGGAATGTGTCTCTTTCCCTACGCAAAAAAATAGTTCAAGGTAGTTATTCTTCATAGACACGTCATCAAGCAGGTCAATGTGATCATCCCCAACTTACTTTTCATGAAAATAAGCTTAAAATCCTCTACAACCTGGTGGATGGAGTTGAACGGGAACTAGGTCAAGGCCTTTACAAAATACACGCTAGTGAATAACACTTACTAGGTTATGCCAACAAATAAAGTGGGAGAAATGTTTTCCCCTCGAGGTTATCCAATTGGGTGTGTAATACCAACTTCACCCATTTCCTTTCAGGTTTCTTTCTTAGGTTAAAAATTTCTTGCACCTTATTAGTTATATATTTTTCAGTTTCCCGTGGATTCCTTGAATTTTTTCTCCTACAATCTCCCTCTCTCACTCCCCAAATAATTGTCATCAAACATGCCCCATTGAGGATCTGGAGCAATGTTTGCACCATACTTAGAACTATCATTGCTGCTAATTGAAATTGGGATCATGTATACTATATTTCTTTCTTAAGTGGCTCTTACTTGGACAATATCTTGAGATGAGTTTGACATGATGGTCATATGAGGTTGGAAGCTACTTGGTGTAATTTTCCTTAAATTTTCAAAAAAACAGAGCAAAAATGTCATTTTCGATCATTTTTTATTAGCTTCTGCATACAGCAGATGTTATCACAATTGCAACACAATCATGTTCCATGAGCATGAATTATGAATGTTGCAAGCCAAATTTCAAGGAAATTTGCATTCATTTTAGGCAAAATAAGGCTATGACATTAAGGTCCATGCTAGAAAAAATTATGCAAATAAGGTTGCTAAGTCTTGATACTTACCATGTGTTTCAAAGCCATAACGAAGGTTGTCTTGAGATGAAATTTAATTCAATGTCTCTTAGAGTTGCAAGGTGGAATTGATAGAACTATTTGATTTCTTTACCATAGATGGATATCTCCTTTCATCTATACCTTTCTCTACCATCTTATTTCCAAGTGAAATGGGAATTTTCACATTTTGAATGCCATTACCATGTAATTTGGTAGTCTGCTAGCTAGACCTATCACAAGTAAGGTTGTCATACCAAACTATTTCTCTTTCTCAACTCATTGACCATGAATCTCTTCTCACGTTGCTTACCATATAATATCTTCAATTGTACATGTCACGCAAATTTTGGGGTTCTAGGTCTACACGTATTAGGTAAAGTTACATATTTTATGGCATTGTGGCCCTTAAATTTGGAGGCGTTCCACCTGAAAAAGTAGGCATTAAATATGGATGAAAAGGATTTTTTTTAACTTTGATAGAATTTCCTCATGGAATTAATGAATTTCTCGACGACATCATGCTAGCTTTGCTCAGAGAAGAAGGTTTTGGAGGATAAATTGAATTCTTTTGACTTATTTTTGGCATTGAAGTTTGAAATAGTAGTTTTGATGACTCCATTGATGACCTTGCTGAGGAATTTGATGCACACAATATTGACTTTGAAGATGGTTTAGAAGATGTTGAAGAAGTTGTAGATTTTGGTGTTGTCACTGAATGTTTCTTTGTTGTTGGACTTGATCAAGACACAATTTAACTTTACGAGCAGATTGAAGACCTTGAAGAGGTTTTAGATTTTGTTGTTCTCACTTAAGGTTTTTGTCTAGTTTTGTTTCTTAAACCATCATTTCCATAGGACATTTTTGGTGAATAGATTCTTGACCTTGATGAGAGGATATGATACCTTGAAGAGGCTACATATTTTGGCGACGTCACTAATTGTTTCTCTATTATTATGTTTGTTAAACATCTCGCTTAGGGCGAGGCAACTCCACATATATTGTACAGTTTATGGGACAGAAATCAATATGTAGAAATATTCACTTGGTTTTTATAATTGGATAGAAGAATGACTTAAAATGACGTTGTATGTCTTCTCATTTTAGAGCTCAAATTTTTAGGAAGGATTTAAGTATCCACCTTTCAAGAATCACTAGAAGAGGTTGATAAATAATATAGGAAGACAAAAAACTAACCAGTGGTGTAATAAATGGATTTCTTGGGAGGTAGATTGGCATATGGACTTTTGGTAGCTAGAACTTTTCCAAATAAGTGAATGTATTTGAAAACCAAACCTTTAGTTTATTTTGGTTTAGACAAGGTCTAGAATTTGAAAAGTGAATTCCCTCTTTCTTCCTCTTACATGTCTAATGATCGAAATCTAGATTGAGGGAAAAAAAATTCCTAAATAAAAATTTTGCATTTTATTTGTTGTACACATGAGTTTTTAAAAGCTAATTAACTCATAAATTTCTCACAAAATAGACTTAAATCTTGACACATAAACCCCTTCCCAATTGGCTAACTTTAGACGATCCTAAACACATTTTTATTTAACTAATGAGGGAGATAGCCCAATAAAACTAGTTTTTCCATATTCAAATAAAGTTGGTATCAAAGTACAATTTAGCTCATTTTAGTCAAGGTTAGTTAGAAGAATTAGCTATTGGTTTCTGTCTTCAATTTCCTCTCAAAATGAATGTGTACATGCTTTTGAGAGACACAATAGAGGAATAAGGTCCAAATTTTTGATGAAAATGTGCTATGAAAGTAAAGGGTTAAAGGCAAACATGTACAAGGCATAGTTGAGTACAAGGCATAGTTGAGCCAAATGTTGTTGAGGAAGGGCCTAATTATTTGGGTCTTGGTTATGGAAAACATGATGGAGAATGATCCAAAGCCAAGGAGGCACATGAAGTTGTTCCAAGAAGGAATTTTATTTCATGTTCATTACCTCAAGCTTGTGAAGTTTGTGTTCATGATGAATGGAAAACTTTGACACCCACTTTGCAAGAAGATGTTAATAAACATGCGGCTAATGAGAATGTAAAAGAAGAGGATGTTGAAAGCTCTATCTAGTCATTGAATTCATTGCTAGTATTTAGAGGAGAGCCACTACCTCATCAAATTCACCTCCTCAAGAAGGCGACAACGGTGAATGTTCAAGGTATAAATTTTCCTTTAATCAAATTTCTTTTGATTATGATAAACATGGTAAATATTCACATAAGATATAGAAAAGAACTTGCACATGTTCCTTTTGTGGTTTGAATAATCATAATGTTTATAGATGTTGGAAGAAGATATCCATGCACATTGAAATTTTCTAAATAAATGAGGCAAAAAGTCAAAGGCCCATTGGACAAGGAAAATGATGTTGAAAATAAGATGCAATTGTTTATTACTCATTTCCATAAGAAAGGTCACCTTGTAGACAAGTGTTGGACTTTGTATCCAACAAGTCATCCACAACATTTGAAGAAGGTGGAAAGAGATAACGACAAGAATGGAAAATAGGATTCCATAATCGATGAGGGTCAGGATGATTCACATGATGATGAAGTGCAGCTAAAAGAAGCACCATTGAAATGGTTTGCTAACAGATGGTTAGATTTCTTATCCAATTAAGGCCTTGCATTTATTTTGATGTTTCATGAATTTATTTGCAAATTCAAAGTATGGTGCATGTTGCATGAAGCAAGATGTTGAAAGTAGAGTTATGTTGACACACTTAAATGCAACAAATATGGAAATTTGTACATGAGCTATTATTTGACTTGAGAGTCAGTTGTTTGAAGAGGCATGTTTTGTCGACTTGTGTTTGGTTGATAGTTTTGTACACCAATATGTAAGAGTACATGGAGATATTCACATGATGTGAATTTTTTTTTCTTTGGAGGAGAAAAATGATATGTCAGCGAGCTATGTTTCTTGCATGACATGTTTTTCAGTTTGATGATTTTGTTTGTGACAAGACATCACAAGATTTTGGGAAGGTCCACTCTTGAGCGAGAGCCTCATGATTACAACCTAATCATGAGAATAAAATGCGAGTGCATCCTTATTTTGAAAACAAATAGGATTCTAAGCTACCTAGGACTCAAATCATTATTTTTAAATTTGAAATATCATGGTGTGTTGTTTCAATGCCTGAATCCACAACCCTAACATAAATTTTTTTATTCTTTTTTTGCAGGATTTAGTTGGTTATATTAAAATTCAGTTGAATTTAAAATTCTTGGCTTAGTGGCATGAACCAAACATATTGTACATGTATTAAATGAGGAATTTCGCTCTCCCAATCATTTCTAAATCACCCATATCACCAAGAAAACATGTTTTAAAAGAACATACTTTGGTATGGGAAAGACCTTAGGTTTCAAATATTATAAGAAGGTTTTTGATATGGTTGAGAGAATGTGGAAAATGGAATCCATAAACAAATTATTTTTCAAAACGTATTACTTTCAAAGTATCAACAAGGAATGTACAAGGGTGTTCAATGAATTAACGCTATTTATTTAAATTCCATGATGTATATCTTACTCATAATTTTAAAAAATTACTAAATAATGATCTAGATTGGATAATTATATTATTTTTCATATATTTTGATGCTTATAGAGTGAAAATACCGAATGAATCAACTTGTAGGGTCATTTTAATGGTGGGTGGAGAATTGGGATCTAAAACCTTTTAGAGTCATTTTGAGGTTTTAAATGACATTTTTGGGGGTCAAATGATTATTCCTTGTGCCGAAATATTGACCATTATTCTACACTTAAATACATATATCCAATGGTGCAAGGAAAACATCAAATGAAGTTCATTCAAAATTTATGCCTTTAGTAAGTTGACCTATATCATGTTGACCACCATGGTATGAGAGAATGACATTTTAGCCCCATTACTCATGCATAGCAAGCTAGCTACATGTGGAATTTTAACAAGACTCTAAAAGGTCTAAAATCACAAACCTCTTTAATGGTTGACGAAGTCAAATCTTACACCTAGTTGGCTATCACGCTATGTTAAATACTTGGCCACTATGAGGAATAAGAGTTCCATAAATTGTGTTATTGTATTTTGTTCCATAGTTGAAAATACAACTAGGAGTGTGAATTTAGAGAGAAAAATATATGAAGTTAAGTTTTTATAGCAACCTTACATGCCAAAAGTCTTAGCTAACTCTAGAGAGATTACTTAAACATATTTTCCATACCATAAAAGAGAGAGTAGAGCATGTTTACATTTTAGTGTTGTTTTTCTCCCATAAGGATTTCCTAGGGAAAAAGAGTCTAGAGCATCATTACTTTTTAGGGTTGCTTGTCTCCCATAAGGATTTCCTAGGAAAATAATTGTGTTGATTGTCTAGAGATATGTATGTGTGTGTTTCATTATGTTCTCTATTTCTTACGTTGTGTTTCATTATGTTTTATATTTCTTACATTTTTTCCCTCCTATTTTTCTTTCCAATCAAGGTTTATAAAGTAACATGAAAAGCAACATGAGACTTGGAACAATCATTTTCATTATCTATATGGAAGGAAAGAAGGATTATATCCCCTTAAGCTTAAACTTATGTAGTTTTTCAGTTTTTATCATATATTTTTTGGTAAGGGTAAATTTTTTTTATCTATAGTACAAGTCATGAGTTCCCCAATTTTACCTTAAATGTAAAGCATGATTCTAGGATTACTACAATTTGTACTTGGTTTTTTATTGTGATGATGCCCTGTCTAAATCACTTGGCCGTCTCTCTATGGGTAGTTAAATCTTTATAACAATACTTAAATAATATTTATCTATTTGTATTATGTGAAATGTAAAAAATGGTATACTATTTTTCATAAAATTGGGTTGAGTTTATCATATATTTCAATGAAATTTGATTATATGACACGTTTTCTTTAAAAGGATCTAACAATTTTGTTAAGGTATGAATTTGCAATTTTGTGTGGCTCTCTATCAACCTTCACTTCCTCGTTTCTAGAAAAAAATCTACTTGCTCATTCGTATACCCACTTTCTATTCAAATGCATGAGTTTTGAACTCTCGGTAACTATTTTTTTCCACACAGGAAAATTATAAATCACATTTTATACTAAAGTTCTAAATATTATTTTGAAGTTTGGATTACTGTTATTCTTTTATATAATTTAACATTAGATATAAGTTTAAATAGAAAGCTACTTAGATGAAATATAGCTTAGATATGGCATTTGCAAATTATTATATATTTATTGAACTAAAGGACATAATTATTACACATGTTTAATTTACATTCAAATGCTTCTTTGATTTATCTCCTATAGCTTAATGTAATGCTAGATATATAATTTAAGTTGAAGGCCCATGAGATAAATATGGCTTCTATGTGACATTTGTATTGAATCATCTATTTGTTGTGTTATATGAACATAATTGGTATGCATATCTAATTTGCATTACTAAAATTTCATGCTTCTTTAATTTATCTTTTATAGATGACCGAAGCATCCGTTTTTAATATATCCCTTTTGACTTCGGATATGTGGGCAATATTCATCCGCATATTTTTCTATCATAAAGCAGTGAGTAAAATTGTATTCCATTTGTGTCAATGTTAAGGTTAAGCACATGGATTAAAGTTTTATATATTAGATGAGGAGGCTATGTATTACATATTGTCTTGAATGAGCTTTTGGACTCTTTAGATATATATCTAAAGATTCCAAATGCTCATTCAAGACCATATGTAATACATAGCCTCCTCATCTAACTTAGCCAGGGATTTGCAATACTATATTTGAGTTGGCTAGCTCCATTTCAAGATATTATAATGTTAGATTATTATTTCTATAGATTTTGATTATGGTAGTAAAATGTTAAAAAAAACCAGAAACTATACAAATAATATTATTCTAGATATATGTAAAAAGGACATGGTAGAGAAGATCAAACAATATTAAACTTTTCATAAATAGTTTAGATAAAAATACATTTTCTAATTTTGATTGTAAATTCTAAGGCTTAAAGCAATATTTTTTCTAATATTTTTTTTTAATTAATAAATAAAAAAGAAACATTTTCAATCAAAATCACATCCAACACATAATAAAAATATTTTTAAAACAATTTAAAACTTCATACACTATATGACATTACTATGACAAAGAGCATAAAAATATACAAGCAAAAAATACATACAATGAATTCATTACATTGGAGTCTTCAGAACATACAATGCATACATAAAATTTGACAGAATTATTCACAACACAATTTGTGTCATTTGTTCATAAAAAATTGTTGAATATGAATGTGCAAATAAGGAGGTTTCACATTGGCTTTGCAGAATTGAGAATTTAAAAACTGTTTTTGCAGGTATTACTTATCAACATATATATCGTGAAAAGAATACTGTTGCAGATGAATTGTCAAAGCAGGGGCTGAAGGCTGTTTTTGGAAAGATTAATTACCAGCTATATAACATGCAGGGTCTTCAGGCTGAAGGTTCAGTCCCCATCATTTAAGTATAGTGGGGTTCAGGGAGGCTGTGTTTTCAGATTTCAGGTTTAATATGTGTTGTTACTTTGACAGTAAAAACTTTGTTTTCCATTTTTGTATGAGCTGTTCCGTAGATCCTTCTACTGTCACTTTTTGGGCTCTTCAGGAGCGGGGATAACAGATTTTCTCTATTTTGAAATGGTATTTTTTGGGCTGTATTATTTCATTTTTTCTTTGTTCTTTATGTGGCAAAAATCTGACATATTCAGTAACTTTGGGAGTGAAGGATCATGATAAAAGTGCTATGTAAAGTCCTTGTTGTTTTGTTCCTGGTACATAATATAAACCAGGGTATTTTTCTTACTGAAAAAAAATAAAAAAATAAGGAGCTTGAAATTATGTGTAACCATTAGCAATCTATTTTAAAGGGAAGTGGTACCCAAAATGGAAAGATTTAAAGGAAAAACTGCAGAGTTAGGGAGCACGCTGAGGGAGCTAGAAATGAATCTACATAGGGCTAGAAAAGGGAATCCACCATGCTCTAGTTATCCAGAAGGGAAGTCTTCTATGAGAAACTAGAGTCTAGAAAGGTTGGAGAAAAAAATTGCAGATACCAAGTTGAAGATTTTGAAAATGAAGGTAAACATGAAAATAAGAGAAGACATAAATTAGTTACGTGGAAAAAATAATTTTAGTTTCCTGGTACAAGAGCCATGATGTTCCCATTGAGAAGATATTTCATAAGTCGAGCAAGAATACAAATTGGCAATGAAGGTAGATCAATAAAACACATCCTTAAAGATTCACGACTTTTGTTTTTCCTTGCTATTTATTCAAGAGGATACATGCAAGAAACAGTAAAAAAATCTAATTGATTACTGGAGAATCCCACAATCTGCATTTAGAAATCAAAGGCGACAGAGGCCAAATCCCAAAAAAGAAATGAAAGGGAGGAGTTTAAGCGGTTAGTGCCTGTATCCTAACTATTATTATTTAAGCATTCAAACTATTGTGGCCGCCTATATGCCCCTAAATTGTTGTTTCAAGTCAAACCTAATATAAAACTAAAACAATTTAACACAGCAAACAAAGCTAAAAAACAAACAATGGAACAGTTCATCATTTTTTTGTTCATTTCATTACTATGGAAAGGAGTCATACAAGTTGCAATAGGTTCGCTCGAACATACCCGATATACAGAGCAGCGAACAAACATAGAAAACACCGCCGACGAGAGGAGCAACGAACAGAGCAACGAACAGTCACAAAAAACGCGCGAACAGAGCAGCGAATAGTCACGGACGGGAGGAGCAATAGGATGACGGGAAAAAACACATGAACAAAGCAGCGAATAGTCATAGACAACCCGCGAATAATCAAACAACTAAACAAGCAAACATCGCGGGCGATTTATTTATAAAAACTAGTTTGGCCGAACTTTTTCAAAAGTAAAAGTTCGGCTGAACTCACAGTTTGGCCGAAATTTTGTCGTCAGTTTTCTCATCTCCGATGAAAATTCTATTTGCCCATGCCATCAGTGTGTCGTCAATCTAAACGGAATTACGAGTTCGGCCGAACTTTATAAAATTTTCGGCCGAACTATTGCCGAAAAAAAATTTCGGCCCCCGATTCTCACAAAAGTGTAACCCAGCTTCATGTTTCCGCCCATATGAATTGTTTCTTTCAAAAAATATGAAATGAAAATAATAATATTTTATTCAAAATGTGTCAAAGGGATTTTATTATGAGTATTGTACTTTAGGGCTTTAAAAGTACTTAGAGAACTACCATGGTTAACTATGATTTTTTATCCATCATTGAAAAAGTGACAAGTAAGCACCATTAACTCAATCAATGCCACCTCAACCATTGGGGATGATGTCATCGCCTAAAATGTGATTGGTTCTCATAAAGTGAATTTTGATTGTACATTTTTCTTAAGAGACCCATTTTAGACCTCAAAATTCCCCTATTGAACTCCTAACTTCTATTAGTACTGGAATCAACACTTGGATCGTGACAAGCGCCTGACTAGACACATCTTAAGCTCAAGGGATTTTCTTATAATTTGATTGAGTTTTTTGGAAAGTGGTTGAAAATAATAGACATTGAAAGGGGTTTTGAGTAGACAATAATCTCTCACACATATGAGGGCGCTGATGCATGATGTGGTAGCAAGGTTGAGTTTGTAGCTTGATGGTTAGAATAATGGAAGATAAACAATGAATATGTAAAACAAAAGCCCGTTGATAAGAGGAAAGGGTGACACAAATTCTAGATCTAAAATGTGTAGTGAAAGAATGCTTTTAAAATACTTACAAGAATCTCACTCTACATTTAAGAATCCCATTACTAGGAATGCTTCCAACTAACATGACCTCATGAATCAAGAATGTTTGACGAATCAATACTGAAAAAGACATATTATCATGCATGCTAGATCAAAATACTTATAAAAACATGAAATAAGACTTAATTCAATCTCAAGGAAAGTTTATGAACCATATTCACTTCATACTGAACTAGGAAAGCTTGGAACAAGACTTACAAAAATAGATTAATATGCCTTGGAGGTTCACAATACTGATAAAAACATGAGATAGAACTATTCAGATAATAATCTAAAATGAAACAGTAAATTATGGAAACACATAAGGAGTTAAAAAATACACACATCATACAATTTGTGAGTCCTCAAGAGTTCCTATAGATATATTATATGTTCAAAATGTACAACACATTATACAATGAAATTTATAACCAACGAACCCTTTCTTCCTTGCTTTACATAGTATATATACAAAAAAGGAGTTTTTTTAAAGCCTCCATAAAAAGTGCAATTATGTTTTAGAGACTTTATTACAATCCTCTACATATATTAGAGATTATCTTAAACATAACAAAAAAAATAGACTGAAATACAACTAGAGACAGAACATGACAGTATGGAGCTCGAAATGGCTAAGTTGAGGTGGCTGAGTGCTCCTTGTTTCCTGGAAAAACTGCCTCCACAAAAAGTGCAATTTCCAACTGAAAAGGACACATGGACCCTTATCTACAAAAGTGTAGGAGTAACCAACTGAAATGACATCTGGAAGAAAGCTTGATTGGATGACACTTGGCAGAAGACCATTACTATTGAGGTTGCATTCACTTTATCATCATTTAGTGTCATTATTTTGAAACCAGAACCAAAAAGCAACATTTTCACCTTCTTATACATATTCCAAAAATAATAGCTACTTTTCTGAAAAAGGTAGCTATTTCTGAAAACATTGTGTATAAGCCAAAAATGACATGATTCTTCATATTTTCATGGTTTTGTACATTCAATCATCAGAGATCTAGTAGAGAAGAAAATAGCCTAATAGATTTTTCCTTGGTGACCCTTTTGTTTGGCTTTCTCTTATGTACGTGCTTTTTCTTCTAAGTCTTCTTCTTCCTTGGTTCATTTTCTAGGATTTCATCTATGTTTATTATTTCATCCTTGAGAGTAGAGTTGGCTATGATTTTTCTTGCTAGTTTGATATTGTTCGTTGATCTAGTGTGAGGCCTTTGAATGTATGGATTTGGAATGTATGAAGGCCCCCTCCTCCGATGTATAACTCTTCTTGATCGTCGTTATTCAAACTCTGACTCACTAAACTCTATTTCACTGCTATCCTCCTCAAAAGATGAATATGAGTGGATTATAGTTTCTTATTCCCTTTGGCTAAAGAAATTATAGATGATTAAAGCTGAGCTATAGTAAGTTCTTCTACTTTGGTGGTCTCTGAAACTTTGATTTTCCCCTTTTTGAGTGAGGAAAATACTTGTGCAAGTGTAGGCTCCTCTGGTGTTGGAGTGGCATTGTTTTCTGGATTCTCCTATCTAGCCTCTATAACAGGGCTTGGTGTCAAGGTTTCACGGCTGACTTCCACTGAAGTTCCCTATGTCAAAATAATTTTTCTCCTATGTTTACTCTTTGAAGAGGAAGCTACCTCTTCCTTGCTCTTAGACATAGTATTTTTATCAGGCAGGGTAGATTTTTGTTTGAGTTTGATTGCATGCTCCTACCTGAAAGACACTGTTGTTATGACATACCTCATAGGGTTGGGAAGGATAATTATAAGGAGCTTCATTCTAAAAAGAAAATATAGCAAGGACTGTATAGACTGTCACATCCCATTTTTCACCTATCAGAACCTTTGACAGGGCTTAAAATCTTCCCTTTAGCTTTAAAAGCGCTCATTCTAACACATCAAGCCTTTAAGCCCCTTTCTCTTAAGCTCAAGTCCCTTTTCCACCATGAGACCGGGCCATGTGACTGAACGCTAAGCCCATCGGCGATCGCACGTCGCTCTTTCTAAGTTCTTGCTTCCATATTTTCTGTTTCACCGATGGTAGATCCTCCAAAGAGATCCTAACCGTTGATCTCCGTTGATCCAACAACCATCGCGCGTTCCATTTCCACTTGTCGGCCATCGCATCGCTCATCGCCACTCTAACCTTCCTTATTCATCGAATTCCTTTTCCGTCGATGTGCGAAATCCCAACACAATCCTGATCATTGATCTCCTCCCGCAGATCCGACAGTCATCGCTTATCGCGCTGCACCCATCCATCGCACATCGCACAATCACAAAGTCCATGTCCCTTTTACATTTTTTTGCCGATGTGAGAAACAAAGATATAATCTGAGCCGTTGATCGCAATCGATCCAATGGCTATCAGGCCCCCCTTGGCTCCATTTGACGTTCCCCCGCAATGGAATCCCGACCGTTGATCCTCCTGATCCAACAGTTAGAGTTGTCTCATTGTTTCACTGTCCTCCACCCCATTCATTCATTTATGTGAGATCATGATGCATTATAAACCATTGATCCTCCTTATCCAACGGCCATCGCACCTTTCCCTTTCACCCCGCTCACTTTCCTCCAATACATCTCCACCATTGATCTCATCCCCAATCCAACAGCTCTCTCTCCCTCAGCATATCGCAATTGCTCCCTCAACGTTTCCTCCTCCTGTCTGTCTGGATTCTTGATGTGCGCGGCCCTGATTCAATCACAACCATCCATTTCCCCTCATCTAATGGCTCACAGTACTTCCAACTTTCTTCCTCCCGCACATCCTTTCTCCCTTCGCGTTTAATCTCCACTGTCTGATCAACCTAGATCTATGGCGCAGGTTCACTGCGGGGGCACCCGACCAAAGTGGCTCATACTCTTCAATGCCCTCGCAGTTGACTCCTTTGACTATGGAAGATTTTCATCCAATGGTCCATATTCATTACGAAGGCACCCATCCCACAAACCTTTCCATACTTCCAAGTGCCCCCGTATTTTATCTCCACTGTTGATCTCCATCATGATCCAATGGTCCTCGCTCCATCGCTTCTTCGCAAATTTCCCTATCACCAATCCATTATTTCATTCCCCTCTCTAATCTAGACCATTGATCTTCCTCATCCAACAGCCCACATTGCTCTCCCTTCTATAGCCCCACAACTGATCATCCTGCTACCTCACAAAATTGCTGACGTCATTGCTGGTCCCACCTGACCACACAAGTTCATCCATCGCATTCTTCCTCCGCCGTTGATCTATATTGATATGATCAGATGATCTACATTCCTTTTCGCACTCATTTCATCAAACAACCTGATCACGTTGTTTCCACGTGAAATGGGTGGTTTTGTAAGGACATGCATTTCCCACCTAACCGTATTGCATTCATTTCTCTCATTACCACTTACTGCCTTCTTCCTATGCGAAAACCACTCTGGTTTTCTGCAAAATCGCCTTTTGCATAAGCTTTGTGCCAAATCAGATTTAAACCATTTTTTTGCCAGGGAAACACTCCTGCTGCATTCCCTACCTCCGCACTATTCCTCCGCCTTTACCCAAGCCATATGAAGTAGTCAAACCCCTCATCACAGGATTTATTTAATTTGTTTGCTATCTGTGCAGGTTTTGATGGCCTTTTAATGTACACAGGCCATCTCATAGCCAATAACAGTGGCTTAAGGCCGAGGTTGACGATCCTCCATACCCAGCAAGTAGAGAAAAATATGCAGAAGGTCAATTTCACGTCCAAATCAATGGATCATGACCACTGGCCACTCTACAGGAACCTCCAGCGCAGAAGGCCAACTCATCCATTATTAGCAGTACCGCAGTCTCTAGCACAGAAGACCAGTTCATCCCACGTCTAACGGTATTGTCTTAGCCAGCAGCAATAATGGCTCCACCTCATCAAACATCAATGATAACTCATGAATGGCCCTGTGTGGCTTTTTACCTTATTTTCTATTGATTTTGTCATTTCGGGTGAAATCCTTATTTCACTCCTGCAGTTTTTACTTTTAGAGTAGTAAATTGTTTACATTTCAGTTAGAAATGGCTTTAGGCCTGCGTTGTAAGATGATGAGAGGTAGTTTTACCTCATCATCATTTCTATTTTGATTTAGACCTGCAACAAAATATAAGCACGCGAGGAAGATATTTTCCCAAAATATCTTCTCAAGCATAGGAATCAGAGGTTATAAAAGCAGGAAGACAACACTAACAAAAGGTTCCAGATTTTCCAAAGGACTCACTAGTTCAAGTGTTTTGTATGTATGTTGTATGAAATTTGATAGTAGATGTTTGAAGTTCCCATAGGGATTCAGTAATAAGAATTTTTGTTGGAATTGGGGATTCTGCTCTGGGTGATTCACAGTTTGTAACTCCTCTCTATGTTTTTTAATACAAATGTTCATTTTGTATCTCTCCACATTTCTTGTATCTAATGCTCTGGAATGCGAGTGCTCCCATGTGTGAATGTGAATTTATCATAGAAAATACTCATGTTTACTCATCTATAGCACTTTAAATATAGCTCAGGCAAGATAATTTGTTTCATTTTCTATCTCTTCCACTGTTCTTCTGATATTAACTACAACAAATTCTTATCTTTGAACTTGTCTAGATATATGGATTCTTGTCTTTAAACTAGCCCAGTATATATGGATTCTTATCCTTGGATGAGCCCAGTTATAGTTGATATCTTACTCCATATTCTGCCATAGTCATTGCTCATATATAACCTGATATCTATGTGTTCATTTTAGAAGTTGCCCCCCTTTACAACATTCTGTTTTAAAGTTGTCTGATAAATTTACTTATTGTGGTTTGTACTCATTTTCTATAGTTTTCCTAGTTATTGTGTGTAACTTTGGGGTTTTGGTTCCACTCTTATTGAAACCATTCATCTGAGTGATAATAGCATGAGAGCCTAACATTGTCAACATCAATCAGCTGAGTCATATGCTCCTTGCATTTAAGATGTCCTAGGAACTGGTCCTCATACAACTCAAGGCTGTCTCTAGGAGCTACAACATCTTTCTGGCGCCGTTGCCAGGGAAATAATTTGAAGAACTAAATCCCTGGGCCTTGAAAAATATTAATCCACCCTTCAGAATAGGTGAGCAGGAAGGGTTGGGAGTTGTAGATCCCTCACCTTGGCGACTCCACTGTCATTCAAAGGATAGATCTGCTTGTAGTCCTAGCTTCTCGAAAGCCACACCTGAGGTCAAATACATCCCAGTTGATAACACCTTTAGTGTCTGACCCAGAGAATATTGTTCACAAGAGAGGTTGGAGAGAAATAAAATCAGCCTATATAGATATTCCCAGATTATCCCTAGAAGACTCTCCATCCTCCTCTCAATTAGCTCAAGATCAAGGTCCTGATTCTACTGTAAGAACCCTTGATTATAATTCTAGTAGCTCCTCCCTTGAAAATATTGAAGTAAAAGATGAGGCTGAGTCGGTAGAAACCACGAGCTTCTTTCTGCATCCCACTCCCAAAGCCAAAGAATTTAAAGAAGTCACAAAGGTTTCCACTGCTCACATTCTAGCATTTCAATCAGCCCCTCAAGCCTCTGTTCAATATATCCCCATTGTCATACATACTTCTCTTCCACCACCTCCTTTTACACAAAAAACTCTCCCACCACCTCCACAACCTCCAATGGATGTTCCTGGTTTCCTACTAAACAAATATGCCCCCCTAACATTGCCTTAGATCCTAGACGACATGCCTCAGGATTATTAAATATCCTACCTCGTTTCAATGGAGAAAATGATACTGAAGCTCAGAAACACCTGGAAGTTTTTTGCACCTTCACAAAGAATTTCAATGTTGAACATCTGGATGTGGTGTTGATATTTTTTTTCCAATATCTAGATGTTGAGGCTAGAAAATGGTTCAAGACCTTGGGGGACCGCTCCATTAATAACTGGTAGGAGATGGAAAATGCCTTCATCAAGAAGTGGGGAGAGAAGAAGGACCATAGATACTGTCTTACAAAATTTAATGCACTTAGAAAGAGGCATAATGAATATGTGTCTGAGGTCATTAAGAGGTTTAATAAGTTATATACTAGTCTCCCAACTGAAATGAAGCCTCACCAGACCACTGCTAAGTGGTGTTTGTAGCATCCTTTGAGTCAGAATTCAGGTTCTCTTTAAGAGAAAGGAAGTCTGCTACTCTGGATGAAGCCTAGACTGATGCATTGGAAGTGGAAGCCAACTTCGCTGATACAAGTAAATCAAAAGGGAGGTTAGACCATGATGCTAGACTGAGAGGGAAAGAGGAAGCATCTACCTCCGGTCAAGATAGAGAGGTAGCAGATTACAAAATAGAGGAGATGAGCAAAATGATCAAGAACCTTTCGAGCAAGTTGGTGAAGCTTGAGCTCGAAGAAAATAATTCCTCCTCCAGACCACTTTAAGTTGCTCTAAACATGGGTTATAACCAGAAATACAGAAATCCTCCTTTACAAATATTACAAAGAGATCGGAAGGAGCAGCAAGACCACATATAGCCCCCATTTTATCTAGAAGGGAAGATGGATGGCCCTGCTGAAAACATACCGGATGGACAAGATGATCAATATCTTGCTTACTCAAATGGTGATGAAGTTTAGTCTTCTTTGCAAGAAAGTGGAGTGGAGCTTTCACTGTAGGAAGAATAAGAAAAAACAAGCGCTGCTGAAGATCCAGAGATCGATGATTACTGCAAACAATTTGTAGATTTCATGCAAGCATAGTTTTATAGAAAATATGATCTCGGGTCTTCTAGAAAGAGAACCCGCACACAAGAACAAGAAGAAGAAATGCCTTAGAAGGAGATAGTTGTTCAGAAAGTTAGAGATAAAGCTAAGAGACCTATAACTGAACCTTTACATTCTAATGACTCCATTCCTTCCTCTTCTAAGTGTTGATCAGCGGTTGTCATTGATGTCAACCGAAGCAGCACCAGGGGCTAACCCATTATTGCATGGGAATTTTGACCTACCAAATTAATATATTCTAGGTCAATAATTCTTTTTTTGGTTTCTACTTGTCGAGATGTTTCCATTGATATATGGCATGCCATGTAATTATTAACGATTTGAGAGATATTCATGTTTGAAGTTTGTACCCCTAGTTAGTGGGCTAAAACCCCATGGGGTTGGGGCATGAGTCATTTAAAACTCATAATTAATATTTTTCAAGCTCCTAAAATCCCTCCCACGTTCACTTGTTGAAGCCCCTCTCAACCTAAGCATCTATATAAATTGTGATCCTCATTTCCTCCTTATGTAAGGGATTTCTCCATCTGAAACAAGTCATCGTGGAATTTTTGCTCTAAATTTTTTTTCTACGAAGGTTTAGAAGCTGAAATTTTTATGAGGCAAAGAGAAAATCCTGAGGAAGCTGCTATAAAAATTTCAGATCAAGGTTCGAAATATTTTTGGAGATATGATCTGTGGAAGTCAGGGTTTTTACAGGTTCCTGAAATTCATCTCAAAGAAGTGACCTTGGTAAATTTGTCATAAATCTCTCTCTGAGTATAATATTTGAATTCCATAAAAATCAGAAGATAGTGCACATTATTTAGTTTTCACTCTATCAATTTCAGAGCCAAATGAAGAAAAAATGACATGTGGCATGTCGTACAAGTGCGCTCTGCTGAAACAGTCCATAATTAGGGCATTGTGAGAGATTGGGTATAACTCTCTCTTGAAGAATCCAAATTGGGTCAGACCTATGGCATTGGAAAGACGACTCAGAGGACTAATACAAGACCAAAAATAAGATATTGAGGATCTGAAATAACAGAGATCATGGAAAATTTTAGGGGCTAATATTCGCAGATGGGCTAATTTTCCATGGTTTTTACAAAAAAAAGATTCGCCAATTTCCATTTTTATATAAAAATGGTTCGCCCAAATTTTACAATATAAAATTATTTTACATTAAAAATCGCCAAAATTATATAGAGAGTATATATAAAATCATTACAAATTTCAATAATTTTACAAATATAGCAATAAATATTTTATAGTTTGCATATTAGGTACTAGTGAGATTCGCCAATTTTTTAAACTTCAAAATAATTTTCCATCCTTAAAATTTTCCCTGACAGAGATACACCAGATTCAATATCGAGCTCCTAGAAGGCAAGGAAAATCTAGATCATGTGTTGTCAAAGATTGCAAACGACCAAAATTTCTACGGCAGCAAAGCAAAGCAAGGTGCAGCAGAGGGTAGCATGACAAGAGCATCAACCAAGGTGCATAACAATAGCAAGAAGTTCATCATATGAATTCTTCAAGTGGGCAGCACTGCATACAATCATTGTAAAGGTATCATTGTGCTTAGTCATTGCAAATACATTATTGTACAAATTGTACTAGTGTCTTTCTGCCAAGGGTTGACGAGCCAGTGTTGGGAGGTCTAGGATCATCATTAGGTGGTTGTGTCAAATTTTGGGTTATGGTTTAGTATATCTTCTTCTTTTGCATCATCTATACCATTGTAAAGTGGGCCATTTTCCCTGGTATGGGAGTCCATTATTCTTTTATTATTCTATAGGGTGGTAGGGTGGTGCTATGGTGAGTTGTATCTCATTGGGTGTTGGGGCATATGTTCAGTTGACTAACTGAAAAATCTCGGGCATTGGAGCATCCATCTAGTGGGAGCTAGAGAAGAATGCTTTTCTAGATTCTAGGAAGTTGGAGATTTATTTTCAATTGGAGTTGAATATTAAATAATTATTAGAAAAGCATTAGGTGGTTTTTGTCCTGGAGTGGGTTTCCACCTTAAAAACTGTGTGCATTTGTGTTCCTCTTTTTTTCTTCTATCATTGTACAAACACTGATAATAATTGAATATTAACTAATGCTCTAATCGAAAGGAATACTGATTAACCCCCCCCCCCCCCCCTCAATATTTCCAACAATTGGTATCAGAGCTTGGTTCCTTCAATAGTAGTTTAACAGCTAGAAGGAGGTCATGGAGCATACCAAGAATGATGTACCTCTATTCAATGAAAATAATTATGCACTCTGGAAAGGAAGAATGGAGGTCTATCTCTTGGCGCAAGGTTACGAAATATGGGACACTGTTAAAAATGGATTTACATCAACTATGGATGAATAAGGTAAGAATAATTTGGCAAATGATGAAATAGCAAAGAATATTATTATCAGTGAACTTATTGAATTTGCTTATTATAAGGTGTTGGGTTGTAAAACTTCCAAAAATGTATGGGACATGCTTGAGAATATATATACAGGTGACTCAAATGTCAAAGAAGAAAAGCTTCAAATCTATAGAGAAAAATTTGAGCAACTTAGAATGAAAGAAGATTGCAACATTGTTGCATAATTCCAATATGTTGATAAAATAACCAATACTCTGGAAGGATTGGGAGAGACAGTTGAAGAGAAGACTATTATATGGAAGATTATTATAACGTTACTAGTGAGATTTAACCCAAAGGTATTGGTCTTAGAATACAGTGCAAATCTGGACAAAATCAGCAAGGAAGAATTACATGGAGTTCTCATAGCATATGAAATGAGACTTGATGAAGAAAAGGGTACTTCACATCTAGAAACTGAGTTCATTGCATCTAATAAAACCAATAAGGATAAACAACCTTCAATTGAAAAGACATGCACCTACAAGTGTGAAGAAAAGGAATATGATGAAGAAGGTCCTTCAGATGAAGAATATGCTTACTTCACGAGAAAACTAAAAATTGGTAAGGGAAAATTCAAAGGTAAACTTCCATTGATATGTTTCAACTGTAATGAGGTTGGGAATTTTGCAGCAAGATTTCCAAACAGAAGTAATGGCAACTCAAAAGGAAAGAAAGGCTTTAAGAAATTCAACAAGCAAGGATCCAAAAGGAACTTTCTCTCTAAAGAAGATAACTCATCATCCGATGAAGATAATGACAGTGAAGGAGAAGCCAATGAGAGAGTATTGTTTATGGACAAGCACAATAAACCCAAGCACAATAAACAAGAGGTATCAAACAACGAAGAAGAAGGATGGACCATAGAATAATTTTATGAGGAAGCAATCAAGCTTATAAAAGATCTCAAGGCGGAGAAGATCCATTCCAATACTCCTGAAGAACAATTTCAAGGTCTCAAAATTGAAGTTGAAGAACACAAATCCATTGAAGAATCACTTCAAAAGAAGTTGGAAGAAAGCAACCAAGAAAGGGAAGAATTAGAAGCCGAAGTAGTCTTGCCGCATGAGGAAGTGAAGAATAGAAAAACTATCCAAAACTATGCCAACAACTCAAGGGCACTGGAAAAACTCATCAACAATCAACGATCTTACGATGACAAAACTGGCATTGGTTACAAAGAAGAAGAAGTAGGACCTTATACAACAAAATACAATGAACCTATGAGATCTAACATGCATGTAGAATTCATTGGACAAGATTCGCAAGAACAGCCTTGGAAGACAATTCCTCAACGAAAATTTCCATCCAAGTTCCAACATATTTTTTATGGCTATTATTATTCATGTGGAAAATTTGGTCATAAAGCTGTAGAATTTCACACGTACCCTAAGAACGAATACAATTCCAAGAGATTTTTCAAATATGAACCTCCCAGGGCTCTGCGAAACATCAATAGATTTGAACATTTAAGAAGTAATATTGAATGTTACAAATGTCGAAACTTTGGACACATAGCCAACGACTGCAGACTTGAAAATCCTCCAAAAGAATCTTCGAAGCCACAGAATGAACGAACATGGAAGAATAAGAAGAATCTTAATTGTGCTCTCGCTTTAAAGGCTAAAAAGAACAAAGATGTGTGGTATGTTGATAGCGGTTGCTCAACGCATATGACTGGGGATAGAAATAAATTTTTATCTATGAAATAGAAGAAGGATGGAACTATTTCCTTTGGAAATGATGGATCTTCAAATGTTATAGGATCAGGTACTGTCACTCTCGGAAGAAAAGATGCTCTAGCCAAGAATGTTTTATTGGTTGAAAACATGAATCACAATCTGCTCAAAGTTAGACAAATGTGTGATCAAGGACACACAATACTATTCAACTCCACGAAATGTGAAATCAGGAAAGGCGTGTATGGTGAAATTGTGGCTACATCAAGTCGAGCTCCAGATGACATATATGTTCTGGATGAAGCAACTAAAGCATGTCTAATAGCTAAAGAGGATGATACAATAATTAGTAGCAATGATGATCGACTAAGTAAGAAGTTTGCTACAAAGGTGCAAAGTGATTTCGAGATGTATTTATTTGGTGAGCTGACATACTTCTTAGGGCTTCAAATATCTCAGCAAGAGAAAGGAATATTTATATTTCAAGCCAAGTACATCAAGGAAATGCTCAAGAAATTTAAAATGGAAGATTGCAAACCCATCCTTACTCAAATGGTAACATGTTGAAAATTGAGCATAGACAACTCATCTAAGGATGTGGATCAAATGTTGTACAGATCTATGATTAGTAGTCTTCTATATGTAACAGCCTCCCGACCAGATGTTATGCATGCAGTTGGACAAGTAGCAAGATTCCAAGTAGCACCAAAAGAATCACATATTAAATATTCACGAGCAATGGAATATCTTCTCCAGAAGCTTGGGATTCTCCCAAGTTCTCATTAGATTTTCCTTTTTCAGAATATAAAGGGGGAGTGGAAGTAGATTACAGGTCTACAGGATGGTTGTGTGTTAGGGGGAATGGAAGTGTGTACAGGTCCACAGGATGTTTATGTTTCAGGGGGAGCTACCCTTTGACATTGATGTCAAAGGGTGAGAGAATGTTGTAGGAAGAGGTGTCATGATCGCAGGGGGAGTACTTGTGTTGCCATCAATGCCAAAGGGGGAGATTGTTGATCAGCGGTTGTCATTCATGTCAACCCAAGCAACACCAGGGGCTAACCCAATATTGCATGGGAATTTTGACCTGCCAAATTAATATATTCTGGATCAATAATTCTTTTTATGGTTTCTACTTGTCGAGATGTTTCCGTTGATATATGGCACGCCATGTAATTCTTCACGATTTGAAAGATATTCATGTTTGAAGTTTGTACCCCCAGTTAGTGGGCTAAAACCCCATGTGGTTGGGGCGTGGGTCATTGAAAAGTCATAATTAATATTTTTCAAGCTCCTAAAATCCCTCCCACGTTCACTTGTTGAAACCCCTCTCAACCTAAGCATATATATAAATTGTGATCCTCATTTCCTCCTTATGTAAGGGATTTCACCATTTGAAACAGGTCATCGTGGAATTTTCACTCTAACGTTTTTTCTACGAAGGTTCAAAACCTGAAATTTTTATGAGGAAAATCAGAAATCCTGATGAATCTGCAGTAAAAATTTTAGATCAAGGTGCATAATATTTTTGGATATATGATCTGTGGAAGTCAGGGTTTTTGCAGGTTCCTGAAATTCATCTCAAAGAAGTGACCTTGGTAAATTCGTCATAACTCTCTCTCTGAGTATCGGATTGGAATTCTGTAAAAATTGGAAGATATTGCATAATCTGTAGTTTTCACTTTATCAATTTCAGAGCCAAATTAAGAAACAGTGACACGTGGCATTCCATACAAGTGTGCTCTGCTGAAACAATCCATAATTAGGGCATTGTGAGAGATTGGGTATAACTCTCTCTTGAAGAATTCAAGTTGGGTCAGACATGTGGAATTGAAAAGACGACTCAGAGGACTACTATAAGACCAAAAATCAGATTTTGAGGATCTGAAATAACAGAGATACACCAGATTCAATATCGAGCTCCTAGAAGGTAAGAAAAAGCTAGATCATGTGTTGTCAAGGATTGCAAACGACCAAAATTTCTACGGAAAAAAAGCAAAGCAAGGTGCAGCAGAGGGTAACATGACAAGAGCAGTAACCAAGGTGCATAACAACAACACAAAGTTCATCATATGAAGTCTTCAAGTGGGTAGCACTGCATACAATCATTGTAAAGGTATCATTGTACTTAGTCATTGTAAATACATTATTGTACAAATTTTACTAGTGTCTTTCTGCCAAGGGTTGAAGAGGTAGTGTTGGGAGGTCTGGGATCATCATTAGGTGGTTGTGTCAAAGTTGGAGTTATGGTCTAGTATATCTTCTTCTTCTGCATCATTCTATATCATTGTAAAGTGGACCATTTTCCCTGGTACGGGAGTCCATTCTTCTTTTATTCTTCTATAGGGTGGTAGGGTGGTGCTAGGATGAGTTGTAGCTCATTGGGTGTTGGGGCATCTGTTCAGTTGACTACTGAAGAATATCGGGTGTTGGAGTGTCCATCCAGTGGGAGCTGGAGAAGAATGCTTTTCTAGATTCTAGGAAGTTGGAGCTTTATTTTCAATTGGATTTGAATATTAAAGAATTATTAGAAAATCATTAGGTGGTTTTTGTCCCAGAGTGGGTTTCCACCTTAAAAACTGTGTGCATTTTTGTTCCTCTTGTTGCTGCTATCATTATACAAACAATGATAATAATTGAAGATTAACTAATGCTCTAATTGAAAGGAATATTGATTCACCCCCCCTCTCAGTATTTACAACACTAAGTTGGCCTCTAATTCAAATACAAAAGTCAAGCCTATTCCAAAGGAAGAAAAACCTCCAGTTGAGAGTAAAGAGCCAAAGGAAAGTCTCATAGAGAAGTCTCCCTCTACTTTTAATCTTCAAAAAGAACTGGAAAAAGTTAAAATCCTAGTCCCCTTAACTGAACTCCTGAAATAGCCAGTCTACCAGTCTCAGGTGTCTTCTTTCATGCTTCCTCAAGGAGCAGCCCCAATCCCAGATAGTTTAAACCTCCAGGAAGAAAGGCCTATGGTAATGTTCGGTCCTCATGTTGAGGAGTTATATGCTTCAACTCCTCCTTTCTATGTCTCTTTAGTAATTCATGATTTGTTGTTGCACAATTGTATGTTGGATTCTGGAGCATCTCATAACCTCCTGCCCCTGTCAATAATGGAGCTATTGGGGCTACAGATCACTCTTCCATATAAATATCTCTACTCTTTTGATTCTAGAAGATTCAAATGTCTATGGATGATCAAGTATTTTGTGGTAAATTTAGCCCAAATCCCAGCTAAGAGCGTGGTAATGGACATAGTAGTGGCCGACATCCCAGCTCGGTTTGGGATGCTGTTATCAAGATCGTGGGGTACAAAAATTGGAGGATCTATAAAGTTGGACCTAACCTATGCAACAATCCCTGTGTTTGGAGGCCAAGAAAGGAGATTATACCGGGAAGCAAGGTTTGTGAAGATGGTCACTAAAGCTGATAATTCAGTGAATTCACCGGTGTACAGCAAGTGTTTGAAGATGAAGAGCAAGTGAAAATATTCATGGCGACTGTTGGGGAATTCTCCAATATGGACATAGATGTTGGCGAGGAGGAGACTGTGGACCTTCCTTAGAATAAATGGCAAGATACCGTAGCTGGCCACAAGGTGTTGCAGCTCAAAGGGAATGTAATACCCAAAGGACTGGTCCCTCTGGAGAGATTATTTGATAAGAATGATGTCCCAATATGACCCAGTAAGGTTGTTGAAGAAAATCAAGTAGATGACCCAAACCTCAGCACTGAGGCCAATCCAAATATTGTGAAATTGTCTAATAAGGTACTCGAAGAATAAAAAGAGCAATATCAGAAGCTATTTCAGACATATAAAGATGTCTTTTCCTAGTCCTATCAAGATTTGAAGACCTTTGATATTAGCATTATCCAGCACAAAATTCCATTAAAAGGAGATGCTAAGCCACACAAACAGAAATTAAGACAGATTAATCCTCTACTCCTCCCTTCCATAGAAAAGGAAATCAAGAAACTGTTGAAGGCTAAGATTATTGTGCCATTAAGATATTCTGAATGGGTGGCCAACTTGGTCCCAGTCTGAAAGAAGAATGGGGAAATAAGATTGTGTGTTGAATTTTGAAACTTGAACAGAGCATCTCTGAAAGACAATTATCCACTGCCCAAGATGGACCATATATTGCAAAAGGTGGTAGGATCTTCACGAATGTCTATGATGGATGGCTTTTCTGGGTATAATCAAGTAGCAGTGCTTCCAGAGGATCAAAAGAAAACAACATTCACCACTCCTTGGGGAACGTTTATGTATGCTTGAATGTCATTTGGATTGATCAATGTGGGGGCTACATTTTAAAGGGCCATGGACATTGCTTTTGTAGGAGAACAAGACAAATCCGTGGTGGTGTACCTGGATGATATCACAGTTTTTTCAAAGGATGATGCTGGACATATAGAGCATTTGCATAGAACCTTTAACAAGTGTCGCAGGTATGGATTTCCCTTAAACCCTCAAAAATATATGTTTGCTTTAGAAGAGGGTAAACTGTTGGGGCATATTGTAACAAAGGCAGGGGTGAAAATTGACCCAAAGAGGGTAGAATTCATAAATGGTATATCCTTGCCCAGAAATAAGAAAGAGGTCCAAGTCTTTCTTGGACGTATCAAATTCTTCAGAAGATTCATACGTAACTATGAAGAGATATTCTGGTACATAATTGAGATGATGAAGAATGATAATGAAGTAAAATGGACTATTGAGTCACGGGAAGCTTTTAACAGAATTAAAAATGCATTCGTAGAAGCCCCAGTATTGGCAAGACCAGATTATACGAAACCCTTCATAATCTTTTCATTTTCATCTCCTCACACTGTCGCATCAGTATTATTGTAGAAAAAAGAAAAGGGGCATGAGCAACCTATCGCCTTCTTCAGCCAAGTTCTCTGCGATGCTGAGCTAAAATATAACATCCTAGAGAAACAAGCTTATGCCTTGGTCAAATCCCTCAAGGATTTTCGGATGTACGTATTACAGTTGGCCATAACTGCATTTGTACCCACAATGGTTGTAAAAGATATCTTGATTCAAGGAGATAGTGAAGAAAAGAGAGGAAAATTGATAGCCAAGATACAGGAGTATGAGTTGGAGATACGCCCCACTAAGCTAATAAAGGGACAGGGATTAGCCAAGATCATTTCTAAATCAAACTGTCAGGCTTTGGGAATAAATTTATCTCTGTTGGCCAATGAAGAGTCTGGGAGAGCAGATGAGCAGTGCGAGATAGAAACCACTACACAAAAGACCCATATGAAGTACCTTCTCAGTCCATGGTACAAGGAAATTGTAGAGTACCTCTTGACCCTTAGATGTCCTCCGAGCTGCGACAAGACAAAGTATAAAATGCTGAGGCTAAAATCTCAGAAGTTCATCGTAGAAAATGGATGTTTGTATTGGAGAGACCCATCGGGCATACTTTTTTTATGTCTCACAGAAAATGAAGTAGAAGAAGTGATGGCAGAATTGCACGAGGGCATCTGTGGTGGCCATTACAGTTGGAGGGCTACAGCACATGAAATTATGAAAGTAAGATTTTTCTGGCCCAAACGTTTCAGAGATGTTTATGCTCGGGTAAGGGCCTGTGAAAAATGTCAAAAATTTGCTGAAAAGCAGAAGTTCACACCTTTGCCTATGATCCCTGTGCACATGGAAGAAACTTTCCAGTAGTGGGGAATTGATTTCATTGGAGAAATTCATCCTGCCTCAAGCAGGAAACACAAGTGGATATTAACAACCACCGATTACTTCACTAAATGGGTAGAGGCTATGCTAGCAAGAATGCTACAAACACAGTGGTGATCAAGTTTCTGGAAGATAACATTATCTCAAGGTTTGGCTGTCCTACTAAGATCATCACAGATAATGCTCAGGATTTTAAGTCTGTCAAATTTATCAATTTTTGCCAACAATATAATATTGTATTAGGACACTCTACTACATATTATCCATAGGGAAATGGATTGGAATAATCCTCAAACAAAACCTTGTGAGGGCGCTGAAAAAGGCCATAAATGAAAACCAAAAGAACTGGGATTCACAGCTTAAGTTCGCGCTATGGGCAAATAGAATCACTAGTAAGAGGTCAACAAGAAAATCCCCATATGAGTTGGTCTATGGTAGCGCAACGGTTTTCTCGATACAATTGGCCTTACCTGTGGCTAGGTTCATGCAAGATTGTCAAGAGGAACAAAATGATCTTACCAGAAGGATGAATCAGTTAGTAGAGCTGGAGGAGACTCAAAGTCAAGTAAATCAGAGGTTGACTAAGTAACAAGAGAAAATGAAAGACTTGTTTGATTAGCATGCTAAAGGTAAAGAGATGTAGGTCAGAGATTTGGTGCTAAGATGGGATGTAAGAAGGGCTGAAAAAGGAAAGTACGGAAAGTTTGATCCTCTATGGTTCGGACCTTTCAAAATTGTTGAAGAGGGAGGAAACAATACCTTCAGACTGGAAAATTTGCAGGGTGATATGCTTGAAGCCCTTGTGAATGGGAAATTCTTAAAACCCTTTTTCTAGAATTGATTCAGGCCGAAAGGTTTGTTGTATGATATTGTACATTATTCAGTTTCTTTTATTATGATGTTTGCATTTTTTATTTTTCATGAAGAAATAAGAGAAGGCATCAAGGGACCATGTTAACAAGAAGGAGGCTAAAAGATGGTCTGCAGAGTTCTCGACTCGTTCGAGGACAAACAGGTCATCCCAAATTGGAGTCAATGTTGTTATGACATCCCTCACAGGGCTGGGAAGGCTAATGATAAGGAGCTTCATTTTGTAAATAAAATACAACAAGGACTGTATATACTGTCACAGCCCCTTTTTCACCTATCGGAACCTTTGACAGGGCTTAAAATCTGTCTTTTAGCTTTAAAAGCACTCATTCTAACACATCAGGCCTTTAAGCCCCTTTCGCTTAAGCCCAAGCCCCTTTTCCATCATGAGACTGGGCCCTATGACTGAGCACTAAGCCCATTGGTGATCGCATGTCACTCTTTCTAAGTTCCTGCTTCCATGTTTTATGTTTCGTCGATGGCCGATCGTCCGAAGAGATCCTAACCGTTGATCTCCATTGATCCAACGGCCATCGTGCTTTCCATTTCCGCTTGTCGGTGGTTGCATCAATCATCGCCACCCTAACCTTATTTATTTATCGAATTCCTTTTCCACTGATGTGCGAAATCCCGGTGTGATCTTGACCATTGATCTCCTCCCATAGATCCGACGGTCATCGCTTATTGCATTGCAACCATCCATCGCACATCACAGAATCACAAAGTCCATGTCCCTTTTACATTTTTCTGCCGATGTGCAAAACGCTAATATAATCTAAGCCGTTGATCACAATCGATCCAATGGCTATCAGGCCCCCCTTGGCTCCATTTCTTGTTCCCCCGCGATGGAATCCCGACCATTGATCCTCCTAATCCAAAGATCAATGTTGTCTCGCTGTTTCACTGTCCTCTGCCCCATTCATTCATTTATGCGAGATCATGATGCATTATGAACCGTTGATCCTCCTAATCCAACGACCAGTGCACCTTTTCCTTTCACCCCGCTCGCTTTCCTCCAATACATCTCCACCATTGATCTCATCCCCAATCCAATGACTCTCGCTCCCTCGGCATATCGCAATTGCTCCCTCCACATTTCCTCCTCCCGTCTGTCTGAATTCCTAATGTGCGTGTCCCTGATTCAATCATAGCCGTCCATTTCCCCTAATCTAACGGCTCATAGTACTCCCACCTTTATTCCTCCTACACATCATTTCTCCCTTCATGTTTAATCTCCACCGTCTGATCGACCTAGATCTACGGCATAGGTTCACTGTGGGGGCACCCAACCAAAGTGGCCCGTACTCTTCAGTGCCCCCGCAGTTGACTCCTTTGACTACGGAATATTTTCATCCAACTGTCCATATTCAATGTGGAGGCACCCATCCCACAGACCCATCCATACCTCCAAGTGCCCCCGCAATTGATCTCCACCGTTGATCTCCATCATGATCCAACGGTCCTCGCTCCATCGCTCCTTCACAAATTTCCTGATCACCCATCCATTATTGCATTCCCTGCTCTAATCTGAACTATTTATCTTCCTCATCCAACGACCCACATCGCTCTTGCTTCTATGGCCCCGCAACTGATCATCATGCTACCTGACAAAATTGCTGACGTCATTGCCGGTCCCACCCGACCATGCAAGTTCGTCCATCGCATTCTTCCTCCACCGTTGATCTAGATTGCTATGATCAGACGGTCCGCATTCCTTTTCGCGTTCATTTCATCAAACAACCTAATCGCTCTGATTCCATGCAAAATGGGTAGTTTTGTAAGGACACGTGTTTCCTACCTAACCATATTGCGTTCATTTCTCTCATTACTGCTTACCGCCTTGCACCTTCATGAAAACCACTCTGGTTTTCCACAAAACCGCCTTTTTCATAAGCTTTGTGCCAAATCAGATTTAAACGTTTTTTTTTCCATGGAAATGCTCTCAATGCATTCCCTACCTCCACACTGCTCCTCCGCCTTTACCCAAGCCATCTGAAGCAATCAAACCCTTCATCGCAGGATTTATTTAATTTTTTTGCTTTCTATGCAGGTTTTGATGGTCTTTTAATGTATACAGGGCATCTCATAGCCAATCACAGTAGCTCAAGGCCGAGGATGAAGATCCTACACACCCAAGAAGTAGAGAAAATATGCAGAAGGTCAATTTCACGTCCAAATCAATGGATCGTGACCACTAGCCACTCTACAGGAACCTCCAGCGCAGAAGGCCAACTCATCCATTACTAGCAGTACCGCAGTCTCCAACACAAAAGGCCAGTTCATCCCATGACTAATGGTATTGTCTTAGCCAACAACAGCAATGGCTCTGCCTCATCAAACATCAATGATAACTCGTGAATGGGCCTTTGTAGCTTTTTACCTTATGTTTTGTTCATTTTTTCATTTCGGGTGAAATCCTTATTTCACTCCTGCAGTTTTTACTTTTAGAGTAGCAAATTGTTTACATTTCAGTTAGAAACAACTTTAGGCCTGCATTGTAAGATGATGAGAGGCAGTTTTACCTCATCGTCATTTATGTTTTTATTTAGACCTGCAGCAGCATACAAGCACGCGGGGAAAATATTTTCCCAAAATATCTTCTCAGGCATAGGAATTAGAGGTTATAATAGCATGAAGACAACACTAACAAAAAGTTCCAGATTTTCCAAAGGACTCACTAGTTCAAGTGTTCTGTATGTATGTTGTATGAACTTTGATAGTAGATGTTTGAAGTTCCCATAGGGATTTAGTAATAAGAATTTTTGTTGGAACTGGGGATTCTTCTCTGGGTGATTCACATTTTGTAACTCCTCTCTATGTTTTTTAATACAAATGTTCATTTCGTATCTCTCCACATTTCTTGTATCTAATGCTCTAGAATGCGAGTGCTCCCATGTGTGAATGTGAATTTATCATAGCAGATACTCATGTTTACTCATCTATAGCGCTTTAAATATAGCTCAGACAGGATACTTTGTTTCATTTTATATCTCTTCCACCGTTCTTCCAATATTAACTACATCGGATTCTTATCTTTGAACTTGTCCATATATATGGAATTTTGTCTTTGAACAAGCCTAGTATATATGGATTCTTATCCTTGGATGAGCCCGGTTATAGTTGATATCTTACTCGATCTTCTGCCATATTCATGGCTCATATATAACCTGATATATGTGTGTTCATTTTAGAAGTCAGCCCCCTTTATAACATTATGTTTTAAAGTTGTCTGATACATTTAATTATTGTAGTTTGTACTCATTTTCTGCAGTTTTCCTATTTGTTGTGTGTAAATTTTGGGTTTTGGTTCCACTCTTATTAAAACCATTCATCTGAGTGATAATAGCATGAGAGCCTAACATTGACAATAGCAATCAACTGAGTCATATGCTCCTTGCATTTAAGATGTCCTAGGCATTGGTCTTTATACAACTCAAGGTTGTCTCTAGGAGCTACAACAGATCCCAAGGTATATGGTTCCTTAGGTGGTTGCACTATAGTTATAGGAATGATGGTTTGTGTAGGAGTGGTGGTTTCAACTCTATCTCTCCTAGCTGAGTTCCTTATGTATCTCCTAGATGGTGTAGAATATTGACCAGTTTGTGAAGGGGTCAATGTAGGTGTAGGGTTTGACTATTGTTCTTGGGTTTTTTCCCTTTTAGGCATTCTTACCCTTCTTCTTGAGTGAATACTGATAGATCCTTCATCTGCTAAAAAATTTTCCCATGTGGTTCTCTTCTTTCTTAGATGATAAACTGCCAGTATTTTGATTAAAACCCTGTGATAGATATTGTGAAGAGAATAGTCTGGGGTTCTTTGTATTTTTTGGGACATTGACGACAGATATTTATAAAGGAAAAATGGTAGATTCATATGTTTAGAGCCCTAGATGTGAGCTAGAAACCTCATCTGGTATTTATGCATAGTAAAAAACCTACCCTCACTGGTTATATAATGTTGCACAGTTTTAATAACAACTTTCCACTCAGGCCTAAAACACGAAATATGAATAGTAGGGGTCCAGCCAATATTTTCATGTTCAGGCTTTAAATATGGATTCAAAACAGCTTTAAGCAGAGTTTTCTTCTTGTACCAGGACTCATCTGTAGTAGATGTTTGGGTAGCCCTTGTTAATAGTCTCTATGATCCTAAAGGTCCGAGACCCCAGCTTGACCTGTTCTCCATCGAATGTCTCAGCAAATGCCTGAGCCACTTCCAAATTTTCACCTAAAAACTTCTTTAAAAATGTATACCACCCTTTTGCTTGGAACCAAGGCTTAGGATAATGGTCAAAAAAATGGGTATTGGTCGGTTCTAAACGGTTCACCTTAGCACCCTTACCCATTTTGTTAACAATTAACCTAACCACTAATGCACACCTATAAGACAAGGAACAACAAACCTTCACGAAGCCCTAACTGCTGGCACAAGGTAATAAACTATTTTTCTGGAAGATAAAAATGTTTTGTTTTAGCTTTCATGAGGGTAAACGGGAACAGAGCTCTGCATGCCCTAAATCACAGTAAGAGGGAATGACATGAAACCAAAATGATTTAAATTATGCTGCCAACTCATTCCACCAAAACCTTCACTCCATCACATTATTAACTAATATATACTCATACTTCAACCTTAATACATTTCACTTTATGAGTAGCATTAGATTTTAACTAGCCTTAGCCAAAAAAATAACCAACCTCCTTTTGATGAATCTTCAATTAGAAATAGCCACATTTTTAGAGTAATACCTCTTGTTTTAGCAAACCTTGAATATTCAAAGAGCATTGTTTGTTTCACCTGAGTAATGCTTCTTTTACCTCCTTGTACAAATTTTTCAGGAAATAGCTTTTTTTTTTAAAAGGAAGTTATTTATGTGTTGCTTGTAAAACCAGATTTTCTGAAGAAAATAGTTGCCTTTGTAGGAAAGGTATCTATTCTTGTGTTATTCCTAACACAACTGATGACTCTAACATTTTGTCTTTAACCTTGGATAGAAATATCATGGTGAATGAATAATACTTCTCATGTTAAACCCATGACCCTAACTACTCAAAGAAGTTAAAAGACTTATTAAAAGAAAATTTACCCCAATAACTCTATGACACAAACAAACTATTGGACTCAAAATTATTTTGGATTTTGGTTAAAAAATGATAAAAAAGAATACATTTTAACCCTCCAGGGCCTTCAACCATAGGTTAGGAGACAAGAGAGGATCAAAGACACAACTTACAATGATGACTAGACTTTGAAATTTTTTGAAAATTTGCTTTGCTAATAGTGGCTCCTATTGGGGATGAAGTCCTCCCTGTGAGGCTTTAAGAACTATAGATTCAGTTCCTTAAACTCTCGGGACTTTTAAATTATATAATCTAATAACAAAAACTAACTTTTATTGACTAAACTAAAAACTGACTCTATTTACAAACACAAATACCATTGGGCATGGAGCTTTATTGAAACAACACTCCATATATTTACAATGGAAAGACTGATTGGCTCAAAAAATAAAGAATTTTTTGAGAAAATGACCATTGAATGGACCTCCAACCAATTTATCATCATATAAGTGCTTAAGTAGAAATGTGTTATTTTCCAGAACTCGAGCAATTTTGAATGGATCAAACCACAAGTTTTCAAACTTACCATGCTTTCCATGATCTTCTCTTCTTGCATCCCAACACAATACCAAATCATATTCTTGGAATACATGTTTTTTTTCTCTTTTGTCAAAGACAACTTTTAATTTTTCTTTATATTTCTATGATTTTTCCATCATGGATTCCCTGATTTGATGAGCTTCTATCAGTTGCAACATCCTTCTCTTAATGGGATTTGAATTATTAGTTTCATCTTGTAAAAACTTCATAACAGGAAGCACCAAATGTAATGGCATCATAGCATCAGCACCATAAACATGTTGAAAGGGAGAAACTCCATTTGATCTTTTGCTACTCACCCTATCTTCCCAAAGAGCATGAACTAACTGAGCATCCCAGTTTCTTTTGCTTTTTTTCATCATCTTCTTTATTATTCTTACCAGGATTTTATTTTATGACTTGACTAACCCTTTACCTTGGGGGTAATAAGGTGTATAATGAGTCAAATCAATGCTATAGTTCTGACAAAAATTGTTCATCTTGGCAGATTTAAAAGCCATTGCATTCTCAGTCACCAAATTTTGAGGGCAACCAAATCTAGAAATAATATTTTCCAACATAAAACTAATTATTATCTGTCAGTGGAATTTCTGTTTGGAATGGCCTCAATCCACTTGGTGAAATAGTTTGTGGTTGTAAGAACCACCCGTGCTGCCCTGATGATGGTGGATGAATCTCACCAATGAAGTATAGCCCCAACTGCTGGAAAGGAGCATCTCTTGAAATGGGAATGAGAGGTAGTGGGAGCATCTTCTGCTTACCAGAAAATTTTTGGCACTCAACGCAAGATCTAAATTTAGAAAAAAAATCAGAGAAAAGAGTTGGCCAATAATAGCTAGCTCTGACATAACTTTATGAGCTTCAATTTCATCTACACATCTCAACAAAACTCCTACAGGGTATTTCCAATAAATATGACTTTCCATTATGCAATACTTGACAGCCTTTAGTTTAAAATACCTTCTCTTTGATTTTTCCATTTCTGGAGGACAACTGAGATTTAAAAAAAAGTACACAATTTCTTTATACCAATTGGAATAGAAGAGTCCAGGATAATCATATATACCTTCTTTATCTGTTTCTTCAACCACCTCAATGTTTAGATTTAGATCTTTTCAATTTGATTCTACCACCAAGCAGGTTAAGCCATATCCCTTTATCAACTTAGCAGGTCTGATTTCAATGTCAAATTCAAAAATATTTTTTAACCATCTTCCCCTCCTACCATCCGTGTCTGGCTGCAACAACACATCCTTGAAAACAATATTTGGCACAAAAGAAATTACTTTAGAATGCAGAACATAAACTCAAAAATACTTTAAAGCCTTTACCAATGCATATGCATGTTTTTCAACCAAGTTGTACTTTAACTCAGCATATTAATGCATGGCTGAAAAAATAAATTGGCTGCTCCAAGCCCTCCCTGTTCTTTTGAAGTAAAATTTATGCAATAGTTTCCTCAGAAGCATATCAAAAAGTCAGAAAACCCTTCTCAAAATCAGGGTTGATTAACACTGGGGCTTCAGTCAAGGCAGATTTGATTGCTAAGAAATATTTTTTTTGCTTCATCTTGCCACATGAACTGTACATATTTCTTCAAAAGACATTTTTATGTTTAATTAATTCTGCAAAATTTGGAACAAAACACCTCAGAAATTTAATTTTACCCAAAAATGATATTAACTCTTTCTTATTCCTGGGTAAACCAATTTTCTGTATAGCTTCAACTCTCCCTGTGCTAATGCAAATACCATTTTCTGCCAATGTATGCCCCAATAGTTTTCCTTCTTGAACAAAAAAAGATTATTTATTTGGGTTTAGAGACAAACCAATTTTTTTTCACTTATCAAACACTTGCTGCAAACGTTTTAAATGATCCTAATCAGATTTTGAAAAGATTGTTATGTGATCCAAATAAATGACTACAAATCTATCATTTTCCCCTATAAAGGAAATTTTCATTGCCCGTTGAAATGTTGCACCTGCATTCATTAAATTGAAAGGCATCTTATTGTACATAAAAATTCCCCACAGTGTAGTGAAAGTTTTTTTCTCCCTGTCTTGTTTGTCAACTGAAATTTGATTGTATCCTGAAAAGCCATATATCATTGAAAACTTATTTGAGCCTACAACCTTCTGCAAAATATGATCCATTTTGGGTAAAGGATGGTTATCCTTCAGTGAACACCGGTTCAAATTGTGAAAATCAACACAAATTCTAATTTCCCAATTCTTTTTTCGAACCAGGACTATATTAGCTACCCAATTGGAAAATCCCAAAGGAAGAATTATTTTGGCTTCCCACATTTTTCTAATTTCTTTTTCAATGATAGGGAGCATCATAGGATTAACATGTCTTATCTTCTGTGCTATAGGCTTTCCTTATAATTTAAGAGGGATTTTATGCTCCATTATACTTCTGTCACATGTCTTCAAATAACCATAGGACCAAGCAAAACATTTCGGGGTACTGCTTTAGAAAATTGACATATTAGTTCTATTTTCTTGAGGAAGAAAATTAGAAACTTTAACATATCTAGGATGGTTTTCTGTACCAATATTGCAGTCAACTATATTCTCTTCATTTGTCTTACTATCAAGCTTTAAAAAGACATCATTATTGTCAAACAACATATCTAAAGAAACCAAGCCTTTAGGAATGAAGTTTTTTTTTACATCAATAATGTCTTTTACAGCTACAATATTTTTGAATGGCTTGTTTTTTTGACTTTCAGCTGTGTCTTATGCATTATCAATCTGAATTTCTAAAAACTCCTCTACACATTCCAAGAATTTCTGAATTTATTTATCATCTTCAAATACTTTCCAGTATTTGATATTGTCAGGAATGGAAGGTTTGTTTTTAATCTGAACATCATATGTTGCTTTAACATCAAGAGGAACCTTAAAATTACAAGCAGCAATGGCCAATGAATCTTCCATTTCATTTTCTTCTCTGGAAACAAAATTCAAATTGAATGCTGAAAAATAATGTTCAATTAAATCCCACACTTCATTTCTGTAATAATTCAATTTTGAATTTTTCACTTGCTAATTATCTCTCACCAGGTATACCATCAACTCTGAATCGCCAAAAACAATTAACTGTTCATCTCCCAAATTTTTTTCTACCATCATTCCCAAGATAAGTTCTTCATACTTAGTAGTGTTATTAGTAGTGACAAATTGTAATTTGTATGATAATGTCACTACTTGCTGAGTGGGAGAAATAAGAACTACACTATCCCTTGATCCCTCTCTTGATGAGGCTTCATTAAAATACAAATTCTAGATCTTCCCTCCTTCTAAATTCTGCTCTTTTGTGACTTGAAAATGCTTTTTTTTTTACTGATTTCGGACTAAAAATTGTTGTCACCAGCGGCAAGGTGTAAAATGGATGACCCTAACTCCTTCTCTTCTACATATATAAGATGATTTGAGAGATTTTTTTGATCACTTATGATATAGACCATCTGTGTTTCCCTATATAATCTCCTAAATTCTCCTCCAAAGACTAGGAGAGTGGCATATGTCATATCCATTTGAAGAGTTCCTCCCAGATTTTTGGACCAAGATTTGGAAATATGCATTCCAAATCTAGAAGGTATGTCTGCAACCACTATGTCCATCACTAGACTTCTCATGGGGAGTTGGGTAAGAGAAATTACCAACTCTTTGATCACTCCTAAACACTTAACCCTTTTGGAGTCAAAAGGGTAGAGGTCATGTTATTGTTTAGTGATTTCCAGTCCTAATTCATCCAACACTTTCTTAGGCATCAGACTATGAGAGGCCCCATAATCTAATAGGTAGTTATGTAACAATTTGTTATGAATGTTGAGTGAAAGATATAAAGGTGGAGAATTATCATCATTTTGATCTTGGACATGGCTACCCAAGTAAATGGTAGGATATTCATCCTCTAAGTTGACTGAATCAGGAGCAAGATATGGTTGTAACATAATTTTAAATGACTCTCTGTAGGCTGGATTTTTCAACAATTCAAGGAGTGGAACCAGAATCTTAATTTTATTCAATTCTGACATGAAACTGAAATTAAGAGGAGCCAAATATTTATTTTCTACAAAAATTTTGATGATTGGGGCAAGGTTAGGTGATGGAGGAACATCATTAAATTTTTCCTTTTGTTTGGCAGCATGTTTATCAGAATCTTGTTTTTGTTGAGGCTGTTGGACAACCCCTTTTGACCTCAAAGGATAATTTCTTGTCTGATTTTCGGGCTTCTTTTTCTCATTTTGAACAAGAATATGAGCATCTTCATCATCTGAAAATAGATTTATCCTAGATTGATCTTCATACTCTTTCAAATTCAAACAAGTTGACTGTGATGTCTCCCTAACAATATTTATATCTTCATTCTCCTCTTCTTGTTATTGTTGATTTTCTTTAGCAAAATTATTCAGTGGAGGCTGAACATTTTGATCATCAAGATTTCTTCCTGGGCGTTGTAAAATTTGTTGTGGCTAAAAGGGTCTCCTAAAAGGAGATTTATTTATGTTTCCTTCATTTTGAATGGGCCTAACAACATGTCTATTTTCTAACTCCATTTAATCAAATTATACATTTGATCAAGCTTTTCTTCAGTTGCGAAAGTCTTAAAATAGGAATATGGTTTCTCCTCTTTCATTTTCTTTTTATCCTTTTCTCCCTTCCCCTCTTCAATTTTTAGTTTGTTTGAGGCCATAAGATTGGACTGCACTCAAATAGTAGCCTCCTGCATACCTACCAATACTTTTGGCTGCTCAACTCTCAACCATAGTGAAAACTTGGAGTCTAAGGCAATGGAAAAGGTTATCATGGCTGTAGTTTCAGGAGGTTTGTCTTCTACAAGAATCTTTTGATAGACTTTCTTGAATATCTTTGTAAACTCTGCCAATGATTCATCAGTCTTCTCCTTTAAAGATCCAAACTCTGTAAGGTAATACAAGTAATCCTTATGGTCACCCCATTGTTTTACAAACACTTCCTCCAAGGAATATATTCTTGTTATTGAATATGGTGGAAAATTTCTGAACAACTTATGAGCTTCTCCATCCAAGCTCTGAACAAAGAGTCTTGACTAGAAAGATTCATGTTCAATGTTTTGGTTATTAGCATATCTGTAAAAGGCAACTAGGTGTTCTTCATTAGATACTCCTTCTCCCTCCCCAGTGTATTTGGGAAAATATTTCAGATAATCCCCTTAAGGAAGAGGATGCAAAGGTTGAGGAAGAATTAGTGGTGCATATCTTACAACAACAATCTGTTGCATCCTTGTAGGAGGAGGTTGGGACATGACTTGCTGAGGTGAAAATAGTGGAAAAAATGTTGATGCAGATGTTTGAATACTGGAAATTACAGGTTGTGGAGTTTGTACTTGTTTTGGAATCGTAGAAAATGGAAATTATTGGGCTGGTTCCTCAGGATTTGGAGCTAAAAACAATGTATTTTCAAAGAAATGGACAGCAGAAGGCGTTATTTCCACTTCTTCAGGAGAATCAGATTTAGATGTAGATTCTTGAAGGATTGGTGTAGCTTCAAATTTTTTCTGCTGAGCTAAAAAGTAAGAGAGATTAAAAGTCAAGTTTTCAGGAAGGTTACCTTCTCCTTGATGAGACGAGTATGAGCCAATAGCTGGGTTTTGAGACAAAGGAAAACAATCCTGTTGTGGGCTAAAAGAGGACTGATATTTAGGATGAGTTTTAAGAAATATTAGAATTGTTCTAATATCTTCTTCAATTAAAATAGCCCTATATAGGAAAGGTGCAATTTCCAATACTTGTTCTAATTCTCATTCTGTCAACACAAAGGCTTCTGACTTTTGGTTTTCTTCATTGAAACCTAAAGCTTTTGATTTTTCTTCTTTTACTGGAATAATACTTCTTTCTAATTTACTAAATGATAAGTGAGAGATACTTTTAGCTAAATCTAGGCTAACATCATCTACTTTTCCTTTTATGGAAGCAGTTTCAACTTGAAATATTTCAGGAGATTCTTTTGAAACTAAAACTTCTTTAGGTTATGAGATAGATGATGGTACCTTTTCTTTTGGGATGTACTTTAAATGCACCTTTTTCACCGAATGTGATGTAGCTTTAGCTGATTTTTGTTTCCCTCTTGCATCCTTTATGATCTTCTCTGGGTTAGAAACTGGAATCACAGGAGGTGATCTCTAATTTCTTCTTGTAGTAGGTGGTCTTGAAACCCCTTGTCCTCTTTACGGATTTTCCAGGTGAACCAATTACAATAAAAAAGAGTGACTAGTATTTATCCACCTTTAAAAATATGTATTAGGCATTCATGCAAAAAACTTCGGGAGAATACTAAGTTCGGAATCTTTGTCTCCCATCAGACGCACCGAAATATGTTAGTGTTGGAATCATCACTTGGATTGTGGCAAGCGCCTGACTAGACACATATTAAGCTCAAGGGCTTTTCTTATAATTTGATTGATTTTTTTGGAAAGTGGTTGAAACTCACACACACTGAAAGGGGTTTTGAGTAGATAAGAATCTCTCACACATATGAGGGAACTGGTGCATGATGTGGTAGCAAGGTTGAGTTTGTAGCTTGATGGTTAGAATAACAAAAGATATAAGTGAATATGTAAAACAAAAGCCCACAACTAAGAGGAAAGCTGACACAAATTCTAGATCTGAAATGTGTAGTGAAAGAATGCTTTTAAAAGACTTACAATAATCTCACTCTACATTTAAGAATCCCATGACAAGGAATGCTTCCAACTAACATGACCACATGAATCAGGAATTCTTGATGAATCAAGAGTGACAAAGACAAATTATCATGCATTCTAGATCAAAATATTTATAAAAACATGAAACATGACTTAATTCAATCTCAAGGAATACTTATGAACTATCTTCAATTCATACTGAATGAGGAAATATTGGAACAAGACTTACAAAAACATATTAATATGACTTGGAGGTTCAAAATACTGATAAAAACATGAGATAGAACTATGTAGCTCATAATCTAAAATGAAATAGTAAATTATGGAAACACATAAGGAGTTAAACAATACACACACCATACAATTTTTGAGTCCTCAAAAGTGCCTCTAGATATATTATATGTTCAAAATGTACAACACAGTATGCAATGAAATTTACAACCAACGAACCCTTTCTTCCTTTCCTAACATAGTATATATACAAAAAAGGAGTTATGTTAAAGCCTCCATAAAAAGTGCAATTTTGTTTTATAGGCTTTATTACAATCCTCTACATATAGTAGAGCTTATCTTAAACATAAAATATATATATATATATATATATATATATATATATATATATATATATATATATATATATATATATATATATATATATATATATATATATATATATATATATATATATATATATATATATATTTAAACACAACTAAAGACATAACATGAAATTCTGGAGCTTGAAATGGTTGAGTTGAAGTGGCTGAGTGCTCCTCGTTTCTTGGAAAAACTGCCTCCACAAAAATTGCAACTGCCAACTGAAAAGGACACCTGGACCCTTATCTGCAAAACTCTGAAATGAAATCTAGAAGAAAGATTGATTGGATGACACTTGGAAAAAGACCATTACCATTGAGGCTGCATTCACTTTATCATCATTTAGTGTCATTCTTTTGAAACCAGAACCAAAAAACAACCTTTTCACCATATAATACATATTCTGAAAATAATAGCTACTTTTCTGAAAATGACATGATTCTTCAGATTTTCATGGTTTTGTACATTCAATCAGCAGAGATCTAGTATAGAATAAAAAATACTAGTAGCTTCTGCCTTGGTGACACTTTTGTTTTATTTTCTCTTATATACTTGATTTTTCTTCTGATTCTTCTTCTTCCTTGGTTCATTTTCTCGACTTTCATCTATGTTTATTATTTCATCCGTGAGAGCAGGGTTTGCTATGAGGTTTCTTACTAGTCCGAGCTTGTTATTTGGTCTAATGTGAGGCCTTTGAATATATGTATTTGGAATGTATTAAGACCTCCTTCTCCCATGTATAGCTCTACTTTATTATCCTTCTTCAAACTCTGACTCACTAAAATCTCTTTCATTGCTATCCTCCTCAAAAGATGAATATGAGTGGATTATAGCTTTCTTATTCCCTTTGGTTGAAGAACTGATAGATGAGTAAAGCTGAGCTATAATAGGTTCTTCTACTATAGTGGTTTATGAAACTTTTCTTTTCCCCTTTTTGAGTGAGAAAAATATGTGTGCAAGTGTAGGCTCCTCTGCTGTTGGAGTGGCATTATTTTCTTGATTCTCCTGTCTAGCCTCTGTAACAGGGCTTGGATTCAAGGTTTCAGGGATGACTTCCACTGAAGGTCCCTCTTTCAAAATAATTTTTCTCCTTATTTTACTTTTTGAAGAGGAAGCTACCTCTTCCTTGCTCTTAGAAATAGTGTTTTTGTCAGGCAGGGTATCTTTTTGTTTGATTTTTCTTGCATGCTCCTGCCTGAAAGACCCCAAGGTCTGTGGCTCCTTAGGTGGTCTTATAGTGTAAACTTCCTTGGTTGGTTTCACTGTAGGTATAGGAATGATGGTTGGTGTAGGAGTGGTGGTTTGAACTCTAGCTCTCGTAGCTAAGTTCTTTATATGTCTACTAGATGATGTAGATGGCTGGCCAGTTTGTGAAGGGATCAATGTAGGTGTAGAGTTTCACTATTTTTCTTGGGTCCTTTGCCTTTTAGGCCTTCCTACCCTTCTCCTTGAGTTAATACTTCTAAATCCTTCATCTGATAAAAACTTTTCCCATGTGGTTCTCTTCTTTCTTAGATGATAAACCACCAGTATTTTGATTAAACCCCTGTGGTAGAGATTTTGAAGAGAATATTATGGGTTCTCTGTATTTTTTGGGACATTGAAAACATAGATTTATAAAGGAAAAATGGTAGATTCATAGGTTTAGAGCCTGAAATGTGAGCTAGAAACCTCTTCTAGTATTTATGCACAATAGAAAACCTACCCTCACAGGTTATATAATGACGCACAATGGTAATAACATATTTTCGCTCAAGCCTAAAATACGAAATATGAATAGTAGGGGTCCAACCAATATTTTCATGTTCAAGATTTGAATATGGATTTAAATCAGATTTAAGCAGAGTTCTCTTCTTGTATAAGGACTCAATTATAGTTGATGTATGGGTAGCCCTTGCAATGTTAGTCTCTATGATTCTGAAGGTCCAAGACCCTAGCTTGACATGTTCTCCATCGAATGTCTCAGCAAATGCCTGAGCCACTTCCACATTTTCACCTAAAAACTTCTTTAAAAATTGATACCACCCTGCTGCTTTGAACTGAGGCTTAGCACAATGGTCAACAAAATAGGTATTGGTAGGTTTTGAACAATTCACCTTACCACCCTTACCCATCTTGTTAACAATTAACCTAACCACTAATGCACACCTGTAAGACAAGGAACAGAAACCCTCCACGAAGCCCTAACTACTGGCACAAGGTAATAAACTATTTTGCTGGAAGATAAAAATGATTTTTTGTAGCTTTCATGAGGGTAAATGGGAATATATATTTGCATGCCCTAAATCACGGTGAGAGGGAATGACATGAAACCAAAATTATTTAAATTCTGCTTCCAACTCATTCTAGTGAACCCTTCACTCCATCACATTATTAAATAATAGTTACTCGCACTTCAACCTTAATACATTTCACTTTAATAGTAGCATTAGATTTTAACTAGCCTTAGCAAATAAAATAACCAACCTCATTTTGATGAATCCTCCAATTATAAATAGCCACATTTTCAAAGAAATACCTCTTGTTTTAGTAGACCTTAAATATTCAAATGGCATTATTTGTTTCTCCTGAGTAATGCTTCTTTTATCTCCTTGTACAAATTTTGCAGGAAATAGCTACTTTTTTTAAAAAGGGAGTTATTTCTGTGTCGCTTGTAAAACCATATTTCCTGAAGAAAATAGCTACCTTTCTAGGAAAGGTAGCTATTACTGTGTTATTCATAACACAATTGATGACTCTAACATTTTGTCTTTAACCTTGGATAGAAATATCATGGTGAATGAATAAGACTTATAAAGCTAAACCCATGACCTTAACTACTCAAAGCAGTTAAAAGACTTATTAAAAGAAAATTTACCCTAATAACTCTATTACACAAACAAGCTATTGGACTCAAAATTATTTTGGATTTTGGTTAAAAAATGAGAAAAACTAATACATTTTAATCCTCCAGGGCCTTCAACCAAAGCTTAGGAGATAAGAGAGGATCAAATACACAACTTACAATGATGACCAGACTTTGAAATTTTTTGAAAAATTGCAGTGCTAATAGTCGCTCCTATTGGGGATGAAGTCCTCCTTGTAAGGCTTAAAGGACTGTAGATTCAGTGCCTTAAACTCTCAAGACTCTTAAATTCCAGAAGCTAATGTCAAAAACTAACTTTTATTGACTTAATTGAAAACTAACTCTATTTACAAACACAAATACTATTGGGCATGGAGTTTTATTGAAACAACTCTCCGGATATTTACAATGGAAAGACTGACTGACTCAACAAACAAAGAAATTTTTGAGAAAATTACAATTGAATAGACCTCCAGCCAAATGATCATAATCTAAGTGCTTCAATAGAAATGTGTTATTTTCCAAAACTCGAGAAATTTTGAATGGCCCAAACCACAAGTTCTCAAACTTACCATGCTTTCCATGATATTCTCTTCTTGCATCCTAGCGCAATACCAAATCATCTTATTGTAATACCTTTTTTTTTTTCTCTTTTGTCAAAGAAAACTTTTAATTTGGCTTTATACTTCTGTGATTTTTTCATCATGGATTCCCAGAATTGATGAGCTTCTATCAGTTGCAGCATCCTTCTCTTAATGGGATTTGAATTATCAGTTTCATCTTGTAAAAACTTCATAACAGGAAGGGCCAACTATAATTTCATCACAATGTCAACACCATAAACAAGTTGAAAGGGAGAAACTCTAGTTGATGTTTTGATACTCACCCTATGTGCCCAAAGAGCATGAAATAACTGAGTATCCCATTTTTTTTTTGTCATCATCTTCTTTATTATTGTTACCAGGATTTTATTTGATGAGTCAGCTAACCCATTACCTTGGGGAAAATAATGTGTAGAATGATTCAAATCAATGTTATACTTCTGACAAAAATTGTTCATCTTGGCAGATTTAAAAGCCATTACATTGTTAGTCACCAAATTTTGAGGGCAACCAAATCTAGACATAATATTTTACAACATAAATTTAATTATTACAATGTCAGTGGTGTTTCTGGTTGGAATGGCCTCAATAAACTTGGTGAAATAGTTCGTGGTTGTAATAATCCACCTGTGTTACCCTAATTATGGTGGATGAATCTCAATAATGAAGTCTAGCCCCCACTGGTGGAAAGGAGTGATGCAGGAGCATTCAGGCCTAGTCAGCAATGTGATAGCATGATCACATGTTGTGACTAACAAGGGGTTGGAAGATAATATTTTAATTAATTTTATTTGTTTAGAATATATGAGAGTGTTTATTTATTGTTAAATAGGAGAAAAGGTATATGTGGCTGAGTGATCCTCCTTGTATGGAGATCAGGCCAAATAGTTAGATTTATTTGGCTAAAATAGAGTTTTAAAAGCTTGATTTAGCATTGGTTTAGAAAAGAGTGGGTTTGAAGAGATTTTTTAGGAGAGGTTGAGAGATTTCTGGTTCAGAATTAGAAGGTTCATGAAACCATTTATTGGTATAAATTCAGGCGGGAGGTAGGATTAGAGTAGGGTTTGGTGTAGAGCGAAAAGCTCAGAATCTTAGTGAGGACTGTGTTTGTGAAATACAGAGATCATTTCTTGTATGATTGGGCCAAAGGGCGAGTCTCTGTTTTACTGTGGTTTTTGAATAAATTTAATGTTTTTGTGCCTCAATATATGATAGATTTTTAAATACAGAGGGCGTCAATCTCTGTGTAACTGGTTTTATTCCAATACATTTGAATCTGTTGGTTTGTGTTGAACCCATCGTATAAGACTGTTCCTTTGGATTTCATTTTTCTATCAATACAAATATCTGTCAAAGAATCGCTGTAAATCAATGTCGATTTTATATTACAACCCGATTCAAAATAGTAAGTTGAATGTTGAAGGCGCTGCACAAAATAGCTCAATAGGCATTAAAGTAATTCAATGAAGCAATGGTAGATTGATATCAAACTGGTGGTTGAACGTTGACCTGTTTGATGAGTTTATAACACACATTACGGAGAAAACAGGGTTTTAAAGTTCAGTTCTTGTATATAAGTTATCCTCCAGCGAATTTACAATTACAATTGTATAAAAAGAATACAAGTCAGCTCATTCTTAAACCTAGTGAAGTAGTGAATTTGTAAGCACTGAAGAATTGCAATCTGAATGAAAAGGCAGAGTTAGCGTTTAGAACTTGTATTGTGAGCAATTGCAGCGTTGTGTATTGAGGACGCTGATCTAAGCAGTGTTTGACCGAATGCATTATACAATCTGGCAAGAAGTCGTTAAAGAAATCAAGGTAGGATTGTGTGATATACAGTGTGAACTAAATTGAAGGCATGTTTGCTGGAAGAAGGAGATCGGCTTACATCTCACAGCAATTTAATGGGACAACCGGCACATGGATCGAATGCAGAGAAAACGTTGTATAATTTGGTAGAAGAGCAAGCGCTATTGAATTCATGGGAGAAACATGTATGCAATATTGACATTCGATTTTAGCCAAATCTCAGTTTTATATGAATTGCTATTGCTATGAGTCGAAAGGTTCAATTGTTTGTTTGAACAGTTGTGTGTTGATTAGATGAGAATTGAATAAAGAGATCCAATTTAAAGGCACATTTGGGCGCTGGTTAAATGGCCCTATTTGAAATCAAGGTTGTAAGAAATAATTGTATGGATGCCAGCAACACATTATTACAGGCGAGACTTGCGTCTGAAAAAGACAGTGGATGAATTTGCCCAAATTTAAAGTTTCCATTATGTAAAGATTGTTGAGTTTGTGGCTTCAGCAATTGAAGTTCATAAATGAACAGTTGTTGAAGTTATAAGTTTGGGAAAATGCTGAGATGTATTATTATATGAACAGACATTCAATGGTGTTTTTGCATACATTGAGAGCACAGGGGAAATCAGTCAATTGGAGGTTCGACTACAATAATGAATTGGATTTAAATGCAAATGACAGGATTGTAAGTTCGATTTCTGTTTATGAGTATTATACAGTAAATTAACATTTTGGAATTGCTTGGTATGCAATCGGAGTATCGGTAATGTGTAAATAACCCAGATTGGAGTCCTAATTGAATTAAATATTGGGTGAAACATTTATATGCGCACAGTGTTATTAATAGTGAAAGGTTTGCAGGGATGACTCTGCACCATTTTTGGTATCAAAGCCAGCTTAACGCTCTGAAAGATTGTTTTGGGAAACTGCAGATGTATAATTGCCCTTAAGTGCGAATAGAGAAGCAGAGAATGCCCAGGAAGGTCTGGTAAGAATGTTTAAGTTGATAATTTTGCAGAGATGTATTTGAATGTCTAAAGAATAACAGGAGGTTGAAATTTCAAAGGACGAAGTGTTTTCCTTTTAGGAAAAGTGATTGCATGACTGATTTGATTGAAGATTGTTTATGATATTGATGATTGAAAAAAAACAGAGATTGGGTTAATAGGATTGAAAGAAAGAACCACTACAGGAAATGAATTTTGGAAATTGTATATGCAAAACAACATTTTCTTACAAACAGGTTATCAAAAGGAAATAGTGAACAGATGAGTCCTTTGACTGATGAAATGGGAGTTAGTTTAAAGACATCTTTGAAGGAAATATTGCAGGTTTGAAAGATACTTTGATGTGTCTTGAGATAATATTGTGCAGGTCAATGGATTTGCTGAAAGATGGAATGAGTTGTACCAGCATCATAGCATATGAGCTATGTAAAGAAGATAGAGCAAGAAGAAATCCCAGATGTGTAAACGTGACAATACCCGACAATAAAAAAATTTACTGAATGAAGAAGGTAGTGAGCAATTGAAGATGCGGAGCCTACAACAAGAAGTATTCAAGAGGAGATGAGAACAACTTCCAACTGAGGTTGGGTAGAAGTTGATGAGGCAACTCCACAATTGTGATTGTGGATAGGAGATAACAATTCCAGCAAGAAGAGTGCTGGGTAGAATTGTTAGTCAGTGAAAGGTTCGAGGAAAGAACCAATAGGTGCCAAAAGGCTAAACTCAGGAAAGTTTGGTGAGGCATGAAGGAGATTTGTTATAGGCGAAATGGAAAAGGTTAGTTGCAGCTCACTAGTGAACAAGGAAAGTTCACCAGAGGAAGGAAAGGAATTGACTATTGATGGTCATGACAGGGGTACAAATGAAAGTCACAGACATAGGGAAAAGAGTGTTGAAGCAGTTGGACTCAAAGGAATGAGTAAAGAAGAAAGGGACATAGAGTTGGCTGAGATGAAGGCAGAACTCAGTCATTTGGAGAAGCTGGTATTGAAAGGAATTAGAGAAAAATGGAAACAAGGATTTTATGTGGGAAGAAGAGTTAAATGGCCTGTCAGAGAATTGTTTGCTGAGAAATTATTACTTTGAACAACTGAGAATGAAGAAATAGAACACATATGTGAACCAGAGAAAGGATCTCTCCTTGGGGAAGAAGACAGTGATAACAGTAGAGAAGAACTGATCTATGCAGATCAAAATGAGAGGAATGTGTTGACATCATCCATACAGAGAAGAGAATCTCATATATTTGGGATTAATTATTTCAGTGAATGTAAAATTGCAGGTATGCAGCCTAAAGAATTTGAACCTGTGTATGAAAAAGTGAAAGGAGCAAAGGCAAGACAAGCAAGAAAGGAGATGCATAAGGACTTTCAAGACTTCAATTGGTGGAGGAAATTAAAAGGTATGGCTGAATGGTTATGTCTTCTTTTAGTGGAAACTTATTGGATCATATTTGAAGGAATTTTAGCATGGACAAAAGACCAATGGGAAATGGAAACAGGAAAGGAAACAAATGCATTGCAGAGAAGGAAAGCTGACACCAAGAACTTAGCTGAAGAAGGTAAGCCAAGAAAATATTTGAAAGATCAAAGTCTTATCAGAGAAGAGGAAGAGGCATTATTGTCTTATTTGGACAAACTTAGTATTGGAAGAAATTGTGTAGAACAGGAAGGTATTCTACAAACTTATGATGAAGTTGCCAAGCATAGTCGAGAAGTTGCAGTTCCAGAAGTTTTCTTTGATGAGGAAGAAATCAGAGATGTTGAGGAAGAATTTCTCAATAATTTAGTGAACTATCAGAATAGTTCAGAGGAGCATGAGGAGCTGATCATTGAGGCTTCGAATGAAGAGCCTTGCATTTTTGAAACTGACATGTTGTGTATGTTTTCAGATTTGACAGGTAAGGAACAGCGATTGGATAATGTGCTTATGCATGTTGATGAAGAAGTGAGATTACTGGAAGAAATGGCTGAAACAGAAAGATATTTTGAGCATGTATTTAATAACGATGGTATTGACAGGGAAATTGTCATGATTAAAGGAGCTGAAGATAAACAAATGAAAGTTTGTGATGATAACTATAATGAAGTATTTTCAATAGAAAACCAAAATGAAAATGTTATGGAAATTGTGGAGGAATGCATAATGATGTTGATAGATGCAGAAGTTCAGGAATTCTATGATTCTAAAGTGAATTATTTTATTGAATCTGTAAACCATGAAAAAGCTCTAGAAAACTAGAATTTTGAAGGAGAAGATAACATAACATCATTTTGTTGCAATGGTATAAGTATAGAGGATGAAAAGATACTTCACAATGATATGCTCCAAGAAATCCTAGCTATTAAATTGTTGAATGATAATCTTGTGTTAAAACGAGGAACATCGTATAATGCAGAGAGAAGTATGGAAAAGGAGAATGTACAGCAGACAGATGTCAGTGGGGTTCAGTTAAAGACAAATGGTAAGAAGGAAATTGAGAAATTGTGGAAGATGAAATTAGATGAGGACAGGTACAGAAAGAAGGATAAATTGACCACAAGAATATGTATCAGCAAGAACAAAGGACAACAGCAAATTAAAATTTGGAAATCTGGAGGAACAAAAGTGACAGTGGTAGAAGAAGTAAATCAGCAGCATAATGAAAGTGATGACCAGTTACAAAGTAAAGTTTGGGATACTGGATGGACAACAGAAGAAACACATGACCAGAAGGTCATGGAAACTTTCAACTTTGGGAGTCTGATGCAGGAGCATTCAGGCCTAGTCAGCAATGTGATAGCATGATCACATGTTGTGACTAACAAGGGGTTGGAAGATAATAGTTTAATTAATTTTTTTTTTTAGAATATATGAGAGTGTTTATTTATTGTTAAATAGGAGAAAAGGTATATGTGGCTGAGTGATCCTCCTTGTATGGAGATCAGGCCAAATAGTTAGATTTATTTGGCTAAAATAGAGTTTTAAAAGCTTGATTTAGAATTGGTTTAGAAAAGAGTGGGTTTGAAGAGATTTTTTAGGAGAGGTTGAGAGATTTCTGGTTCAGAATCAGAATTGGTTCATGAAACCATTTATTGGTATAAATTCAGGAGGGAGGTAGGATTAGAGTAGGGTTTGGTGTAGAGCGAAAAGCTCAGAATCTTAGTGAGGACTGTGTTTGTGAAAAACAGAGATCATTTCTTGTATGATTGGGCCAAAGGGAGAGTCTCTATTTTACTGTGGTTTTTGAATAAATTTAATGTTTTTGTGCCTCAATATATGATAGATTTTTAAATACAGAGGGCGTCAATCTCTGTGTAACTGGTTTTATTCCAATACATTTGAATCTGTTGGTTTGTGTTGAACCCATTGTATAAGACTGTTCCTTTGGATTTCGTTTTTCTATCAATACAAATCTCTGTCAAAGAATCGCTGTAAATCAATGTCGATTTTATATTACAACCCGATTCAAAATAGTAAGTTGAATGTTGAAGGCGCTGCACAAAATAGCTCAATAGGCATTAAAGTAATTCAATGAAGCAATGGTAGATTGATATCAAACTGGTGGTTGAACGTTGACCTGTTTGATGAGTTTATAACACACATTATGGAGAAAACAGGGTTTTAAAGTTCAGGTCTTGTATATAAGTTATCCTCCAGCGAATTTACAATTATAATTGTATAAAAAGAATACAAGTCAGCTCATTCTTAAACCTGGTAAAGTAGTGAATTTGTAAGAACTGAAGAATTGCAATCTGAACGAAAAGGCAGAGTTAGCGTTTAGAACTTGTATTGTGAGCAATTGCAGAGTTGTGTATTGAGGACGCTGATCTAAGCAGTGTTTGACCGAATGCATTATATAATCTGGCAAGAAGTCGTTAAAGAAATCAAGGTAGGATTGTGTGATATACACCGTGAACTAAATTGAAGGCATGTTTGCTGGAAGAAGGAGATCGGCTTACATCTCACAGCAGTTTAATGGGACAACCGGCACATGGATCGAATGTAGAGAAAACGTTGTAGAATTTGGTAGAAGAGCAAGCGCTATTGAATTCATGGGAGAAACAGGTATGCAATATTGACATTCGATTTTAGCCAAATCTCAGTTTTATATGAATTTCTATTGCTATGAGTCGAAAGGCTCAATTGTTTGTTTGAACAGTTGTGTGTTTATTGGATGAGAATTGAATAAAGAGATCCAATTTAAAGGCACATTTGGGCGCTGGTTAAATGGCCCTATTTGAAATTAAGGCTGTAAGAAATAATTGTATGGATGCCAGCAACACATTATTATAGACGAGACTTGCATCTGAAAAAGACAGTGGATGAATTTGCCCGAATTTAAAGTTTCCGTTATGTAAAGATTGTTGAGTTTGTGGCTTCAGCAATTGAAGTTCATAAATGAACAGCTGTTGAAGTTATAAGTTTGGGAAAATGCTGAGATATATTATTATACGAATAGACATTCAATGGTGTTTTTGCATACATTTAGAGCACAGGGGAAATCAGTCAATTGGAGGTTCGACTACAATAATGAATTGGATTTAAATGCAAATGACAGGATTGTAAGTTCGATTTCTGTTTATGAGTATTATACAGTAAATTAACATTTTGGAATTTCTTGGTATGCAATCGGAGTATCGGTAATGTGTGAATAAGTCAGATTGGAGTCCTAATTGAATTAAAGATTGGGTGAAACATTTATATGCGCACAGTGTTATTAATAGTGAAAGGTTTGCAGGGATGACTCTGCACCAAGGAGCATCTACTGAAATGGGAATGAGAGATAGTGAAGGCAGCTTCTGCTTACTAGAAAATTTTTGGCACTCAGTACAAACTCTGAATTTAGAAAAAACATTAGAGAAAAAATTTGGCCAATAATAAATAGCTCTTATAATTTTATTTGTGGTAACTTCCCAGTATAAATGTCCACCACACACCCCTGCATGTATCTCTGACATAAATTTTTGAGCTTCAATTTCATCTACACATCTCAACGAAACTCCTACAAGGTCTTTCCAATAAATATGATTTTCCATTATGCAATACTTGACAGCCTTTATTTTAAAATCCCTTCTCTTTGATTTTTCCATTTCTGGAAGATAACTGAGATTTAATAAAAATTACACTATGTCCTTATAGCAATTGGAATAGAAGAGTTCAAGATAATCATATATACCTTCTTTATTTGTTTCTTCAGCCACCTCTATGTTTAGATTTAGAGCTTTGCAATTTGATTCTGCCATCAGGCGGGCTAAGCCCCGTCCCTTTATCAACTTAGTATGTCTGATTTCAATGTCAATTTACAAAATCCTTGTTAACCATATTCCCCTCCTGCCATCTGTGTCTGGCTGAAACAATACATCCTTGACAACAATATTTTACAAAAAATAAATGACTTTAGAATGCATAACATAAACTTGAAAAGACTTCAAAGCCTTTACCAATGCATATGCATGTTTTTCAACCAAGTTGTACTTTAACTCAACATCTCTTAATGCACAGCTGAAAAAAGAAATTGGCTGCTCCAAGCCTTCCCTGTTCTTTTGAAGTAAAACTACTGCAATAGTTTCCTCATAAGCATATGAAAAAGTTAGAAAATCCTTCTCAAAATCAGGTTTGATTAACACTGGGGCTTCAGTCAAGGAAGATTTGATTGCTAAGAAATATTTTTTTGTGTTAACTTGCCACCTAAACTCTACATATCTCTTCAACAAGAAATTTATATGTTTAATTGATTCTGCAAAATTTGGAACAAAACGTCTCAGAAAATAAATTTTACCCAAAAATGGCTGTAACTCTTTCTTGTTCCTGGGTAAATGAATTTTATCTATAGCTTCAACTCTCCCTGGGTTAATGCAAATACCATTTTCTTCCACTATATTCCCCAATATTTTTCCTTCTTGAACAAAAAAGTATGATTTCTTTGTGTTTAAAGACAAACCAAATTTTCTGCACTTATCAAACATGTGCCTTAAATGTTTTAAATGATCTTGATCAGATTTTGAAAATACTTTTATGTAATCCAAATAAATGACTAAAAATCTTTCCTTTTCCCCTGTAAAGGCAATGTCCATTGCCCGCTGAAATGTTTCACCTGCATTCATTAAACCGAAAGGGATCTTATTGTACATAAAATTTCCCCAGGGTGTAGTGAAAGCAGTTTTCTCGTCGTCTTGTTTGTTAGCTAAAATTTGATTGTATCTTGAAAATCCATCTATCATTGACAACCTCTTTGAGCCTACAACCTTCTGCAAAATATGATCCATTTTGGGTAAAGGATAGTTATCCTTCAACAAATATTGGTTCAAATTTCGTAAATGAACACAAATTCTAATTTCTCCATTCTTTTTTCGAACCGGCACTATATTAGCTACCCAATTGGAAAATCTCAACGGAAAAATTATTTTGGCTTCCTACATTTTTTTTATTTCTTTTTCAATGATAGGGAGTAGCATAGGATTAATATGTCTTATCTTCTGTGCTACAGGCTTTGCTTATAATTTAAGAGGGATTTTATGCTCCATTATACTTTTATCATATGTCTTCAAATCATTGTAGGACCAAGAAAAAATGTCAACATACTCTTTCAACAACTTGAAATATTTATTTCTAGTTTCTCTAGGAAGAAATTTAGAAGCTTTAACATATATAGGCTGATTTTTTGTACCAATATTGAAGTCAGTTGTACTCCCTTCATATTTTTTACTATCAAGCTTTAAAAATACATCATTATTATCAAAAAACCTATCCAAAGGAACTAAGCCTTTAGCAATGAATTTCTTTTTTAGATCAATAATGTCTTTTCCAGCTATAGTATTTTTTAATGGCTTATTGTTCTGACTTTCAGTTGTGTCTTGTTCATTATCAATCTGAATGTCTGAAAACTCCTCTACACATTCGAATAATTTCTGAATTTATTTATCATCTTCAAATACTTGCGAGTATTTGATATTGTCAGGAGTGGAAGGTTTGTTTTTAATCTAAACATCATATGTTGCTTAACATCAAGAGGGACCTTAAAATTACTAGCAGTAATGACTAGTGAAGCTTCCATTTCATTTTCTTCTCTAGAAACAAAATTCAAATTGAATGTTGAAAATTTTTTTTTAATTAAATCTCACTCTTCATTTCTGTAATTCTTCAATTTTGAATTTTTCACTTGATAATTATCTCTAACCTGTTGTACCACGAACTCTGAATCACCAAAAACAATTAATTGTTCAACTCCCAAATATTTTTCTTCCTTAGTTCCCAAGATAAGTGCTTCATACTCAGCAGTGTTATTAGTAGTGAAAAATTGTAATTTGTATGATAAAGTCACTACCTGCTTCTAAATTATGCTCTTTAGTGACTTTAAAATGTTGTTTTTTACTATTTTCAAGCTGTAAATTTATGTCATCAGCAACAAGGTGTAAAATGGATGACCCTAACTCCTTCTCTTCTGCATATATAGGATGATTTGAGGGATTGTTTTTATCACTTATGATATAAGCCATCTGTGTTTCCCTATATAATCTCCTAAATTCTCCTCCAAATATTGGGATAGTGGCATATTCCATATCCATTTGAAGAGTGTCTCCCAAATTTTTGGACCAAGATTTGGAAAGAAGCATTCCAAATCTATAAGGTATTTCTGCAACCACTATGTCCATCACTAGAATTTTCATGGGGAGTTGGGTAAGAGAAATTACCAAGTCTTTGATCACTCCTAAACACTTGACCCTTTTGGAGTCAAAAGTGTAGAGGTCATGGTATTGTTTAGTGATTTCCAGTCCTAATTCATCCATCACTTTATTAGGCATCAGATTGTGAGAGGCCCCAGAATCTAATAGGCAGCTATGAAAAAATTTGTTATGAATGTTGTGTGAAATATAGAAATGTGGCGAATTATCATCATTTTGATCTTGGACATGGTTGCCCAAGTAAATGGTAGGATGTTAATCCTATAATTTTACTGAATCAAGAGCAAGGGATGGTTGTAAAAAAATTTTAAATGACTCTTTGTATGCTAGATTTTTCATCAATTCAAGGAGTGGAACCAGAATCTTAATTTTATTCAATTCTGACTTGAAACTGAAATTAAGAGGAGTCAATTCTTTATTTTCTACATTATTTTTTATGATTGGTGAAAGGATAGGTGATGGAGGAACATCATTAAATTTTTCCTTTTTTTTGGAAACATGTTTTTCATAATCTTGTTTTTGTTGAGGTTGTTGGACAACCCCTTTTGACCCCAAAAGATAATTTCTTGTTTGATTTTCGAGTTGCTTTTTCTCATTTTGAACATGAATATGAGTGTCTTCATCATCTAAAAATAGATTTATCCTAGACTTATATTCATACTCTTTCAAATTCAAACAAGTTGACTATGATTTCTCCCCAACAAAATTTATATCTTCATCCTCCTCTTCTTGTTCTTGCTAATTTTCTTCAGAAAAAATATTCAGTGCAGGCTGAACATTTTGATCATCGGGATTTCTTCTTGGGTGTTGTAAAATTTGTTGAGGCTAAAAGAGTCTCCTAAAAGGAGACTAATTTCTATTTCTTTCATTTTGAATGGGCCTAGTAGTAGGCTTGTTTTCTAACTCCAGTTCTGTCATTTTGGAAGCAAGAACTTTAATCAAATTAGACATTTGATAGAGATTTTCTTCAGTTGTGAAAGTCTTACAATAGAAAGATGGTTTCTCCTCTCTCATTTTCTTTTCATCCTTTGCTCCCTTCCCCTCTCCAATTTTCAATTTGTTTGAGGCGATAATATGGATTGCACTCCAATAGCAGCCTCCTAAATAGCTACCAATTTTTGTGGCTTCTTAGTTCTCAACCACAGTGCAAAATTGGAGTCTAAGGCATTGGAAAAGGTTATCATGGTTGTAGTTTTAGGAGATTTTACTTCTACAGGAATATTTTGATAGAATTTATTGAATCTCTTTGTAAACTCTTCCAATGATTCATCGGTCTTCTTCTTTAAAGCTCCAAAATTTGTAAGGTAATCCAAGTAATCCTAAAGGTCACTCCATTGTTTTAAAAAAAATTCCTCCAAGGAATATATTCATGTTATTGAATTAGGTGGCAAACTTATGAACCACTTACGAGATTCTCCATCCAAGCTCTGAACAAATATTCTTGACCAGACATCTTCATGTTCAATATTTTGGTTATCAGCATACCTGTAAAATGCAACTAGGTTTTCTTCAACAGATACTCCTTCTCCCTCCTTGTGTATTTGGGAAAATATTTCAAATAATCCCGTTGAGGAAGATGATGCAAAAGTTGAGGAAGAGCTAGTGGTGCATATCTTGCAGCAACAATCTACTACATCCTTGTAGGAGGAGGTCGGGCCATGATTTGTTGAGGTATAAATAGTGGAAAAATTGCTGATGCAAATGTTTGAATGCTAGAAATTAAAATTTGTGGAGTTTGTACTTGTTTTGGAATTGCAGAAAATGGAAATTATAGGGTTGGTTCCACAAGCTTTGGAGCTGAAAACAATGGATTTTCAAATAAATGGACACAGAAGGATTTATTTCCACCTCTCCGGGAGAATCATTTTCAGATGTAGATTCTTGAAGGATTAGCATAGCCTCAACTTTGCTTTGCTGAGCTAAAAAGTCAAAGAGATTAAAATTCAAGTTTTTAAGAAGGTTACCTTCTCCTTGATGAGAAGAGGATGAGCCAATAGTTGGGTTTTGAGACAAAGGAAATACTCCTGTTGTGGGCTAAAAGAGGACTGATATTCAGGATGAGTTTGAAGAAAGCTTAGAATTGTTTTAATATCTTCTTTAGTTAAAAAATCCCTATCTAGGAAAGGTGCAATTTCCAATACTTGTTCTAATTCCCATTTTGTCAACACAAAGGCATCTGACTTTTGGTTTTCTTCACTGACACCTAAAGCTTCTAATTTTTCTTCTTTTACTGGAATAATACTTGTTTCTGATTTACTAAATGATGTATGAGAGATACCTTTAGCTAAATCTAGACTAACATCATCTACTTTGCCTTTTATGGAAGTAGTTTCAACTTGAAATATTTCAGGAGATTATTTTGAAACTAAAACTTATTTAGGTTCTAAGATAGATTATGGTACCTTTTCTTTTGGAATGTACTTTAAATGCACCTTTTTCACTGAATGTGATGTAGCTTCAGCTGATTTATGTTTCCCTCTTGCATCATTTATGATATTCTCTGGGTTAGAAACTAGAATCATAGGAGGTGATATCTGATTTATTCTTGTGGTAGGCGGTCTTGAAACCCCTCATCCTCTTTGTGGATGTTCCAGGTGAACCAATTACAACCAAAAAGAGTGACTAGTCTTTATTCACCTTTAAAAACTAGTACTAGGCATTCATGCAAAAACTTCGAGAGAATATTGAATTCAAAAACTTTTTCTCCCATCAGACGCACTAAAAGATGTTAGCGTTGGAATCGGCACTTGGATTGTGAAAAGCACCTAACCAGACACATCCTAAGCTAAAGGAATTTTCTTATAATTTGATTGAGTTTTTTGGAAAGTGGTTGAAACTCACACACATTGAAAGGGGTTTTGAGCATATAAGAATCTCTCACACATATGAGGGAATTGGTGCATGATGTGGTAGCAAGGTGGATTTTGTAGCTTGATGGTTAGAAGAATGGAATATAAGCAATGAATATGTAAAACATAATCCCATTTCTAAGAGGAAAGGGTGAAAGAAATTCTAGATCTAAAATGTGTAGTGAAAGAATGCTCTTAAAATACTTACAAGAATCTCACTCTAGATTTAAGAATCCCATTACAAGGAATTCTTCCAACTAAGATGACCTCATGAATCAGGAATGTTGGATGAATCAAGAATAACAAAGACAAATTATCATGCATGCTAGATCAAAAGACTTATAAAAACATGAAACGTGACTTAATTCAATCTCAAGGAATTCTTATGAACTATCTTAAATTCATACTGGATCGGGAAATATTGGAACAAGACTTACAAAAATAGATCAATATGACATGGAGGTTAACAATAATAATAATAAAATGATATATAACTATGTAGCTCATAATATGAAATGAAACAGCAAATTATGGAAACACATAAGGAGTTAAACAATACACATACTATACAATTTATGAGTCCTCAAGAGTGCCTCTGGATATGTTATATGTTCAAAATGTACAACACAGTATGCAATGAAATTTACAACCAATGGACCCTTTCCTCCTTAAATAGGAAGCTACCTCTTCCTTTCTATTAGATATATTATTTTTTTCAGGCAGGGTACCATTTTGTTTGAGTTTGTTTGCATGCTCCTCCCTGAAAGACCCAAAGGTTTGTGGCTCCTTAGGTTGTCTTCTAGTGTAAACTTCTTTGGTTGGTTGAACTGTAGGTATAGGAATGATGGTTGGTGTAGGAATGGTGGTTTGAACTCTACCTCTCCTAGCTGAGTTCCTTGCCTGTCTGCTAGATGGTGTAGAAGATTGACCAGTTTGTGAAGGGGTCAATGTAGGTGTAGGGTTTGACTGATGTTCTTGGTTATTTTTCCTTTCAGGCATTCCTATCCTTCTCCTTGAGTTAATACTACTAAATCATTCATCTGCTAAAAACTTTTCCCATGTGGTTCTCTTCTTTCTTAGATGATAAACCAACAGTATTTTGACTAAATCCCTATGATAGATATTGTGAAGAGAATAGTCTGGAGTTATCTGTATTTTTTTGGACATTAACAACAGAGATTTATAAAGGAAAAATGGTAGATTCATAGGTTTAGAGCTGGAGATGTGAGCTATAAATCTCATCTTGTATTTATGCACAGTAGAAAACCTACCCTCACAAGTTATATAATGTTTCACAGTGGTAATAACATGTTGCCACTCAGGCTTAAAAAATGAAATATGAATAGTAGGGGTCCAACCTATATTTTCATGTTCAAGCTTTAAATATGGATTCAAATCAGATTTAAGTAGAGTCTTCTTCTTGTACCAGGACTTACCTGTAGCTGATATTTGGGTAGCACTTGCAATGATAGTCTCTGTGATCCTGAAGGTTTGAGACCCCAACTTGACCTGTTCTCCATCGAATTTCTCAACAAATGCATGAGCCACTGCCACATTTTCACCTGAAAACTTCTTTAAAAAATGATACCACCGTGGTGCTTGGAACTGAGGCTTAGCATGATGGTCAACAAAACATGTATTGGCTGGTTTTGAAAAGTTCACCTTACCACCCTTACCCATCTTATTAATAGTTAACCTAACCACTAATGCACAGCTGTAATACAAGGAACAACAACCATCCACGAATCCCTAACTACTGGCACAAGGTAATAAACTATTTTTCTTGAAGATAAAAACAATTTAATGTAACTTTCACGAGGGTAAATAGGAACAAGGCTGTGCATGCACTAAATCACGATGAGAGGGAATGACACAAAACAAAATGATTTAAATTTGGGTACCTGTAGAAATTTCTGAATCTTATATCTTATGCAAAAATTATTGTTGTTAATATGATTAAGCTCATCCTACTTAGATAACTTATCAACTAAATAAGTTCAAGTTAACACCAAAGAAAAACACATAACAGATCTCTACCAATCCAGATCTAGAATAATAACATGCACACATTGACAAAGTGACACAGTTATTTCTGGACAAATAGTCCCCGAAAAAATGCAAGGTGGGAAACCGGTCTCTGGTTGTTGGAGGGTTATATTATTAAGAATATTTCTAAATACACAAATATGGGCTCCAAATTTGGAAAACCCGACAAATAAAACATTATATCTACAACTCTCTGGCTGATCTGGGGCCAAAATAATGACTGATCCACACCCTCAAATGGGATTTACAAAACTCAGCCAAGATTAGGGCCTAGAAACCCTAACGTTGTCCCTGAAATGTAGTGCGCTAGCATCTGAAGCCCCTGAAAACCTCTGCGTCAGCCTTGGATGGCCTCCAAATCCTCAGCATTGCTCCAGAAGGGACTGCATTACCCCAGAATGGGTGACGCAGTCACTACACTGCCCCTAAGGGTATCTGTGTAACCCCTGAATGGTTTCCTGAAAATTACATTGTCCTTGCTTCTACTGTTGTTGTTGCCTTCCTCTACGTTGTCCTTGAGCTGATCTTTGCCTCTTGTGTATTCTAGATCTCGGGATTAGATCATCCACTTGGTCTAAATTCCCTCTCTGCAGTTGAAACACTTCTGAGTATTCTTAGCAAACCCTGCCCTAGAATCTCAGCTTAGCTTCAGTGCTCTGCCTCTGTGTGTCTTTTCAAATGACCCCAAGCCTTTCCTTTATACTTTTCTCATCGACAAATCAACGACCAAGATTAAATCTTTAATCAATGGCTAAGACTAAAATAAATTTTGATTCATGTGACTTAAGACAATTTCATCACATGTTTAATTAAATTCACTTTAATTATTTTATTTTCCTAAGTTTTAACTTAGGAAATACATTAAAATAATTAATTAATTTAATATCCCCTAAACCAGATGAAATTTCCCAAATCCATTTTTGGGTCTTGTAGATCAGGTTAACTCTAGTCCTTCCTCAAAATTTGGGACCTAGAGCACAACTGATGCTACCCCAGATACACAAAATCTCAACACTCCCTCTTAGCATCAAGGGTGTGCTCTAGTAACACATCACACTTATGCATTACATGATTTTGGGTAGTAGTTCTGTGTTGTTGAAGCTTGGCCTCCTGCCACTCAATTTTGCACTGTTTCTGCCATTCTGTATTGCTGCCCATGACTCTTCCACTGTCACTGCAACCAATAAACTCTATCTCCCTCTCAATATGTTGCATCTGTGATACTCATAACACTGCCACTACTGATCTGTTGCACTAAAACTTCAGTTTTTGAGAGAAACAACTCAATCACCTACCCAACATTTGACAGACAAGTCAGATGGGCTGCATCCTCATCACTGAAGCTCCATAGGCTACATATATGTGCTAGAATCTAAATAAAGATGCACAGTTACAACTTTTCTTGCGTAATCAAACTCCCTCTACATTACTGACGTCACATAAGCTCCTTGTGTTGAAATCTATCACGTTGCTGCTGCAATACGTTGTCCATCTAAAGCTGTCTGCACTGTTGAAGTCTCATTAGCCTCTACATTTCTACTGCTTCTTCGTTGTTGCTGCTTTGCTTTGTGCTGCTCCTCCCAGTCTTCAGATTTGAATCTGCTTGCTTCATATGTGATCTATGCACCCACTGCTCCACTTTTCTGCTACTGTCTTAAGGCTACTATAGCTCTCTTGTGTTCCAAGAGATGAGCTGCTCAAGGATCCCACCTCACTTATATATAGCTCCTCTACATATCCATGTCACCCCACCTCCATGGTTCATGAGCACTCATGGCTGCATCATCTCTTGACCCATCATCTCCCACAACTGCCCTAGAAGAAGATGCTTCCTTGTCATTTTTATTCTCTGGACAATGGCTGGAAAAATTTCCCATTTCACCACACTAGAAGCACTTGATCTTTGAAAGATCCTTCTTCTTCTTCGGTTTATTTTTTGATGCCAAGGCTGCATCTTCCTCATCTTCCTTCTTTAATTTGCTCAATGCAGGGCTGTGCTGCCTCTTGGTGAATCTGCGCAGTTCTTCTTGCCACAGGATTGACCACAAGCTGTCACAATCTGGGAGGTCCGCTCTACCCAAGATACTTTGGACAAAGGTTTCCCACTCATCCGTGACTGCATTAAGGGTAGTCCTGACTATCACTACATAATCTATGGTAAAACTCGTTGTATTCATTTGATCCCTAATTGCCTACAGTTTGAAGAGGAAGTGTTTCATGTCTTCTCCCTTGTTCATCATGAATGACCTCATTTAGGTCTCCAATAGCATTTTCCTTTGGACAGACTTTCCCTCATATAGGGAAATCAAGGCCTTCCACATCTCATTAGTTGTCTTCTTCTTAGTTATGTGTGGTACAATAAGGTCCTTAATACTATCCATTATCAAGCACTTGGCATGCCCAGTAGCTTCTGTGGGATATTTTCATCTATCGGTGTGGCCAGAGTCTGCTCTGCATGGTCTCTTAGATTGTACGCCTTAAGGACAATCAGGATCCTTGCTTTCCAAAACAAAAATTTTGAGAGGTCCTCTAGCCTATGCTAGTCACAAAGTCCATGAGGAGCAATCTGCTCAGAATGTGTTTAAATTTCCTTTTCTCTTTTCTAGAGAAATGGATCTAAGGACCTTGGTGAAACAGGTTCCTTCTGCTGCCTCTGACCCTTGATTTCCCTCCTTGGAAATCTATCAAATCAACTATGATTCAAATTCTTCTTTGATCCTCTGATCAAACTCTAAGTTTCCTTTGGAAAGAAACTTCCTGAGAATTTGATCTCCTCCCAACCTTTTTTACTTGTGCTAACGCTAAAAAATATAAACTCTTCATAGTTTTAACCCCACTAGCTCTTCTAAATTTCTGCAATTTTTTTGCAGATTTTTCTGGATCTGACAAATTTAGATCTAAATCAAACTGATGCCTCTATGCAATAATTGTGTGGGCTTGCTAGACACACCGATGGACAACGTCACCCTTCCCTCTGCATGAATCTGCTCCTGAAAACTGTGATGTCCCTTCAGATCTGCTTCTCTGCTGCTTTTCTAATTGATTTCTACAGCTAGATCCTTCAGATTATTCAGCTGCTGACCCTCCTAGATCTGCAATTGCTCTGATACCATGTAGAAATTTTTGAATCTTATATCTTATGCAGAAATTATTACTATTAATTCGGTTAAGCTCCTCCTATTTAGATAAGTTACCAACTAAATAAATTCAAGTTAACATCGAAGCAAAGCACATAACATATCTCTACCAATCCAGATCTAGAATAAGCACATGCACACATTGAAAAAGTGACACAGTTATTTCTGGACAAATATTCCCCGCAAAAACGGCAGGTTGGAAAAATGATCTTTGGCTACTAGAGGGTTCTATTATTAAGAATATTTCTGAATACACAAATCTTGGTTCGAGATCTAGAAAACCTGATAGAGAAAACACTAGATCTACAGCTCTCTGGCTGATCTAGGACAAAAATAATGACTGATCCACACCCTCAAGTGGGATTTACAGAACTTAGCCAAGATTAGGGCCTAGAAACCCCAACGTTGTCCCTGAAATGCACTATGCCAGCCTCTAAAGCCCTTGAAAGCCTTTGCGTCAGCCTTGGATGGCCTCCAAACCCTCAACATTGCTCCGGAAGGGAATGCGTTACCCCATAATGGGTGACACAGTCACTACGATGCCCCTAAAGGTCTCTACGTAACCCCTGAAGGGTTTCCTGAAAATTACGTTGTCCTTGTTGCTTCCTTCCTCTACCCTATCCTTGAGATGATATCTGCCTCGTGTGTATTCAAGACCCTGAGATCATATTATCCCCTTGGTCTAAATTCCCCTCTCTGCAGTTGAAACACTTATGAGTATTCTTAGCAAACCCTACCCTAGAATCTCAACTTAGCTTCAGTGCTTTGCCTTGGTGTGTCTTTTCAAATGACCCCAAGCCTTTCCTTTATACTTTTCTCATTGAAAAATCAACGGCCAAGATTAAATCTTTAATCAATGGATAAGATTAAAAGAAATCTTGATCTATGTGACTTAAGACAATTTCATCGCATGTTTAATTAAGTTCACTTTAATTATTTTATTTTCTTAAGTTTTAACTTAGGAAATACATCAAAATAATTAATTAATTTAATATCTCCTAAACCATATGAAATTTCCCAAATCCATTTCTGGGTCTTGTAGATTAGGTGAACCCTATTCCTTCCTCAAAATTTGGGACCTAGAGCACAACTGATGCTACCCCAAATACAAAAAATCTCAACAATGCCAACTCATTCCACGGAACCCTTCACTCCATCACATTTTTAACTAATAGCTACTCGTACTTCAACCTTAATACATTTCACTGTATGAGTAGCATTAGATTTTAACTAGCCTTAGCAAATAAAATACCAACCTCCTTTTGATGAATCCTCCAATTAGAAATAGCCACATTTTTAGAGTAATACCTCTTGTTTTAGCAGACCTTCAATATTAAAATAGAATTGTTTGTTCCACCTAAGTAATTCTTCTTTTATCTCCTTGTACAAATATTCCAGGAAATAGCTACTTTTTTTAAAAAGGCAACTATTTGTGTGTTTCTTGTAAAACCATATTTCTAAAGAAAATAGTTGTCCTTCTAGGAAAGGTAGCTATTCATGTGTTATTCCTAACACAATTGATTACTATGGAATTTTGTCTTTAACCTTGGATATAAATATCATGGTGAATGAATAAGAATTCTCAAGCTAAACCCATGACCTTAACTACTCAAAGCAGTTAAAAGACTTATTAAAATAAAATTTACCCTAATATCTCTATGACACAAATAAACTATTGGACTCAAAATTATTTTGGATTTTGGTTAAAAAATGATGAAAAATAATACATTTTAACCCTCCAAGGCCTTCAACCATAGGTTAGGAGACAAGAGAGGATCAAAGACACAACTTACAATGATGACTAGACTTCGAAATTTTTTGAAAAATTGCAGTGCTAACAACTGTGATGCACCTCTATGGGTTGTGGGGTTAATTCTTTCTTCTTCGCTCTTAGAGCCACTCAACAATGGACTGTAATAGGTCTCAATATAGTTTTCACAATCTACTATCTATCATTTTCTACTTCGCATAGAACTAACTCCAGATTTAAGCTCAAACATTAATCTGACTACATTCACATAAACGAATTTTAATCCACAGCTTCAAGAATTCAGATACTTACCTCGCGGACCCTTGAAAAATATTCGCTCAGCTTCACTGTAAGTTACAAATGTGTCTATTATGATTCAATAATAAATCCTCCCAGGATAATGTCGATCCAGAAATCAACAACTCTTGATATGTTGTTATTGGTCTCCCTGAGTCACTGTACAAATTCATGGCTCCACGCAGTAGGCTCGTCGTTCTTAAAATAGGTTTTTCTCTTAGTCAACCTTGATAAAAATTCATGCAATTTATTCGAAAACATTGCGAAGAAAATCTCGTGCTTTTCTGTGAAAAGATACCTCTGTAACCAAGATTTAGTTGACAGTCGCAGATTTTTGTTTTCTTGAATTGTGAATTCTTGTTCTTTCAATTCTACCCAGTCTTGTATTTCCTTCTTGTTCAAATGTCACATCCACATGTCCCTTAATCAGATCTCAGTCCCAACAAAAAAACCATTTTTTGGCTCAAAGGGTTCTCGACCTAAGTTCATAGTTATCTGCACACCAAAAAAACCCTTTATTACCGGCCCTTTCGACAACAACCTGCAACGCAAATCACAATATCACCCGAGGAAATATTGGGGGATGTTAGAACCATTTTTCTGCATCCAAAGGGACAATATTATGTGGATCTATTGTGAAACTTCTACTTATGCTTATTTAGAACTGCGCAAATGAATTTATCTACTCTAACAGATTATACTTCATTCACCTACCAATACTTATGCGCATTGCACCTTTATCATTAAATATTCATAAAGCACATAAAAAACTTCGCAATCACTGATAATAAGAAAATACAATGTATACACACATAGATTTCTTCAAATTTTTCTTCTTTTACTATGGAAAAACTCTTCAGTACATATACTTCGTCGACCTGCACAAACAACTATAGGTGGTCTACGAACAAATCTGCAAACTCTTGAAGGACTCTGTGCACATAGCTACGGAGCCTTCCCTTCGACCAAAATATAGAAAGATAGATATTCAACAATTTTTTCTCATCACAAGTACAAGACTCTGTAATTTGACATGGATATACATTTTTTTATATATCATTTACATCGACTCAAAAACATGGTCCACATACCATGGGTGGACTCAAAACTAACAAAATAAACCTAATCCCTTTACAAAAAGAGCGGCATTGACCCACCCCAAATCCCCTAAACTCTGTGAAGTTGATTTATCCTCATTGGACCGTTTACTTCAATCCTTGAGTTGCAGAGTCTTTTGACCCAAAATGGACCAAGTTGGTCCATTCCCAAAAATTATGTTACTGCATTTGTTAGCAGAGATTAAAAATATGGTGGTAGGCGGGGATACCTCTAGTATCCTATGTAAACTATGTCCCAAAGAAATAATAATAGTGTGAGGTATCGACTCATACATGACATGATGCTTCAAGTATGGTTAGCCTACATCACAAACGTCAAGAGGAGAAACATCACACAATACCTCATCTATGAATGGCTTGATGCTGTAGGGAAGATGACACTGCTAGATGACATGGAGATCTCATCCTTGGTGAAGCCAGTCGATGGTGTATGATAGTGGGTGTGGTGTGGTTGGTAAGACAAACTGCTTCACGAACTTTGCTGAAATGAGGTTATTTTGGCTCCTGATGTCATCAATAAATTTCAGCGGTGAACCCTTCACCCACATTTGTGAGTGAAAGAGGTGCTCCCCCTCCTCTGGATCCTCGGGTTCTATCTTTTATAGATTGAATATTGCTACCATTGCAATGGGTTATGCGTTAATGACCTTCTTACCCTTGTTGGTTCCCTTGTCGAGTTCCAACTCAAAATCAGAGCATGCATTTGTCTCTGAATCTTTCATCTCAGCCACCATTACCTTCTTTGTGCGACATTCATTCATGTTGTGAGTGGGATTTTTATGGAACTCACACCACTTTCCAATGTCATTATTTTCCTTCTTGTCACCCTTGGCTTGTAGCTTCAAGGATTTTCCCTAGGGGTCATGCTTAGGCCTTGTCCTTTTCTCTTCGCTGGGTTCACAGATCTAGAGTCTCACTTCTTCTGTTTCAATTTTTGCTCGATCTTGGCAGCATATCGGTATGTTTCACCAAGCGAGGAGATGTCGAGTAACTCCATTTCATCTTGACGGTGTATCTATTCAAACAATCGTGGTACTTAAGCACCAAGTGTTTCTACGAATCTTTGATACCCAACTTTGTTCGCAGGGTATGGAACAAATTCATCAGCTCATGCACATCTTGATCCCTTTGTTGATGCAACATAGTCCATTGTATGTTCTTGTCCTCATAGTTCCCCATGCGGTAATATTGTTCCTTGAAGGCATCTTAGAAAGAATTTGAAGTGTTCTCAATAGAAAACAGTGATTTTTCTCTCTCATCCCTCTGTTTTTAGTAGGTTTCCCACGAGTCCTTGACATGGGGGCAGCTTTGAGGAGTGTAAAAGTAATCTTTTCTCTATTGGAAAATTCATGAGCTAAAAAATATCCTTCCAACAAATTGAACCATATATCTATGGCATCTACATCTATCTAGCCTTCAAATATGGGAATGTCAAAGTTAACTTGTACCTTGAAGGGAGTGGCACCTCTAGAGTGACTTCCAGATGAAGATGCATTGCATGTGGGCATCCACCGAAGGATTTGGGAAAAATTTTCCATCATCACATTCCTCTATCGCTCGAGAGCTTCTTTGAGCAATATTTTTAAAGGATCTCCTACTTCCTTGTTTTTATTTTCTTCCACCATGGGAGGTCATAAGGGTTTGCAAGGTTGGTCTTGCAAAGGTTCAACCAGTTTGAGCCCTAACTCCTTGTACCCTAACCTTGTTGGGGAAATGCAAAGAAAAACAAAGAAAGAGCATACTGCTCTAATACTAGTGATCCAAACTTAAACAGGAACACAACATAATAAAAATATACCCATAAATATATAGATGGAGCGTAAATAAAACTTCATTTCATTAATATCAAATAACTAAAATATGCTTACAGACAAAATATAAATAGACTAGCTCGGGTGATGGTAGCTTATCTTTGAGAAGAGATGTGGTAGATACATGCCTTTGAAATGTGTTACAATGAGGCTCAAAGGCCTATTTATCATTGAGAAATAATGGAAAACCTTAAACATTAAAAAAACCTAACCCTAGGAGATGAATCGCCAAATATGTGGGCCACGTTGGGGTAAATTGGTACATCAACTTCTCGGGGTCGTAACTTTGGCATACGATCTCCATTTGACATGTACGATACCTTGTTAGATATATCTATCTAAGGACTACAACTTTTAGTTGAAAACATATGTTAGTAACTTATGTTTTCCCATTTTCCAAAAAAATGTCGTTTAAGGCCTCAAAATGGCTCTGAAAGTTCAAGACCCGAAAAACTACCAAAAATAGTAAACTGTGCTACAATTAAGGAAACTGAAAAACTGAAAGAAACAATGGTAGAGATCTAAGTGGAATAGGCAGGTGGCCACCAATATCCACCTAGATCATTGTTTTTGGGAATGAAGCCTTCCCAATGTCAAAAGGTTAAGGAATTTGGTGACTAGATGACAAGGAAGCCTGCGACCGAAGCCTTGGTGAATGACAGTCGTAATATAACTGTCCTAAGGTAGCGAAAATCCTTGTCGGGTAACTTCTAACCCACACAAAAGGCATAATGATTTGGGCACTATCTTAAAGAGAGACTCAATGAAATAGACATGTCTATGAATATGCAGACTACCTGCTCCTAGACATAAAGTCCCTATGAAGCTTTACTATTCCCTAGGATTTTCTTTGGGTTCTTCTTGCGCATCTTAGGTGGAGGGCGAAGAAGGCCCATTTATCTGAGGGCCTGAGCCACTAGTGAGACACCACTCTAGAAGAGATATAATTCTAGCCTTACGTCAAGACCTATAGGCTAAGGGATAGTCTCAGGTATATAGTTTATATGGGTAATATGCCTCCCAAAAGGTAATGAAGGTGTGTAAAGGTTTCCTTGAGCCAAAGAAAGTCGACCCTCAAGTCCAAAGAAATAAGGGAGCTTGACTGCAAGACCCCCACATCGATCAGGGACGAAATTTGGCCTTAGTGATTTGATGATGCCGAGTGTAAGGGTCTTCGCTTAATAGATGAAAGCTTCTCTATGGATAACATGTTTATATTCTCCGTGAGTTCACATCAACGGGAAGGTTTGTAACCTCGATGTTGGCTCTTCGCCACCTAGGGCTATAGTAAATTATAAGGGTTGGGTTATTCACCCATTAAATCATTATATGAGCTAATTTTAAAACATCGTGAGACAATTCGATCCATATCTGGTGTGGGCGTTAGAGAATTGAGAGGACCTTTCCCTAGTATGAGAAGACTGGGAAGGACACACTTCTGGTGTACTAGTTATCGTGCCCACACTAGATGTTGGGTATCCAAGTGTGAAGCAGATAAATACTGAAAGCATATAAGTAGAAATCCCACCACAAGATGAGTGTTCTCCTATTCTTACTTCCCAGAGAACCCCTATCGTGAACACGACTGGGACAACGATGGGTTCTATGTCCTTGCCAGGGAGGAGTGACAAAAGTAGTGAGAATCCAAGATAAGGGCATGGTGAGACAAGTCCTTTATCATTACGATAGGTGTCAAGTGGAATTTTAGTGATGTATGTAGCTGAGGCATCCTAAGAGACTGAGAGATTTGAACCTTCTTCTTACATGACTCGATCGATCTGATTGGATATTAGCCATAAATTATTTTCTTTTTTCAATTGTTTGACAACATGAAACTATGAAACCAAAAGCTCTTCCCTCCCTCTTCACTAGACAGAAGGGCAGATCAGGGTTCTCTACCTGGAAGGGACACCCCTTCGGTGTCCTTTTCAGAATTGAGGCCTCACAATCATTAGCTAATATGCCTTTCTCACATTTATGCCCTTCCATTCATGGTTTTAAATTCTGGTGTCCTAGACGTAGAGAAACCACACCAACCCATCTTGAACTTGGTGGCTAAACTCTACTGCGATGAAAATATTATAGGGGAAGCCCTGTGGGAAATATCTTGGTGCCAAGATGATAAAAAAATTAATGTCTCTTCTTCTCATTAGAAGGTAATCTTCTTTGAAACCCCATTTCTGACATATTTTCTTTCCCACTTCACACTTTACTTTGAAATTAAATGATCCAGATTTATGCAAGAATGAAAAATAATACACATATAACCATAAATAAAAATATGCAGCAAAAATAACACTTCATTTCATTGATATCAAAGAACTGAAATTTGCTTACAAGCGAAATGGAAATAAACTAGCTAGGGCGCTGATAGCTTATCTCTGAGAAAATATGTGTTGGATAAATGCCTCTAAACTATGTTACAATGAGGCTCAAGGGCCTATTTATTATAGAGAAACAATGGAAAACCCTAAACATCCAAAAACCTAACCCTAGGAGATGAAGCACCAAAACTATGGGCCCTGTTTGGGTAAATTGGCGTTTCAACTTCCCGGGGTCGTAACTTTGGCATACTATCTTCGTTTGAAACACATGATACATCATTAGAAAGATATATCTGAGGAATAAAAATATTGACTATAAATACCAATTCTAGAATGGAATCATATTTTCCAAAAAATCGATGCCCAAAAAACGTCGTTTAGGGCCTCAAAATGGCTCATGAAGTTCAGGAAAAACTGCTAAAAATAACAAGTTGTGTCGAAAATAAAAAAACTGAAAGAGACAATGGTGGGGCCCCAATTGGAATAGGCGAGTGGCCACCAATATCCACCTGGATCATTCCTCCCCCCTTAGGAAGAAATGATCCCCATTGCGTTGAGTTCCTCCATGAGATGAGGAAACTTCTGCAGAACTTGGTCCCTAGTGAACCACTTGCCTTGGTGTAGGAGTTGGCCAGCTTTGACAACCTGATACAATTGGATCTTCTATTGGTGAGTTTTCTTTATTTTCATGTCCATGATACAATCTATGGTGGCATGTTCCATGTAGTCTGGGTTTAACTATGTTGGTGTGTGTTGTTCTGAAATTTCAGAGGTGTCCAGTAGATGTGGGAAGTAGGAACGAAGGCGGTCCACATTGAATACTGGGTGCAAACTAAGGAATGGTGGAATATTGAGCTCAAAGGCATTGTTCCCTATAGCCTTGGTGATGGTGTACAACCCATATCAGAGTGGGTGAATCTTGCAGTGGGGTCCAGTGAGGCGATCCTTCTCCAAATGTAGCCAAACTTTGTTGCCCACCTGGAAGTTGTGTGGTACCCAATGTTGATCATGTCGTTGCTTGTAATTAGCATTGGCTCTGTCCAATATGTCGTGAACCTATTGGAGGATGTGTTGAATGCGCTCAATGAAGATGGTCACATTGTTAGCTTCAAACTGGACATGAGACGAATCGGCCTGAGTAGCCGCAAATGGCTTGGCTACGTCAATGGGACATAGCGACTGGAATCCCAAGCCCACTTGAAAGGGGCTATGGTCGGTTGAGGTGTGGAAATCCCGATTATAACTACGTTGTACATATTGGATATTCTCATCCCATGTGCATGGGTGCTTTGAATTGTACATGTGCATAATGTGAACAATCATCCTGTTAACAACCTCTATTTGGCCATCAGTTTGGAGAAGGAAAGCTGTGGACTTGGTGAGCTTGGTGTATAACATTGACCAGAGGTTGGACCAAAATGTGCTGAGGAACCTGCTATCTCGATCTGATATGATAGATTGTGGGATCCCAAAGTGCACCCACACTCATTCAAACAAGAGTTTAGTAGTGAATTCTGCTGTGATATTATTCTTACAGGCCACCATAATGGCCATTTTTGAGAATCTATTGACGACCACAAAAACGCAGTTGTTCCCATTCTTAGTAGAAGGAAGGCCCAACATGTAATCCATGGAGATGGATTCCCAAGGTTGACTAGGGGTAGGTAGCAGCGTATAGAGGCCTTGCTTCTTGATGGTTGGTTTGGAAATGGCGCAAGCAGTGCAAGATCTGATGTACTTCCTAACATCATGTCAAAGGTTTGGCCAATATAAATAATTTTGCAGTACTACCACAGTTTTCTCAACCTCGAAATGCCCAGCAACTCGATTGTAGTGTGCTTCCCATATCATCTTATCACGCTCACTTGAAGGAACACAAAGGTGTCCTAGGTGACATAATAGTGCATCTTGGAGGTGAAAATTTGGAACTTGTGTACCCCCCAGGAGTGCCTTGTATGTGTGGTCGAATTCTGGATCGCTCTTGTAAAGAAGCAGCCAATCAAAATTCTCGTGCCCACAAGAGTTGAGAACGATAGTTAGCGCCATAATCGGTGGTCGGTTGAGGTAGTCTGCAACATTATTGGTGCTACCCTTCTTGTACTTTATGTTCAAATGAAATTGTTGCCGATATGTGGACCACTTATGATAGTGATCGTTCTACAACTTCTCTTGTGTCTGTATGAACTGTAGGGGTCGGTGGTCTGTGTGGCTGATTGTTTCCTTCCCCAAAATGTAATGCTTCCATTTTCGACAAGCCTGCATAATGGAATATTTGTCTTTGTCATAAGTGAGATATTTCCACAATAGCATAGTCAGAGGCATATTTCTCGACCTCAAATGGTTGTTGTAAGTCTAGTAATGTGAGCACTAGGGCAGAACAGAGGTGATGTTTCAATTCTAATAATTTCTTCTTTTGATATTCCAACCAAAATTTTGCTTTTTCTCCTCCCTTGGTGACTTGACGCAAGGGCCAAGTGATATGAGAGAATCCCAACACGAACCTGCGGTTGAAATTAGCAAGACCCAGAAAGCTGCGAAGCTCTGTTAGAGTGGTTGGGGCTGTCCAATCCCAAATGACTTGGATCTTGTTTGGATCCACCTGCACCCCCCTTTCATAAATAATGTATCCTAGATATTGAACCTGGGTCATTCCAAAAGTGCACTTCTCCAAATTGGCACACAACTTGTGTTGCCGTAGTGTTTGGAGGACTTTTTGGATGTAGTGGAGGTGCTCTTCCCAAGTCTGGCTGAAGATCAGAATGTCATCCAAGTACGCCACTACAAATGTGTTGGTGAATGACCACAAGATGTCATCCATCAACCTCACGAAGGTTGCGGGAGCATTCGTCAACCCGAAAGGCATGACCAGCCATCTGAAAAATCCCTCCTTGGCTTTAAAGGTAGTCTTCCACACATCAGAGGGTTCGATTGGTACCTAGTGATACCCAGACTTCAAGTCGATCTTAGGAAATATTTCGCCTCTTTGAGTTGATCCAGAAGGTCATCAATCCGTGGGATTGAGTACCTATTCTGGACAGTGATCTTTTTTAGCGCCTGATAGTCAATACAGAGTCTCCAAGTCCCATCCTTCTTTTGTACCAACACGATCAGGCTCCCACAGGGTGATGAACTTGGCCAGATGTGACCTTTCTGCAGTAGCTCCTGAATCTGCCTCTTGATTTAATCGTTATCCAGAATAGAGCATCGATAGATTGGTCCATTGGGTAGCGACGTACCTGGGGTCAGATAAATGGGGTGCTTGACCTGACAGTGCAGAGGAACCCATGTGGGTGAGGTGAAGATGTCCATATACTCCTCTACAACCTAGTCCATTTGTTGTTGTCGTGTAGAGGAGCCCTGTTTGGAGATTGTGACCACATTATTCTTCTTTCCCTGGGGGTGGATCATCAGGAAAACAAATTTCCTCGTTTGGGAAATGATCTTACTCCATTTTTTTGTAGTAACCAAAGAGATAGCAGCAGGCAGTGGTACCTCTTGTATCCTGTACAACTTATTTCCCAAAGTAAAAATAACAGCGTGAGGTTGGGACTCATACACAGCATGTGGCTTCCACAAGTATGGTTTGCCTAATAATACATTAGAAACATCAAGAGTAGAAATGTCACATAATACCTCATTCGTGAAGGGCTTGATGTTATATGGAAGGCAGCACTACTAGCTGACACGAAGATCTCATCCTTGGTGAAGCCACCTGATGTTGTATGCTTGTGGGCGTGTTGTGGTTTGCAAGCCCAACCGCTTCACGACGTCTGCTGAAATAAGGTTCTTTTGGATCCCATTTTCGACAAAGAATTGTAGCGGGAAACCCTTTACCCACATATAGGAGTGGAAGAGATGTTCCTCCTCTTCCTCCTCTTCTGGTTCCTCCTTCTGGATCTTCGTAGTGGAAACAATGGTGTTGGGCTCCGTATCAATAAATTTTTTTTCCTTTTTCATTCCCCTTGTCAGGTTCTAATTCAGAGTCGGAGCATGCATCTAATTTAGAAGCCCTCATCTCGACCACCAGTGACTGCTTGGCCTGAAACTCACTTGTGTTGTGAGTGGAGCTCTTATGGAACTCACACCACTTTCTTGTGTCCTTCTTTGGCTTCGTGTTGTTGTTATTTGCTTGTGGATTTGGCAGGTTTTCTTGGGCCACCATGCCTTGGATTTGTCCTTTGTTCTGTGGTTTGGGGCCATCTTTCCCTTGCTTTTGATTCTCACATCCAAAGTCTCTCTTATTATATTTGAATTTATGCTCAATCTTGGCATCATACCGGTATGTCGTACCAAGCGCGAAGATGTCGAGGAACTCCATTTCCTCCTGAATGTATCTGTGCAGAAAACTGCGATACTTTAGCACCAACTATTTCTACAAATATTTGATACCCAACTTTGTGCACAAGGTATCTAACAGATTTGTCAGCTCATGCACATCTTGATCCCTTTTTTGCCACAACATGGTCCATTGTATGTACTTGTCCTCATAGCTCCCCACGGGATAGTATTGTTCCTTGATGGTGTTTCGGAAAGAATTCCAAGTCGGTACAGCTAAGAACAGAGAGGATTTTGTCTCACCCTTTTTCTCAGAGTAGGTTTCTCACCAATCCTTGACATGGGGGGTAGCTTTGAGGAGTGCAAAAATAATCTTCTCCCAGTCGGAAAAGTCATGAACAGTGAAATATCCTTCTAATAGATTCAACCATCTATCTATGGCATCTGTGTCTATTTGACCCTCAAATATGGGAATGTCAAATTTTACTTGTACCTTAAAGGGAGTTGTGCCTCCACAGTGGTTTTTGGATGTAGTTACACCGCTGGTGGGCAGTCGTTGAAGGATCTGGGCAAAGTTATCCATCATCGCGTTCCTTTGTTTTTCAAGGGCCTCCTTGAGAAATATTTTTATAGGATCTCCTGCTCCCTCATCTTTTTTTTCGTCCCCCATGGGTGGTCATCGGTGTTTTCGAGGTTGATCTTGCAAAGGTTCAACCAGATCAAGCCCTAACTCCTTATACCCCGACCTCGTTGGGGACATGCAAAGAAGGATTGAGAAAAATAAAACCGCTCTGATACCACTGATACGGATTCATGCAGGAACGCAATAGAATACACATATAACCATAAATACAAATATGCAATGGAAATAACACTTCATTTCATTACTATCAAAGAACTAAAATTTTCTTACAGGTAGAATGGAAATAAACTAGCAAGGGTGCTGGTAGCTTATCTCTAAGAAGATATGTGGTAGCTATAGGCCTCTGAAATATGTTAAAATGAGGCTCAAGGGCCTATTTATTATATAGAAATAATGGAAAACCCTAAACATCCAAAAACATAACCCTAGGAGATGAAGCGTAAAAACTATGGGCCCCATTTGGGTAAATTGGTGTTTCAACTTCCCAGGGTCATAACTTCGGCATACTATCTTCGTTTGATGCAAATGATACATCGTTATAAAAACATATCTGAGGAATACAACTCCTGACCACAAATATCAATTCCAAAATGGAATCATATTTTCTGGAGAAGTGATTCCCAAAAAACGCCGTTTATGGCCTCAAAACGGCCCCGGAAGTTCAAGACTCGAAAAACTGGTAAAAATAGTAAGTTGTGCCAAAACTAAAAAAATTAAAGAGACAATGGTGGGGCCCCAAGTGGAGTATGCATATGGCCACCAATATCCACTTGGATCATTCAATATATATGATCACTCATAGCGATAAATTTGATTATGCATCCTATTACCCTGAAGAGAGTAATCCCTCCTTTTGTGAGGGACTCCTAGGGACTTATCCAACAGATATGGGGCCTTTAGCTCAAATTATTAGAGCACGTGGCTACAAACCATGATGTTAGTGGTTAGAATTCCTCCTCATCCACCCCAAAAGGGAACAAAATGGATGCCTTTCGAGGGTAGGGATATTGTGATTGGGATATCAGACACAAAATATATGGAACTTAGTATTCACAAAGGGTCATTTTTTGAAAATGATACCCAATACGTCTAAGAGTAACCATCATATTTTTGCATGAACTCCTATAAATCTTCCTCATTATTAGATTTATATTAGGGTTATATAAGGAGATATTCTCCCAAATCTGAGCGAAAATATATTAACATGAAGGGATCCAATTCTAACTTCCAGGGAACGAAATGATAGTTCTAAAAGCTTGTAACGAGTCGAAAAAATAGAGGCCTCTTCACCTTCAACTATGGAAATTTCATCACATTAGGAGAACAATGGATTTTTTTCTCCAAACATTTTTGTATTTCGAAGAGAGCCTAAGTTTCCATCTTTCCTTTCCTGGACTACTGAGATCCTATATTGATCGAGCGGCGATTGTGCATGCATTTATTATGAATAATATCGAGTAATATTTGACTTAATACTAATGCTAACATCAAGCTCTATTTTGAATAAAATATTTTTTTGAATAAGATCTCCCTAATTAGGATTCAAACCTATGAACATTCAGATAACAGTTGATCACTCTACCAATGAGCTACTAAGGAAAAACGAAGGGTTCCCATATACATTCAATATTCTTGTTCTTTGGAATGACCCATGATCATTAGTGTATAAACTAATGAGAGATTCAATAATATTTTTTCTCAACTCTTGGACACCCCACCATAGAGTTATTGAACTTTAAATACAATAAGATCTATTATTATTTCTACCATTCAATTCTTTTGTCACCTTAAAAAGGAATAATTTAATTATATAGAACCTTGAAATAAAGAGATAAATTTTAGATTTATATAAAGGAGGATTGGTAGGTGAAAATAAAAATTTACGGGAAAGGCAGAATCGATAAATCAACAACTAGTTCTAATATCTCAGTCGCTCTAGCAAGACGTGGTCATAAAGTGTTACAAATTGGGTGTGATCCCAATCACGATATTACTTTTACTCTTACATGATTTATGATACCTAAACTTATAGATACTTTAAATTCCAAGGATTATGGAGGGGTGGATAATTTACTCAAAAGGATTATGTAGGGGTGGATTGTGTGGAAGTAGGGGGTCCACCCGCAAGAGCTGGAGGATATGTGGCAGGATAGACTATAAATTCTTAAAATAATTAAATTCATTCTACGAATATGATATTGTATTATTCGATGTATTAGGTGACGTGGTTTATGGAGGTTTTTCCACTCCATTGTACTATGCAGATTATTGTTTAATAATTACAGATAATGGATTCGATGCATTATTTGCAGTTAATCGTATTAGTACCTCTATAAGGGAAAAATCTTGTACACATCCACTCTGATTAGAAGGCTTGGTGGGAAATCATACATATAGAAGAGATCTTATCAATAAATATGTGTAATCTTGTCCAATACTCGTAATATAAGTATTACCTATTATTGAGGATATTAGAGTTTCCAAAGTAAAGGGTAAAACCTTATTTGAAATGGTTATCTCTAAACCATCCCTTAACTATGTGTGTAATTATTATCTAGGCATATCAAATAAAAAATGGTCCCAACTATAAGGTATTTTCCCAAAAGAGATTCCATATCAAGAATTATTCAGTTTACTCTTTGATATTTATCTAAATCCCATTGGTGGTGGGAGACAGAAGAAACAAAAAATGCTAAGGAAAATTTACTTGGGTTTACGAGGATTTAGAATCAACAATTTATCCAAAAATTTTGTCAATTTGATTCTTTATTTTTATGCATTCTTTCTTTTCCTTATTTATCCTTAGCCATTTATTCTTCCCCTCCCTATTATGTCGACCAAAATTTATGAAACTATAACTTTTAAATGTGAAACTGGTAATTATCATGCTTTTTGTCCTATTATATGTGTATCCTAGTTGTATCAAAATATTTAAGACAAATTATTTTTGGTAGTAGGCACAAAAACATGTGGTTATTTTTCTGAAAAATTCACTTGGAGTTGTGATTTTTGCAGAACCCTTCTATGCAATGGCAGAATTAGAAGAAGGATATATCTCAGCACATTTGAACACTTATGAGGAATTGAAAACGCTTTTTATTCAAATAATAAAATATAGAGACCCCAATGTCATCATATGGATAGGCACTTGTACTACAAAAATAATAAAAATGGATTTGCAAGGTATGGAACACAAATTGGAATATGAAATTGGAGTACCAATTATAGTGGCAAGAGAAAATGGAATGGATTATGTTTTTACTCAGGGGGGAGATACTGTGTTAGATTTAATGGCACATCATTGTCCAGAACAAGAATTACCCATCTATGAATCAAAAGTATCCAAAACAAAAACAAAATTATTCCCTTTTCCTTGTCTGAAGGAAAATAAATTGGTGGAATATGCAAATCATTCTCGCTTAGTTATTTTTGGGTCTTTATCGCCAAATTTAGTTTATCAACTTTTTACATAATTAAGAAGTCAATTCATAAAGGTATAAGGTTGGTTTCTTGCTCAGATATATGCTTATATTCCATCACTGTGTGATGTATTTTATCTTTGTGGGGTTAAACCATTTTTTATTCATATAAAAATAAAAAAATTTCACACAAGATCAGTTATGATATATTTATCAAAAAAGGGGAGGAATAGGGACTTCCTCGTTACATGCTCACTTCTCTCATCTCACAAAATAGGTCTAATGGTTGTGAGTGATTGAATGTTGTTACATTGCAACTGTTGCTACTTCTTACATGCCTTTCAGCTATAGAGGCTATCGCATTTAGCCTATAGATTCTAATAAACTGATTAAGCAAAAAGATACATTTCGTTTTCATGATAAACTACATTAAATCCTAATAAACAGTGGATTGAGCTATGAGGACCAAAGGGTGGAGAGGTTTCACTTGTTGACAGTATTTTCACTCTGCTTGTGGCCACTTCCTTGATCCAGGGAGTTGGAGCCGCGCTCAATTTTTAGTGATAAGGTCCTGCAGATAGAGAATGGTTCCTTCTAGGTGGGTACAACTATTTTTGACATCCATCAGGTCCTTGTTGCTTGTAGACCATTTTTGTAGAACGAATGCTATTTCTTATTTGGTGTGAGCCCTGTTCTAGATCATTTGGTTCTTCAACTGCTCTATGACTACTTTATGAGATTTACAACAAGCATAGTTATCACTCTTCTCATCGGAGGGATCCATATTCATATGATGAGGTAAGGTGAAGGATTTTCTGCCTTGATTCATAGGAACGAAGGTCGCAACTTTGGAGATGACAACTGAGGTTTCAGATGATTGTAGGGAGTGCCTTAGAGACCGAGGAGATAGCAGACTGGAGATGATGTTGAAGAATAATGCTGGAGGTGAATAAGGGAGAGAAGGTATGCAGATTCTAGTGAAGAAAATGGAGCATTGATAGCAATGAAAGAGATGGGGAAGAGAGCAAAGGTCTACTGCCCAAATCGTAGGTAGAGGGATGTGAATGCAAAAGAGCCAGACATGAGATACAAAACAGAGAGAGATTTCACTGAAAGAGAGAGACAGAATGGGATCGGGATGCAAAGGATTATGCCAATCATATGAGATAAAATTCTTCCAAAGGGGCGAAACAGAGAGCGTCGGTGGATGGATTACAGAGCTGGGAGGCGTATATGAAAGGAAGAGAGTGCCAATGCATAAAGATTTCATGGGATGAAGAATAAAGTTTTGAGCGAGGATCCACTAGTAGATATTTTAGAAGGTCCTAAGAGGATTTGATGATATCCACTTATGAATTTTGTGGATTTGACTGTAAGTATGCTCAGAGAATCGAATCAAAATAGAGCTAAGAATATTTTATCCTTTGAGGGAGCAGAAATCCATAATGAAGATGGGCATGAACTGAGCCATCATGGGATGGGAATTGTTGTGATGTGTCTGTCAACGCTGGACTGTCCGATTTCTCTGCTAACTGCCTCATTTTCCTGAAATTCTGCCAATTTGTTGTTATTTCTTATAATGTGATAATACTCAATCCCACCAACCTACATTGCATATTGATCCACTCTACTAAGAATTTGATGGACAGTTGCATTCTTTGGCCTGTTTCCACCTACCATTGCAGGGATGATTATAGAAGAATCCATAAAAATAATTAGGTTGTGAATGTATTTGTATTTTAAAAATTTTATGCCCAGAAGGATACCATATGCTTTCGCTCTATTGTTGGAAATTGTGCCCATACCCCAACTGAACTGAATAGGGCTAGAATTATCTTTGTGTATTATAACTCCACCAGCTCCAAATTTTCCCAGATTCCTTTTGGAAGCCCCGTCGAAGAAAATACAAGGCTTATTCAGAGATCTGATTCAGTTTTGGAATTCCTCTTCCTCTTTTCTAACTTTCCATTTTTCTTGTTCCTTTGTGATTTTTGTCATTTGTTGGATAGTAATCCTGTTGAGGGTGAATCTGATCCAACTTTTTTCTTCAATATATAATTGATTCTTGTTGATTCCTTTGATCCCTTTCGCTTATAGGAACTCTATGATTTTTCCCCAGACCTTTGATGTCACTCTTTCCACAGTTGGTTTTTTTTTAAACACCTTTCCCTTCCTTGCAAGCCAAATCTACCAGCAAAGGAAGGAGGGGATGTTGGATGACAATTTTTTCAGTGTGACTTTTCATTTTAAAGTATAGGGATAACTTCTCTTCCATTTGTTTAAGAATTGGTTGAGAGGGATATTGTAATTCAGATTTGCTTCAATTAGGAAAATGATTCTCTCCCAACTTTCTTTGGAGAAGGAGTAGGCTAAGAAGAGATGTTGAATATTTTCTTCCTCCTGCAAGCAAAGGGGACATTGAGAAGCCCATGGAATCCTCTATTTTTTTTCATATTTTCAGTAGTAAGAGTTTTTCTATGGAGAAGAGTCCATAAAAATATCTTGATCTTTGGGAGATTTCCACTTTCCAGGCACACTTCCAATATTTCAAATCTTGTTTCCTTTGTTGATCTTGTATCATGACATATCCAAACTTGACTGTGTAGTCTCCACCTGTAGGGAACCAAAAATGGGCATCGTGGATGTTCTGAGCTAAAGGGGTAGCTCCAATAGTTGAGAGATCATTGAGTTCCATTGATTCATGAGTTCTATGGGAAAGTTGGGTCTATCGCACTGCTTCCAGGTGCCATGTTCCTCACATTTGGAGATTTCCGCCAATTTTGTATAACCTTCCTCTGTCATCCAGATCTTTAGGGCATGAATATCCGGGATGTTTCCCAAGGGAGGATTCCCCATGATGATATCAATCCATAAATTTATTTTTTCTCTATTTCTTGGCCTTGTGGAGATATTTTTCCTTATTACCAGAATTGCATTGGAAACGAGCTTCCGAATTTGGGAGCATGGTCTTATGGGGGGGCTCCTTTCCAAAAAAAGAGATCCTTGGAGCATTGAGGTATTTGGCTTCTAAGGAAATTTTCCAACAACATATTTCTCCTGTAAGAAACCTCTAGGAAATATTAGTTCTAAGGGCCAAATTCATTATTTGAGGGGTTCTGATGGATAGGCCTCCATTCTTGTAGTGGGCAATGACCTGGTTCCAATTGACAAGGCTGAATTTTTTTGTTTCAAATTTTCCTCCCTTCCATAAGAAACCTTTTATTATAATTTTAATTTGTTTATGAATGTTGGAAGGATCTTCTATTAGAGAAAACTACTATAGGGGCAGTGCTTAAATTATTGATTTAATGAGAGTGACTCTTCCCACCTGATTTAACCATATCATCCCCCAAGATTGGATTTTGCTCTTCATTTTTTCGGCATACTTATTCCAGATCTCGGTCTTTAAATTTTTTTAGTGATAGGCATCCCAAGATATTGAATGTGGCTCCAATTTGTTTGGAAATGAATTTTCAGAATTTGTGACACTCTTTGAAGAGTTATTGGAGGGGTTTTCCAGCCATATAAACAAATTTTTCCATTATTAACCAACCCTCCCGAAAAATCCATGAAGTTGTCCAAAACATATTTAAATATTATTGCCACAATATGAGGGTGTCATCTACAAACAAGGAATGGTTAATTATTTTGTTGCCCCTGATTATAGTCAGGCCAGTCAAGGAGGAGTTTATACAGAAATGTTCCAGCTTTCTACTTAATGAGTCAGCCATTAGAATGTAGAGGAAAGGAGATGTTATCTCCCAAAAATTATCAAAACATCATTGTGTCAACTCTGCTTTTGGTCATGATTGAAAGGGTAAGTGATAGGCTTAGAGTCTCAAAAATGTCTTCTTTCATTTCCAAATAAATTTTAGAAGTCTTATTCCATGGTTTAAAGATCCCATCATCCATTTAGAAGTTTTAAAAGGTCAATTTTCATTTTCAAATAAAGTCCTTTAGGTTCACTTCATGGTCAAATAGGTCATATTTTTCATTTAGGGGTCATGCCACAAATTTTTGGGTTAAATGTTTGCAATCATACAGTAATCCACGTTTTTTTAGCATAGTTATTTAAAAAAGGTGATTTTCGCTATAAAAACAAGCTGTCTCCGTAGCGCACTATGAGGCAAAAACCCTGTTTTTGTGTTTTTAGTAGTCAACTTCCAAGGGGGTTCCTGAGCAACTGAAAACTCATTTTGGAAAACTGAAATATTTTTTTATTCCTAACATACTTAACTCAAAAAAATCTTTCAATTTCTTCAAATTCATTATGAGGTGGGAGAAATTGATGACTCAACTTGCGCTATGAAACTGCTGAAAGTCATTGAGAGAAAAACTCTGCTTTCAGGTTTTAGTAGTTCACTTCAAGATAATTTTTTGGCCACAAGAAAAGGTATTTTGGAATTCTTAAGGAGGTTTCTCTTCATAAAATCTCCAGCTACAATAACCTATCTCACGTTTCTCACAAGTGTTACCAGTTGGGAGATACAAGGCTTTCTTTGAAGCCATATTTTCATAAATCAGAATTTTCCAGTTTTACACAGGTTGTTCAAAGACAGTTTATGGGAAGTATGAGAGGTATTTAGAAAACCCAAGAGAGGTTTTTTTTCAAGACAAATTTTTCTCCAAAATCCTCCTTCATTCTTGCAAAATACATTATGGGTGAGAAGATAGAAGCTTTGTCTCAACATCTATTTTTCAGATGAAAGTGCAAAAAATGATAAATCTTTGAAACAGTTTTGTCATGAAGATAAATATCATTTTTGAAGGAGAACATCAAGTAAAGCCATTTGATGTCGATATACATCCCTAAAAAAAATTAAATATCATCAAAACTGTAGATTTTTTGGAAAAAACTGTGTTAAAGGAGCATACACAGCAGTTTTGTAGCGCACTACGAAACTGTTGAAGGTGAATTTTTGACATGTTTTGCATGTAATTAGGAGGTAAGGACTGCTAGTTTTCAGAGTTTAGTATTGAAAATGGAAAGTTAAAGGTCACAAATGAAGTTTCAGGTTGAAATCAAGAAAAATAATGGTCAAAGGAATGTTTTTACAGTGCTATAAAAATATGCGCTATGAAAACAAGATGTTTTCGTAGCGCAGTCATATTCCCTCTCCTTTTCATTTTTTCGAAGGCTTATTTTTGCACAGGTGGAAGGTTGAAGAGTTTATGGAATGTTAACACATGTTAAATATACAATATAGTCATCAAGGCTAGTAAATATGTTCAAAGACAAGCATGGAGGTAAGGGCTAAAAATGAAGAAACTCGGTCTCCTGGTTTTTAGGATAGTTAGGTCATGAATCAGCAGGGTTTATAACAAAACTAAACGCATCATCCAAATTCGACCTCATGAGGTTGCAGCTATCAAAGGAAGTATTAAAGTTTAGATAAGGTTGTTGCGAGAATATTTAGGAGTTTCACTCCTATTTGGATTAGGACTCTTCAAAGACTATTTACTTGTCATTTTGTAATTAAAAGTCTGTTTTATGGTTAGATTAGGTGTCATGGATGGGAATTTGAATTCTCCTAGTGGTGGATCATGGAATCCAAGATTGTAAAGGCTATATATGAAGCATTAGTTCGAATTAGCAATGGGTTGGAGACTTTTTGGAAAAACTGGTGCATATTGTAAGTAGACTGTGTGTTGTTTCAACTTAATACAGAGATTGGTTTTACTACTCAAGATTCAGAAGGGGTTTAAGTGTATCATCTTTCTATGGCCTTTTTCAATTACCTATTTGTAGTCGTATGAGCATGTGTTACTTATAATTCATTGAATAATTCTCTAACTTCCTTCACATGCTTGTAGACTGTGTTTATTCATTGTGTTATTGTTTTCACCTATAAACCTAAACTCCAAGTGCCTTTACTTCCATCTTTAGCTGATTATGATATTTTGTTAAAGACTACTTTGATTCCATAATGCCCAATGTATACATGCTGATGTTACCTTCAACCTATAGGTTGGAAAATGTTATCTAAGCATACCAATTTGTAAAGCTTTGGATTGACTAATATATACAGTAACAATACCACTTTCCTTTCACCTGAGATTCTTAGTGTATTTCAATGAGTTTATGTCCTATCATTTGAAATGTTTTTATTCCATTGTTTAAGTGCTTATTACTTAGAATTCATGATTGATCATGCTCTGACTTCATTTAAGTATTTAGCTATGGTGAAATCCCTTTCAATAGTTTTGCTTTCAATACCTTGATGTATCATTACTCAAAATTCATGTACCACATGCTCTGAATTCCTTTGAACCTCAAGTTATTGGGATTTTCCTGAATGTGTTATTCTTTCATTGAACTATATACAAGCATCATCTTCCACAAGGAAACCCTTTGTAATATTTATCCCTATCACTGACTCCATAGACCAATGGTAGCAAGCATTCATCTTCTCAACCTGAACCAAAACACAAATAATAGAGTTAGTCATCTATCTATATCCCATATCATTAACCCTTGAGAGATCCCTCTCAGGCTGAGGAGGCTAAGCCTCAACTAAAATATTGGTTTGAAATAGTTACACTGAGATTGAATTGATGAGCAGCCTATCAGGGTCCTATTTTTGTGATAACAGAACACAAGGCTAAGCCTTGCCTGAGCCCTCTTGAGCTCTGAAAATAATCACATGGTCTACCATTTACAAGAGGGGCAGTCCAAGGGCCATTGGTACAGGCCTTTATAGTTTCTATAAAGTCATTAGAGGAACCAAATCTATTGAGGACAGCAGAGAGATAGGATAGATTAACTCTGTCAAAAGCATTATCCATGTCCATTTTTAAGATGAAGCCCTGTTCATTGTGAGAAAAGCTTGAGTGGATGGCCTCTTGGACAAGAATGACATTGTCAACAATTTGACAATTTGGGACGGAGCCTCCTTGATTTTCAGAGATGAGGGAGTGAAGGAGAGCTTTAAGTCTTCCAGCTAATATTTTTTAAATGATTTTGTAGGAAGAATTGCATAAGGAGATGGGGCGGAATATGTTAATAGATGAGGGGCAAGGGTATTTTGGAATGAGGGAAAGAAAGGTGGAATTCGTGAATCCTCCCACTTTTTTCTTTTTGATGAAATATCTTGTCATTTTTTTTTTCTTTTTGATGAAATATCTTATCATTTTTAATAAGTCCTTCTTTATTACATGTCAGAAGGTGCAGTAGAAGGAGATGGGGAAGCCATCTGGGCCTGGTTCCTTTTCTGGATGAAGGCTCCAAACTGCTGACATAAATTATTTTTCTGTTACTTCTTTAGAGAGATATTTATTTGCTTCCTCATCAATTATTTTTGGAATATCCATTAAAAATTCCTCTAAATTTGCATGCATTTCCACAGCTGTTAGGAGAGTTTTGAAATGCCAGAAAACTTCTTTCTTGATATATTCTTGACCCTTTATCTCAGACCCTCCTTCTCCCATGATTTTTTCTATATTATTTTTTATCATTTTGGTTTTGGCTGAATAGTGGAAGAAGGTAGTATTTTTATCCCCTTATTGGATCCATAATTGCATAGACCTTAGCCTCCATGTTTCCTCCTTTTTCATGTTACTTCTATATATTTTCCAATGTATCTCCTTCTCCTTAATCTGATATTTTTTTGTGTTATCCATGTTTTCCATTTTCTCTTGAATTTTCGCTAGCTCTTGTTGCAGCTCTTATTTTTCTTTCTATGGTTCCTTATATCTTGTATTTGCCCAATATTTCATTCTTTCTCTGGTGCTCTTTAGTTTTGTTTCCCATATATATCTGGGAGATCCATTAATTTTATGTTTCCATATTTTTGCAACTTTTTTCTTGACCTCATCATGGCTGCTCCATAACTAGTTATATTTGAAGGGAAGAGGCCCACAATTGTCTGTTGAGCCAAGCTCGATAGAAACCAATTTGTGGTTTGAAGCTTATTATAGGATGATCTTGGAAGAGACTTTGCTAAAGTTGGCCACCATGTCGTCCCTAATGAGGATTCTTTCCAGCCTTTCTTTGATGTTGGCCTTCCCCAATCTCTTGTTGTCCCAAGTGTATTTCCCATTTTTGGGAGGGATGTCCAAAATGTTGCATTTCTCTATGATTTCTTCAAGGGCTTCCCTAGATGGATCTGGCTAAAAGAGGCCACCTCTTTTTCCTTTTTCTTTCAGAATTATATTCCTCTAAGGATTATATTTTCTTCTTGATCTGCCATTGTTGTTTCTTTTAATGTTTTCCAATAAATTTCCTTGTCTTTATAGTGGTTTGGGGAATAGATGTTGTATAAGTTGATTTTATTTTCCAAGGCTAAAATTTTCAGATTTTTTTTTAATCCAGTGAGCTTCAATTTTTGAATTCTACATTTTCCACTTTACTTTATGCCAAAGAGTGCAAATCCCATAGGATGCACCATTGACTGAAATAGCTATTCCTTCATAGTTTTTTATTTTTGTTGTGATACTCTCCATATCTTGACTACTTATTTTTGTCTCTTGGATGAGAAGGATGTCTAGTTTTTGCTTGTTGGTGAAGTATTTGATGATATTTAGTTTGGAGGGGTGACCTAATCCCCTACAATTCCAAGATACTATTATCATTATTTATTGAGGATTGAGGATGAGAGACCTTTCCCTCTATGGATCTGATGGGTTTTTTCTTTTCTCTTGTTGCATTTCTCAAGGTAGCTCTCCATTGGTTGTTTTTTTTCTAGGGTGAGGTCCTTCATAGCTACCTTGTCTCTTAGTTATTTATTTGAATTCCTTCCTGCTTTCTTGGAATGATTGACGAATAGTAAAGATTCTTTGGATTGATTTCTTGTAAGGATCTCATCAGAAGAGGGAGGAGGGGGGGGGGGGCTCCAATAGGGGGGGTCAGAGTGGAAATGGCCTAGAGGGGGAGAGGAGATAGGGGGAGGAGAGGAGAGATCAAAGGAATTATGGGTGATGAAGGGGAGGGAGAGGGGGAGGGAGGGGTTGGGGGGATCCGAAGGAATGGAGAGAGGCTCAAAAGGGTTTAAGCCCGAGATGGGGGAGGATTCGGGGAAAGAAGGGGAAGGTTGGATAGAAGATCTATGAGAAGGTGAGGGAGCGCCAGATGGAGGAGGAGGGGGAGGAGTGAGCTGTGATTCATTTGCAATCTTTTTATTTTTTTCTTGTTCCCATTTTGGATCTTGACTTTCTTCAGTTTTCTTGTCATTATAATATTTTTTGTTTCATCTATAAGTGAAATGGTCGTATTAGTGAAATACCTTGCACTTGAAGGGTATTTTCTCATAGTCCAACTGCTGAATATGCATCCAGTTGTCGAATTTGAGCTTGATCCGGGATTCCTTCTCCTAGGTCAAATTCGACACAGATCCTTGTGCATGCCTGCATATTGTATTTTGGTTCACTTTTGTCGATATACTTTCCAATGGAATTCCCTATTTCTCTTACAGAATCATCTCCCCAGTAGTGCAGAGGAAGGTACAGAAGCCTGACTCGGACTGGAACTGCGTTAGGGACATCCAATTCCGGATCAAAGTCCGGTATCCATATGTTCAAATAAAAACCTCTAGTATCCATGAATTAAGGAGCGTTTCTGAAGATTAAGTCGCGATCATCCTTGGGTTCGAAGTGGAAAGTGTAATAACCTCTACCACAAAATGAAATGGAGATCTTACCTTGAGTAACTTGTGCCCAGTTTCGTCCCACCCATTTTCGGATAGTTTCGGGGGAAGCCCATAGTCCAGTAAAATGTCCGACAAGACCTTTTTCAGACAGGCTCTATGAGGCATATTGGCCCAGGCAGATTGATCTCAAGGATTGCATTGAGTTTTTTGATGAATTTGGAGATAGCTGGTTGATTTCTTTGAGGACCCATTGAAGCGATCAGAGAGGAAAATGCAGAAGCGGCCTCATCAGGTTGGGATGGTGGGAAGAGACAAGGGCATTTATAGAGGGAGCCTCGCCTGGATCAGGCTTTGGGTAAGCCATGGCGGAAAAATCCCTAGGTATTACACGATCAGGGAGCCTCTAGGTCAAGAGCAGCGCGGGCTTACAGCCAAAAGCTCCAATTTTAACTTTACCACGTGCATAGTTTGTATAACGACAATTTTGATAAAATGGAAAAAATGTGAATTAATCTTAGCTTATTTTCCTATTGGTCTGAATGGAATGCATGATTGGATCAAAAGGATGTGTCCTGTATTTGATATTGAGGCCCAAATTTTGGAGGAAAGAGAGTAACATATATGGGAGACTTTAAAATATTATCTTGATTTCGTTCATGGAAAATATGTCTTTTTCATGGGAGATAGTCTCATATAAATATCTCTAGAAATATTCTTAATCAAATGTGGTATGATCATTTATGAAATTGGTATTCCATATATAGATAAATGGTATCAATTTCTAAATTAAAACTTTTACAAAATAGATGTATAAGAATGTGTATACTAATATTATGGATTCTTGAGAAACTAGACAATTCATGATCTGAATGGAAAATGGCATCCACCCATGGTGTTCACCCACCCATGTTATCCATCCACCCATGGAATTTACCCATGGTATTGTAAATGGAATCGAACCATGGTATTTATTTGCCTATGGTATTGTAAGTGACATCTATCCATGATATTCATTCACCCATGGTATTCATCTACACATGGAATTTACCCATGGTATTGTAAGTGGTATCTACCCATGGTATTGTAACTAAAAAAAAAGGCTATAAATAACAAGCCTCACTTTGTAAAAGGACAGATTGTCTACCACAATGTAGCTTCTACAGTTATTCTCTATTTTAATAAAACAAGTTTCTTTGTGGTTTTATTTTCTTTATGTTCTCTCTTTTTTTTGGCATTCTAATTTTGCAGATCTTGTCAGATTCATTTCAAATTTTTAGATATTGGGGGCCTCCCCCCAAGATCTGGATCAATGGTATCATATTCAGGTTACAAATCCATGGGAATGAGGGTTTGAAGCATATTTCAGTTTCAATTTTTGGTAGCAATCCTCAGCAAACTCCATTAATTTCTTCGACGGCAAGTTTGAAGATTAGCTCTGAAAATTTTCGTGAACATTTTACAAAATAAAAGACCAGATAGGATTCCTTACAAAAAAATACTGAAATTCAAAAAAAAAATCAGCCGAATTGGAGTTTGGATGAGGGAGAATTTGCTGATTCTAAATCAGCAATGTTGTAGAAAATGTTCTGACGACAATTCATGGATGGCGGCTCTCCTGTCATTTTTCACAATTTTTAGTGCAAAATTTTAGAGAAATGGCTATATATCTTAGCTCCCCTTGAAAAATCACCCAAGTTCAAAAAACAAATTGGTTGAATTAGAGTCCGAATGTGGGAGTTATCGTTGATTTCAAATCAACTATTTTTTCAGAAATTTTGTGATGACAAGACAGTTCTAGCGTGAATCTAAGAGTCTAGAGTCTCCAAATAGTGGTTTCAAGCACATAGGAAGATGCAGAATGATCATTAAATTTCCAAAAACAGGTTATAATAAATATTTTGAATTATATTGACCGAGTTATGATCATTTCAAATCTGGAGCAACATTCGGAGAGGGTTCCCTTTAGAGACGTGCCCTCCCACCCTGATTTAGTAGGCACCTGCTTCACATTCATCAGTTTTAGCATAGCAGTGTTTGACTTGGGTTATTTGGAGATGTGCCCTCCCACCCCAAGCTATGTAGGCACATTCTACTTCTGATTAGTTACACAGTTAGTGACAAGCATTTTAGGGTATCTCTATCCTCGGATCTTCATTTGTCATGGTTTCGGTTTATCCAAAAACCCATACTTCATCGAATTCCATTTGCTAGACCACACACTATCAATATCACAGTTGGTCACAAGCATTACAGGGTATCTCTATCCTCGGATCTTTGTTCATCATGGTTATGGGTTAACTACACAAAACTCTTCTCTTCGGTGGCTCTTCATATTCAACAAAGGCTTCTCAGGAGGGAACTTCACGCAATGGGGACCATTGCTTCTTAAGGAGGGAGGAATGATATTAATGGAAAATGGCATCCACCCATGGTGTTCATCCACCCATTTTATCCATCCACCCATGGAATTTACCCATGGTATTGTAAATGGAATTGAACCATGGTATTTATTCACCTATGGTATTGTAAGTGACATCTCTCCATGATATTCATTCACCCATGGTATGTATCCACCCATGTTATTCATCTACACATGGAATTTACCCATGGTATTTTAAGTGGTATCTACCCATGGTATTGTAACTCAAAAAAAGGCTACAAATAACAAGCCTCACTTTGTAAAAGGACAGGTTGTCCACCACAATGTAGCTTCTATAGTTATTCTCTATTTTAATAAAACAAGTTTATTTGTGGCTTTATTTTCTCTATGTTCTCTCTTTTTTTTTGGCATTCTAATTTTGCAGATCTTGTCAAATCCATTTCAAATTTTTAGATCTTGGGGGCCTCCCCCCAAGATCCAGATCAATTTGAATCAAACACAACGTATGCGCAAGCTACAACCTGACTTAGACATCACCAGAATGGATCATGCTAACCCGTTAGGGGTGAGAGGAATTGGTTCTAAATGGTCAGTTGAATTTACTTTTTCCCAAATTCATGGATTTTCCAATGTTAGAGATGTACTTGAATTGGTTACCCGCCCTCTATGACGTAATGAAAATTTAGATAACATGAATCATACCACCCTGGTCCGAAAGAAAATTGAGTTTTATACCATTTTTCCTACTCCAAGATAATATAACAGGGAATATAAGTATTAATAGCATATGCATATATCCAGATGTTATAATATTGATTCCAAATCAATTTTCTATATGTTAGATATTGGAATCTATTATGTTAAATCAAATGTATGGATATATAAATAATAACTATTTCTATCCATATCTCCCATATATATGGGGGATACCATATATATTTATTCTATTCTCGTTTATAATTCTTTTATTTTGTTCAAAAAGGAGTTTCGATATGATAAGAGTACTTGGTCTACTATGGGATCCATTATCATCATGGGTAGAAGTCTCAGGTCCAATCATTTTATTTGGGCTATATTATGGATTTATTGCTACATTTCCTTTTGGTACCTCTAAAATATAGTTTATGAGATCCTTATTTTTGGGAGAAAATATCTATGGTATAATAACCATAAGTGGTTCTACTACAAGATAATTAATAGTATTTTTGTCCATGTATTATTCTCCCATATATGCAGCACTGTGGAAACCTCATGCAATAAATTTATTATTCGTACCATATATGTTCTTTTGTTTTTATCGAATTATGATAAAATCTTCAAGTTTTGAATCTCTGCACCCCATGAATTCAATAAAAAATCCAAAAATTCTAAGTCTATTTATGGGTGGTCTAATTCTTCGATTGTTGAATCCCATTCTTTTAGAAAATCTTGTATTATCAAGACTGGAAAACCTGTTTCTTTTTCGTTACAACGATAATATATCCTTTATGATAAGTATTTTTTGTGGTTGGTTGGGCGGGCATATTATATTCATCATTTTGAAAAAATTGGTATCTTTTCGTATAGAACATAATTCACCTATCGTTTATATTGTATTAAGACATTATATCCATCAAACCTTTAGTTTGCTTTTTTATTATTATTGTTCATCCTATTTATGTAGAGTTCCAGCACCTTTTCTTAAAATAAAAAATGATGACGATGATAGTGACCAGTCTATGGCTATGGCTAAAGAGGATCACTCTGTGCCTATGGCTAGAGATGAGATGGATTCCAAATGGATTTTACTGATAGGTCATATGGGAACTTGCCGATCCTATTTGGTCAAAATTCTAGCATGAGACTCATGTTTTGTTAGTGTCAGTTTTTGCATCTTGCCACCAGAGATCAAATAAACTCTTAGGTCCCATTTTCAAATTTTTTTCATTCCATTAGGTCATCATGCAAAAATTTGGTCACTCGATGTAGATCTAGGTCTAATTTTACTCCAAAAATTTTACTACTTACTGCTTCATTTCACCTCTCAGCTGAGTGTACCATCATTCATGAGTTTTCATCATCGTTACATTCACATTCATCGTGGTTTAGTTTGGTCTAGAGTCTCCATTATGTCTTATGGGTCCAAGGTCACCAAATCATCATTCCATGCATAAAGTCCAACAAGTGGAGTGATAATAAAGAAATTTCCTCAGTAAATTTAATTTGTAAATTTGATTTCAAAGCAAAATGTAATTTTATGTTCCTAATTTGTAATAATTACTTTAGAGTTCCAAGTAGCTGAAAATAATCAAGGTACCATCAGCAAATGATCAAGGTTCCAAAAATAAATTCATTTTTCCTAAGCCATCAAAAGATAAAGTTCAGAGGTTAAAGGTAAAAAAGCAATGTAAGGTTGATTTCAAAAAAGGAAATGTGGGTCCATGTCTATTTAATGAAATTTATCCAAGTATAAAGGGCCCTCAAAGACCAAAATGCACTCATTTTCACTCTTCAGCATCGATCTCTCCAAGTTTACCAAGCAAAAAATTATTTTTTCCTTCAAAAAATCGAGTTCCAGCTCCATCGTTGCGCTTTTTCCACAGGTGTTGCGCTTTTCTCAGTGTTCGTTGCACCTTTCTCAAGCTCATTGCGCCTTTTTCAGTGAAGGAGCTACCACCTCAAATCTTGTATCCAAAGGTTCTAAACAACATTTAAGGGTTTCTTCACTCATTTCCAAGTAAGTTACATCTTCTAAGCTCTTCCTTTCATCCCATGGTCATAATTTTATGGTGTAAACCCCTCATTTCCATCCATGCCATGTTCTAGTTATTGAACCCTAATTTCCATAGTTTACAAGATTAATTTGTTTTCCTTAGACCCATTCACCTCCCTCACACTATAATTCACTCTCGACTACCCTCACATCCCCTCATTTCCCACTCTTAAGCTATATTACCTAAAACCCTACCCCTACGCTGCGCTTTTCTAGGTAGCTAGACTTCATCCATATATTTGAATTCCCTACCCCATCACCCTTATCATTTCAACTCCCCATCATTTCCCTAAGCTTCCTAACTCTCTTATACCCCTCCCCAAATTTTTCCTCATTTATCCCAACTCCATAACCCTACAATCCTACTCCCTTTTCCTTCCCCTTCTCCCCTAGGGTTTTTAAGAAAAATTGAACATAATGGAGGAGGAGAGAAACACCATGGAAAAAGAAAATAAAACCTATAATAAAGAAGGGATAATATTGAAGCTAGATCCATCAGACGCTAGGGAATAGATGTCATCTCCCTTAGCAGTCCAATGTTTCCAGCATGTAGGTTTTTTTGAGTTTTGTGATATGGTCCAAAGAGTGCAGAGCAATCTAATTTGACTAGGATCTTCATCTCCAACCTACAAAAAGACCAAGTGACCATTGTTGAGGTGACCTTAACCATTTCTAAAGACATCATTGCAGCAGTAATAGGGATACCTAATGTAGGTGAAAGGTGGTTCAAAACTCAAGATTTGGACGCCTAGCTATATGAACCTTACCTCAAAGCACCATACAAAGATAACATTAAGAAAATATTTCCTTTTGGTCAGTTGTTGAATAGGTATTCTCCCATGATGAAGATGATCATGAAATATTTCACTTGTGGGGGTAGATTCTCCAGGTTGTACAACTATCACATCAAGTTACTCATGCATTTCACTAGGGTGAAATTGCTCAACCTTCCCTATTATTTGCACAGGAGAATTGATAAAATGGCCTACACAGTGCAGAAAAAAGAGTATGAGCTTCAAATGAAAAGCCTCTTCCATCTTTCACTCATTAAAATCATTTTCCTTCATCACCTCAAATAACTGAACATTGCATGGGAGACTTTCATTGAGGCAGAGGTCTTCAATACACCACCAAATCAGCCTGCTAGACCTCTTCCACTATCAACATCAGTTCTCACAAGAAAACTAGGTTATGTAGCAAGGTTATTGTGAAGAATACTAAAGAGGAAAAGGAGGTAAAAACCTATCAAATATGACATAGGAAAGTGTTTTCTCCACAGATTGTGGAAGGGGCCTTGGCTTCTACATCAGCAAAATAGGGATATCATCAGCAGCAGCAGGCAGTTGTCCAAGAAAAAGAAATCCTTCCCCGTGAGGAAGAAAAGGAGTTTGACCTGGTGGAATTGGATGTCCAAGTGATCATGAAGCCTTAAACTTGGTCATCAAAGAGAAAGATTCCAAAATTAGAGAGCTGCAAGATAATTTGGCAAGGGCGGAATTTGTCATCTCCTTCCTTGAGAAAGAAAACAAACCGTTGAGTGACAAACAAGTACTCTTGTAAATGGAATTGTTGAAGGCTAAGAGCCAAGTTGTCAAAGGAAAAGCAGTGATGTAAAGTGATGAGTCTGATCATGATGATGCCTAGATCACCCAAGAAGAGACCAAAAACAAGGGACCTTAAAAGAGCATTGGAGCTAGAAAAACATGAGGTAGAAGAACTCACCTATGAGGAAAGAATTGCAAGAGAAATCAATGATGATAGAGAATTTTGGCTTGAAAGAGTGAACATGCACCTGAAGAAGCTCCTTCATAAGGCCAACAAGGAAAATCAGATGTTGAGGCACATGGTTGGCCACTACAATACCAAAAACAAGATTTACAATATCAAGATCAACCAATTGAAGGACAAGCTCAAGGAAACCCTAATCATCCAAAAGGAGAAGGGTAAACTTGACTTGCTTCTTGATGCCTTCTTGGTAGCTTTACATACTTCATCAGCACTTCATCCAGCAATTTTGAAGTTTTTTAGGTCAATTTTTTGGTTTTTTGAGAAATTTGGTCAAAATTTCAAGCTTTTTGTTGCACTTTTTCTGGAGGCCTCTAAATGCTAAAAAATCTACATGATTGGATATAGAATGGTATATACATCAAGTTTTGGCTACTGGAACTCCAAAAACTAAGCTTTTGACAAGTGTAATAGCCCAAAAAACCTCCTAAAATACACCTTTTTGCCACCTTTTTTAGCCTCACGCTGTGCTTTTTGACTAGTCTTGGGAGATTTCAATTTTGAGCTTCACTCCATCATTTTCAGTGATTGAGGAAATTTTTGACAGCTAAACGGGAATATATTTCCAATGAGATATCTTGGGATCAATTTTGACTTCAAGAAGGTGTTCAAAAGTTGATTTGAAGGCCCACATTGTGATTTTTCCCAGGCATGCTGCGCTTTTTGCAAGGACGCTGCGCGTTTCCAGTTTGCTATTTTCATTAGAATTTTCACTTTTTCTCGGTTTATTTATGGATTCCAAGGATTTTTACTGATGTAAATGTAAAAATTATATGTAATTATGTCTTTTATAGTTAATAGAGGTATATATGTTAAGTAAATATATATTTTTTTGTCAAGTGAATCAGTTTCATCAAAGATAGGGATGAGTTTGTTGACCTCCCTAGTCATTAGGATTCTAGGTGAGGACTTTGGGGAACAACTCCACAAGTCATGGATTCGACCCTTGAGAGTGGGGAGAAGTTTTTTTGGTCTATATCTTTCATTTCCTTTGTCATTTCAAGGGTTGGATGTTGTGTAATTGATATTTGAACGCCAGTGTAATCAGTCATTTTTGGCAGGAACTAATAGACATAGTTGCAACTATTTTGGTGGGATTCCTGTGATAATGTGTTCTAGAAATGTTTCCTCTTATGTTTATATATTTTTTAATGTATTATTCTTTCCATATTCATGCATCACTCAATGTGATTAACTCCTAAGTTAGATAAGAAAAATTCATTACTTGATGCTTTGTTTTGGAGGAATTATTACAGTTGTGTTTCACTTTCTTTTGATTGAAAAGAATTCATGATTTCCATGTTCATTTTGAAAACCCTCGCAGTCTCTCATACTCATATTGGTACCTAAATGTGCTAAAGTGTGTTCCTACCTTTCCCCATTAGATCTATGCAAGTCTGATCCTGCGACGTACTGACCAACAACGTACAGGTAGAGCGAGTAACTTTGACCTCAAAACGGGAACTCTGTGCTTAAAAAAGACTCCAAAAAACATGAAAAAACACCCCCAAAACAAAAAAAGTGTATTCCAGAATGCACTTGGTTTTTTTTGAAGGTCAAATTTCAACATTTTATAAAATTATGCTAAAAACAAAATTGTTTCTTGAAAAAAGGATTGAAAAAACACCCTCAACCAAAAAAAAAAAATTGTCATATTTTTGACATTTTTAAAAATAGAAATAACATTTTTTTTATTTTTAAAATTCAAACATTAAAAAAAACCTAAAATATAAGAAAAAAATAAATTTAAAAAATAAAAACATTTTAAAGCTTAAAATTTAAAAATATATAGGAATAAAAAAATAAAAATAAAAACAAAATAAAAATTTTAATTCAAACATTAAAAAAACCTAAAATTTAAGAAAAAAATTAAAAATTAAAAATTAAAAAAAATTTAAAGATTAAAATTTCAAAATATATAGAAATAAAAAAAATAAAAATATTAAATTAAAAAGAAAAACAAGTTAAAAAAAGAAAGAAATTATAAAAAAAATATAGAAATTAAATTTAAAAAAGAAAAAGAAAAAGTTTATTAAATTAAAAAAAATTAAAAATTAAATTTTAAAATAAAAAATTAAATTTAAAGAAATATATTAAATTTTAATAAATTTAAAACTTTAAAATAAAAATTAAAAAAAAAAAAACATTATTGAAACTTTTTTTTTAAATGAAAAATTAACTAAAAATAAAAAATGAAAAAAAATACAATAAAAATATTAAATTTAAAGAAATATATATTAAAAAAACAAATAGATTTTAAAAAATATATTAAATTTAAATTATAAAAAGTAAAATATATATATGAACTTAAATTAAAAATATATATTAGATTTTATTAAATTAAAAAAAAAATGTTAATATTAAAATAACAATTTAAATTAAAAAAATATTAAATTTTAATAAATAAATGAATAAACAAATACATTTTCAAATAAAAATTAAATTTTAAATATAAAAAAAAAAAAAAAAAAAAACATTGTTAAAATAAAAAGTTAAAAAACTTTAAAAATCAATTAAAATTGAAAAATTAAAAAAAATAAATTAAATTAAAAAATAACATAAAATACAAATTAATTTGAAAATATTAAGTTTAACTTAAAAAAAAAAACTAATTTCAAATACACAATTTTAATTGAAATAAAAAAAATATAAAAATTTTATGTAATTAAAAAAATAATTAAAAAAAATATTAAATTCAAATTAAAAAAAATAAATAAATAAATACAAAATTTATTAAATTTTAAAAAATTAAATGAAAAAACTAAACATAAAATTTAATAATAAAAAAAAAATGAAAATATTAAAAAAAAAAATCAATTAAATGAAAAAAAAAATACAAAATTTAATAAAAATTATTAACAAAATTTAGAAAAAAAAATTAAAAACAAAAAATGAATAAAATTTAAAAAAACAAAAAAACTTAAAACAAATTAAATTTCAAATATAAAATTGAATTAAAAAAATAATTTTAAATTTTTGAATTAAAAAAAATCAAATTAAAAAAAAATTAAAAAAATTAAAAAAATAAAAAGTATTTTTTGATCGTGGTGGCGTCGCCAATCGGCCTCCCGCCCAGGTGACGACGAAGGCCGGCCGCTAGGCGAGAGGCCGATTCCGAGAATCGCCCTCCTGCGGCGGGAAGCCGATTCCGGGAATCACCCTCCCGCGGTGGGAGGCCGATTTCAGGAATCGCCCTGAGGTCGATTCCGGGAATCACCCTCCCATGACGAGAGGTCGATTCTGGGAATCGCCCTGAAGCCGATTCCGGGAATCGCCCTCCCGCGGCAGGAGGGCGATTCCCGGAATTGGCCTGAGGGAGATTCCCGGAATCGGCCTGAGGGCGATTCCCGGAATCAGCTTGAGGGCGATTCTCGGAATCGGCCTCTCGCCACGGGAGGGTGGTTCCTGGAATCGGCCTCTCGCCGTGGGAGGCTGATTCTCGGAATCGGCCTCTCACCGCGAGAGGGTGATTCGCAGAATCGCCCTGCCATGGTGGGAGGGCGATTCCCGAAATCGGCCTGAGGGCGATTCCAGGAATCGGCCTCTCGCCACGGGAGGGTGATTCCCGGAATTGGCCTCCAGCCGCGGGAGGGCGATTCCCGGAATCGGCCTCCCGCCCAGGTGGCGGCAGAGGCCGGCCCCGCCCGCCCAGCGGCTGGCCTCCGCCGCCACTTGGGCGGGAGGCTGACTGGCGACACCAACACGATCAAAAAAATCTTTTATTTTTTATTTTTTTTATTTTTTATTTTTTTTTTATTTTTTTAATTTGATTTTTATTTAATTTTATTTTTTTAAATTCAAAAAATTAAAAATTATTTTTTTTAATTCAAATTTTTTATTTCAAATTTAATTTTCTTTAATTTTTTTGTTTATGTCTTTTTTTTTAATTTTGTTTTTAAATTTAATATTTTAGATTAATTATTTTTTAAAATTTAAAATTTATTCATTAAATTTATTAAATTTTAATTTAATTCAATTTTTTTTTTAATCTTTTAGTTTATTTGGTTTTTCATTTTTAAAATTTATAAATTGTTTCATTTAAAAAAAAACAGTAAATTTATGGATATTTGTTTTTTAATTATTTGCACGTGGTTTTTTTCATTTTTTTTGTTTTTTAATGATAGTTTTTTTTATTTTAATTTTCTTTTTCAATTTTAATTTTCTTTTTTTTTTTTTTTTCTTTTTTTCTTAATTTTAAAATTTGTATTTTTGTTTTCTTCTTATTATTATTTTTTTAATTTAAATTTTTAAATTTAATTTTTTCTTTTTTTATCTAAATTTTAATTTTGTAATTTAAATTATTTTTAAATTTTCTATTTTAATTTTTTTTTTTTTTTTAATTATATGGATTTTTTTAATAACATAGAAAGAAATGTTTTTGATGTTTTTTTTTTTTTTTTTTTGGTTAATTTTTTTTTTTTCTTTAAATTATGTGTTTTTTTTCAAATTTTGTCATTTCTTTTGATATAATTTTCGAATATTTTTATTTTTATTTTTGTTCAAATTTTTTATTTTTACGAGTCAATTTTGTATTTTTTTACATTTTTATTGATTTTTTATATATATATATATATATATATATATATATATATATATATATATATATATATATATATATATATATATATATATTTTTTAATCTAAGTTTTGTGTTTTATTACCAACATGAAAATCGCCACTCTAAAAAAAAAAGGTTGATGCTGCATCAATATGTTTCAAAATTAGCATGAAAATCACCGCTCTAAAAAAAAAAGTTGATGCTACATCAATACGTTTCAAAATTAGCATGAAAATCACTAACATTTTAAAACAAATATTCATACTTCATAAATAAAAATATTAGAGTGTAAAAAATGTGCTAAAAAAAAAGAGGTGATTCTGCATCACCACTTTTCAAAATCAGGAGCTTTTTATGCTACCAAAAAAAAGTAGGTAACAGTGCAGTTACCTATTTGATCGGTAACATTGTTGGTCACCTAGTTCTTCCCTGGCCTAATTCACCATCCAACACCCAAAATCAATCAATAAAAATCCTAGTGTTATTATACCTAGCCTAAAATCCTCATTATCTAGTCGATTTGGTTGTGATATCTTGGAGAGAGCCCTCTCTTGCCTAGTAGGGCTAGCTACTAGGCTAAAGCGGTTTGTGGTTATCTTTGATGGTCTCCTTCTCAGACTTTGGAGATCCGGTGGAGTGATAACATCTTGGAGACCATATTGGGGGAATAAAGTGACAAATCCTCCCTGGTTGTACCATTAATTCCATCAAATTTTAGGCATGTGGGTGATAGGTCTAACGTGAAGGCTGATCTGAAAGTTGCAAAGAAACACATTGTAGAAAAATGAACATTTTGGATTTGAGGAGATACACTAGATAAAATCCAGTTGATCCAGTTGAAGATCCAAAGAGACTTGTTCGGAAGAAGATATCTCAACACACATAATTTCAGTCAAATCCTTCTCTATTGGTAAGATCTTCCTCGTTACCTGCAAAATTTTCATCTCTCAAATACATACCTTTTGATTTGACATTTGAGCTGTCTTTATTTTGATCAAAGTCTGTAACCTCACTGTCTGATATAGTATTTGACCCATTAATACTTTCTGAAGTAAAATCATTATCTGAGATAGATTTTTATTCCTTAAAACTCGAAGATAATTTACTTTATAAAGAAACTAAATCTAAATCAGACTTTGATACAAAGGTCTGGAGTCAATTATATAGGCTTCAAAAGTTAGCTACTCAACTTAAATACACATTCGAAAAGGATAATATCCAATACCAGAAAGACTCATTACCCATTCTGACACAATCACAGTCAGTTGTTGCTTCTTCATCTACACCTTCTACTTCATTACCCATTCACTCAACACCTTTCATTGTCACTCCTATACTTCACTCAGCAGGAATCATAGCCAGATTTTCACCCCTCATTCTACCTGCTCAACTCAATTCCTTACCATAAGGCTATGGCCATAGACTCCCTTCCCTCTCTTCGATGAGAATTCTGAAATCAGTGAAAAACAACACATAGTCAAAGTCACTGACTTTATTGACCTGGAAGAAATGGATGTTGATGATACCAAGATGAGAATCATAGTTCAAAGCTTTTCTGGATATGTTAAAGCCTAGTTTAGATATTTGACTATAAATTATATAGCCACTCCAGATCAGCTAATCAATGCCTTCATATCTCGATGGGAGGTGAATAAGAACCCCTTGCATATTCTTTTTGAATATGATAATCTGAAAAGGAACCCAAATTAATCAGTTCAGTATTTCACTGCTCGTTTCAACCGAGTATAAAATTCAATTCCAAATGATATCAAAACCTCCTCCAGGTTTTTCGCTCTTGCATTATCCGGATGGCTTTGATCTGGTCATGGCATACCATCTGTGAGAGAGGAATCCTACAACATTAGAAGACATGCAAAGGAATCCAGTTAGTGTGGAAGCAAACTTATCAATTAAAAATTCAAAGATGAAGGGTGAGAGAAAAGTAACCATCAAAGAAGAAGCATTCTCATCCTCTGAGGTAAAATTGGACACTTTTATAAGGACGGTAGAAAGAATGGCTGATAGAATTTCCATCACATAAAGAAAGTTGGAAGCATAGGTTAAAAATCCTAACTTCAGAGGATAACATCAATAGCCTCAATTTAGGATCAAACAAAGAGAACAAAGAGCTCCTGATAAACCAACACAACAACAGCAGAATTGGACACCCTTGCAGCAAAATTATGCTCAAGGAGTTGAGGAAGAAGAAGAAGATACAATTATAGAAGAAAATCACTTTTTTTACAGTTGATGGTCAGCCCATATTTTTGACAGAAAATGAAGAATATGTTGAGAAGATAGATGTGCCTAAGGATGAATATTATATACTAGCCAATGATCATGAGTTGGAGGTTGAGTCTGATGATTATCAACGGGGTTATTTGAATGCACTCAGTTCACAACATAAGCAATACTCATTGAGGATCAGAGATGTCCTAGTCAATCCTATTCAGAAACAGGCATCCCAAAAAAAATATACTCAACCGAAGAAAAATCCTCAAGGTAATCAAAACAAAGGAAAGTAACCTATAGCTGAAAATTAGAGAAAGGTTAATTAGCCATCTACAAGCACACCGAGCAAAGAAAAAGATAGTCAGAAGAAGGAAACTACACCAAAATATCAACCCGAAAAAAGAGACACCATCATTAAAGAGGTAGAACAATCCAATCCTTTCAGCTTAGAAACTGAAATATCTAAATTAAAAGTCTATATCCTTTTAACTGAACTTGTAAAAAAAAATCAGTATAAGTCTCACGTAGCCAAAATGTTGAAAGTAGATCCTTTATCTGATATGGTAAATGTCGAAGATGACCAACCTGAACTTATTTTTGGTCCATCAATAGACGATTAGTTAGAGAATAGTGAGGTTCCCCCATTTTACTTGAGTCTGAGAATTTATCAATGTATCCTTCACAATGCCATGGTCGACTCTGGAGCTTCCCATAATTTGATGCTGAAAGCCATTATGGAGAAATTGGGCCTAGATATAACTCATCCCTACCATGACTTGTATTCCTTTGATTCAGGTAGAGTCTGTTGCCTTGGTCTCATAAATGATTTGGTAGTTCCCCTTGAAAAAATTCTAGCAAATATTTTTTTGATGGATGTGGTGGTAGCTGATATACCACCACGGTTTGGTATGTTTCTATCGAGATCTTGGGGAGCGAAGTTGAGAGGCACTTTGTAACTAGATTTCTCTTATGCCACCATCCCATTTTTCGGAAAATTGAGAAATTTGTACCGGGAAATGAAGAAGAAATACATGATTACCAACAAAGAAAAGCCTAACAATCATCCAATTAATGATGTACATATAGATCTAGAATCATTTATTTTTTCCAATGATAGTGGTTTTAATTATGTAGATAGTCAATTTGTAGAAGTAGAAGATATTCTAGAAATTTCCAATAGTGTTAGAGCAGTTTTAGATGAGATAAAAGGAAATATTTCTAGTTCTTCAAAACAATGATCAGATAAGGTAGAGAAAATTTCAGATAATAATGAATAAGTGGCCCGGAAAGATGAGACAGAAGAAAAATCATAACTCCAACATCTAGATGATGAAAATGGTCTTTAGACGATGGATTTTGATGGTGCCTTGGGGAAATATGGGACAGACACAAAATTTGGATTCCCAATCCTCTTCATCAGCAAGTTGAAGTTCCAAAAAATGTAAGATTATGTTCATATAAGTTGGCTTTTTAGTGTTCTAACAATGACGATGAATATGAGGCATTGATTACTAGCCTCAAAATCCTGAAAAATTTGGGCGCAAGAAGAATTTAAGTTTATGGCAACTCTGAGCTTGTGATAAAATAGTAATATGGGAATACCAGGCCAAGCATCCATGAATGAGAGCTTATAGAAATGTTGTACTGCATACCCTAAAGATGTTTCCCAAATATACATTGTCAATAGTGACGAGAAGTCAGAATATTATGGCAGATTGGCTTGCTACAACAATAAGTAATTTCAAGATCCTTATGTTTTCCAATAAGAAGTTTGAAATCCATGTTAAACATCAGACCATCGTCCTTGACAAATTTTGGTATTGGAAATTGTTTTGGGATAAAAAACAAGTAAACAATTTTCTTCCAAATGAAGGTGAATTCGAGAATTATTTTATTGATAAAGTTTATGACACGAATGATCAAGTCATCGAAGCCACTCAGGTTGATATATTACAGCTGAAGGATAAAAATATTCCAAGAGGTCTCATACCTTTGGAAAAAATGTTTAATCAAGATGATGTTTCTAGGAAGCCGACATTGGTTCCTACAGAGAAAGGTGTGGAGGATGTGAACATCGAAACATCGGACAAGCCTAAGATGGTCAAATTTTCCAAGACTTTATCTTTAGAGGTAAAAGACAAATACATTGCTTTATTGTCTGAATTTTCTTATGTCTTTGCTTGGGATTATGCAGACATGAAATTTTATGATAAGAATATCATTCAACATACCATTCCAATTAAGCTTGACCAAAAGCCCTTCAAACAAAATCTAAGAAGAATCAACCTGAGGTTGTTGCCATCAATAGAAAAGGAAGTGAACATACTTTATAAGTCCAACATCATTATTCCATCAGATTTTCTAACTGGATATCAAATCTAGTTCCAGTAAGGAAGAAAACTGGAGAAATAAGACTTTGCATTGATTTTAGAAACTTAAACAAGGTGTCTCTTAAGGATAATTATCCTCTTCCAAAAATGGATCATATCATATAGAGAGTGGTTGGAGCTTCCTGATTGTCACTTCTTGATGGATATTTGGAATACAATCATATTTTAGTGCATGAGAAGGACCAAGACAAAACTGCCTTCATGATACCTTGGGGCACATTTAACTATGTGAAGATGCCATTCATACTAAAAAATGCAGGTTCCACTTTTCAGTGGGCGATGGACATAGCCTTTGAAGATGAGAAAGATGTTTTCTTAGTTTTATATCTTGATGATTTGATAGTTTTCTCTCATTCCGATGATCAACACTTGTATCACTTAAGAATTGTATTTCAAAAATGTCAGAAATTTAGAATTTCTCTTAATCCAAATAAGAGCCTTTTTTCCATGGATGAGGACAAGATTCTTGGTCACATCATCTCCAAGGATGGTATCCGGATTGATCCTTCTTGGGTTGAGGCTATTCAGAAAATTTACTTTCTGTGTAGTAAGAAAGAAATCCAAGCTTTCAATGGTAAGATGAACTTCTTAAGGAGATTTATTCCAAATCTAGCTGAGCACCTTCGAGAAATGACCAACGTGTTAAAGAAAGAAAATGAGGTAAAGTGGCCTAAGGATTCCAAAATGTCTTTTAATTTAGTGAATTTTTACTTAACTACAACCCATGTTTTAATAAGCCATGATTACTCCATTTATTTGATTATATTCTCATTTGCCTCTGATCATACCTTGGCTGCAGTCTTGATGCAAAAGTATAAGACCGAGCAGCCCATTTCATTTTTCAGTCGTACCATCAGGGGTGCAACCATTCGATACAATATCATTGAGAAGCAAGCCTTGGCTTTGGTAAAGGAATTGAAGGATTTCCGTGTATACATTTTACATTCACATATTCTAGCTTGTGTCCCTAATGCAGCAGTAAAATATGTTCTCAGCAGACTGATCCGAAAGGTAGAAGAGGGAAGTGGATAGCAACAATGTTAGAATATGACCTCGAGATCAAGCCCAAAAATTTGATCAAAGGTTAGGGTTTCTCCAAGCTCATGCCTGAATCAAATTTACACACTTTAGACATCAACCTCATTTCAGCTTTTTCCAATGAAGAAGAGGATGGCACTCTCATACATGTATCTGATATTTTTCTTTCGTATCCTTGGTATTCAGACATTATATATGTTCTTCAACATTTAAATCCTCCTCCAGGCATGTCTAAGTGTAAGGGTAGGTCATCGAAGTTGAAGGCTTCCAAATACTGCATTTTGGTTAGCGCTCTTTATTGGAAAGACCCAGGAGGTATTTTGCTGAATTGTTTCTTTGAAAATGAAGCCAAAGAAGTAATGAATGATTTCCATAGGGGAGATTGTGGAGGCCACCTGTTTTTTAAAACCACGGCTAACAAAGTGTTGAGGTTTGGATATTATTGGCCAACTCCTTTTGCAGACTTGAATAAAATAGTGATGATTTGCCATGAGTTTTAGGTGTTTCAAGGTAAAATAAAACTTCTTCTATTACCTTTGCATCCTATTTCAGTACATGCACCTTTTCAGTAGTGGGGCCTTTCCTTTATCGGAGAGATTCACCCTACATCATCTGCACAACATAAATGGATCTTAACGGCCACCGACTACTTCACCAAATGGATCGAAGTGATCTTAACAAGGCAAGCAAAATATTTAGAAATTATTTAGTTTTTGGAGACTAACATTTTGTCTCGTTTTGGTTGTCCTCATAAGATCATTACTGACAATGCGGCTGCATTCAAGTCAAAGAAAATGGTTGAGTACTGTGACAAGTACAACAAAAAATCGGGGCACTCAACCCTGTATTATCTGAAAGGTAATGGCTTATTAGAATATTCTAATAAATATTTGATTAATATCATAAATAATATGTTGGAGGAAAATAAGAATAACTGGCACAAAAATATTGTTAGTGCTTTGTGGGCAGACAGGGTGAGTAGTAATAAATTAATATGAATGTCCCATTTTTAGTTGGTTTATGGTGTAGAAATTGTTTTTCCTACATCACTTGCAATCTTGATCATGAATTTTTTACAAGAAGAAGGAAGTAAAGAGAATTATGTAAAACACCGGATCAATAAGATGATCCATCCTCAACAAACAAGACATGAGGTATTTCATAACACCTCAAACCTTAATGAAAAGATAAAGAAGGTATATAACCGCAATACAAAGGCAGATGATTTTAAGATTGAAGATGTGGTCCTCCGATGGGATGCAAGAAACAAGGAAAAAAGGAAGCACGAAAAATTTAAGAACCTGTGGAAAGGGGCATACAAGATCTCAACCTTTCACAGACAAAATGCTTTCATATTGAAGGAGATGAATGGAGAAGAGTTTTTAGGAGGACCAGTGAATTGTAGGCTCCTTAAGCATTATATTTTTTGATTCGGATTTCGGATTTCCCAATTCCATTAGATATATCAGTTTAACTTTTCTATAAAGTGTGAAGCAGAGAATCATTGGAGCTTGGAGCCTGAGGTGAAGGCCATAAAGTTTCATTGGTTTTCTGTTGTTTTAAAAGTTTATTCAAAGCCCAATTAGTCATTTTTGAGTCAATTTATTATATCAAGTTTTCATCATTCAGTTTGGTTTTTTAGCCTTTGACTCCATGCCCAATGGTTAGGCTACTTGTTCTATGGTGTTCTTGACACCTCCAAGGAGTTTCCATCCCCAGCTGGAGCCAATGTTAGTGTCAAAGTTTTGCATCCTTCCACTAGTGATCAAATAGACCCTTATCATGTCATGTTAGGGTCCCATTTTCAAAAAAAATTCATTCCATTAAGTCATCATGTAAAAATTTGGTCACTCAATGTAGATCTAGGTCTAATTTTACTCCTTCCAAAATTTTACTACTTGTTGGATCATTTCACCTCTTAGTTGAGTGTACCATCATTCATGAGTTTTCATCATCATTACATTCATATTCATCATGGTTTCATTTGGTCCAGAGTCTCCATTAGGTCTTAGGGTTCCAAGGTCATCAAATCATCATTCCATGCATAAAGTATAGCAAGTGAAGGAGTGACAATAAAGAAATTTCATCAGAAAATTTGATTTGTAAATTTGATTTCAAAGAAAAATGTAATTTTATGTTCCTAATTTGTAATACGTACTTCAGAGTTCCAAGTAGCTGCAAATAATCAACGTTCTATCAGCAAATGATCAAGGTTCCAAAAAGCAATTCAGTTTTCCTAAGTCATCAAAAGATAAAGTTCAAAGGTTAAAGGAAAAAAATCAATGTAAGGTTGATTTCAAAAAAGGAAATGTGGGTCCATGTATATGTAATGAAATTTAACCAAGTGTAAAGGGCCCTCAAATACCAAAATTCACTCATTTTCACTCTTCAGCATCGAGCTCTCCAATTTTCCCAAGTAAAAAATCAAATCTTCCTTCAAGAAACCAAGTTCCAGCTCCATCATTGTGCTTTTTCCACAGGCGTTGTGCTAATTGCAGTAGGCACGTTGCGCTTTTCTTAAGCATGTTGTGCTTTTCTCTATGTTTTTTGTGCCTTTCTCAATCTCGTTGCACTTTTTGCAGTGAAGGAGATACCACCTCAAATCTTGTCTCCAAAGGTTATAAACAAAAATGAGGGTTTAGTCACTCATTTCCAAGTTACATCTTCTAAGCTCCTCCTTTCAGCCCATGGTAATAATTTTATGGTGTAAACCCCTCATTTCCATCCATGCCATGTTCTAGTTATTAAACCCTATTTTTCACAATTTACAAGCTTAATTTTTTTTCCCTAGACCCATTCACCTCCCTCACACTCTAATTCACTCCCCACTACTCTCACATCCCCTCATTTCCCACTCTTAATCTATATTCCCTAAAACCCTACCCCTACAATGTGCTTTTCTAGGAAGCTAGACTTCATCCTTGTATTTGAATTCCCTACCCCATCCCCCTTATCATTTCAACTCCCCATCATTTCCCCAAGCTTCCTAACTCTCTTATACCCTTCCCTAAATTTTCCCTCGCTTATCCCAACTCACTAACCCTACAATCCTACTTCCTTTTATGTCCCCTTCTCCCCTAGGGTTTTTAAAAAAAAATGAACATAATGGAGGAGGAGATAAACAACACAGAAGAAGAAAATAAAACATACAATAAAGGAAGGAGAATCTTGAGGCTAGAGCCATCAAACACTAGGGAATTGATGTCATCTCCCTTTGCAATAAAATGTTTCCAGCATGTAGGTTGTTTTGAGTTTTGTGAGATGGTCCAAAGAGTGCAGAGCCATCCTAATTTGACCAGGATCTTCATCTCCAACCTGTAAAAATACCAAGTGACCATTGCAGGGGTGACATTCACCATTTCTAAAGACATCATTGCAACAGCAATAGGGATACCTAATGTAGGTGAAAAGTGGTTCAAAACTCAAGCTTTGGATGCCTAGCTATATGAACCTTACCTCAAAGCACCATACAAAGATAACATTAAGAAAATATTTCCTTTTGGTCAGTTTTTGAATAGGTTTTTTTCCATGATGAAGATCATCATGAAATATTTCACTTGTGAGGTCAGATTCTCCAGGTTGTACAACTATCAAATCAAGTTACTCATGCATTTCACTAGGGTGAAATTTCTTAACCTTCCCTATTATTTGCATAGGAGCATTGATAAGATGGCCTACATAGTGTAGAACATAAATTATGAGATTCAAATGAACATCCTCTTTCATCATTCACTCATTAAAATCATTTTCCTTCATCACCTTAAACAACTAAACATTCCATGGGAGACTTTCATTAAGGCAGAGGTCTTCAATACACCACCAATTTAGCCTGCTAGACCTATTCCACCATCGGCATCAGTTTATCACAAGAAAACTAGGTTATATAGCAAGGCTATAGTGAAGAAGACTAAACATGACAAAGAGGTCAAAACCTATTAGAGAGGACATAGGAAAGTGTTTTCTCCACATATTGTGGAAGGGGCCTTGCCTTCTACATCGAAAAAATAGGGATATCATCAGCAGTAGTAGGCAATTGTCTAAGAAAAAGAAATCCTCGACCATGAGGAAGAAAAGGAGTTTGACCTGATGGAATTGGATGTCCAAGATGATCATGAATCCTTAAACCTAGTCATCAAAGAGAAAGATTCCAAAATCATAGAGCTGCAAGATAATTTGTTAAGGGCACAATTTTTCATCTCCTTCCTTGAGAAAGAAAACAAAGAGTTGAGTGACAAACAAGTACTCTTGGAAATGGGCTTGTTGAAGGCTAAGAGCCAAGATTTCAAATGCAAAGCAGTGATGGAAAATGATGAGCCTGATCATGATGAGGCCCATATCACCAAGAAGAGACCAAAAACAAGGAGCCTTAAAAGAGCATTGGAGCTGGAAAAACATGAGGCAGAAGAATTCACCTTTGAGGACAAAATTGCAAGAGAAATCAATGATGATAGAGAAGTTTGGCTTGACATAGTGAACATACACCTGGAGAAGCTCCTTCATAAGGCCAACAAGGACAATCATATGTTGAGGCACATGGCTTACTACTACAATACCAGCGACAAGATTTGCAATACCAAGATCAAGCAATTAAAGGACAAGCTCAAGGAAACCCTAATCAACCAAAAGGAGAAGGGTAAACTTAAATTTCTTGTTGATGCCTCCTTGGTAGCTTGAAATACTCCATTAGCACTTCATCCAACAATTTTGAAGTTTTTTGGGCAATTTTTAAGTTTTTTGAGCATTTTGGTCAAAATTTTCAAGCTTTTTGCACAATCACCCTGCAAAAGGCGCAACATGGGCCACGTTCCACTTTTTTTGGAGGCCTTTAATGATAAAAATTCTACATAGTTGGATAGATAATGGCCTCTACATCACTTTTTTACTATTTTCACTCCAAAAACTTAGCTTTTGATCGATGGAAAAGCCAAAAAACCTCCTAAAAACACCTTTTTGCCACCTTTTTTAGCCTCATGCTGCGTTTTTTTACCAGTCTTGGGAGATTTCATTTTTTGGGATCTTCACTCCATCATTTTCAGTGCTTGAGGACATTTTTGATAACTAGACAGGAATATATTTCCAATGAGCTATCTTGGGCTCAATTTGTATTTCAATAATGCAGTCAAAAGTTGATTTGAAAGACCATGTTCCGCTTCTTCCCATGCATGCTGTGCTTTTTTCAAGGACGTTGCGCTTTTTCTAATCTGTTGTTTCTTCAGAATTTTCACTTTTTATCAATTAGTTGATGGATTCCAAGGATTTTTACTGATGTAAATGTAAAAAGTAAATTTAATTATGTCTTTTATAGTTACTAGAGGTAGATACATCAAGTAAATATGTAATTTTGGATCAATTGAATCAATTTCATCAAAGATAGGGATGATTTTGTTGACCTCCCTAGTCATTAAGAATCTAGCTGAGGACTTTGGGGAATAGCTCCACAAGTCATGGATTTGACCCCTAAAAGTGTGGAGAAGTTGTTTTGGTCTATATATTTCATTTCCTCTGTCATTACAAGGGTTTTATGTTGTGTAATTGACCTTTGAACACTAGTGTAATCAGTCATTTTTGGCAGGAGCTAATAGACAAAGTTGCAGCTATTTTGGTGGGACTCCTATGGTAATGTGTTTTAGCAGTGTTTCCTCTTACGTTTAGATATGTTTGAATGTATTATTCTTTCCATATTCATTCCATATCTCAATGTGATTAATTCATAAGTTAGATAATCATTACTTGATGCTCTGTTTTGGAGGAATTATTACAGTTATGTTTCACTTTCTTCTGATTGAAAATATTTCATGATTTCAATGCTCTGTTTGAAAACCCTAGTAGTATCTCATACTCATCTTGATATGTAATGTTATAAAGTGTGTGCCTACCTTGCCCCATCAGATCTTAGCAATTCTGATCCTCTTTGCATTGGCCTAGTTCTTCCCTAACCTAATTCACCATCCAGGACCCAAAATCAATCAATCAAAACCCTAATGCTACTATACCTAGCCTAAAAAACTCATTATCTAGTCAATTTGGTTGTGATATCTTAGAAAGAGCCCTTTCCTGCCTAGTAGGGCTAGCTACTAGGCCAAAGCAGTATGTGGTTACCTTTGCTAGTCTCCTTCTCAGCCTTTAGAGATCTAATAGAGTAATAATGTGTTCCTTTAATAAGAATACCTCCGAAGAAGCTATTGTATGGTGAGTATTTAAATTACCATGATCCTGGATGTATTCCCATTGATTTTGATATTTTTTGGAAAGACAAAATGGAACAATTCCACGTTACCTTCGAATTGGAAAAAATAATGTATCCAAAAATAATATGGATTCCAAACATTCATGAATTGAATGTCAATGATAGAACTAGCTATTTATTTGGTTTAGGTTTAACTGACTCTTTCCTTGGTTTATTAGTGAACCATATCTTTATAGGTGGTGAGAAATATTCTATTAGAAATATTCTTTTTATTACTTCGACTCATATCCCCCAAAGGGTGGATCCAACTCTAATAGCTCCAAATCAATTAGATAGCTCAATAAATTTTTGAATGATTGTTATCCCACAATGATAAAGGGAATTTCCTATTATTTTATTTAGCAAGGGTTATACTTGAAAAAAGAGGTATTCTATCCATATGAATTTGTATCTATAACCATATGTTTTGATGCATGAGATCTAGCAACACTGGTCAATGATGCCTTAATAATTAGTATTAACTAAAAGAAATCAGTTATATACACTAATAAAATTCGATCCACTATTTATAGGAAAATTTATCATCTTCAATCTATGGATAATCAACTTGGATCCAGTCAAAATGACGAAAGACTTATCTACAAAGTAGGAAAGTTTGTTATACAAAATATGCTTAGAAGGAATTCTCCCATGAATCTTCTCTCTACCAAAAATGAATTATGGAAGAAAAGGTTTTTTTATTTGTCTAAATGGTATTTAGAACCTTCGATTTTCGAAACAACTATGAAGGAACTGACCATAATTCCCCATATTTTGGTTTTCTTGGCCGGATCAGTAGCTCAGGATTCTTGGTCTATATTGGACCAAAATAGAGATAATTGGAAATTAATTTTCCTTGGGTTTATATTATCTCAGTGGGAACTCGATAATTCAATCCACCCACATGTCTTTCTTTTACTATTACACTGGGAGTTACTCTACGTATTGCTTGGCGTAGAATAGATAGTCGATTTTTCTCCGTTTTTTGTTGAATATTTTTATGGATCGATAAAGAATTTGATAAGAAAATGTTTTTTTTTCCATTTTTAATAATACAGTTAACCACCATGTTAAATAATCGATTATGATAAATAGGATCATATTTTTATTATTATTATTATTATTATTTTAATTTTTTTGTAGTAATTCGTCGTGACATGAGTGTGAAAAGGGTTCAAGAGTCTATTTCATAAAGGTTTAAAATCATTTAATTTGGATTTTTTACTCCATATTGTAGGGTGGATCTCTAAAGGTATGAAGATATACCTCCAAACAGTACATATGACTTTCGTCGAATACAACTTTCCACATGATTCTATCTGCATAGGTGAGATATATTCTTTATGCATATAATTTTGTTTACTCACTCTCGATTGAGTATTTTTCCCCTTTCTTTCTTTTTCTATGATTTAAAATCCTGTATTTTACATATTTATATGATCAAGTCCTTAGGTTTACAAAATAGTGTATAAAAAAAGTGTTTCAAATCATTTCTATTTGACTTCAACCCATTCTAACAAGGTCAAGGTATTTCAAATTTTCTGTTGAAACAATCAAGGAAAACTTCGAAAATGATTTCGTTGTTGAACCTTGGACATATAATAGTTCCAAATCTACTGAAAATTAGGATCATTTTTTTCACAGTATCCTGCTCTAGTCCCCTTAAAAAACATTTGTAATTAGGTTAGCTACATACTTACCATGTTCCTATAAATTCACATGGCATCATCATGAAATGATACAAGTATTAGATAAGTAAGAATATGAAATGCACTAGAACTCCCTTGTTGATGATATTTTACTTCTGTAGCATCTAGGGTTCCTCGAACAATGTGATATATTACACCGGGTAAATCTTTAACCCGTCCTCCTTTTACTAATACTACAAGATGTTCTTGTAAATTATGGTCAATACTAGGTATATGAGCAATGATTTCAAATCCAGAGGTTAATCGTACTCTGGAAACTTTATGTAAGGCAAAGTTTGGTTTTTTTGAGGTGATAGTGGAAAAGTTGACAGATAGTTTTTTTTCGTTGTTGCTCTACAAAATTGTACATGATATTTTCACCTCATACGACTTCTCATTCAATTTTTTTTTTTGGAAGTAAGATAGATTGGATTATTTTCATTGTTCGAGAATCTTCATATTCCCTTCCTTCATGCATTATGTCTCAAATATTAACTGGAACCAATTAAGTCAAACACGTTTTCGTATTCTAACCAAAAACTAATGAATCTTATTTTTTTATTTCCAGTTAAAAATATTTTGCAAAATCTTCTGGATTTCCTCTTCCTTCTTTATTCCCATCCAATTACAATGCCTGAAGAAATACTCTTTTGTATATTACATTATTACATACTAATTCATTCTTAATATCTTGATATATCATTCCTCCGAATCACAAATTGGATTCGATATTGACGGGTTAATGTGAGGTTATCCATGTGGTTATACATTGTTCAATTTCAAACAAGAATAAATTTAATGAAAGGTCCTCGCTTTCGTGCTTTTGTTGGGGTTTTCCAAGATCATTTCGATGATTTATTTTTAGGGTATATATATCCATATCTATCTAAGATATTATATGATCGACCTTGTAAGTCCCACGAATAATAATTGATATGGCCAGGGAGAGTATATGGAAAATGAATTTCTTTTTTATCTGATTTGTCAGTGATCTGGATCAGTGAGTCATTTTTCCTATGATGAACTGATGAACTATTGGCATCAATCCTATATCTTGTTTATGTGGACCGGTGGAAAAGTGAGGGCTCAATGGGAAGAGGATTATACCATGAGAGAGAGAAGGGGTCAAACTGTTCCAAAGAGAGAACATGGATTTTAGAAATGTAGTTGTACTCTTACATCGATCCAAATCAAGAAGTGTTTCCATCCACGAGGGTAAATATTTGATTGCTAGGTGAGAGGATAATAGTGCTAGTTACAATTTTTTCTGGTAGGATGGCAATGTATTTCTATAAAGTAGTTAACGGTTTCACAGGGTCTGCTCCTTGGTGCAAGAAGACCAATTCAATTTGTATCATCTCTATATAATATTTTCTTGATATTTTTCTCCTTGTTATTCCAAACAATATTGAGTCCTTTCCATAGGCACTGGTGCTAGATCAAATCACACATGTTGAAAAAAATATTTTTCATGGTCATGTTCATGTAAAACTTTCTTGATCAAGATAGGTTAAATATTACTAATTTTATGGGACCATATTCTATGATTCAAATCAATAGGAAATATTACTTTCGAGAGGATTCACTCAGAATATGCTCCAATATTTTTTCTCCTTTTTTACTTTTATAGTAGTATGAAAAGAAGTAAGGTTTGACTTCAAGTTATTCGAGAGAAAATAGTGAGTTTTTTTAAGTCTCTTGACCCTTTGGTAAGTTATTATTCATAATTCAGTTCTCCTTCCAGATGATATTAGGGAGGGGATATAACTCAGCGGTAGAGTGTCACCTTAACATGGTGGAAGTCATCAGTTCAAGCATGATTATCCTTAAAACTAGCGTAAGCCCAACAATAATTTTGTTTTTTGTTTTTCATCTTATAACTCTCTTCACTCCAGAGGCTTGTATCATTTACAGGAGTTATTTTTCATGGTATTTAATTGGGGTAAAGAAGAAATGACCAAAATGGAATTGGATCTTCCATTGGAAGATATCCAAATTGGCATAATGAAAAAAATGGGTTTCCACCCATTTCATTAAATATGGTTACCTGGTTGGTTAAATGTTATTAATGATAATAATAATTCATTTTTCTCAACAATTAGTCTAGGAGAATTTTTTCTTCATCATGATATTTCCCTAGGGTTTCATAAACCTACCTTAATCCTATTTAAAGGTGCTTTGGATGCATGTGGTTCCAGGTTAATTCCATATAAAAAATATTTTGGTTGTATTTTTCCTTGCGATGGTCCAGGATGGGGTGGTACTTGCGATATCTAGGCTTGGGATTATTTTTATTTAGCATTTTTCTGGATGTTGAATACTATTGGATGGGTTACTTTCCATTGGCATTGAAAGCATATAACGTTATGGAAAGATAATTTAGCGCGATTTAATGAGTCTTCCACTTATTTAATGGGATGGTCAAGATATTATCTATGGTTACATTCTTCATAACTTATTAATGGATACAATCCTTTTGGTATGAACAATTTATTTTTTTAGGCATGGATGTTCGTATTCAGGCATCTTGTTTGCCCTATTGGATTTAAGTTCCTTATTTTCTAGCGTGGATATCGGCAGGAACTGATCAAAACTCTCACATGGTCCCATGAACCCATGCCTTTAGCTAATTTAGTTCAATGGAGAGATAAGCTAGTAGACTTTTCCATTGTTCAAGAACTATTTTTTGGATTATCTCACTTTTCTGCAGGTTATATATTCACTTATGAAACTTTTTTAATTACAAATCAGGTAAATTTGGTTAATTCCTCTTCATCATTTTCATTAGTGAATGGGTATTGTCATTGTATCAATGACAATACTCCATAGATTAAAATTAATCAACATTATATTACTCCATCTAAAATACAATCTATATTTTGGTTCCTGGTAGGTAAGAGTACTGACTGAACTACTATGGCAAGAAAGAGTCTCATTCAGAGAGAGAAGAAGAGACAAGCACTGGAACATAAATATCATTAATTTGTCAATCTTTGAAGGAAAAAAACAAAGTTTCATCATTGGATGAAAAATGGGAAATTCATAGAAATGTGCACTCTTCACCACGTAATAGTGCACATACACGTCTCTATTGGTGTTGTTATTTGATTGGAAGACCTAGATCCAAGTATCGAAACTTTTTATTGTCCATACACATACTCCGTGAGATGGCCCATGCATGTTTATTGTTCGAGATAACAAAATCGATTTCGTAGGAAAAGAAAAAAAAAGTAATTGAAGTTTATTGTGATAATGGAAAAGTACCCCTACCCATATATAGGGATAGGGGTAGTATATCCCATTATTGTTTGGTGTATCTGTTAGTGTTAGAATTGGAATTCTGCCATCAGTGATCAAAATCACTCTTTTCATTTTCATTTTAGGGGTCCAACTCAGAATTTTTTTATCATTCCACTAGGTCATGAAAAAAAATTATTCATCGATGGTAGCCCTAGTCAAAAAACATCACTCTTCCTTAAAATTCATTTGCTTGTTGGCACACTTCCATACCTTGCTGACTGTACATCATCCACAAAGTCAATTCATCATGTCATATCACAATGGAGTCCAACCTTGTCAAGGTCATCATTAGGTTTTCTAGGGTTTTCATAGTCCAATAAAACTCCATTCCATTGCATAAGACCAGAAAGTAAAGGGTGATCCAATAAAAATTTCTTCGCCATGTGAAGATGATTTGTAAAGAGAAATTTTTGTTTCAGCATGTAATTTTCATTTTAAGATGTAATTTTTAATTTTCATTATGTAATTTTATGTCATTAAAAATGTAATAAGTTCTCATGGTTCCAAGGTAGCTGCATACTCATGGTTCCATCAGCCAAATTAGTCAAATTTCTTAAAGGCATCAGTGTTCCTAAAAACTTCCCATCACTCTTATCCCTCCAAATCATCATTTTCCACAAGCACTAAACCCTAATTTCTTCTCCCACTGAGCTAGGGTTTACTATGGAATCAGAGACATCTGAGCAGAGGATACATAAGGTAAGTCATATCAGTAATTATGAGGTCATTTCAGCTCATAAACATCATGTCTCCATCATTTTTCAAGAAGTCACTCCAAGAGTCAAATCATTTTCCACTCATACGGCTATTTTTGCTTCAAAGTATGTTTTTGACCAAAAAGAGATGAATTTGATAAAAGTGAGTGAGGTTTTTGTCCATAATAGGTCAAAAAAGAAAACCCTCCTTCTATTTTTACACAAGTATCATGGTTTGGGACAAATTTCAAAAATACAGGTGCTACAAGAGGTTTTTTTCACTTCTGGAGTGACCTTGGGAAAATCAATTGTTCTCCTAGATGGAGTGTCCAAATGACTTTCTTGATAAGTAAAATGACAACTATACTAGAATTTATTTCAAATGAGATATCATGATCTCAATTGGGAGTTGAGGAAGGCCTACAAAATTTTCCTGCAACAGCACACTGCATTTTTGCACCCTCATTTTGCACTTTTTGATTAGTCTTGGGAGAATTGATTTTTTAGGGGCTATACTTGATCATTTTCAATGCTTTATAGGTCCATTGTGTATCCAAGTGAGAGATATTTCCAACGAGCTATCATGACAACAATGTGGAGTTCATAAAGGCCTCCAAAAGTGGTCTACAAAAAGGTGCTACACACAGACTTCTCGAGGGCGCACAGACTTAAGTCAAAGCGCACAACCTTAAGGCACTATACATATGTTCAAAAAGGCCAGAATTGCTTAAAATTTCACCAAATTTTCCTCCAAAACTTTAGAAAAAAAAATTTCGACCTCCAACAAGTGAGTAAAGGTGTCTTCCATCAATTCTCTCCTCCTTCAAGTTCATTTGTTGGTGTTGTGAAATTTGATTAAGATTTGGTGTTTAAAATCATTTAAAACCCTAGTATTTCCTATTGCACTCTTATTCCCCAAAATTTCATCTCCCTACACCTTCATACCCTTCCTACATTGCAAAATATCCATTCCTAAAACCCTGTGTTACAAATCCCCTTTCCCTAACCCTTTTTCCCAATACCCTAAGCCCTAGGTGCTACAACTACCTAGGCTCCTAACCCCAAACTTGTAAATAGTTCCCCCATCCTAAATTCCACCATATCAATGCTCCCTATCCCCTTTCCCATTTCATAAATCCCTAACATCATCTCCCTGAATTTCCATTTCTCATTCCTCATTCCTAAGACCACTTTCCACCATCATCACACTTCCCTAAGGTTTTGACTTTGAAATATCATGGCAAAAGACGAGAATAGATCATACAGTGAGGGAGAAGAAACAGAGGCTAGAAGGCCACATAAAGAGGGAGGATCCTTAGACTTGAACCTAAAAATACCAAACAACTAATGGCCTCACCCATGGCAGTCACTTGTTTAAACATGTGGGCTGCTTCGATTTCTGTGAATTGGTCCAGATCTACAAACCCTAATCAAGCAGAAAGAGAAGGGTAAGTTGGATTTTCTCATTTATGCATCCATGATAGCATATCATACCATATTAGGTCTCCATGATGTAATTCTGAAGCAATTTTTAGGATATTTGAAGAAAATTTGGGAAATTTTGAAAACTCTTCGAAGGCACATTTTGCAGAAATGTCTTGTTTGGTCACCTTTTTTAAGAACATATTGTGGCAAAAAAAAAATGATTTTTTGGAAAATGGAGGAGGTTTTTGTTCCTAAGATACCAAAGTAAAAAAAACCTATCTCATGTTTTACATATATATTACATAATGAGAGATCCATTCACATCTTCACAACCTATTTTTTTGTCTGTGCAAAATCATGTTTGAGACACCTTTTTGAAGAGAATATTGTGGCCAAACACAAATGAATTTTGAGAAACTAGAGGAGGTTTTAATTCAAAACAGGACAAATAACAAACACCTCCCTTAGTTTTGTAAAAAACCTCATGGTTATTGAGATTTATCTCCATCTTGGAGGCCAATTGTTCCTGAAAATTCTGAATTTTTACACAGTTTGACTATCCGATGTGCAACACCCTAGGCATTGCGCAAATTTTTGGGGCACTTTTTGAGGAAAATGAGACAACCAATGGATTCCTAAGGACAAATTAATTTCATAAAACTAATTTTCCAGCTTTGATTTGTAGATTTGACAGGTGAAAAGGGAAAAAAACTAGCTAAAAATCACATTTATGCCCCTATTTTGGCCTAGGCATTGCACAGAGAGTAGTCTTGGGAGAATGACATTTTGAGGGGTCAAATCAGATTCATTTTTAAAATTGGAGGCATATTAAGAAATATGACTTGAAGGGCTTTCCAAAAAGCCATCTTGGGCCTGATTTGGACACTTGCATGTCAGTCAAAATTGGCCTTGAATAGGGAGGGTGCATATGACACAACAAGGGCGCATATGACCATTTGCTGATATTTTTGAAATTTCTCTGTAATTTTGACTCTACTTCAGAAATTCATGTTTCTACCTATGTAATTGATGATGGTAAATGTACTTATGCTATGGATAATTACCTAGGGGTATATTCATTAGGTAAAAGTTTTCATTGAGTCAAATGAATCAGTTTGTATGTAACTAGGAATGAGTCACTTGGACCATCCTAAACTTCAGCTTTCAGTTCATTATTTTGTGGATCTCTTACTCACCTCATGGATTCAAACCCTGAGGATGATTGAATTTTTTTTTGAGTTCTATTTATTCCCTTTCTTCGCTCTTAGCAAGGGTTGGAATCGATTTGGATGTTAGATTATTGATCAAGGAACTATTGTACTCAGTTTGGCCAGTTAATAAAGAAGAGTTGCAGCTATTTTTGGGGATACATGTGGTATGATGTTTATCATTGTTTTTCCTTCATTTTCATATGTTATAATGTTTTGTATTCATGTTCATTACATCTCTATTGTATGATTTATTTCAAGTTTATAGGCATAAAACATGCTTACTCATGGTCTTTTTAGGGAAAGATATCATAATTTGTCCATTTTCCTATGTTTAGGAAGAGTACATCTCCAATTCTCTTCCTAGCTTCTCATCATTCTTAAAACCATCTCATAAAAATCATCTTTAAAGCCTTAGGCCTATGCCTACCTTGCACTGTTGAATCTCTGCAACCCTGTCTCGTTTGCCCTGACCTAGCTCCCTTGACCTAATATCTTCATCCAGTGAAACCCAACCCAATCAAATCAAAAATATATCCGCACTCATACCTAGCCTAAAAACCATAATTCCTCTAGCCCTCTTGGTTGTGACCTTGTGGAGAGAGCCCTCTCTGACTTGGTAAGGCTAGCTACCAAGTTAAAAGTTTGGTCTGTGGTTTGTTGGGATTCCTTCTTCGGCCTTAGGAATCTGGCGGAGTGATAACAGTACCCATTATGATTATGATATTGATCAATGGTGTGGAGTAGAATAATCAGGTAGCTCACAAGACTTATAACCTTGAGGTCACAGGTTCAAATCATGTCACCACCATACCAAAACATACAAATTATTTTGGTCCATAAAGGATTTGTCTCTTAATTATCATTTTATAATTGAATGATAAGTGAGGAAAAGAAATAATCAATACATGAAATATTATTTTTCATATTCCATGTGACAGGCGGGTAGCAAGGATCGAACCCGCATCTTCTCCTTGGCAAATAGAAATTTTACCATTCAACCATACTCGCATTTTATTCATTATATATATATATATATATATATATATATATATATATATATATATATATATATATATATATATATAATTTAAATGGAAAACACATATATTTTCAATCCCATTCATAAGTAGACACCATTTTTTAATGGTCCAATTATTCATTCAATTACATATATGGAAAACCTCTTCTCCTTGGGCTTGAAGTAAAAGGCCCTTGAGAAGAGCTATAAAGCCTTCCCGAGGGAGGGAATTATAACCTAAAACATCTAGAACAGATCTAAGGTATGAGATAATTAAGGATACATACAAAAAGGACTGATTTGATCCATAATGATACACCCGAAAATACAACATTTTTGCTACTTGACAAAGAATCAGGAGAGGTAAGTGCAACGGGTACAACAATCACTAATAAAAACGAAATAGAAATTAATGCAAACATAACCAATTGGAAAGAAATAGTCATGGTTGTGATCTTACAAGCTCCCAGAATATTGAATAGAATATACCATCCGATCCCCAATTTTCAATTACGATCAAATGCACTATGGAAAGGATTTTACCATAAATTGAACAAGGTCTTCAAACTTTTTCAATTCGATATTTAAGTGTGAGAGGAGTGGGAAATTTTTTTCTTTTTTCCCATTCCAAATAATGATGAAAAATCATCATATGTCATAGGTATAGTTGGTATCGACTTGACCTTATGTTTATAGTTAGGGATTGTTCAAAGGGGTGGAATAGAAGTTGTCCCCAAGAGATATGGACAAGTGGTTGATGGCTCCGATCTTGAAAATTGGTATAGTAAAAAAAAATATCGATGGTTCGAATCCATCTCTTTCTTATTTTTTTTCAAAAATCACATTTATTGGTCCACTCCAATTAAAAAATGGAGAATATCTCGGTTTTAAATAACCAAGCTACAAGGATCTAGTTGGAAAGAGAGTATTTGAAAATACTCATATCCCTCTGATATGGGAGATATATATAATGAAATTGAAACGATTTCTCTTCGATTTGGTTTGATCTATCGTTTCAGTTAAGAGGAGTCATCACTAGTATAAAATGGCTAATCAGTTACTAAAAAAACGACTAAAATTTGCATATAAACGACTATTTTTTGGTTGGTGACCAATAGTATCTAATTTACAGTATCTTATAACGCGACCAACTTTTGGTCGTTTTTAGCTTAGTCATTAATTGGTTATCTCAATTTTGTTGTCTAGTTGTATATTTGGTCATTAATTTGGTCATTGATTTAGTCATTAATTAAGTCATTAATTTAGCCATTGATTTGATCATTAATTTAGCCATTGATTTTGTGATTAATTTAGTCATTGATTTGGTCATTGATTTAATCATTGATTTAATATTTGATTTGATGATTAATTGTCACAATTAATGACCAAATAACAAAAAAATATATGACTTTATCATCACCCAAGAAAACCCATTAATGACCAAAGAAATATGACCAAAATGTTGGTCATGTTATAAGATACTGTAAATTAGCTACTAATAGTCATATATATGCAAATTTTAGTCATTGTTTGAAACCAATTAATGACCGAAGAAATATGACTAAATTTTAGTCGTGTTATAAGATACTGTAAATTAGCTACTAATAGTTGTATATATGAAAAATTTAGTCGTCATTTGCAGTCACAAATTTATCATTTGCAGTAGTCATTTATTCATTATATAAATGACTAATTTAGTAGTTTATATTCATTTCATTTGCTTTCATTAATAATCATTATAAATGATTAATTTAGTCGTATATTCATTTTATTTTTGTTCATCATTAATCAATATAAACTACTATTTTAATAGTTTTAGATTGATTTTATGTGTTCATTATTAATCAACATAAATTAATTAGTATGATTTTGCAAAAAAAAATGTCATACAATTTACATGTTCATATAATATGAAAACAAAAAGTTACATATGTTAATTACAATACCAAGTAATATCAAGTGCAACTATAAATAATTCCAACCACAAATTACACTATATAAAATGTCAAGTATTACAATATGATTTTCCAACTTAATATTGGTTGGAGTAAAATTTACAGATAAAATATTGTTCATCACTTCAAAACATAATCATTATCTTTCCAAGGAATTGAAAGTGAATTCACCAACTCTGAAAACTTGACCATCAGTCTTTATATGTGTGTCTTATGTGGGATATTGGCTTTACGAGTACCACTGGACCAGTACACTTATCTCTCTTTTTCACTCTAGTGTTATTGTCCCCCTCTATCTTCAATCCTTGCTTCTTACCATCAATACTGAGTCCATTTTGTGAAAAAACAAAACAAAAAAAGTTACAATACGGTGTATAAGACATGAAAGTCGATGAACACTGGAATATAAACTAAAGTAGACTATAAAACATTTATACAATATATACCTCAACATCAACAATATTGTTAATGTCATTTTTCCCCATAAAAACAAGAAACTCGAACAATTTTTATTTAGTTGGGAAATAGTGGCCACTATGTGGCCAAATGACCTGTATTAACAAAGAAAATAAAATTTCACAAATAAACACAACAGAGCTATAAATTTCTACTAATAATGTCTCATGCTCCACTTTTGTATTTGTATCGTTTCCTCTAGTTATCTCTAAGAAGAAGTGAAACTTCAACAATAAAACTGGTTAGTATAAATCTAATGGGTGGAGCAAAGTACTGTCGACACAAGATTACAACAAGAAACTAAAAAAGAATAAGACAAGACTTTGTAAATTGTGATACTAACCAGGAATATAGCTTCAATATAGTAATATTCAATTATCAATGTACTATTCCAAGGGAAAAGGAATCCAATTCCCATAAGCCAACAAATTATGTATGTCCCTTGTTTTCTCTGTAATTAATTGAGCAAGATTAGCACATGCAATTTCCATTTAGAATCTCTAAAATGGTTCTATAAATATTCAAAGCAAACTTAATGTTACTCATTCATTTTTATCTGATGCACATAAAACTGAATATGCTAACTTGTTTTTGAGTTGGTGATTTATGTACTTCATCGTGTCCAAAATCATTGTTTATTTTCGTGACTGTTTTTTTTAAATAATCAGGCAACAGGCCTATATTTGATCAAAAAAAATATTTTTCAAAATATATTCCATTTTTCTAATTCAAAGCTAGATTTCCTTCCAGTTTATGACGTTCAAACAAACTAGAATCATTTTCCTTTAACAAGTCACTATTGTAATATACTACTAAATAGACAACTATGTAATGAATTTATTAGTGGTGGAATACTAATAAATCACAAATACATGCAATAAATAACACCACTATGTCCTAGACATGCCAAGTATTTATCCTCTTGGTTGGAAATATTACTTCATGAAACCAACATATTTGACATATAAACTTTTCTAAAACTAACCAATGCCAATGTATCCAACAACATTGAAATTTCTATTGGCATGCCCTCAAAATGTGTGGAAGTATAAAACAAGTGTAGTGCACTTCCCTGTAAGGTTAAAGTTTGGAAATGGAATATGTTGTCCCTTAGTCTAATCAGGTTTTAACTTGCCTTTGATAACTTAGAGAGAATGGGAATCCAATATAGAATGATGACAAAAATATTTTATTCATTCACACTTACCTAGATCCTAAACAAGCATCGAAGTGTTATAAAAATCCAAGAATGTCTCACATTCCACCAGGAAACAAAATTTCTATATTTTTATTGTATCCCTTGAGGCTTTCTCAAATTTGTAAACAAGTAACATCATAAATATTTTTCTGTAGTTCTCAAACCTTCTTCTGTGTGGAGCTTGAGAAAATATGTGCATACACATATGTAACTAATTTCTCCTTATCCTTAAATATAAGTGGCATTTAAAAAACAAAAGGAAGCCTACAAGAGATGAATACCACAAATGCAGATATATTGTAGTACATAAAATCCAAAAATATAATGAAGTTAATTAATGGAGCAATTGATGGAGAAATAAATGGGGCCGTTGGTGGTTGTTTGTATCCTAAACATGTGAGTTACAATTAGAATTTTACAAATACACTACGATACATTCCCACTTGCCACTTGTCACCTAGTATTACTCCCACCTCTTCCTCCTTGCTTACAAGGAATTGTTCCCTAAATTAGCAAAATGGAAACCAGTAATTCCTTTAAAATCCTAGAATATCATCTGATCCAATGACAAGACTAGCCACCTCTTAAATCATATCTATAACCTTTGATAGCCTTTCATCAATATTGTCACTGTGTGCATCCCTAAGGAAATGTACAAACTCCTCAAGCAGAACCGGAAACACTCTAGTAAAATTATCTCTAGTATTAGATCATGTCTGGGCTTCATAGAATTTCATTACAGTAGCCAGTTCCTTTATATATGAGTGAAGAAACACAAATGATAGAGACTTGTGACACCATTCAAACAACAAAACTGGAAAAATTGTATTCAACTATGTTTCCAATTCATGCAAAGTAACTATTGCATGGCAATTCTTCTGTTGTAAAACTACAAGCTTTGGAAGAACCACAGGAACCATCTCCTGAACAACATCTACATTTGGTATACCCAAAATGACCTCTGCAAATTCAATTCTCATAACTAGGCGTGTGACAAACCTTTCTTTCAAGTATTCAAGCAACTCATCTCTAATTCCACCAAACTTGAAAAGGATTGATCTGATTCCTCCCTTCTATTTAAAACTAGAATATTTATGTATTAACCTAGAAGTTGTTTCTCTTACCCAACTATTTGAATTGTTAAGTTGATCAATCAATAAAGAAAATGAGAAAAAAAACAAATATCCATGGACATCAGCCATTTTCATAATTTATGCTACCATTTCCAACAAAGTCTCAAATACATCTGAATCCTCAGTGGCTTCCAAATCATGTTTCAATATTCCAAGCATATTTTATTCTTTTGTTTTGTTGTATGCACCATCATCTTCAAACAAAATATCCATTACATTATTCTCAATGAAATAACGGATTTTCAAAAAAAATTATCTCCTCACAACCTTCTTCTCATAAAGTCACAAGTATATCCAGGTATTTTATCCACAAATTTTTTGTTCCCAGAAGGCCACTTTTGATTGCATGGCATAGAAGACGAGAAATTATTCCCACAATAGCAACACGAACTTGCTCCAATGATTCTTTAAAAATAATTCGAGAAAAGAGAGGCTGAAAAATACTGAAAGCAAACTCTAACAGTTGCATTATTAAGAATGTATTTCCTTTATATCTGATATAAAGTTACATCAAGGTCACTTTTCCCTGAGTTAGCTGAAAAATATGTTTATCACATTGAGCACAAAAGAATCCTGATATAATAACATCTATGTTTCCCAAATTCACTTTCAAACCAACATTTTTGTGGATTTGACACAGAAAGTTGGTTGCATAATCGGTTTCTAAAGGAGTAGCAGATAAACATGCAATGTATCCAATATCATGAGCTAAAATTTCACGAACTTTTTCAGATTTGTCTTCAACAAATACCTCCAATCTTCTACACACGGTTGTAATAACATCATAGCTAGAATTGAATGCAAGAATTGGCATAGATGGAACACCTTCAGCTTGGACATCAACAATATGATCTTGCAATGCTAAGTCCAAAACCTCAAAAATATTTTCACTCATTTCTTTGATCCCTACCTTAGGCAACATACTCATAATTCTGCACTTTTTCTTCTTGATGATATCAGATTTGATGTCAATATAAGAAAACAACCATGGAAGTTTTAAAATTGACAAAAGTGTTTTTGTATTCACAAATATTTCTATGTTGCTTGTATTTTGAAATGTCTGAGAAAACACACTTAGCATTGAGCAACTCTTTAGTTGTACAGTCAACAATGCATCTAAGGCATATGGCATATAAAGTATGAAGGAAAGCACTCATGGTCAAATCATAAATATTGGTCCATTGAATTCACAAGATTCTTGATAGGAATTATTTCTGTGTCCAGTGATGATGATTCTAAATGTATAAAGTAGAAATAAGGCCTTTGTAATGTACCATCTCCTTAAGCAAGTAAAATACAAGATGCAGATATGAACGATGAGCTAATAAGGCCTTCTACTTGAAGCCTTGTTTCCACAAGGCATCTATTCAGAAATTTCAACATCCAAAAGGAAAATGGTTGCTAATGTACCTCTCCTGTAACATCAATTAGAATACCCACACTATCTGGTGACTTGGAGAAAGTAGGAAGGTCACAGAAAGGTGTTGGAGAGTTGTAGATATAAAATTCAGTAAAGGACATGTCAAATCATGTTATAGACAAAGCAGTAGAAGTTGTGAAGCTCGATTCAGTTGTGTAAAATGATGCAATAGATAATAGGTATGCCACAGGATAATTACATAAAGTCCATTTTCTCGAATAGGAATTCATGACCAACCTGGCTACTAAGGAAGCATGTCTGGTTGCCCAGGTGGAAAATGAATCTCTCCCAAAATTGAGAAGAGTGACTCCTTTACCCAGAACATATAATGGTACACTAGATAAGTAATTCATTGGCCTAAATGGACTAGATAAATAAGTTTCTATGCGCTGTGAAAAGAGATTTTTGGACAAATTTTGGAAATTTTCTATAGACAAAACTAAGTCTCAAGCATGGCAGGAGAAGATTGATTTACATATTCTAGAGCCTAATGAGTTCTAACAAACAGAATTAAAGAAAATTTCATGAAAAAATTCAAAGTAAAAAAAATAAAAGCAAGACAAAGTTCATGTAGGCTAAGAAATCCAAAACAACATGAAGAAGCCCCATACTACTTTGACTTGATCAGATGTGGAAATTAAAATAGTGTACGAGGGTTGTTTCTAGCTAAACACATCACTGCTTAAAAATAAACAAAATGTAAAACCTGTAGCAAATATTTGAGAACAATTTGATGTTTTTTTACACACTTGAAGAGCCCAAGCCACTAGTGAATAACTGATAATTGCCAACAAACTATACTCAGCATTTAGAAAAAATAAGGTAACATGAAATATAGTAGTAGTCGCACATGCATTCAGAGTGTTGTGTGACCAATTTTTCTACCTATGTGAAGAATATATGACTTTCTCTCAGATCTATTTCAGTGCGTTCAAGTCTCACTTGCATCTACAACATAATTCAAACACCTTTTTCAGATTTGTTCATCAAGGAAAACAATTGATATGTTGGCCAGACATATGATTATAAGGCACTCACAATTTCAACAAATATTTTAAGGGTCACTACCCCTTTGAGGAATTTGTTAGTCAATGGGGACGACACCTTATATGAGAGGAAGTCACCTTGCACACATTTCCAAGCTATTATGATGAGGATTTCCACTCATTGATAATTACTTTGTCTTCTCCTTTGTAGATTGTACTTATACCATGGAATTTTCCAAATGGAGCCTTCTGCATTGAATATTGACGGAAATTTCTATTCATGATGCCACAAGTGCCACTTTATTGGAGTTTTTCATGGTCTTTGTGCATTCATTCAAGGTTTGAAGAAGGAATCCACTTTGGAGGAGGCCACACGTGCTTCTAAGGAGGATTTATTCGTTGTTCATGAAGGTAGATACATGGTCAACCAATTGGAGGAGGAACCGTACTTTGTGGTGCCATTTTTGGAGGATTGTTGCAAAACCAACTCCATTATCATGTTATCATCGACCTGTATCATGCAGCTGATTGATTGAGAGCATTATTGTAGTATTTTTCTAAAATATTTTCATGATTTTTGTTGGAGTAGAAAGGGGATCTCAACATCCTATTGCTATCTTTAGTATAGAATTTTTGAGGAGGTTTTAATGGTAATATTTTATTGTATTCCTTGCACAGAATATTGAAACTAGGAAAAGGTTGCAGTAATAGTTGTGAGCATGCTTACAGTGCTTCGATTACAAAAAATGACACTATGGCTACTAAAAAGAAGTGGTGGCCACAAAATTTCAAGGGTTGGGAATAGCACTAGCCATTCAAAAATGCAAGAAGGAGATACAAACATTGAAGATCATTTTCCAAAACATTCAATATGTGAAAAGATAAATCTTCCTGGACAATACGGTTTAAAAAAATTTGATGTAATATTTGGTAGGGGTTGGCATGCATTAGATGTCTCCTTATTTGCTGCAACTGATCAATCAATGGTTGCAATCACAACCTTAGTACTTATCAAGAAGTTATGTACTCTAAAGTTGTTATCCTTGTTACTTGGTAGAATGTCTTTCATTCACATTGTAGATGGGAGCCTTTTGAAGGAAAGGGAAATTCATATTTAGTGTGGTTATTGTTTTTTCAAAAACAAAAGCTTTGTAGAATTCCAGCACAGACTATGAAGTGTGTGGTATATGAATTGAGTAGATAGTGCTACTTAATAGGGAAAATTTATGAGCTAGTGTAGTTTGGTATTTGAAGATGCCTCATACAGTTTGTCAAAGGAGGTTGTCAGCGACTATGGTCTTTTACTAGCTAATTGACTACTCCTGTGCATCCAAAAGTTTTACATAATCACTCTAGGTTTGGTTTTCTCTTTTACTAGTTGATTGACTACCCCTTTACATCCCAAATTTTTTTGAGTTAATAATTCCAGAAAGTAACTAGATCTGATCTTTTTGCTTAGATAGTTGGTTTTAAGATAACTTAACATCCCAGTTGTATCCTTATTTAGTAGATTTGTAATTTGATAGGTGGTAAATTGCCAGGATGGTGGTTTCAAAGAAATTCTAACACATACTATCAGATTGGACATTTTAATAACATGCCTTTTCATTAGTTTTCATGACTTCCACTAATATTCCATTGCTCATTTTGTTGGTTAACTAGAGGATGGCTAGAAGTTGATGGCTTTAGAGCACTTACATGTCTTAATTTTTAAATTTTGTAATTTAAGTGTCAACGAAAGCCAACTTAATATTTATTATTTCCCAAGCCACATGCCTAAAATTGGGCATGGTAAAATTCATGAGTTCAGATCCTTTGGCATAATTTCAATTCTTGAAACAATTATTCTACTTGAATCCTATGAATAACTACAAAATAGAAATTCCTACATCCTAGAAATAGAAATATGCATACATGATATTGTTTGCCACGTGCCTATCATGAGTCCTTTAATGATTATCTGTATCCATTTTCACATAGATACCAATAGAGAAAATAGATTGACATAGCATTCACGACACTGCTTTCAATAATTGGAAATTTCTGCAATTAAATGAGGTATTCCACGCTATATTATTTTTTGGAACTTTCAAGATCAACAATATATATTTAAGGTAGTAGAGAAATAATGTTCCCAAAAATTAAAAATGTCTAGTTCATTTAGAGAGGAAAAAAGTATAAGAGAAGCCTCAACACATTTCTGCAAGTTGCAATACTGAAAGTAGTATGACCATACCTTAGTCCCATATTTTAGCTCAAGTATCTTCTTTGCCACAACCCCAGTTGCTACTCTTCCAATTGTTTCCCGTGCTGAAGATCTGCCACCTCCCTACATTTTATAGAAATGCAGTTATAACACACAAATCACTAAGTTGTATCTTCAAAAGAAAGAATCATTTAAAGAGAGGCATACTACGCGGCAAATAGGCATGCTTAGGAATAATGAACTGAACGAACACCATATTTGAATTCATATGTGGCATCCGCATGAGATGGCTGATAGGCTAATGAAATTTCACTATAATCCTATCAATTTTAGTAAAATGCAATCAAGAAAGAGTGGATTTGGAATTTAAAAATATCGTGTGTTGTAAACAACTATCTCAATTACTTTGTAAAACGCAATGCCAAAATGTATGACACAATCATGTTCTCTATTCAGAGTATAAACTCTGTAACCAAGCACTCATGATTTTAGTAGACATAATCATCATAGATTGAATTGTCCCCGAAAATTTTTATGATTTATCCAATTACTTATCACATACTCTTACTATAATGACATATGGTTAGACTTACTAGGACCGCATATTATTCCTAGAGGTCATAATCATGTTTAAAATTCATCTATTGTTATACAACTTTTTTCATGAATAAAGTTGTAATTATGCAAAATTCACTTCCAAGTTATATAGTACCATCATTCTGAACTCCTCTACTAACTAGCCACAACAAATATTGTTTCAAATCATAAGGTGTTTCTGCCTCTCATTTGCTTTAAGGATCAAGAATGATTGATTCATAGTCAATCTCGAAAAAGGGTTTTTCCATTATAGACTTACACAATCTTCATTCTCTTATTGTAATAGTACCCATGATGCCTGAAGGTGTTGTTATCACTACTTTGCATGCTGTGCTTTTCAGAATCAAATGATCTGCTTCAGACACCCTACAAATTATGAAGGAGAGGTCCTTGACTCGATCATGACGGTCATGATGGGTTTTGAACATTGTTCAATATCTTAGCTTTTCTACCTTTTATAGGACGAATGTCCTGTAATGTGAAGAAATGTGAAACTTCTATTCTTGAAAGGATCTGTGAATTGGATGTCGCTACTTTGGCCCATACCCAGCCTTACATTATCTCAACTATTGCAATAAATTCATTCTACCATCCAATGAAGAAATTGATGATAATGAAGGTTTTACTTTTGTAGGTGACAACACACTTACTTTAACTGATGACAATTCCTTCAAATGAGAAAAGATAAAAATCAAACTAAGTTGATGTACCTTTGATGTCCTGAAGATGTATGTTTTCTGCCTTATCATTATGAAGATCAAAATTTTGGAGATTTCACAATAAGTTACTGCTCACAATTCAAGTCCTTGGAGAGATAATATTTGAGATGGCCTTACTGGGAATTAAGTCTTGATCTATACTTTTGTTGTAAACCCTTGGACTAGAGAAATCTTCTTGCAAGTTTGAACTCATTCTACATCAGATGTATACTTAGACAACTAGCCTTTCAAACAGTAAAATATTCATGCATGAAACTTAAGTTATTTACGCTAATGACACTTTTGTTCTTTAGGCCCTAGTTCTGATAAAAAATATTTATCATGCTTATGTTCAATAGTCTTGTTCAAAGAGTAGAGGAGAGGCCACAACTTTCCAACAACTACTTATGAGAACCTTTAACAACAAAAAACTGTAATTTGGTTCAAAACTTCAAATCAAATTTAAGAGAATATAGTCTAGATAAATATCGGTCTATATGGAGGTTGTTTCAAGTGAACAATCCGCAAGATAGGTCATTTTTTTCTAGGGCAGAAGAGAGTGATTAAATAAATCCTCAAACTCGGACAAAATAACCTTTGTACCTAGATGTATAATCTTGCATTAAAACTCAGATAAGAATGGCTTGCAATATTTGAAACTTGGATCAACATGAGCTGAAGTCATTCTCGAAACTCCCACAGGCATGAAGTCTCATCAACGTATAGTTATGACTCGTATAGCCAGGTGTCAAATAGTTGCCAAGAAATGCCTATAGACTGATCCCTTAGAGTATTTAATACACCTTCATGTATCCAATGAATCCCACACCACAATAGGACTATTACTTCTCCAAAGGTCGAAATATTTTAGATCATACCCACTTGAAGTGACAAGCATACAAAATGAACAATCCAAGATCAAACAAAACCCTTTTTCCTTAAGGAGGTCTGAATGATTGCTTCAGGACTGTGGGAAAGTTTATCATTTCATTCTTATAGTGGTACTACAACAATACTCCTTTTTTTCAGAGTAAAAGAATCAAGTCAATACTAGTCCTCTTGTTGGATTAGGCCAGACTTCGATGAACTTAATTCCAGTTAAAAATTTCAAGCTGCCTCTTATTCTGACATACAAATAACTGCTAGAATCCTATGCAAAATCATGTCACTATGAAACCTCGACATTTAATAAAAAATTTCATAGTCAATGTAAGGATCTTAGAGGAAAAAGATCTCCTGTGCTATCTCCCATTTCAACTACATACCTAATGAGTCATGCCTTCAAGGTATAATATCTCACTTCTCAGTTGTATTGCATTTTCTTCTTGTGTGGGCTTGTCCTTACCTATGCTCTGATATACATGGATTGAAATTATAGCATACATTATGGAAATTGGGTACCAAGCCACAAGGCTTAAATGTGTCATCAACTAAACCTTTAATGCTAAATAGTAACATTGCACTACTGACAATGCCTTGAAGGAGTTACACCTCTACTAGATTTCACCCTCAATACCTCTAAAAATTCAAAATAGAATTTTGAGCCCTCATATCCCTTATGAATCCACTGCATCCTGAAACAAACTCAGACACCCTTGGAAATATATTCCCCTCTGCTTCACCTCCCTCTGAACCATTATGTCCTACCATGCATCCTCACCATAGAGGGACACATTATGGAGATCCTATTCAATAGCAACGCACACCTACTGAAGTATACCTTGCTGCAACTCCTTTCTTCCTTTTGCATGCCATCATCCTACCCCAACCTCTCGTGGATTTGAAAATACAACATCTTTGGTTATAGCTTATGATCCAAGTATATTGAAATGCAATTTTAATTATTTCTCTAATGGAAGTATGCAATGTCCCTAGGTAATTTTTGGCCTTGGAGTTCAATCCTTATCTAGGATTTTCCAATCATGAAAATAATCATAACAATAGTGCACATTTATCAACTCATATAACGGTAAGTAACCTTCTATATAATTAAATAATGATATAAGAGATATTTAGCAGTCATTTTTTTCTTCAGCAAACCACCACAAGTTAGGTCTAACTGCCTAAGGAACAATAGACCTACAAAACCAATAATCCACCAATATAATTATGACTATAATGTCAATATTCAATAGATCAGTATTCCAACTATAACCCGCACTAGAACTATCCAAGTTTAGTTGGTAATATACTAATTAACAACTCACTGTCTAACTGTGTTGCCTCCAAACTTGTTTTCTGTTAAGAAGAGCTTGTGACAACCCTTTCTTAGTGGATTTTCAATTTGCGGTTGGAGTAGTCTCTTAACCTAGTCAAATGGCTGGTTAGCTCTTATGATAGTCCCATTTTGATCCAATTTCACTTGCAGTTGTGTTGATATTGCAACAAGATGATGAGCTTAGTGAAAAGAGTCACCTTCACTAAGTGGGCCCGCAGGCTATTTTTGGCGCAAGTCTATTTTTAGACATGTCGATCATATTCTATGAGTTGCGGGATGCTATTTATGGATGATTGGTCAAGTTGGAAAAATAGATGGACTTATATTTTTAGACATATTGGGCAGAATGTATTTTTAGATTGCCAGTCTAAAAATAGATATGTCGAATATCATTAGCTCTTAATAATATTTGGACTATAAACATTATCTTATTCTCTTGGAGCACTTTAGTTAAGTGCACAGATGTGGCACATGAGCTGACAGAAGGAATTACGCTATTCCTGAGGGTTAAGTAGAGCTATTTCATAGAGACTTCAGTTAGAACTCATGTGACAGAGTTTGGTGGAGTTATTGAGGTAGTTGGTGGAGTTATGTTCAGTTTAACTTAGTTAAACTTAGTTGAGCTAGTTGTATCTAGTCTAACTGATTGATTCACTAGTGAGAGTGGTGTGAATTAATTATTAATTAATTCAATAATTATTAACTCATTAATCAACTGAAGAATACATCATTTAACTACAGTGCATGGACAGTTTCAGTGGAGACCAGTGAAGAGGTAGGTGAAAGAGCAGTGTGACTATCAGTTGTGACTATAGTATTGCATGAATTGCAACACATAGTGGATGGAGATTCCAATGAGGATTGCATGAGCAATGCTGGACCAATTCGATTTCATTCAGAGCCATTCTTCAGTAGTGATTGCACAGTAGAGGCAGGCTAGCAGGTGGCAGAGATCGGTGCATGGGATTTGCTAGATCGGACCTGATTAGTGTGTAGCAATTGGAGATTGTACTGAGAGCTTGTGAGGAGATTTGTATGATGATTGTTACATGATCTCTATGACATATATTATACAAATAGTTGGGGGTTTTCAGCTTTAAGATTTCCCATAAATCACTGTGTTCATATGTGTGAATTTTTATGGTTTCAATGTGTGCATGCAATTGATTTAATTTCCGCAAGTAATGATCAATAGTAGAAGAGACTATGTATTTTGCATGAAGTCAAATAGTGTTTTATCAGGAGAATCTTGGATGTATAATGCATTAGTTATATAATTTCTACAGGTTGGAAAGTTGATTATGTTGCTACATCACGTCAACAAACTATAGGCTCTGCAAACTTGCTTGGGATGTTTAGTAATTGTTGGCCTATAATTGGAGAGTTGTAATTGTTGGGGAGTGGTTTCAAAGCTTCATGTGATCACAGACCCCTGAAATAGATATCTTTTGTGGCCCTAAATACACTCAGGAGGAAGGACGCATACAGGTGATGCCCTGGATGCTTCAAACTGGGCCCTAAAAACCACCTAGTAACCTACTGATCTCATGTTTGGTTGAGAACAACCTCGGTACCTCCTGTTTGGCTTTAGTGCCTTAAAGAGGACCCCTCACAGCCTTAACTTTCCTTAACCAATGGTTCTGAGCTTGGGTGCACCATAGACAGATCACAAAGAGAAGATCTTGCTGCCCAGAAAAACCAATGGTGGCTAGGCATCCCACAGAAAGACCTCTAATGTCTTGAACATGACTTATTTACCAAGAATAACCACTGAGAATGTGTTTCCCTGCTTTCCAAAATGAATCATACATGATCTAAAATATTATTTTGTAAGAGGTGCAACGATTGGTTATTGTATGACATATTACAACTTTGAATCTATCTTTCAAAGCCATTAATATTAATCTCTGTTTTAATATTTAATTTTTTTGTTTCTTGTGTTCCTTGGAATAATGCTCTATTTGGGAGCAAATGGACGGTTTGAGAAGCAGGTAGAACTATGGGAAGTTATCTGTCTAACAAACCATTCCTACTTAAGAAGTGACACAGTTAGGAAACGTTTAATGAGATAAACACTTTTTTCAATTTGGAAGAAATTTATGTATTTATTATTTAGATCAAGTTTAACTATGTAAATTTTTCCCAACATTGCCATTTTTAGGTAAGATGTGGGCAGTCTTTAAGTTGGGGTCAAGAAGTATTAACTGTTATTTGTTTTGTAAACAAGAAACTCTTATTTGACTACTTTTTGGCTCCTAGATGTAACAATTGTAATTCTTACTGAAATATCTTTGCCATTTTCCCCTAAAATATTTTTTTTAATTGTATGTCGCCTATTTATATTTATTTAACAACAAATGTTGATGTACTAATTACTATGTAAGTGAAACCCTCATTCAAGGGTTTGATCAAAAAGGTATGTATTCATGATCCTTTTTCTTTTCTTCACTTCTGCGTTATATTTTATCATCATTTGAAGTGATAAAAAATTTTAAACTTGCTGGAAATTAAAAAAAAAAGTGTACATAAAAATAAAATTGGGTTTTGACCCTATGGGGATTTGACCTCAACTATAGAGTAATCAGTTGTATTATCATTAGCTTTACTCATCTACTCTCAATGATGGGATGGTTTTTGTTATTATCTATTCATTTCCCTAGCTTCTCTATCCATAGATCCAACACTTAAAAGTGCCTCTACACTTATGGGTGGCCCCCAAGGGGTGGTTTAGCTTATTATTTTCCACGTCTTACTACATTTCTCATATCTAGAGATGCATAACAGCAAGTTACTTTATCATATACAACCATTTACTAAATCCTATAGCAAGTTATTCACCTCCCAATTTTTAAGGGCTCCTATCACTCAACTTGGTTCTATTCTAAGAGTTATGTCTAGTATTTTGAGTGTCTTTATGCTTGCTGATTTGCATTTTTCTGTAGTCATATTTCATTTCTATATTTACTCTCATGAAGACCTTGACAAAACCACTATTTTGGGTGGTTAAACCACCAACCGATTTGGACAAGACCTACACACTTATGATCCAATTCCAAACCAATCCATTTGAAACTTAGGCAACCCATAGAGCACCAAAATGCATAAAAACCAAAAACAAAATAACATAAAAATGCACCCCCCTCTTAAAGCCTAATCCTCAAAATTCTCAAGTTTGAATTGGATATGCAATCGCCGAAAAAATACTAGAATGTATCAAACCGATGGAAGGCTTTAACTCTAGACTTTCTCATAGTTGGAAAATACCTAGCATGGATGTTGGGTTCAAGCCCATGGGTCAAAATTGTCAAAATGAAATAGTTGTGATTGGGGACAATTTCTTCCTGCTAGAGACACTGATTGTTCAAATTCCAAAGAAACATCAATGCACACTTAATAGAAATGTTGTTATCAATTGTGTTTTCAACCCTAGAGACAACCTTGATTTGTGAAAGACCAGTGCCTAGGACATATTATATAGCAAGGAGCACATGATATAACAAAGATAGTTATAAGAACAAGAATATTTGGCTATTTCAACTTTAACAGGAAAGTTTAATATAAGTGGAACTAGAATACTCACAGACTCAGCATAATGAAAGGAACATTGCAGAGGCAAGATGTGAATTCTCAATATAAATGCATCATACAATTCAAAGGCAGCTTTCTGTAAGGAGGGCTAGATTCTGAAAATGATTTACAGAGATAAAAATCAGACAATATTTGCTGTGTATGAAAAATAGAAAGATTACTAACCACTAATGAGATGAAATATCGTAAACATATCTAAACATGAGATGGGCTTATGATAATAATAATAATCCACACATGTCTATTTCTTTTAAAAATAACACCTCATTGCACTTAATATAGAAGAAGCGTGGATGAAGTGGAAAATGAAATAGCATATCATGACTGAGTCATATTTAAAGTGCTAGACAGGTTTAGCATAAGTATCAATGGTGTTAAATTCATACTAGAACCATTTAGCCACTCGCATTCCAGAGCATGATACAAGAGAAATGGAAATAGTGTAATGAACAGCTAAACTATATCACATAAGGCAGAGTTACAGACTATAAAGCACCAAGACCAGAATCCTCATTAAAGATAAAAATCCTTATCATTGAGACCCAACGAGCTCTTCACATTTGTATTAAAACTTCAACAAAATGCATACAAAAAACTCTTCCACAGCAATTTCTTCAGAAAATCTGGAACCCTTTTTTCTCTTTAGTTGCTGCTTATATAGAAGCCTCAGAAACATGAGCGAGAAGATATTTTTGGGAAAAATATCTTCCTCGCGTGCTAGTAATCTGTTTGAGGTCTCCATCAAAGATAACCAAAATTCATGATGAGGAATAGGGGTATCTCATCATTTACAGTAAGGCTCACGGCCGTTTTAAACAAAAATATTAAACAATTGTTTCTGACAGAAGGTAAAATGCAGGAGTGGAATGTGAATTACACTCGAAATTCAAAAGTAACAAACTAAAGTGAAAGTAAAAGGCCACTAGGGCCGAATCATGAATTGACAATGTTCACTGACGAGATGGAGTCGAGGCGGTCACTGACACAGGTGGCGGAATGTTGGATGAGAGGAATAAATTTGCCTCTGATGTGGAGGTGGAGGCTTTTCTGCCTGTAGATCTTTATGATTTTCTTTAATTCTAATTTAATTTGGAGGATTGGGCCTTTGATAATCAATCTTAGCCGAAATCCCCAAATTGTCTTCAATCTTCTGTTTCTGTCGTGGCAGGTCTTCGACACTGATACTCTTCAATCTTCTGTTTCTGTCGTGATCCCATGTGTCTTGTTGATGTGCAGTGTTGCACAGGGCTCACAAGGCATCAATTCCCATGAATCATCAATGAGATGTGGGGTTTGAACCCTGCTAATGACTGTAACATGGTAGGAGTGGTGGGATCCCAGCATGACGGGGGGCGATTAGGAGTGAACCATCGGATCTCGAGAGATCAACGGTTGCGATCTAATCGCATCGGAGAAAAGCGAGGCTGGAACTATGATGAAGAAATATGAATGAACATGGTGATGCAATGAGGACCGTTGATCTAACTTGGATGGACGGTCATGATTAGATCGACGAATCGCAATCGAGGAAGGCAGAGGGTGACATATTTAAGGACTTGCAATTGGCGATGCGCGATTGAGCACCATCCATCTGATCTGGAACAAGATCGATGGCAGAGACTCAATCGGCGGGAAGACGGACGGGGTAAAGAAGCAGAGCGGGAGAACTAAGGGCCGTCGGATCAGAGGGAAATCGACGGCGGAGATTATAATCGGAGGATCGCAATTAGGGAGTGCGGTAGGCGGCACACTTTAAAGGCTGCGATTGTGATTGGTGCGGTGATGCGATAGCCGTCGGATCCATTGATAGATTGATGATTCATATGCAATCATAGGGGTGAAAGGATCGGGGCGATGGCCACGAGCGGGACAAGTGTTGCCCGTCAGATCTTAAAATATCAATGGTCGATATTGTGGTGGAGTATGGGTAAAACAGAACTCATCGCATAGGAACGAAAGTGTTAACAAAGGGAATGCACCAAAGTGAGAGCTACGATTGCGATAAGCACCTGGGCCTTAAGTGCTTGGTATCAAGCACGGGGCATATGGAGGGGAAGTGGTTAAGGGGGTTGGCCGAAAGGGGCTTAGCTTGTATATGAAAATGAATGGTTTTTTGGCCTATTTTCAATGCATTTTAAGGCCGAAAAGGGGTAAAGGTAGAGAGGAAAAGGGATTTTTAGACCAACAAAGGGTATTTGTAAGGTTTAAAAGGGGATTTGGGTGATTTTAGGGGTTAATGATGAATTAAGAGAGGGGAAAAAGGGTGAAGAAGTAGAGGTTAAGTGGGAATGAAATAAGAGGGAAAAGGCCTTTTTGGGCATTCTTCTTCACAAACAGAGAGGCTCCAAAACTGGGAAAAGCAGTGGGGATTCCCAAAAGGAAAAAAGCACAAGGAGGCTTCAAGGATGATGTGATTTCAGAGGGAATGCATTCCTTGAAGGCTCAAAGACAGTTTGACCCCCGGTTTGCTTGCCAAAAAATTAATAGGGGGGCTAACATGATCAACAAATTGAATGAAAATTTGGAGATAGGGAAGGGTCCAAGCATAGGATTTGGGACATGAAAGAAATCAAGGCCCACATTCATTTAAGTGATTTCAATGATGAAATTTCTTGGTCCTATAACACCACAAGTGGACATTATTTAACTAATTTGGGGTATTATATTGCAATGCAAAACCTAGAAACATCAACAAATAAATGGTGGTTCAAGAAGCTGTGGATGAAGGGAATTTCGTCCTCATTTTCTTTCTACTAATTACTCATTCCAAAAATATTGGGTAGACCATAGAAAAAATAATAAGCCAATTCCATCTCCTCTACCCACTGTGGGAAGAATAAATATGGCACCTATCATAGGAAGCTTGCCCATTCCAATGAGGAATGTCAAGCATTTAGGCAAAAAGAGCTCCAAAAGGAAAAACACTTCCTTTATAAGAATTATTGAGAGGTTGGAGACTTAGAGGTTGATGTCAAAAATCCCAGCTACCTTGACCCACACTTGATGCTAATGCACAAATATAGCCTTGCCAACAACAAGGAAGCTCATTGTACATAGAACTGCCAAATCAAGCACAAACTAGCATTTATGGTCATTGATAATGGAAACCAAAATAACCTTTCCTTGCTTCAATTGGAAAAGGAACTTAAGTTACCAACCTCAACTCATCCCAACACACATTACCTTGGATGGGTCAAAGATGCACATTAGCTTGTGCTAATCAGTTGAAAATAGATCAAATTGTTACTAAAAGATGGCAATATTTTGCCCAATATCTCATATGTTCTTACAAACAAAGATGAGAAGACTTATGAAAATAATATGATGATAACAAGTTTAAATAATTTCATAAGTGTAAGTAATATAAGTGGCATTTAAAAAATTAAAGGAAGAATACAAAAGAGGAATGTCACAAATGCAAATTTATTGTAGTACATAAAATAAAAAATATAATGGAGTCAATTGACGGAGGAATCAATGGAGTCATTGGTGGTTGTTTGTCTCCTAAACATGGGAGTTACAATTAGATTTTTACAAATACACCGTGATATATTCCCACATGCCACTTTTCACGTAGTATTATTCTCACCTCTTCCTCCTTGCTTACAAGGAATTATTCCCTAAATTAGCAAAATGGAAACCAGTATGTCTTCCCTCACAAGGAAGCCACGTGTTTTCCATTGAAATGTGTGGCTATGATATTTCATGGGGTGATGAATGGGGAAGAACATTATGACCTTTCCCCATGGATCTCTTGGAATTCCACATGATTTTTCAAGAGAATGGAAATTCCTACATGCTCAAAGGTTCCAAAGCAACCATTAGAGAAATAATCAACTACCATTGTATGGAAAAGCTTCTAAAAAAGGGCCATTGTTTGAAAATGGGGGATATGTGAAATGTGAGGGAATACATATTGGTTTCCATTTTTATAATTGACTAGGTGAAAGACTCAACTATTTTCTATACTTCCTCATGGCTGACATGCTACAGGTGTTGTTCATGGGACCATTGGGTCCATCAAAGAGGTTATCCAAATTTTAGCCAAACATAATCAGTGTACCAAAATAATTTTTTTAAGAGGGGCCACAAGTAATGATATGATATGGTCCACAAGAAAGGAGAAATTAATTATATAAAGTGACACCACAACAATCTATGTTTCACAAGGATTTTTTTGAGCTAGGTCTCTTATAGCAGTATTGGCAGGCATAGTTCCATTTGAAATATGGGCTATTGAAACCTCACCAAGACCCTTTCAACATCATTATGTCCAAAGGATTTTTGGAACTAGACATAGCAGAGGAATGGGGTTATCCAAAAGAAGACATCCCAGATTCACAAGGAGATCAACTATTAGCTTATAACCCCAACATTACTATAGATGGTGAGAAATCCAACACTACAACAATATGGATCTATGTCAATGACGAGGAATCTATTTCAGATTTCAGAGAAAATTCAAGTAAAAAATGATTGCTATAAATACCACTGCATAGATTTAGAAGCCTTTGATGATGAAGGCCATGCTTTCCATTTTTTCATCAATGTATAGACCACCTGTAGTGCTCAGACTATGATGATATGGATGAGCAACATTTTTCTCGCTTTTGACTAGACAAACAATCATGCAGGAGTTATGATGAAGGCCTAAATACATCCAATCATAATCTATTGGAGATGCTTTGAAACTTGAACACACTTCTCAGGTTAGAGAAGTGTATTTTGATCAGCAGAAAGTGAGATAAGATATGATAAGATAATTTTATATATCCAACGAATGACAATAAATAGGTCAATGGGACTGAAAGGTACAACTAGTACAAGTACAATGTGGGAGTGCAAACGCAACTCCTAGAAAATTCCAAAGCTAAATCTAGGTTAAAATGAAGAAAAGAATAATACAATAATAGGACATCCTTATAAACATGTATATAAACAGATCATGTAGAAGGCTAAGTGAGCTATGGGAATTCCTAGAAACACATTTGGCAGCTCAAAATTGCATTCTAAGTTTGATCCAAACATAAATATAACACCTACACTACATTTTGATGTCGATGATGAGTGTGGTAGAGATAAAGAGAGGTCTATTCCTAAGACAGATTGTGAAGTGCAAACAATGGGATGCTTCGTTCTAGCCAATACTCATTTTGAGGCAATGTTAATGACCACCATGTTGAAGAAGACAAAGAACACTTTCCTACAAGTTTTTTTGGCCTACTCAGTTGGCTCTCAACACTTGGATATTTATCTTCATTTGATTCACCCTTGAAAACAATCCATATTTCCAAATGATTGACAATGTGAGAAAAGGTCCTAAATGCAAAGGAGGAATATCAGCAGGAAGGTTGGAAACAACTTTCTACCAATCTTGCAATCACCTAAGAAGACTTAGCATGTGATGATAGGGGTATCATGCCATGCCTTTTTTATACACTGAAAAATTTAAATTCAACCAACATATGACAAAATCTTGAGCGCAGATGAAGATAATGGACGAAACTATAGTTCTAGTTTCTCTGAGAATGAGAGTAATAATAAATTCATTAATGAAGGGAAATCTTGAAGATCCCCTAAGGTTCAAGAGATCAACATTCCTATATGTGATTTTGAATATGGTAGAAACTTTGGCACCCATATTAATTATGTGCATCTCCAATCAACATTACCTATTAAGTTCGAATAGAGCAATGCAAGATCCTATATTTTTTTCTTTGACATCCATCCTACATATGACATGGATTCTAATGAGGAAGAAAAGAACGATGATCATATCATCAAGTTCTTTTGTGAACCATATGAGACAAAGGCAAAAAGGTCAATTCCATTTGTTGAAGGCATCCTTATTGAAGATGAATAGTCTTATCATATTGGAAGAACCAACCAATATCTAGGAATACAAGAGGATGTTCACAAACCCATAATTTATTTACATAGTGAGTAGAATCATTTCCAGGTTTTTATCTTATTGTTCATAGTTATGATAATTGATCTTCAAAGGAGGTTTTTATCCTAACTACAAATTATATTCGGGTAGCTTTAATTTCCCATAAAAAACATCCCCTTGTCAGTAACACTAATGTTCATGGCCAAGATAATAAAAAAATCTATGTTTGATCCAGAAACGTTGGAACTAAAGTCTCAATATTTCCTTCGACCATAATGACCCAAGGAGACCAGCTCTTTATAATAATGGAGAGCCAGATATGGATCTCTCTCCCAACTCAAGGTAGAGTCTCAAAGGGCCCAAAATATACCCTCTACACCGAATTATTTTGCGGGTTGTTCCCTAGTATTATAAATAAGTTAAAGTTTCTTCTATTTCTTCCTCAGGGCATTTTATGCAAATTGGTTCCAAGATTGAAGCAAAGTTACATAAGACCATTCAATTATTTTAGATGAAGGGAATTTTTTCCTCGTTTTCTTTCTACTAATTACTCAACCCAACAATATTGGGTAGAAAAAAGGAGAAACCAATTCCATATCCTTTAACCACTGTGGGAAGAAGAAATATGGCACCTATCATAGGAAGCTTGCCCATTCCAATGAGGAATGTCAAACATTTAGGCCAAAAGAGCTCCAAAAGGAAAAACACTTCCTTTATAAGAATTATGGAGAGGTTGGAGACTTAGAGGTTGATGTCAACAATCCCAGCTACATTGACCCACACTTGATACTAATGCCCAAATATAGCCTTTCCAGCAACAAGAAAGCTATTTGTACATCAAACTGTCAAATCAAGTAGAAACTAGCATATATGGTCATTGATAATGGCAACCAAAATAACCTTTTCTTGCTTCAATTGGAAAAGGAACTTAAGTTACGAACCTCAACTCATCCCAACTCACATTACCGTGGATGGGTAAAATATGCACATTAGCTTGTGCTAATCAGTTGACAATAGATCATATTGTTACTAAAATATGGAAAGATTTTTCTCAATATCTTATATGTTCTCACAAACAAATATGAGAACACTTACGAAAATAAGATGATGAAAAAAAGTGTAACTAATTGCATAAGTGTGAGTAATATGAGTGGCATTTAAAAAATAAAAGGAAGACTACAAAAGAGGAATGCCAAAAATGTAGATATATTGTAGTACATAAAATCCAAAATATAATGAAGTCAATTGTTGGAGAAATCAATGGGGTCATTGGTAGTTGTTGTCTCCCAAGCATGAGAATTGAAATTATATGTTTAAAAATACACCGTGATATATTCCCACTTGCCGCTTTTCACCTAGTATTATTCTCACCTCTTCCTCCTTGCTTACAAGGAATTGTTCCTGAAATTAGCAAAATGGAAGCCACATGTTTGACATTGAAATGGGCGGCTGTGATATATATTTGGGTGATGAATGTGTAAGAACATTAGGACCTATCACCATGGATTTCTTGGAATTCTACATGATTTTTCAAGAGAATGGGAATTCCTACATGCTCAAAGCTTCCAAATCAACCATTAGAGAAATAATCAACTACCATTGTATGGAAAACCCTCTGAAAAAGGGCCATTGTTTGAAAATGGCGGATATGTGAAATGTGAGGGAAGACATATTTGTTTCCATTTTTCTAATTGACTAGGTGAAAGATTTAACTATTTTCTATGCTTCCTCATGGATGACATGCTACAGGTGTTTCTAATGAGATCATTGAGTCCGTCAAAGAGGTGAACCAAATTTTAACGCAACATAATCAGTGTACCAAAATAAATTTGTTAAGAGGGGCCAATTAGTTACTGTAAAGTGACACTACAACAATCAATGTTGCACAAGGATTTTAGTCATTGATATCCCTATAATACATTAGAATAGGATTGATTGTCCATTCTGTGTTCTGGATTACACATATGAAATGAAAGTGCTTTGGATGCCTTTCAGGTAGTTTGTGGAAAACGATCTAGCTTAGTAGTCAAGCGAGTAGGTAGAGCCCTCTTCCGCGGCCTCGAAAGCGAAGGAGAAATTTCCATAATCATGGTCACACCAAACAAAAATATTTGGCAGGTAATGAGAAAATTCAAATCCTAGAAAAAAGTAGCCATCCAGTAACAAACGAAGCAAGTAACGATGCCGTAATGAAAATCCAACAAGAAATAATTGCATAATATTAGCTTATCCCCCCAGCAGTGTTCAAATTTAATTCTTGAAGAAGATAATTTCACTTTCAAATGTAAGTTGGGGATTCAAAGTTGTGGTAGCCTTTATGTTGTATCGCTTTCAGGTGACCATTCAATATGATAAGCATTCAACTCCTCTATCTATCAAGCAATTATCAGCTCTTGTGAGATTATATTTGGAGATGGATTACCAGGAAAAGAAGTAGGAAAGAGTCGTTCCCAATATTCAATTCATTCTTCTTCCCATGATGTTCCTACTATTAATTAAAGAGAAAATTAAGAGCCTTGACTTGAGAAATAAACCTATCCCTATTATGAAGTCGAGTAGTGCTCTCTCCCCGAGGGATATCCTAGAGGTCATTGTAGCACTCGACCTATTGATGGGTGTATGGAGGTGCAGTATTGCAGTAGTGTAGCAAGGGGAAACAACAATGCTTGGAGATGTATATTGGGTCAAGTTGATGATAGGATTGGATCGGGATTGGAGCAGCCTGTTGATGCTAAGTAGATTATATTCTATGGTGGTGAAGTGTCATCTTAGGAGCATATTCAGTAATGATTGGATTGGGTGCCATAGGTCTATTGGAGGGCACCATGTTGGCTACCCAAAGTAGCCCTAGACAAGCTACCTTAAAGAACGAAGAGCAGTTGAAGGTCGGGTGAAGATAGGTGTCGAAGTGCAAGACTTTAATGGACGAAAGTTGTTTCTAGCTAGCTAGTTTGGAGCTCGGGAATTGGCCGACCCAGAGAGTTGATTAGATAAACCCATGTACACTCTACAGATGGACATGTAGTAGTGTTAGGTGGTAGCCTTCGTGGAGTCTCGATGTGTAGATGCCTTGATGGACTAAGGAACTATTAGTGAGTAGTACGAAAGCGAAGGCCCGACTGGACAAGATATGAAATCGATTTTGTCATTGTATCTTGTATACCATAGACTATTGTACTATTCAGATTTGACTTCATGTAATGAAGATTGGTGATTGTACAATATTGTACAATTCTTTCAAAACTGTGTGTATTGTGCATATGTGATTTATTGCTTTATATTTCCGTTGTGAAAAGTAGCTTAGTGGTTTAGATTCTTGGTTTGGTAGCTTCAGTGATTTAAGACTCTAACCTAGACCCAAGGTCATGGAAATTCAAGAATCACTAGGGGAAATCACTAGTTGAGCAACAAGTACAAAATCTAACAGTCTAGCTATAGATTCATATTGTCTTGTTAGTGACAACACTGGTATTGATCCAACCTTTTTGTGGTTAAGCACCATCTTATGGTTCAGTGTTTATTTTTATAATCTTTTCTTGCATTAGATTGCACTAACCCTTAACTCTTTGTGGTTCTGACTGTTTGCCTTAGTCGATAAGTCATACAATCAAATAATAGAAGAAAAAAAAAACAATTGATAGAGGCATATTTTCAAATTAAATTGTGTGAGATCGACAAGCTATTAAAGGAGCACAGAGTGAATGGTCACAAGACAAACAAAGAGATAATGGAAGTTGCAATTTTCAATTCATACATTCTTGAAATTGTTAGTGCTTTGGAATGAAAAATACAGTTCTCTTCTACATCACGAATGGTCAAATGTGTACAACCAAATCATGTTGTTCAAGCAAATGACCCAATTAATATGTCGAAACATTGTCAAATGGGGCATACTCTACAGAGAACAAGACAAGAAGGTTAATGGGAAATTGACAATATTAGAGACCCTTTTTTCATTATAGACATTTTTGGTTCGCAATACTCCGGGTTATTATATATGTAATAAGATAGTTGAAGCTACTATGCAAATTCCACATGTATCAAATATTTTTTGAAGGTCAAACTTAAAATCCTAATGGTGTGCATGCATGTAGTGAGTATCATGATGTGATGCAAATGGGATCTAGAGTTGTGTGACAGAGTCTTATAAATTTTTATTGTTATTAATATTTATTATTAATGGCAAAGCAATTTTTTTCCATCGGAAATAAATCCAAGCAATTCATTTCGCATGTCCAATATAGAGCAGAAGAGGAAGATGCCATGGATGGAGCTGCTTATTCTGGGGTTAGAATGCATGCAAAATTGGCAATCAACCAAAGCCACAAATGAAGCAACAAGTTTTCCTTAGGAACTTTCCTTGCTAATGTGAAGGTTGTGTCTGACAATGAATAGGAAGAAATATTTGTAGATGCCAAGGTTGATGGTTCTTGAAAAGTCATTTCCAACCTACCAAAGGATGCATTAGATGTCAACCCTCTGCTTACTTGGTAATTCTGAGCACCTTTTCAAAACTCTTCTAGAAGAAAACACAGATTCATGCATTGATACATGGTTCAAACTCTCTCCCTCCATGATAAAGTGGATTTTGGTGTTCATATCTACCAATAAATTAGCTGGGCATTCTGAACGTAACATAGGAGAGGAAAAAACAGAGTATCATTTGCATCCAAATCATGTATTTAAATAATTATCCAGATATCAAAACTGCCTTCTGCACTCCCTAAACCGATGGATGATCTAATGGTGTATTGGAAAATGCATTGTTAATGAATGTTATGAAGAAGTAAAAATAAGTGTTAATAATAATATTTTTCAAAAACAAAAAGGTATTTTCCAATAAGTGGTTAATTATACATATTAAAAATAAATAGCTTCATGTTTTTTCAATATTGCTGCGACAAAATGACAGACAAAAAAATCAAAACGTTGACTTCCCTTGCCTACGGCTTAAACACGGTCCCAAAAACCCTACTTTGTAGTTCAACATAGTGATCCTTGAGGCCCTCATTGATTAATAAATAATAATAACATTGTAAGTTAACATTTTTATTAGCATTAAGGTAATAAGTGTGATTGGCTTTGAATTTGGAGTTGAAGACGTTTTTTCCTTCTGCAGGATTGTCGCTTTAGGCACAAAAGTTTTAAATTCTTTACTGATTAGATTTCAAACGTTGGGTTTTGGGGCCTTTATTTGGAACCCTCATAGATAATTCAGTGTGCTGTACTCTCTTTTTCTCTCTGTGAAATTTGAAAATTTGGACACAGTGGGCCCTAGAAATGCCAACTCCCATTCCATTTGCAATTTGAGCTGCATGTTGCATCACAGTTTTTAACTTTCAAGTCAATTAAAAAAGTTGATGATCATATTTTTTATATCATCAACTGAGGCCCCAACTTGTTTATTTTTATTTTTGGTTGACACATATTAGCATAATATTCCATTAAATAAAAAAATAACAACAGATAAAAGAACTCAAAGCCATTATAAACAAAATATTATGAACGAAGAACACAATACACAATTTTTGAATTGAAGCCCTCATTCTGTGTTTCATAAGGTCTATTATTTATTAATAGAGTGCATTTCAAGCCCTTTAAAGGAGAACCCTTCAAAGAGATTTTAATCTGACTCTGGTATTATCCCGAAATGTCTATTGTGTACCTTAACCTTTATTATCTTCTAAAATTATCGTTACGGCTTGTTACTATCCATAAATTTTTTGATACCATGTGCGTTCCAGAAAATCTGCACGGAAGGTAATAACACATCACCGTTAATTGCAACTACGACTATGTAGCCTACAACTGAAAAATGCCCCGAGAAATTCTCAACCACGATGAGAACCATGAGAAACCTTGCCAATCCTAGAACTATGTAGAGAAAATGGTAGAATCGCTTCAGCTCATTTTTTTCTATGGTATCCTTTATTGGACGAACTATAAAAATAAAAACCAGAGAAACTGCACTAGGTAGCAAACCCAACAGCAAAATCACACTAGTAGATCCACTGGAAAAATTTCCATAAACTGCATGTTATATCTGACTAAATGTTGCTCCAGTCATACCCACATATTGTTTCTTTGTGAAATAAATATTCCTTGAAGATGGCGGTTCATCACTAACCTCATGAATCTGGTTCCATGACTTTTGTTGTCTGAGACTAGAGGCCTTGTCTCAGAAGAAAATAGGTTTTTTCCACCATTCAATCCATTTTTGATGATTCTATAAAGGCGAATGGGGTTAATATTGGGCACACTGTGTTTCTTACAAGTCCGAATCTATAGGGAAACTTGATTTTTCTCAAAATATGTTCGGACGAGACTCTCAGGTCGTTGAAGAATTCAAAGAAACAGTCACCAAATTGATGATAATTGGGGGAAAGCCGAACCTGGTTGACTACTTTCCTTTTCTGCTAATTTTGGACCATCAGTGCATGAGCCGCAATATAACCAAGAATATGGGTATTATATTTGGGTTGCTAGATCGATCTATAGAGGCACGCATCCAGAGTAGAATAGATGGCATAACTGATGACAGCGGTGGCAAGGAAAATGATTTTTTGGACATTTTACTTGAAATTAAAAGATATGAGAGGGAAGAACTGATGACAGCAGTGGCAAGGAAAAAGACTTTCTGGACATTTTACTTGAAATTAATAGATATTAATCACCCTGGAATGGGGCAGCTAACAGAAACATAAGGTAAGACTTCTAAATTTCCTCCCCATGTGATGAGTGTGTCATTTTCCAAAATCAGAGTGGTATTGAGTTGGCAATTGGTATCCAAGGAACCACTTCCTTTCAGTTCCTCTTCACATGGGACTGCATGGATTTCTGAATAGTTATCGTTAGTGTCACTCTTTGCATTTGTGATGTGTAGCATTTCCCAGAAACCATCCTGGTTCAAACCAGGCACCAATATCACGCCACCCAAGTTAAAAGCTTTAACAACGGGATTTCTTGACTCTAATGTGAAATTAATACCAAGGATGTAAATGAAGAGAATCCTCAAAAGAAAATCAAACTGGTAAATTTCCATAGTTTCGATGTGGGGGCTTCGGAAACCATGGGAGTAGGGGAAGCTAGATACGGTAGAGGTTTCCAAATAATTTCATGGACTCATATAATTGATGAATGTACGACCGTCTATGTAACAATCCCATGCATCCTCTCATTACATTATCTGGAATGTGATATTCAATATAGTTGTAACTTGCAATATGCAACATGAAACATCCTCTCGTAACATTGTTTGGAATGTGGTATATTGTATAGTTACAATCATTCTCCAGTGACATCCTAGAATGCATAATCATCTATATAGTAGTTGCAGGGCAGTTAAATGCATTTTGTAGCATAGGTGATCTTCCACATAGCAAGTCAATGAAGTCTGAAGCAACACCTTGAAATGTATACACTAATTAGAATGCACAATGTATAATGGTAGCTCAATGCTATCATTTGTTAAATTCTAGAATGAGTAAGCATTGATCAACTGTTACGACCCTCTAGCTAATGTAAAGGATCATTTTTGGAAGTAAATGGTACATAAACCCGGAACTTAGCCTACACAAGTATTGATTGTGATATTAGTATATATAGGATATACTCTCTTGTTTCTTAGGATTTGCAGTACGATGCATCATCGGTATTCTAGTTCCCTGTCAGCAGGTACCCAGTTCAAATATCCATGCTAGATGCACTAATCTACATGCTACACCAACAGGTTTACTAGAGATGTCATGCATCCCTTGGGGTACCTCACAGCTTTTTCTTTGGGAAAAAAGCACATTATCATAATTCTACTTGGAATTCTTGATCCCAGTTTATTTTTAGCATCTGCAGAATAAACTATGCTATTTTGGGCTTATGAAACATTAAAAATGGTATCAGAGAATTAGGGATTGATTACATCTACTCTATAGCAGACTTTCCACCAATGTTCTTTGACATATGTTTTATACTTGAATTTCGATTTAATTGAGGTAAATCGAGAGAAATCTGACCAAAAAAAAGGTTTAAATTGGTACAGTGGAGTCTGAGATTTAAATGAGAAGGTGTTTAAACCTCCATACAACCGAAAGCATAAAACAGTAAACAAAGAGAGAACTACTTACCCAGTCTAGGGGTTTCCCTTAGCTCGTATTTCATATGTGACTTCTTGGCTAGCATAGCATCATGAACATCTTGCAACTGCAACATGACATCAATCTATGTTTCTCTCTGAACTTTAGGAAACTCATGATGTTGAGAGGTTTCCATAGGCTTCACAACATCTAGATCAGATCCTTTCTTAACTTTGGGTACCGAACTAGAGGGAGTGGAACAACTAGGTTAGCATTAGTAGCACTTCCATTCTCCACCACTGGCGGGGCAGCTTTCGCCTTCTCAATTGCCTTACTACCCCATTAGCATTCACAGCTCATGTTTCTAGATCCACCACTCGACAGGCCGAAGGCGCAGGAGGACGAGGCGGTGGCTTAGGCACAGCGTTGTTAGTCCCTGCATCCACATTACTTATCTCGAAATTGCCATATATGCTAACAGTCTCGCCAGATAGATTGCTTCTAAATCTGGTCCTCTTAGCCCAAGTCTTTGACACTTTAGGGTTGTGATTTGTATCATGGGGTAAGGGTTCCATTCTCAGTGCCCACAACTAGGCATGTTCTTGCCCTGTAAATTCTCTGATCCATTCTCAGTTCCTCTAGTCTGCACTGATGCCATTTCCATCAATAAGCTAGAAACTCCAAATGTAGCTTCACTTAATTACATGAAAACCCTCAAATGTGTTTAATCACGCCATTATCTATATTTAGCCAGAGTTTTCATATCATTCCCCATCTGTAACTATAAATGTTGATGGTTGGAGATCCAGGGGATGTTTTACCAGAAATTTAGAACTAACGCAATGTTGTAACTCACCCAAATTGTTTATAAAAAAAAATGGAAAAAGACAAAGTAGATCTAGAGCTATATTGTGATGTTTCTGTATATTTGTGCGTGTTGCATATTTCTAAATACTCTGGCCCTGAGGAGAAACTTTCATCAACAAAGACATTGTCCCTTTCTCCGATGTAAATATATGAAGAAATTTAAATAAACCCAAGTTACCACATCAAGAATTTGTGTCAAATCTCTTATAACTAACCAAAACTCTCCCACAAAAGGAAAAAAATTGGCAGTAAGTTTCATGGTAACTCATAGCGCCAAAGAGTGATTTTCGTGGTAACTAAAAGTAAGAATAGCCAATTTTTTCATGGACGGTTCAAAAATAGGTTCTATAGAGTTTCTAGTGGACCTTCAACTTTTTGTTGAAACTACAATGTTCGTTTTTTCCTTGGTTCCTTCTTTAGATATAATTTCTAGTAGACCTCCAACTTTTTTTTGTTGAAACTGCACTGTAGTTTTGTCCTTGGTTTCTTCTTGAGATAGAGTTTCTAGTGGACCTTCAACTAAACTACAGTGTGATTTTGTCCTTGGTTTCTTCCTAAGAGAGTATACTAAAGCTTGAAAGTATTTGTGTCATCCTAGGGCTAAGCATATATATGGTCGATGGATGTGGGTGTCATCTAAGGGCTAAGCATATATATGGCAGATGGATGTGGGGAATTTAGGGTTGCGTGGCACTAAACTATGTATATGTTGTCTCTCAATGTTAAATTAAATATAATCAATGTTGTCTGCCAATGCCATCGAGACTATAATGGATGCTAATTATTAATATAAACTAACAAATAAAATATAATATAAATATATTTTTAATAATAACAATAAAGTGCCAATGGGGCATATAATAGACGGTGATGGGGTGTATTGTTAAGTCACTTTGTGATGTGAAGGTTACGAGTTTGAAACGTCGTGGGCAAAAAATCATCATGTTAAGGGTTGGTGTGGCCTAGGTTGGGTGTGATCCCCTAGTGATTTTGATAGCTTAGATGCCCCTAGGCCGCGATTTTTCAAGCCACGGGTCAAGTCTGATGTAATCGCTGATAAGTCATACCGCATGATAAAAAATTAAAATAACAATGAATTAAAATAATTTAGATAATTGCAATTTAACAAATTGTAACACTTCGGTATCAAAATTGCATTTTTCCAATTATGAAGTGACACAATTAAAAATTACTAACATAAATGACTAATTCATATACTTGTTCTACTTTTTATTTGGTCATATTTTTATCTTGGACTCTAATAGTCATTTACATTAGTCATTATTAATTTATGTCACTTATTATCTAGTCATATATTGTAATCCTAGACTAAAAACATGGGTACCGATGAAATATGTAACTGAACTGGTACCTACTTTTTTTTGCAGCAAAAAAAGCACCCGATTTTGAAAAGTGGTGATGCAGAATCACTCGTTTTTTTTGTGCATATTTTTTTGTGCATATTTTTAAAATGTTAGTGATTTTCAAGCTAATTTTGAAATGTATTGATGCTGCATCAACCGTTTTTTTTTTAGAGTCGTGATTTTCATGTTGGTAATAAAACATAAAAATAAAATAAGAAAAACATGACAAACAAAACTCGAGATAATATATATATATATATATATATATATATATATATATATATATATATATATATATATATATATATATATATATATATATATATATATATATATATATATATATATATATAAACACTAAAAAAAACCAATAAAAATGTAAAAATAAAACAAAATTAACTTGTAAAAATAAAAAATTTAAACAAAAATAAAACAAAAATATTTGAAAATTATATTTAAAAAAATGAGAAAAATAAAAAAAAACACATAATTTAAAGAAAAAAAACGAAAATTGAAAAAATAAAAATAAAAATAAAAACATCAAAAACATTTTTTTCTAAGTTATTAAAAAAAACCATATAATTAAAAAATTAATTAAAATTACAAAATTAAAATTAAAATACAAAAATAAAAAATAATTTAAATTTAAAAATTTATTAAAAATAATAATAATAAGAAAAAAAATTACAAAACAAAACAAATTAAAAAAAAAAAAAACAAACAAAAAACAAAACAAAATTTAAAATTGAAAAAGAAAATTAAAATAAAAAACCTATCATTAAAAAGCAAAAAATAATGAAAAAACATCTGCAAATAAATAAAAACATATATATATATATATATATATATATATATATATATATTAAACCATTTATAAAATTTTCAAATGAAAAAATAAAATAAATAAATAAAATAAAAGATTAAAAAAATTAAAATTTAATAAATTTAATAAATAAATTTCAAATTTCAAATTTTAAAAAATAATTAATCTAAAAATATTAAATTTAAAAACAAAATTAAAAACACTAAAAAACAAAAATGATTAAAAATAAATAAATTTAAAATATAAAAATGGAATTAAAACAAAAACAAAAAAAATTTTAAATTAAATTAATTTTTTTGAAATTAAAAAAATATATATAATAAAAAATAAAAAAACAAATATTAAATCTAATAATAAAAATTAAAATTAAAAAAATTAAAATACAATATTAAATTAAATTAAAAAAAAAAATACGAAACTTAAAAAAAAAATTTTAAAAATTTTAAAAAAATTAAAAAAAAAAAAAATTGTTTCTGCATTGGGAAAGGGTGGCGCCGCCCAGGTGGCGGCGGAGGCCAACCGCCACCTGGGCAGCGCCACCCTTTCCTAATGCAATTTTTTTTTTTTTTAAATCATTTTTTCTTAATGTTGTTTATATTTTTTATTAAATTTTGTATTTTTTTTTTAATTTAATTGATTTTTTTTTCATATTTTTTTTTATTATTAAATTTTATATTAAGTTCTCTTCCTGAGCCTGCACGCTACTATGCTCTCCCTCAGCGCCCTACAGCTGATCGTTGCTCCTGCTCAAGCATGGCCCCTCCAGAGTCCTCCCCGGAGGTGGCCGCTCTCTGACCGAGGCTCAAGCCTTCTCTGCTCTCGTCGGCTCCTTAGCCCCTCCTCGACTTAGGTCGACGATCTCCAGATTTGTGAAAAAGCTTGATGGACTGCAGGAGCTTGTTCTTCCACCTTCTCTCCCTCGTATGGTTGCCCTTTCTCTTGCTAAGAAGGGTCTCATTGGTTAGTTCATCGGACTCTAGCCCTCACCGAAGATTGTGCAAATATGGGTGGAACGCAACTGGTCTGACAAGAGCAACAGAAAAATATCCATTCGATTATACGGAAGGGGATATTTCACCTTCAACTTCGAAACAAAAGAAGATAAAGATCTAATCTTCAGAAACGGACCCTATTTTATGGACACCAGGGGCTTGTACTTCAAAAAATGGATGCCGGACTTTGATCCTGAACTTGATGTCCCAAATGTTGTACTTGTATGGGTATGCCTTCCACACCTCCCTTTACACTACTGGGGGGATGATTCTGTCAGAGTTATCGAGAACGCAGTTGGAAAATTCATCGATCGAAGTGAACCAAAGGACAACATGCAAGCCTGTGCCAAGATCTGTGTTGAGTTGGATCTGGGCAAAGGCCTCCCCGAGGCCATCAAGCTAAAAGTGGATGAATGGATGCATATTTAGCAACTCGACTACAAGCAGATCATGTTTAAATGCAAGGTATGTCACGAGTATGGTCACTTTTTTAATCATTGCTCAAAAATTGTTGATGTTGAAAGCCCAGAGACTGGTCTGTAATGGGAAATTGTTAAGAGAAAGAAGACTTCAACTGTGCCTCCTCCTAAACCTAATATTTTACCTTCATCTTCTCCCCAGATTCCGGATCCAAGCCATCAACCTTCTACTTCTTCCTCTCTCCCTCCCAAATCTTTGCGAGACCTATCGAATCCTTTTTCATCCATCTCTCCCCCCGACGAGGATCCCCCCCTTCTTACCCATCTCTCCCAACCTGACTCTCCTCGATCCTCTGCTACCATCCCAAACCCTCCATCCTCTTCCCAAGATCCCTCTTCTGTTTGAATCACAAGAAACTCTGCGAAGGAGCACGGAGCAACTCTTGAAACCCAAAAAAACATGGCCCTGGAAGGAAATCTACAAAACAGCACCGTGATGAAAATGCTCAAAAGGATATAGCATTAGGAACTCAAAACCCCATCGAAACTTACATATTGGGACATAATAGTAAGGAAACATGAAAAAAGGAACAAGGAGGGTGTAGGTTCTAACCCTATACAGAAATTATCTACAAACGAATCTTAAAACAAAAAGTAAACAATATCAAGTGCATAAAACATAAAACAGATAAACATAGAGATTTTCCCCTGGATCCCAAATCGGGATGACCAGCTTGATTTTTCATTATATTCCTTTTAGTGTTACAACACATATATATACATGCCGAAGCATACATAAACCCCAATCCATTAACCCTAGATTAGAACATAGTCATAGTTCCCTTGACCGGATCTACAAAATACCAAGGGCCGAAAGCCATCATGCCCGAAAACCATGTGCAAACCCATGCACAAAACCATGGGCGGGTCTGCCCAATGGAAAATAAGGACCAAAAAAATTTCTCAGGGCGCTGCCCCGGACCCCGACAGGGAGGGCTACCGCCCCCCCTATGACCCCCCCATACGTTGCGCCTAGTGGAATGTACAGGGGGGGCTATCACCCCCCCCCCCCCATGCACGTGATTAGTCATGGAAAGAATATAACACAAACCCAACATTCCCCCACTTGTTGTTTTCTTTCCACAGAGGACCACAGGAGAGCTGAGTCATTATCCCAGCTTTGCAACACCCATTGTTTCTCTACACCAAGAGAACTTCTGAGTGCTCACAAACTTTTTCAATGCATCTACAACATTCTTCAGAATGTCCACCTTTACCATCAACACCCTTTTAGCCTCAACCATATATCTCACAAAGTGATATTGAACATCAATGTGCTTTGTCTTTGAATGATAAGCAGGGTTCTTAGCCAAGAAAATGCACTTTAGCTATCACAGTCTATCTTTATAGCTTGCTGCACCAACCCCATACTTGAACACAATCTCTGCAACCAAACTGCTTCCTTGCTTGCATGAGTGGTTTCCGTGTATTCTGCCTATGTAGTTGAAAGAGCCACTACATACTGTCTTTTACTCACCCAACTGATTGCACCTATAAATAGGCTAAACACATACCCAAATTGTAGATTTTCTTTGGTCCAGATCTCCAGCCTAGTCAGCATCAACAAAACCATGAATTTCTAACACTCTTTCCAATCTTGGTCTTCCCTGGTAGCACAAGCCATAATCACTAGTGCCACGCAAATATTTGAAAACCTGCTTCACTATTGTCCAATGCTCCTTCCCTAGGTTTGACATAAACCTGCTCAATACTCCCACTGCATGTGCAATGTATGGTCTAGTACAGGCCATTTCATACATCAGGCTACCCACTACACTTGCATATGGAACACGGGACATATCCTTCTTTTCTTCTTGTGTCTTGGGACACTATTCAACAGATAGCTTTGTACCTACAGGAATCGGAACATTCACCAGTTTACTATTATGCATATTGAACCTCTGCAATATAGTCTCGACATACTTCCTCTGGTTTAACCATAGCTTCCTCTTTGCTCAATCTCTCTTAATTTCCATGCCCAAAATATAGTTTGCAGCACCAAGATCCTTCATGCCGAATTTGGAGAATCGCTGGGTCTTCAAATTTTGGATAATTTCTTTTTCATTTCCAATCAACAACATATCATCCACATACAAGACCAAATAAATAACATGGTCACCAATTAATTTAAAATAAACACAGTGATCCTCTTTGTTTCTGGTGAAGCCAAGTCCCCATATATAGGTATCAAATTTTTGATACCACATCCTTGGTGATTGTTTTAACCCATACAGAGACTTCTTTAACCTGCATACCAGTTCATTCTTCCCCTTCACCATAAAGCCTTCAGGTTGTTTCATGTAGATATCCTCTTCTAGATCCTCGTAAAGAAATGTTGTCTTCACATCCATCTATTCTACCTCAAAATCAAATTCAGCAGCAACAAATAAAAGTAATCTAATAGAAGTAACTTTGGCAACAGGAGAAAAAATATCACCAAAATAAATTCTCGGCACCTGGGAATAACCTTTCGCTACCAACCGAGCTTTGTATTTCTCCACCTTGCCTTCTACATTCATCTTCTTCTTAAACACCCATTTGCTCCCCCGTCAGCCATCCTAATAGAAATTCCACTGAATTCATGCCTCATTTTTTTATGCGAGGATGCCATTTCATCCTTCATGGCCCTCTTGAGGTTTTATTACTCAAATCCACTACCTCCCTAAGTTCTGGATCCTCATCAGTTATAGTTAAGAAAAATTTGAACAGAAAGCAGATGAACTATACCTTTCTTGTTGTCTCCTTTCCCGAACTGGTCTTCTCACAGCTGGAGTTTGTGGCTCTTCCTCTTCTGAGTCTTCTTCTGTTGTAGAGTCTGATTCATCCTCCTTTAGCTCAAACTTTATCTTCTCAGGTTCCTTTGGTAGGACTTCATGTTTAACAATATCTTTCACCTCTCTAAACACCACATCTCGTCTGTACACAACCTTCCTTGTTTCTAGGTTCCAAAGCTTGTAACCCTTTAAACCATCCTTATACCCAATAAATATGCACCGTTCAGATTTATTATCCAACTTGCTCATTTTCTCCTTTGGAAAATATACATATGCATCACATCCAAATACCCTTAGATGTGAAAGAGAGGGTTTCTTACTATTCCATACCTCATGTGGAGTCTTATCCTCCAACGTTGATGAAGGTGATCTATTAACCAAGTAACATGCAGTCTCCACTGCCTCTTCCCAGAGTTATTGTCCTAACCCGGTACCACTAACCATGATTCTTGCCTTTTCCATTAGCATTCTATTCATTCTTTCTACAACTCTGTTTTTTTTGGGAGTGTATGGAGTAGTATTCTGCTGTGATATACCACACTTCTTACAAAACTCTTCAAATTCCTTCTTGCAAAACTCCCCACCATTATCTGTCCTCAGCACCTTTATCTTCTTCTCTGTTTGGTTTTCCACTAGAGCCTTAAATTCTTTAAATCTGTCAAAGACTTCAGATTTCTTCCTCAAGAAATATATCCATGTATTCCTTGAGAATTCATCTATGAATGAAACATAGTACATGGCTTTACCAGTGGAACTGACATAGGTCAGCACACATCCTTCTGCTGGCTCTAATATCTTGTTTGCCCTCTTAGCACCGGAAAGAAAAACTCATAGGTCTGCTTCCCATATACACACCATCATTAGAAGATAAAATCCAAAGAGATATTAGACATACCTTCTACCATACCATATCCATGCAGTATCCAAAGGCCCTTCTCTCCATTATGTCCAAGATTTTGATTCCATAGCATGGTCTTTTCTCCAAAGACCGCTAGGCTTTCCGCTCCACTTTTAGGAACCACAGAACTGTTGCACCCATCAATAACAGTGCTTCCCTAAAGCTTGTACAGAGTTCCAATGCAAACTCCCCACATTAATACCAGTGCTCCCCAAACCATCTTACAGGTATCTTTCTCGAACACTGTTTTTACACCTACATCATTCATATTTCTTACAGAAATCAGATTTTTGGCCAATGCAGGAATGTGAAGAACACCAGGAAGTGTTCTAATCCTTCCACCTTGCAGCTTTAGCTTGGCTTTTCCACGTCCGACGATTCTGGCCTTCCTATCATCACCTAATAAGACATCACTGCCATCATATTTCTCATACTCATAGAACCACTCCCTTATGGGAAGTGAAGTGAAAGGATGCACCCGAGTCAATCAAACATGACTCATGATCTACATGTGTATTTTAAGAAGAAGACAAATACACATCCCCACCTTCATCCGAGGTGGTTTTTTCCTCTGCAGAAGGAGAATCATCATATCCCTTTCCTTTCTCAAGAGCTTTAGATCTGCAGTCCTTTTTGTAGTGCCCTTCCTTTCCGTATTTCCAGCACACCTTTACAAACTTTCCAGGAGATTTAGATCTCCCTCTAGATTTAGATCTCCCACTCGAAACCTTATTCTTGTTTCAGTTTTGGGACCTTCCTTGTACAGATAAGGCATCTCCATTCTGACCCTCCATATTTCTCTGTCTCATTTCCTCTGACAACAAGGCTAAGACAATGTCATCAAAATTCAAGGTAGTTGTATTGCTACCTATTGCAATAACCTTATTGTGCCATGAATCTAGTAGAGAACACAACAAATTGATGCACTTATCTTCATCTGAGATTTTAATATCAACAAATGACAATTGACTTACCACAGTATTGAAGGTGTTTAGATTTTCTGTCACCGAGTCTCCATCCTTCATCCTCAGGTTATACAGATTTTTCCGCAGGAAAAATTATTCACCAAAGACTTAGATTGGTACAAATTCCCTAGCTTGTCCCACAAGGTCTTTGCTGTAGCTTCCCCAGATACATTCAAAAATATTGAATCTAAGACACACAACCATATTTTTCTCTTTTCCTTCTGATCTAGCTTCTTCCAGTCTTCATCTGACATTGTTGTTGGTTTAGTGCCCGGATCTACCACGATCCACTGATCTTTATCCACCATGTTGTCAACCCTAGAGACAGCCTTGATTTGTGAAAGACCAGCGCCTAGGACATCTTATATTGCAAGGAGCATATGATATAACATGGATAGTTATCAAAACGTGAATTCTCAATATAAATGTATCAGATAATTCAAAGGCATCTTTCTATAAGGAGGGTTGGATTCTAAAAGTAATTCACAGAGATGAAAAATCATAAGGCATTTGCTGTGTATGAAATATAGAGAGAATACTAACTATTAATGAGATGAAATTTAGAAGCACATATTAACATGTGATGGGATTATGATAATAATAATCCATACATGACAATAACCTTTTAAAAATATCATCCCATAGCAGTTAATATGGAAGAAGTATGGTTGAAGTGGAAAATGAAATAGCATATCATGACTGAGCCATATTTAAAGTGCTAGACAGGTTTTAGCATAAGTATCAGCTATGATAAATTCCTACCAAAACCAGTGAGCTACTCACATTCCAGAAAATGATACAAGAGTAATGGATATAATGAAATGAACAATTATGCTATAACACATAAGGAAGAGTTACAAACTGTAAATCACAAAGACCAGAATCCTCGTTTAAGATGGAACTCCTTATCACTGAGACCCAACGGGCTCTTCGCATTTATATTAATGTTTCAACAAAATGCATACAAAAACTCTTTCACAGCATATCCTTCAGAAAATATGGAACCCTTTTTCCTATTTGGTTGTTGCTTATATAGAATCCTCAGAAACATGAGCGAGAATATATTTTTGGGAAAAATATCTTCCCTGCGTGCTGGTAATGAATTTGAGGTCTTAATAAAAAATAACCAAAAATCATGATGAGGGATGGGGGTATCTCATCACTTATAGTTAGGCTCACTGCCGTTTCAAAAAATATATATATTAAAAAAATAGTTTTTAACATAAAGTAAAATTCAGGAGTGGAATGTGAATTCCACTCGAAATTTAAAAGTAACAATGTAGAGTAGAAGTAAATGCCACTAGGGCCGAATCATGAATTAACAACATTCATTGGTGTGATGGAGTCGATGCGGTTGCTGACACAGGTGGCAGGACATTGGCTGATGAGCTGGCCAACAGGCTAGCATACTTGGTGCACCTTTGCTGACTGTCTGTTGCGGGTTCAGGCATTGACGCAAAAACTTCCACTCTGATATAAGCTTCAGTGAGATCATTGAAATTTGCATCAGTGGGAATTTTGTGCTTTACCAAGTGTAGAAGGGAAAATTCCTAGCGGAGTGTTGAAACTATAGTCTCAGCTTTCAGCTGGGTGGATTTATCTGAAAGTACATTTGTCTGGTTCATCTCCTCCTTGAGATGAGCCTCATATGTTGGTAATGAAAATAACACGGTAGGGGTAGGACCCCAGCATGGTGGAAGCCCAGCTGTTGTGATCTCGGCCCAAATCATTTCAAACAGATCCAAATTGACTGCCACGTTTTCCAAGGTCCTTGAAGCTATAGTGCGGGCAGACTCCTTATCAATTATTTTCTGACATTCAACAACCTCCTTGAACCTGCTTGCTATACCATGCTTCTCCACTTCTTCAGACCTCAGCCCTTTCAAGAAAGAGATATAACTTCTTGCGTGCTGAGCTCTACTGGATACATCAGTATTCCCCTCATGAAGCTTTCTCCTGAGATAAAGCACGGATGACTTTACTTCTTCGATGACTTTTAGAAAATCCCAATGCCCTTTTACCGCCGCGATAATTTCTGACCAGATTATTCGTCTGGCATCCCTGAGGGTGATATTACCTTTTAGGCAGATGTTGATTTCATGGATGGTCTTCTACTGGTCAGCTTTCTCCTTTTTTCCCTGCTCGACTTCCTTCTGCATATCCTCGATATTTTTGGAATTTTCGTCCAAGACAGCTTCCAACTCACTCATTCTTAGTCTCGCTGCAGAAGCCTGCTTCTCTAATGCCTCGTTTGTAGCCAATGTTGTAGTCAACAATTCGGACAGCGAACTAGTTTCGGGTTGGGCTGGCGGTGGTGCACAACTATGTGTATCCCAAGTCGTCTGTAATGCCATTAGCCTACCCTGAAGAAAAGCCATTTCTTTTGCTATCTTTTCCTTTTCTTCCTTCTCCTTTGCAAGAGAATCAGCCAAGTCTGCTTTATCTTTTTCAGCCTGGGCTAATTCGGCTGTTTGTACATGATGGGAGGTCAATATGCTAATCTTATGTTTCAGGGATGCCACTTCCTTCTGCAATTCCTCGATGAGGTGACGTTGTGGATTGGCTTCACCAGTCTCTTTTCCTTTAATCGAATCCTGGAGAGAACATATTTGATTCGCGAGGGCACGGGAATTTACCTATTCTTTTCTGAAATTCTCCCTCACTTAGGCATGCTTGCTCTCCAACTTTTTTAAAGTGATCATAAGACGCATCACTTCATATTTTAACATATCACCAAATACCTGAAATAGGTTGCATTTATCAATTGCTGGCACCTTTGACATGTCGACCACGTACTCTAGCACTCTGTAACTGGTAGTACCTGCATCCGGGTCCAGAATGGCTTCAGCCATGGCCATCACTAGATGTTTTGTGTCCAGGTTCATCGAGGATGAAATCCTGGTATGGTATTTCTCTACGAACCCTTCTAGCTCGGTCCTGTACTTATCTCTGATGGCTCTGGCTTTCAGGCTTCTTTTGGTTGTGATCTGTGAAATTTCATCTCTGATAGCCTGTGAGACTTCTGAGTAGTCAGAAAACGTAACACTATCTCGTAACACCTTGAGCCCTATCCTGATCTCATCGGGTTTTCCATACGGTATTTCTAGTTCGAGCAACTGTTCTTCCCCTATAACTTCTTCTTCACTTGTCATTGTTTTCTACCTTTTACGAAGGGGAGAACGTGCTCCTGATGTACCTGCTTCCTGCACTTATAGACCTTTACCAGCTTCTCTTCCTGAAGCTGCCTCTGCCTTTTCCCCTGTCGCAGATGAATCTGTCTCCATCTGCGAAAGAAAAGGCCAAGTTTCAAGATTAGCCCTCCATTCTATGAATGGTCTCGTTTCATGCACATAAGGGGTTGATTTGTTCCTTCTCCTTCTGTTAGAGATGATTCCCCTCGGATCGTAGGGCCAAACTTTCCCTTGTCTAAAATCCATGTCTTGAAGCAGCTTCTCAACGATGGGGAGGGTATGCCTTGAATTGACAACAAAGGGGCCAATGGTAATGGGAAGTTTAAGGATAAACCCCTTTTTTGCAGGGAGGAAGTGAATTTGAACAGATTTCAGGGTCTACCGAATGTACTCCAAAGCATAAATCCGCTGGGCAGGGAACACAGGCAACTGATAGGGGGGAACTTCAGCTCCATAAACTCAAATTTCAGTGTATTTATCAAACAGGTACCAATCCCCGGTACTTTGGGCTTGACTAGCCTGTAACCATCTCTTCATCTCAGGAAAAACCCTAGGTGAGGGAGAGTCGTGGATGATAGTGTAGGAAATAGGCATGAACTCATTTAGAAATCTGGAATAGCCCACCCCATTTGGTAACTGATGTGTGGCAAATCTCCAGTCGAAAATTGGTCTTGGCTGAGAATTTACCTTATACACCATATCTAAACCCAAACCTTCAAATTTATCAGCATGTTGATAAAGGAAGAGGTAGAAAACCATAGAAAAAAAGTGGAAGCGACCAGTTTCTAAGAGTTCTTGGAACTGGGTCTAAATGGTGGAGGCTAGGAAACTGGGAATATTTAGAACTACCCCAGTTTGAGACATTAACCATAAGCAAGTGACACATGCCCTGGAGGTTTTCCCCAAACCGTCCAAACCTAATAGACCTACGATGAGAGCGAGGATAGGCTACACTTCTTCTTTAAAAAAACTCAAAGGGAAAGGTTTTGCAGAAGGAAGGGATGTGGTCTGGTTTTCAGTTATGGAAGAGATGAAATCTCCTTGCCGTTCCCATGGAAATTTTGCAAATTGAGGGGTTAAATTCATTTCGCTGAAACTGATGTACTTCGCGCTAGTGGGAAAACGAAGGGATTTTCTGATAGTTTCGGGGGAAAGAGAAAATATCCTGTTCCCTTGAGCTGAGATAAACATGCCTTGACGTTTTTCATAGGCATATCTGAGCCAGTGGATAAACTCGACCACTGGATAAACTGGAGGGGTAATTTGATGGTATAGACCTGATAGAACCACCCGATATCTATCCCTATTTTCAAAATATCTTCTAAAAAGCTTAGGTTTGATACTGCTGATGGGAAATGGGTATTGTGGGTCACAGATTTCGGCTTGCAGGTCTAAGAAAGGTTCAAACACTGGAGGGTTTATGGTTTCACGAACCTGAGGGGTCTCTAGTTCTGTCTTCTTGGGGGTGACCTTACCCATGACTGATATGAAAACTTTTAAAAACAAAAGGAAACCAGAGGGGGTATGAGGGACGGAATACCTGTGCATTAGGAAATATGCTTGGGAAAGTGACGCGGGGGGTACTGACAGTGACTGGGTGGACTTGGCACTGGGCTCCCACTTTATTTTATACCGTAGCCGAATACCTGAAATTTTTACTACAGTAAAAGACGGGAGACCGTTATATAGAACTGAGGATTCTTTGGGAAAATGTGGAATGGTGAAGCAAGTGGGGAGAGTGTCATAAGGACACTGAAAATGGAGCATGCAACGCATAGGGATTGGGCGTTTAACTACAAGTAGGTGAACACTACGTGCCGGGTTTAATATTGGTACGGGCCTCAGTACCAGTTAACCTAAGGACTTTACCTTACCTTTATACCACGTAAGCAACTTTTTTCTCGAAACATACTCTTTGTGGAATGTGAAATACACAGCGCGATGACCTTAAGACCCGCGCTTTACTCCCCATATAACCCTTACCTCGTGTCGACCCCCATGACACGTTACCACAATTTCGCGAGGGTATGGCTCTACCACCCTCCTCCACTCCTTGACCCCCCCAGAATAGCACATGTGGAGACTCGTACCAATGTGCATAAATTAGAGGTGGGCTCTGTTATAATACTCTTTGCTTTAAACCTTTTATACCATACCTTTGTTTCTTTCATGTTCGGAACCTTTACGTCTTTCCCCCCCTTATAGACATGTGCTTGATTATTCGGCCACGTGACTTAGCTTAGCATTGTTTCTTTCTAGCCATCACTTAAATATTCACCACGAGTAATGCCATTTGATGCTTTTCTACTCATGGAAAACCCTAAAAATATTAAAAGTAAACTATATAATCAACACACCATCAAATCCTCCATATTGAGCTTCCACAACTCAAAACATTGACCATTAAATTTCTCGATCTCTATCTTCCCGCCGCTCGCCATCTTCTTTCACCACAAGAATCGATCCTGCGGATCTCCCACTAAACAGGGTCTACCTCAGGCCCGAGCAAAAAACCCCTTAGCAGCAAAGGCATCCCCATGAAGCTAAAACTGCTCTGATACTAAATGTAGTTTTTAACCCTGTACATAAATTATCTGCAAACGAATCTTAAAACATAAAATAAACAATATCAAGTGCATAAAAAATAAAACAAATAAACACAAATATTTCCCCTTGATCCAAAATCGGGACGACCATCTTGATTTTTCATTATATTCCTTTTAGTGTTACAACACATATATATACATGTAGAAGAATACATAAACCCCAATCCATTAACCCTGTATTAGAACGTAACTGTATTTCCCTTGACCGGATCTACAAAATACCAAGGGTTTAAAACCATCATGCCCCAAAACCATGTGCAAACCCATGCACAAAACCATGGACGAGTCCGCCCACCGGAAAATAAGGACCAAAATTTTTTTTCCTGGGGCACTGCCCCGAACCCCAACAGGGGGGGCTACCCCCCCCTGTACATTATGCCCAACGCAATGTACAGGGGGGGCTACACCCCCCTGTACATTATGCCCAACGCAATGTACATGGGGGGCTATCACCCCCCCATTACCCCCCCGACACATGACTAGTCATGGAAAGAATATAACATAAACCCAACAGAGGGAAAGCAGCTCTCTGAACAGCCTCTTTGCAATGATAAAAGTCCTCTCATGGAACAACAAGGGTCTAGGCAATCCCTCTGAAATAGCGGCCGTGAGAGATTTAAAAAATCAAGAGAAACCAGAAATTATTCTCCTATAGGAAACAAAGCAAAGATATTTAGAAATGAAGGCAATAATTAACAAAATGAAGCAATATGGAGGCACCCTATCTGAATCAAGGGGAGCCTTTGTTGGATTAGCCACCCTTTGGAATCACAGCATATGGAAAAAAAAAAAAGGCACTATGGTAAATTAGAATTGGATCAAAGTGACTTTAGAAAATTGCAAAGATCAGAAAGAAATCATAGTTTACAATGTCTATGGCCCTAATCATTATAGGGACAAAGAACTCTATTGGAACTCCATCAAAGAATACATAGGCAATGAGGACAGCAACAACATTATAATGGGAGGGCATTTCAACTTAATTCTTCATGCAAATGAGAAAAGAGGAGGCTGCTTCAACCAGGACCCCTCCCGAGACCAACTTGAAGCCATAATGCAAGATCACGAGTTGGTTGATATTGCCCCAAATAATCGTAGATACACTTGGAGCAACATAATAATTGGACGAGAAAATATAATGGAAAGACTTGACAGAATCCTGGTTGTTGTCACTCTGCTTTCATACTACTCCACCGCCACAACTAGCATTCTCCCCTTTCCAGCCTCGGACCACTATCCCATCACTTTCACTTTTGGAGATTATCGCTCTCTTGGCCCCATTCCCTTCAAATAGAGTCCGCTCTAGAATGACATCTCGGAAGAAAACCAACCGGTGCGCAATACTTGGATCCAACACGTTGAAGGCTCTCCCTCTTTTATATGGGAAACCAATTTAAAAAAAACTAAGTTGGCCTTGAAGGGCTGGGCCAAAACTTATAACAAAGAACCTTATCAAATCAAGATTGAAATTAAATCCAATTTAGACGATGTCCACGGCAGCATCGAAACTCATGGTCTCAATCAAGAATTCCTCAGTCAAGAAAAATATCTCTATTGGCAGCTCTATCGAGCCAACAAAAAAGAGGAGGAGAAATGGTGTATGAAGTCAAGGAGTCTATGGCTTCAATCAAGTGATAAAAATACTGCTTTTTTTCATAAGCAAGCCACTGTCTGGAAAGAAAAAAACAACATTACCACCATCATCAACGCAGTTGGTCACTTGCAAACATGTTGCCTCCATGCACTACAAATAACTCCTAACAGAGACAATAATGCCGAAAGATTACTCTGATCTTCTGCAGCACCTTCCACCCATGATCACTAAAGAGATGAACAGTGCACTCAATAGAGAAATTGAAGAAGAAGAGGTCAAAAATGCAATTTGGGCCTTGCATCTGGATAAAGCTCCTGGGCCTGATGGGTTTTCTATCAATTTTTATAGGACTTATTGGGATCTAATTAAAAATGATCTTATGAAAATGATACAATGGATCCAATGGAAAAAGAAAATTTGGGGCTACACCAATTCTACCTTCCTTGCCCTTGTTCCCAAAGAAAATTGCCCCTCCTCCTTCTCTAGATTTAGGCCCATCTCTCTTTGCAATTCCTCCTATAAGCTCTTCACAAAAATTATTGCAATGCGCCTCAAACCTCACCTTCATAGCCTCATCTCAGAAAACCAAGGAGGCTTCATTTCCCAAAGGAAAATTACTGATTCCATCCTCCTTGTTCAAGAAGCCATTCACTCTAGCATCTCCCGCAAAGAAAAAGGATTTCTTTTAAAGTTTTTTCTTGCCAATGCCTTTGACAGGGTCAAGAATTCCTTCCTCCTTGTGGTGCTTCAAAAAAATGGGTTTTGATCTAAAATTTCTTGCTCTTATTAACTCCTGCATCTCCGCGCCCTGGATATCTCCTCTCATTAATGGCAAAACTGCTCCCTCCTTTCAATCCTCTCAAGGTTTAAGGCAGGGATGTCCTCTTTCCCCCTACCTCTTCATTTTCATGGAGGAATCCTTCAGCAAGGTCCTGGACCATATGAGGCGAGCAAGACTCATCACAGGTATCAAATTCGGTAACGGTTTAAAAATATGAATCACTCTCAATTTGTTGATGATGCTCTTCTGATGGGAGGAGCATCCAGCATAATTTCTCAACGTTTTAAAATTGCCTTGGACAAATTCATGCTCTATTCCAGAAGTTTGATCAATCACCAAAAAAAATTCATTTATGGTTGGAATGCTTTTTCCCAAACCATTCACAACATTGCTAACATCTTTGGTGTTCCTTGCAAATTGAATTAGGACCATTTCACTTACTTGGGCATGCCTGTGAGTGTTGGCCCTTTGAAGGCAGAAGCCTGGAGTGTCACCATTGACAAAATGAAGAGAAAAGTTCAACAATGGGGCTCAACGTGGCTCAATCCAGTAGGCTGCCTTATCCTTCTTAAATATGGTCTGTCATCTCTGCCCTTGTACCACTTCACCCTTCTTCAAGCCCCTGCTATAATCCACCTTAAAATTGAAGCTATCATTAGGCACTTTCTTTGGCAAGGTGGCAATAATGAAAAAAGGAAATATAACCTTGTCAAATGGAGACAAGTAATCCAAGATCAGGAGCACGAAGGAATTGGAGTTCGCTCTCCCAAGCTCCTAAATAAAGCCTTAGGAGGAAATATTTTCTGGAGGCTTATCAGTGGGAATCAGGCTTGGTGGAAAAAATTCATGGAATTCAAGTACCTTAACTCCACCCAGTAGCATCTCTTTGACCAAGATATCCCCAATAGATCTTGCTCCAAAATCTGGGCTCTCTGCAAAAAATTCATCCCTTTCCTAGCCCAAAATCTCTCCAAAGTTCCCATGGGGGGGTAACACCATCAATATAGGGAAAGATAGAATTATGGGGCAAATCCCCATCATGGAAATACCTAGCACCCAGCGCATACTCTCATACTTCAGCAATATGGGTCTCAACCTTTTATGTCAATTCTCCAAATGGGATGCCTAAACTCAAATCTGGACTAGTTGGCACTTTCCTAAAGTTCCAACCCATCTTGAAGTTGATCTTAGCAACCTTCAATATCACCTCTATGGCTCAGCTCCCTTAAAAAAAGACAGTATTGATGGATTTTGATGGGACCCCTCTGGTTCAACATTCACCATAAAATTTGCTTATCAACATCTTTGCAATGAATATTATCCTACTCCTATTTGGCCTAATTGGAAGGTAGTATGGAAATAAGAAGCAATCCCCAAGATCAAGATTTTCATATGGACTCTCCCGAAACATAAAATTTTAACTTCTGAAAATATCAAGAAAAGAGGTGTGCTCGTACCATCAATGTGCCCTAATTGCCAAAATTCTGAAGAGAAATCCCACCATCTTTTCATTGGGTGCCCCTTTTCTACTCACTGCTGGATTGAGCTCACTCCTTTCTTTCAGCCTAGCTGGGCACACCATAGCTCCATTTCTGAAGTTCTCCACTCTTGGAAAAGCAGCTAACCCTAGGGGAAAAAGAAGAACAAAATTACGAATAGGGTTTGTGACACCCTTCCTTATGTGGTTTTGTGGAACATCTGGCTTACCAAGAACAGGATGACTTTCAGGAACAAAGAACCTTCCTTTAGGAAAGTCTGCAACAAATCTTGGAGTCTCACCCTTGAATCGATATCTGCTAAGTGCAACAGCGGAATTGACTACAGTGAACTTTTTGCTGAGGAAAGGCTCTTCCTTAGTGATTTTTTTGATAGAAATAACAGCATTAATCCTCCCTCTAAACATCCCTACAGAACTGATACAAGATGGAAGATTCGGCTCAAAGAAGAGCACTTCGCCGATTGGATAAAGAATAGCGCCAGACCCTCTCTTTTCTTTGACGTGGCTTCTAAACTGAATATGGGCATTGCTAGGGCGGGAGGCATCATGAGTGTAAATGGTAGCATCATCACAACTTTTGAATGGGGTCTTGGCACCCTCCCTAATAACAGAGCAGAGGCCTTAGCCCTTCTCCAAGGTCTGTATCAATTGAAGAAGGTTAACATTACAAACGCTATGGTCTTGATACAAATTAAATTAACTCAGAAACATATTGTAGAAAACATAGATACAAAACTTAGGCAAAACATTGGCTGAAAAGGCAGAAGCCTCATGGCTTCCTCATGTAATCTCTCTTATTAAAAAAATTTAATTTACAATTTAAATAGATGAGAGAAGATAGTCCATGCTATCTTAGACTCTTTTGGTTGAGATAATTTCTCACCAAAAACCCACCAAGATAGGAGTTCCTAAACAAACTCCAACATTTGAGGAACAACCCAAGAATTAGGCACATATTCCTAGCTACGAATATTTAATTAGTAATTTATTATTTTGGATTTATTATTGTTATTTTAGAGAGGCTAACATTCCCCCCTTCAATGAAAAATCCAAAATAAGAACGAGGAACCATCTTCCAAGTTCTCATGTTGATCCTCAAAAAAAATTTCCTAAAAAACCGCCAAAGCTGGATGTTGAAAAACTGCAATCTGAAGAGACCATGAGTCAGCTGTATGTCTGATTCATGTCTGAATTTTGCTTGAAAACTCCATCAAGTGCCAAGTTACAAAAGGATCCATCTGTCCTTTGCATGAAATCAGCATCCTTTTTCCACTGACAAATTTTTTTCAAAGCCCACTGGTTGATGATGACAAAAACAACTTACTGTTGCTTTTGTTGTGCTAAAAATTGTCCACTGCTTCTTTGTTGTCGACTGCCCACTGGAAAATTTGTTGATGCCCACTGGAAAATTGATTGATGCCCACTGGCTGTTGAAGATTCCCACTGGCTGCTTTTACTGGTTTTGTCGAGACTTTCAGTCTGACACCCACTATCAATCTCATTGAAATTTTCCCCCCTTTGTCAGCTGAAAGGAGAGACACTTCGATTGGAAAGTATTCCTGAACTCCCCCCCTTCAGGTGTAGGAGTTTTACACTAGTGTACTCCCCCGTTCAACTGCATGAGAGTACCATCATCTGTTCACTGTTGGCTGCACTATGTGTGATTGTATGTGGTTGTAGAACTGAAGCAATCTTTTAACTGTGGATGACCATTCCCAAGGGTCGATCCATTCATAATGTATCTTCAATCTGGCTGATTTGTGTTGATTGCGACATTTGTTTGAGGAATGATTGGACTTGCCACAATGGCGATAGTGATGGAGATCAAAACACTGATCTTCTATATGACCGGTTCTCTGACAATGAGAACATTTCGGTTTGACTTCAACTTCAGGTTGTGTGGAATTCTGTTTTTCTGCAACTTTGGGTTGTGTGCATTTTTGGTTGTCTGCAACTGTCTCTGAATGTGCTGAGGAGATATGTTCAAGAAATCCCACACTGACGAACCGAATGGGCTTGGAATAATTGGGAATATGTAAGTTGGCGTCATCTTGGACATATCCTAAGCCTCGTCGATTCTTGTTATTCTGAAGTTCTTCCCAGGGCTTGATGATGGGCTTGGAAGAAATTTAAACTGGAACAACTTCGACACTTGAAGCTGTCTGAATGAATGACTTATCATTTGGATGGTTCAAAGACTTGAAAGTATCACTCTTTTCTTTCAATTCAATCCTTTTTTAGTTGTGACTTGAGTTGAAGAAACTCAATGGTGTCATGTGTTTGTTGTAGATGCCGTGAAAGATCAGCAAGAGTGCCTTTGCTAACGTGCACCATGTCTTCATCTCTTGAGATGATAAAACTATGAATAATGTTTAACAACTGAATATGTTGCGCCATCTGAACTTGCACACTTGAAATCAGGCTCTCTTGTTGTAGATGTCGTTGCTGATTGTACTTGCTAGAGTTGTAAAATTGTCTTGCTGAAACTTTGGAATTCACGCTCGCTTGATGACGATTGCGTGTGCTTGAACGCTTCACTTGACTTACTTGATGATTTTACGCTCACTTCAATGAATAGCCATGCTCGCTTGATGTCGATCTCAACTTGCTTGATTGTTTTAACTTGTTTGATGATTACTGCAATAAACTTCACTCTGGCTCGCTTGATGTGTTGATTTTTGTATTGTCTTGATGCAAATTGCTTGAAATCACGCTCTCTTGGAGATGTAAACTCATGCACTCAATTGATTTTGTGTAAAGGAAGGGTGTCGAACACTGTCGACAATGCACCCAAGAAATCTTACAATGATTCACTTTAAAATAATGAATTCACTTGTCTTCTTAAAAATTCATTAACAATGAATTTTTAATGATTCACTTAAAACAATGAATTTGATTACATGTAGACTTTATTTGAGTGTGCAGGTACATGAACCAGATGAAGTGAATTGGCTTGTTGATGTAATATGCTGATGTAGACAATCTTCAATTTGTGCAGATGCATGTGTTGATCTTGCAGCTATTTCATTATGTGTTGTGCTTGCTGATATTGAATTTCATGTATGTGATGAAATTATTGATGTGTCACAACTAGACACAGATCAAAAACAACAACATGAAGCCAAAAAAACATGCGCCATCAAACACACATAGTGTACCTTAGATCCCCTTATTCAATTTCGGGCGGATCTAGGACACATCAACACCAAAAAAAATTATATCTTTATTAATCACTGAGTACATCATCTAAAACGTCAATCTTGAGTTGACTATTATACAAACAATGCGCCTTCAAATCTGAATGGATAGTATTTGGCTCTCTCAAATGAAAAATACTTTGAATTACAACAATGGATTTTCCTTATCACTCCAAAATACAAATGGAAACTCTCCTGAGCTCTCCAAATTACAAAATACAACTTATCACTCCAAGGATTTTAAAAAATCACCCTTATGACTCTCCTCACAAAAATATGTTTGCTATTTCTTATCTCTCCAAATACAAAGTTCCACCTTATCACTCCAATTATGATTTCAATTACAAATCATAATTAAAAAAAAAAAACTCCACTTACAATATGAACCATTGACTCCAAGTGCACTTTATACTTGAAATCATTTAAAACAATGGTTAGAAACAAATGATTTAAAACGCTGAGGACAATGGTTAGCTGAACGCTGGTTCTTAATCGTAGCTTGGATGGATTTTAACTGAACGATGGTTCTTGCTGGTTAAAATGCTGATTTGAACGAACTGCATATAACTGGAATCCGTAATTGCATAGCTGTGGTTGAAAAAATGTAATATTTTGTTGTGAAACGCAAGCTCAAAATGTTGTACAAATTTTGGTCCAGTCCGTTACCCAAACTACGTGCTTCATTTCTGGGTGGAAATGGCAACTTAAATTCTTGTGAACGCTATCAAACATGCTGACCCAACGTTATGGCAGGGAAGGACCAGAATTTTACAGCATGTGCAAACTATTCAAAAAACACTGGCAAACTATTTAAAAAAAAAAAATTTCAATGATTTACAGAATCGATTGATATGAAAACATTTACATGAAGAGCGAGAAAAGCGACGTCACAAGTGTGCAAAAGCGGCTTCATGTTCTCTCCAAGTCCACTTACTACATACACCCCCCGTACGGGAATGCCGTGCAAAATGCGAATCGATGCCGAATGCGGGAATCCCATTTCATAAAATGCGGTTCTAATATTTTAAACGTGTTTAGATAAAATCGATGGCTATAACATTCATATCGATTTCTCTTTGCAACAATTATTCCACTCAGCTTACAATCAAACAACAGTTAGTCACAGATTTTGAACAAAGTGTTACTTTCAGGTACGCTGCCAAATGTCGAATATACAATTTACTAGACATGCTCACACCATTTAGCGATCAATACTAACTATAAATCGAGGTTTACACTTACAGGCTTTCATATGAAACACGCCATTTGTAATTCAACTTTTATATAACGAAAAAAAATCAATGTGACAGAGCGTTTTTGCTCCTGCGTACATTCCAGATCCATGCAACTCAGGAATCGAAGACTGTCATACATTCTTCAATCGCAATTTCCGGCAATTTTCTCCACTGCTTCAACGCAGATCTGTACTCGCTGAACATTACCATATGCAAAAAACGGATACGAAGACTTTTAGTAATCAACGCACAATTATCAGCCGGCTCACTCGATACCCATCTCTTGTGATCTACCATGCTGGAACCTTCACAGTTCTCCCACGTGCAATGATCATAGCATTGCTCTGATACCAATTACAATTAAATTAACTCAGAAACATATTGCAGAAAACATAGATACAAAACTTAGGCAAAACATTGGCGGAAAAGGCAGAAGCCTCATGGCTTCCTCATGTAATCTCTCTTATTAAAAAAATTTAATTTACAATTTAAATAGATGAGAGAAGATAGTCCGTGCTATCTTAGACTCTTTTGGTTGAGATAATTTCTCACCAAAAACCCACCAAGATAGGAGTTCCTAAACAAACTCCAACTTTTGAGGAACAACCCAACAACCCAAGAATTAGGCACATATTCCTAACTAGGAATATTTAATTAATTTATTTATTATTTTGGATTTATTATTGTTATTTTAGAGAGGCTAACATGGAGAGATTGTCTATTCATTGGAGGATTAGTAAGAAGGACTCCTAGGCATATTTCTACATCTTTAGCATCAGGCCAACCATTTGCTATCCCTCACAGTGCAGTCACCATATTGAATTGTGTTATTTTTGGAGGCATTTGCTGGGAGGGTTCATTGAGCTCATCAGGAGGGTCTATTTCTGAGTAGAGGGATCAAACTTCTAATCAGAGATACCATTGGAGGAGGACATCAGCATTTCATATCTGTCATAGCCTCATTTCATATCAGATCTAGTTTGCAGTGGCACATTAACCCCAGGGTTATTTGTCACATTGTATGTTTTCCGGCATTTCTAGCAATCCTTTCTGGGTTGGTTAGAAATCTTGTATTGGAGCCCATATCTTCATTTTTGGGCATTTATTTTGTTTCTATCAGCCATATTTCATGTATATATATCTACAACAACAACTACACTAATATAGACTGCGCAGTCTCTGCTCTCCGGCATTCTATATAGTTGCAGCATCTCATGTATCTATTGTTTTGATCATTGGAGACTTGTTCTTATGGCTTGAGCGGCTTGTCCCTCATGATATTTTGTACATTGTTGCTGACCCATTAATAAAATTATGGCTGTAAATTGATCCCTCTCATGTCATGATCATAATTGTTGTGTTTACAATATTGTGTTCATGTATTGTTGTAGCTCCACATTTGGAATATCTTAAGATATTCCCAATAGTGTAGAAATTCCCTATTTTGGGATATTACAGTGGTATCAGAGCATAATCTTGGCTCAGCCTATGCATCCAAGACATTATGCCATTAGGAGGAGAATCTTCTCAAAGAAAAGAGAAGTTGTGCAGAAGAAACAAAAGCATGACTCCATTATTTAGAGGAATGAAGGAAGAGAGGATATCCCTGCTTCTTTTCCAAACTATGAAGAATATCAAAGAAGATCTCGAGGAGATGAAAGGGGAGGAGTGTAGAATATCCCTGAGAGGGTTTGAAGCAAGACCTATCTACTCACATGATGGGTGTGACCATTCAGTGACACATGCAGATCCACAGCGCAGTCTATTGCCTCCATTTACTGCAAGAAGGATGGAGGAATACGATACACCAAGGGAGGAGACCTTGAGTGACTATCTTTAGGAGTATGAATCTCAATCATAGAGATTCAAGGAGCACTTGGACTTCCAAGGGTTTTGAAAACTCAAGGAGGCAAGATCCAGCAGCCACAAAAGAAGTAAGAGAGGTAGAATCTTCATATCTCACTTTGATGGATCAGCAGAGTGCATAGCCAAAGCTTGGGTAGAAGAGCTAGATTCCTATTTTCAGCTACACCAAGTTTCAGAGAAGGAGGCCATCAGAGTAGCAGCGCCGCACCTCAAAGGTATGGCCCATGATTGGTGGTTTGATAATTCTACTTCATTTTGTCATGCAAATGTAAAAACTTATGTTGGGTTCACTAAGGAATTGGTGAGAAGATTTAATGTAAAACATTATGAACCATCATTTGTTAAAAACAAAACCTCAAACACTTTGCATGAGTTGGAGAGACCTATTAAACCAACTCCACTCCATATTTTTAAGGGGAATAAAAACATGCATGATATTTTTCCAAGGGCAAGATCCCCACTTCTTGAAGAGCCCTCTTCTATTTGTGAAGACATGGAGTTTCCTTCTTCAAGAGATGACCAAGATCAAGGGTCTCTCATTGAGGATGAGGCATTCTCATATATGGAAGAAGAGGAGGAGGATCAACATAAAGGGATGATGAGAATTCACCCTTATCTATTTCAGAAGGTTTTTTCACAAAGGGAGGGGACTGCACTACGCAGTGAAGAGAGGGACAACTCATTCCACTCATATATACTGCCCACCTCAGATTTTGATGTCTCACTACATGGAGGCATTCCACCTGGGAGGCCACCAGATCTAGAGTTGATGAGAAAAATCTTGTCTTTGGGTTTATCACTCTTGGATTTTGGAGAGGTGAAGAGTTTGGAGAGAAAATTTGGCATGGGGGATGTCAAAGTAGTAGGCAGCAGCATGAGGATAGCTTCACATGCCAAATCACCAGTGTTGTCTCTTGGGAGGATTGATCCGTATTGGAGATCTCAACTCTTGGTAGAGTACTCCAAGGATCTAGGTGCATGTATGATACTTGATGACTCAGATAGAGATGATGAGTATATGGTGGATGATGTGGTCATCAATTCTTATGGCAGAGTCTTCTTGACAGGAGCTTCTAAGCTCAAGGAGAAGTTGCTTCATGCAGCACATGAGGACTTCCTTTCCATGCACTATGATGCATATCTTTCTTTGGCAGAGGAGTTCACTTGGGAGGGCATCCAGCATGACATATTTCAGCATATGGAGAGATGCATAGCCCGGATGGTGATACAGATGAGGTCACAACCACTTCCC